>OX608074.1:121154435-122354435 GCA_951509635.1 Eupeodes luniger
TTTCCCTCCGGGTCTGGACTTTGCACCCTCTAGGACGCATATTAAGCGAGATATCCGCATTTTAAGTTTGAACTTGGATTTTTGCCCATAACTTGTTGTAAAATTGGTCTTATTCAAAGATAGGCACACCAATGGAAAGGGAACGATTCCTAGATCACAATCCTGAAATTTCAGCACTCCAGGTGGTCTAGATCGAGAAATAATGAAGGTCAAAAATTGCCCTCCGGGTCTGGACTTTTGCACCCTCTAGGACGCATATTAAGCGAGATATTCGCATTTTAAGTTTGAACTTGATTTTTGCCATAACTTGTTGTAAAATTGGTCTTATTCAAAGATAGGCACACCAATGGAAAGGGAACGATTCCTAGATCACAATCCTGGAATTTCAGCACTCCAGGTGGTCTAGATCGAGAAATAATGAAGGTCAAAAATTGCCCTCCGGGTCTGGACTTTGCACCCTCTAGGACGCATATTAAGCGAGATATTCGCATTTTAAGTTTGAACTTGGATTTTTGCCCATAACTTGTTGTAAAATTGGTCTTATTCAAAGATAGGCACACCAATGGAAAGGGAACGATTCCTAGATCACAATCCTGAAATTTCAGCACTCCAGGTGGTTTAGATCGAGAAATAATGAAGGTCAAAAATTGACCTCCGGGTCTGGACTTTGCACCCTCTAGGACGCATATTAAGCGAGATATTCGCATTTAAGTTTGAACTTGGATTTTTGCCCATAACTTGTTGTAAAATTGGTCTTATTCAAAGATAGGCACACCAATGGAAAGGGAACGATTCTAGATCACAATCCTGAAATTTCAGCACTCTAGGTGGTCTAGATCGAGAAATAATGAGGTCAAAAATTGCCCTCCGGGTCTGGACTTTGCACCCTCTAGGACGCATATTAAGCGAGATATTCGCATTTTAAGTTTGAACTTGGATTTTTGCCCATAACTTGTTGTAAAATTGGTCTTATTCAAAGATAGGCTTCCAATGGAAAGGAACGATTCCTAGATCACAATCCTGAAATTTCAGCACTCCAGGTGGTCTAGATCGAGAAATAATGGAGGTCAAAAATTGCCCTCCGGGTCTGGACTTTGCACCCTCTAGGACGCATATTAAGCGAGATATTCGCATTTTAAGTTTGAACTTGGATTTTTGCCATAACTTGTTGTAAAATTGGTCTTATTCAAAGATAGGCACACCAATGGAAAGGGAACGATTCCTAGATCACAATCCTGAAATTTCAGCACTCCAGGTGGTCTAGATCGAGAAATAATGAAGGTCAAAAATTGACCTCCGGGGCTGGACTTGCACCCTCTAGGACGCATATTAAGCGAGATATTCGCATTTAAAGTTTGAACTTGGATTTTTGCCCATAACTTGTTGTAAATTGGTCTTATTCAAAGATAGGCACACCAATGGAAAGGGAACGATTCCTAGATCACAATCCTGAAATTTCAGCACTCCAGGTGGTCTAGATCGAGAAATAATGAAGGTCAAAAATTTCCCTCCGGGTCTGGACTTTGCACCCTCTAGGACGCATATTAAGCGAGATATCCGCATTTTAAGTTTGAACTTGGATTTTTGCCCATAACTTGTTGTAAAATTGGTCTTATTCAAAGATAGGCACACCAATGGAAAGGGAACGATTCCTAGATCACAATCCTGAAATTTCAGCACTCCAGGTGGTCTAGATCGAGAAATAATGAAGGTCAAAAATTGCCCTCCGGGTCTGGACTTTGCACCCTCTAGGACGCATATTAAGCGAGATATTCGCATTTTAAGTTTGAACTTGGATTTTTGCCCATAACTTGTTGTAAAATTGGTCTTATTCAAAGATAGGCACACCAATGGAAAGGGAACGATTCCTAGATCACAATCCTGGAATTTCAGCACTCCAGGTGGTCTAGATCGAGAAATAATGAAGGTCAAAAATTGCCCTCCGGGTCTGGACTTTGCACCCTCTAGGACGCATATTAAGCGAGATATTCGCATTTTAAGTTTGAACTTGGATTTTTGCCCATAACTTGTTGTAAAATTGGTCTTATTCAAAGATAGGCACACCAATGGAAAGGGAACGATTCCTAGATCACAATCCTGAAATTTCAGCACTCCAGGTGGTTAGATCGAGAAATAATGAAGGTCAAAAATTGACCTCCGGGTCTGGACTTTGCACCCTCTAGGACGCATATTAAGCGAGATATTCGCATTTAAAGTTTGAACTTGGATTTTTGCCCATAACTTGTTGTAAAATTGGTCTTATTCAAAGATAGGCACACCAATGGAAAGGGAACGATTCTAGATCACAATCCTGAAATTTCAGCCCTCTAGGTGGTCTAGATCGAGAAATAATGGAGGTCAAAAATTGCCCTCCGGGTCTGGACTTTGCACCCTCTAGGACGCATATTAAGCGAGATATTCGCATTTAAGTTTGAACTTGGATTTTTGCCCATAACTTGTTGTAAAATTGGTCTTATTCAAAGATAGGCTTCCAATGGAAAGGGAACGATTCCTAGATCACAATCCTGAAATTTCAGCACTCCAGGTGGTCTAGATCGAGAAATAATGAGGTCAAAAATTGCCCTCCGGGTCTGGACTTTGCACCCTCTAGGACGCATATTAAGCGAGATATTCGCATTTTAAGTTTGAACTTGGATTTTTGCCCATAACTTGTTGTAAAATTGGTCTTATTCAAAGATAGGCACACCAATGGAAAGGGAACGATTCCTAGATCACAATCCTGAAATTTCAGCACTCCAGGTGGTCTAGATCGAGAAATAATGAAGGTCAAAAATTTCCCTCCGGGTCTGGACTTTGCACCCTCTAGGACGCATATTAAGCGAGATATCCGCATTTTAAGTTTGAACTTGGATTTTTGCCCATAACTTGTTGTAAAATTGGTCTTATTCAAAGATAGGCACACCAATGGAAAGGGAACGATTCCTAGATCACAATCCTGAAATTTCAGCACTCCAGGTGGTCTAGATCGAGAAATAATGAAGGTCAAAAATTGCCCTCCGGGTCTGGACTTTGCACCCTCTAGGACGCATATTAAGCGAGATATTCGCATTTTAAGTTTGAACTTGGATTTTTGCCCATAACTTGTTGTAAAATTGGTCTTATTCAAAGATAGGCACACCAATGGAAAGGGAACGATTCCTAGATCACAATCCTGGAATTTCAGCACTCCAGGTGGTCTAGATCGAGAAATAATGAAGGTCAAAAATTGCCCTCCGGGTCTGGACTTTGCACCCTCTAGGACGCATATTAAGCGAGATATTCGCATTTTAAGTTTGAACTTGGATTTTTGCCCATAACTTGTTGTAAAATTGGTCTTATTCAAAGATAGGCACACCAATGGAAAGGGAACGATTCCTAGATCACAATCCTGAAATTTCAGCACTCCAGGTGGTTTAGATCGAGAAATAATGAAGGTCAAAAATTGACCTCCGGGTCTGGACTTTGCACCCTCTAGGACGCATATTAAGCGAGATATTCGCATTTAAAGTTTGAACTTGGATTTTTGCCCATAACTTGTTGTAAAATTGGTCTTATTCAAAGATAGGCACACCAATGGAAAGGGAACGATTTCTAGATCACAATCCTGAAATTTCAGCCCTCTAGGTGGTCTAGATCGAGAAATAATGGAGGTCAAAAATTGCCCTCCGGGCCTGGACTTTGCACCCTCTAGGACGCATATTAAGCGAGATATTCGCATTTTAAGTTTGAACTTGGATTTTTGCCCATAACTTGTTGTAAAATTGGTCTTATTCAAAGATAGGCTTCCAATGGAAAGGGAACGATTCCTAGATCACAATCCTGAAATTTCAGCACTCCAGGTGGTCTAGATCGAGAAATAATGAAGGTCCCTCCGGGTCTGGACTTTGCACCCTCTAGGACGCATATTAAGCGAGATATTCGCAATTTAAGTTTGAACTTGGATTTTTACCCATAACTTGTTGTAAAATTGGTCTTATTCAAAGATAGGCACACCAATGGAAAGGGAACGATTCCTAGATCACAATCCTGAAATTTCAGCACTCTAGGTGGTCTAGATCGAGAAATAATGGAGGTCAAAAATTGCCCTCCGGGTCTGGACTTTGCACCCTCTAGGACGCATATTAAGCGAGATATTCGCATTTTAAGTTTGAACTTGGATTTTTGCCCATAACTTGTTGTAAAATTGGTCTTATTCAAAGATAGGCTTCCAATGGAAAGGGAACGATTCCTAGATCACAATCCTGAAATTTCAGCACTCCAGGTGGTCTAGATCGAGAAATAATGGAGGTCAAAAATTGCCCTCCGGGTCTGGACTTTGCACCCTCTAGGACGCATATTAAGCGAGATATTCGCATTTTAAGTTTGAACTTGGATTTTTGGCCATAACTTGTTGTAAAATTGGTCTTATTCAAAGATAGGCACACCAATGGAAAGGGAACGATTCCTTGATCACAATCCTGAAATTTCAGCACTCCAGGTGGTCTAGATCGAGAAATAATGAAGGTCAAAAATTGACCTCCGGGTCTGGACTTTGCACCCTCTAGGACGCATATTAAGCGAGATATTCGCATTTTAAGTTTGAACTTGGATTTTTGCCCATAACTTGTTGTAAAATTGGTCTTATTCAAAGATAGGCACACCAATGGAAAGGGAACGATTCCTAGATCACAATCCTGAAATTTCAGCCCTCCAGGTGGTCTAGATCGAGAAATAATGGAGGTCAAAAATTGCCCTCCGGGTCTGGACTTTGCACCCTCTAGGACGCATATTAAGCGAGATATTCGCATTTTAAGTTTGAACTTGGATTTTTGCCCATAACTTGTTGTAAAATTGGTCTTATTCAAAGATAGGCACACCAATGGAAAGGGAACGATTCCTAGATCACAATCCTGAAATTTCAGCACTCCAGGTGGTCTAGATCGAGAAATAATGAAGGTCAAAAATTTCCCTCCGGGTCTGGACTTTGCACCCTCTAGGACGCATATTAAGCGAGATATCCGCATTTTAAGTTTGAACTTGGATTTTTGCCCATAACTTGTTGTAAAATTGGTCTTATTCAAAGATAGGCACACCAATGGAAAGGGAACGATTCCTAGATCACAATCCTGAAATTTCAGCACTCCAGGTGGTCTAGATCGAGAAATAATGAAGGTCAAAAATTGCCCTCCGGGTCTGGACTTTGCACCCTCTAGGACGCATATTAAGCGAGATATTCGCATTTTAAGTTTGAACTTGGATTTTTGCCCATAACTTGTTGTAAAATTGGTCTTATTCAAAGATAGGCACACCAATGGAAAGGGAACGATTCCTAGATCACAATCCTGGAATTTCAGCACTCCAGGTGGTCTAGATCGAGAAATAATGAAGGTCAAAAATTGCCCTCCGGGTCTGGACTTTGCACCCTCTAGGACGCATATTAAGCGAGATATTCGCATTTTAAGTTTGAACTTGGATTTTTGCCCATAACTTGTTGTAAAATTGGTCTTATTCAAAGATAGGCACACCAATGGAAAGGGAACGATTCCTAGATCACAATCCTGAAATTTCAGCACTCCAGGTGGTTTAGATCGAGAAATAATGAAGGTCAAAAATTGACCTCCGGGTCTGGACTTTGCACCCTCTAGGACGCATATTAAGCGAGATATTCGCATTTAAAGTTTGAACTTGGATTTTTGCCCATAACTTGTTGTAAAATTGGTCTTATTCAAAGATAGGCACACCAATGGAAAGGGAACGATTTCTAGATCACAATCCTGAAATTTCAGCCCTCTAGGTGGTCTAGATCGAGAAATAATGGAGGTCAAAAATTGCCCTCCGGGTCTGGACTTTGCACCCTCTAGGACGCATATTAAGCGAGATATTCGCATTTTAAGTTTGAACTTGGATTTTTGCCCATAACTTGTTGTAAAATTGGTCTTATTCAAAGATAGGCTTCCAATGGAAAGGGAACGATTCCTAGATCACAATCCTGAAATTTCAGCACTCCAGGTGGTCTAGATCGAGAAATAATGGAGGTCAAAAATTGCCCTCCGGGTCTGGACTTTGCACCCTCTAGGACGCATATTAAGCGAGATATTCGCATTTTAAGTTTGAACTTGGATTTTTGCCCATAACTTGTTGTAAAATTGGTCTTATTCAAAGATAGGCACACCAATGGAAAGGGAACGATTCCTAGATCACAATCCTGAAATTTCAGCACTCCAGGTGGTCTAGATCGAGAAATAATGAAGGTCAAAAATTTCCCTCCGGGTCTGGACTTTGCACCCTCTAGGACGCATATTAAGCGAGATATCGCATTTTAAGTTTGAACTTGGATTTTTGCCCATAACTTGTTGTAAAATTGGTCTTATTCAAAGATAGGCACACCAATGGAAAGGGAACGATTCCTAGATCACAATCCTGAAATTTCAGCACTCCAGGTGGTCTAGATCGAGAAATAATGAAGGTCAAAAATTGCCCTCCGGGTCTGGACTTTGCACCCTCTAGGACGCATATTAAGCGAGATATTCGCATTTTAAGTTTGAACTTGGATTTTTGCCCATAACTTGTTGTAAAATTGGTCTTATTCAAAGATAGGCACACCAATGGAAAGGGAACGATTCCTAGATCACAATCCTGAATTTCAGCACTCCAGGTGGTCTAGATCGAGAAATAATGAAGGTCAAAAATTGCCCTCCGGGTCTGGACTTTGCACCCTCTAGGACGCATATTAAGCGAGATATTCGCATTTTAAGTTTGAACTTGGATTTTTGCCCATAACTTGTTGTAAAATTGGTCTTATTCAAAGATAGGCACACCAATGGAAAGGGAACGATTCCTAGATCACAATCCTGAAATTTCAGCACTCCAGGTGGTTTAGATCGAGAAATAATGAAGGTCAAAAATTGACCTCCGGGTCTGGACTTTGCACCCTCTAGGACGCATATTAAGCGAGATATTCGCATTTAAAGTTTGAACTTGGATTTTTGCCCATAACTTGTTGTAAAATTGGTCTTATTCAAAGATAGGCACACCAATGGAAAGGGAACGATTTCTAGATCACAATCCTGAAATTTCAGCCCTCTAGGTGGTCTAGATCGAGAAATAATGGAGGTCAAAAATTGCCCTCCGGGCCTGGACTTTGCACCCTCTAGGACGCATATTAAGCGAGATATTCGCATTTTAAGTTTGAACTTGGATTTTTGCCCATAACTTGTTGTAAAATTGGTCTTATTCAAAGATAGGCTTCCAATGGAAAGGGAACGATTCCTAGATCACAATCCTGAAATTTCAGCACTCCAGGTGGTCTAGATCGAGAAATAATGAAGGTCCCTCCGGGTCTGGACTTTGCACCCTCTAGGACGCATATTAAGCGAGATATTCGCAATTTAAGTTTGAACTTGGATTTTTACCCATAACTTGTTGTAAAATTGGTCTTATTCAAAGATAGGCACACCAATGGAAAGGGAACGATTCCTAGATCACAATCCTGAAATTTCAGCACTCTAGGTGGTCTAGATCGAGAAATAATGGAGGTCAAAAATTGCCCTCCGGGTCTGGACTTTGCACCCTCTAGGACGCATATTAAGCGAGATATTCGCATTTTAAGTTTGAACTTGGATTTTTGCCCATAACTTGTTGTAAAATTGGTCTTATTCAAAGATAGGCACACCAATGGAAAGGGAACGATTTCTAGATCACAATCCTGAAATTTCAGCCTCTAGGTGGTCTAGATCGAGAAATAATGAAGGTCAAAAATTGCCCTCCGGGTCTGGACTTCGCACCCTCTAGGACGCATATTAAGCGAGATATTCGCATTTTAAGTTTGAACTTGGATTTTTGCCCATAACTTGTTGTAAAATTGGTCTTATTCAAAGATAGGCACACCAATGGAAAGGGAACGATTCCTAGATCACAATCCTGAAATTTCAGCACTCCATGTGGTCTAGATCGAGAAATAATGAAGGTCAAAAATTGCCCTCCGGGTCTGGACTTTGCACCTCTAGGACGCATATTAAGCGAGATATTCGCATTTTAAGTTTGAACTTGGATTTTTGCCCATAACTTGTTGTAAAATTGGTCTTATTCAAAGATAGGAAAGGACGCATATTAAGCGAGATATTCGCATTTTAAGTTTGAACTTGGATTTTTGCCCATAACTTGTTGTAAAATTGGTCTATTCAAAGATGGAAAGGGAACGATTCCTAGATCACAATCCTGAAATTTCAGCACTCCAGGTGGTCTAGATCGAGAAATAATGAAGGTCAAAAATTGCCCTCCGGGTCTGGACTTTGCACCCTCTAGGACGCATATTAAGCGAGATATTCGCATTTTAAGTTTGAACTTGGATTTTTGCCCATAACTTGTTGTAAAATTGGTCTTATTCAAAGATAGGCACACCAATGGAAAGGGAACGATTCCTAGATCACAATCCTGAAATTTCAGCACTCCAAGTGGTCTAGATCGAGAAATAATGAAGGTCAAAAATTGACCTCCGGGTCTGGACTTTGCACCCTCTAGGACGCATATTAAGCGAGATATTCGCATTTTAAGTTTGAACTTGGATTTTTGCCCATAACTTGTTGTAAAATTGGTCTTATTCAAAGATAGGCACACCAATGGAAAGGGAACGATTTCTAGATCATAATCCTGAAATTTCAGCCCTCTAGGTGGTCTAGATCGAGAAATAATGAAGGTCAAAAATTGACCTCCGGGTCTGGACTTTGCACCCTCTAGGACGCATATTAAGCGAGATATTCGCATTTAAAGTTTGAACTTGGATTTTTGCCCATAACTTGTTGTAAAATTGGTCTTATTCAAAGATAGGCACACCAATGGAAAGGGAACGATTCCTAGATCACAATCCTGAAATTTCAGCACTCTAGGTGGTCTAGATCGAGAAATAATGGAGGTCAAAAATTGCCCTCCGGGTCTGGACTTTGCACCCTCTAGGACGCATATTAAGCGAGATATTCGCATTTTAAGTTTGAACTTGGATTTTTGCCCATAACTTGTTGTAAAATTGGTCTTATTCAAAGATAGGCACACCAATGGAAAGGGAACGATTCCTAGATCACAATCCTGAAATTTCAGCACTCTAGGTGGTCTAGGTCGAGAAATAATGGAGGTCAAAAATTGCCCTCCGGGTCTGGACTTTGCACCCTCTAGGACGCATATTAAGCGAGATACTCGCATTTTAAGTTTGAACTTGGATTTTTGCCCATAACTTGTTGTAAAATTGGTCTTATTCAAAGATAGGCACACCAATGGAAAGGGAACGATTCCTAGATCACAATACTGAAATTTCAGCACTCCAGGTGGTCTAGATCGAGAAATAATGGAGGTCAAAAATTGCCCTCCGGGTCTGGACTTTGCACCCTCTAGGACGCATATTAAGCGAGATATTCGCATTTTAAGTTTGAACTTGGATTTTTGCCCATAACTTGTTGTAAAATTGGTCTTATTCAAAGATAGGCACACCAATGGAAAGGGAACGATTCCTAGATCACAATCCTGAAATTTCAGCACTCTAGGTGGTCTAGGTCGAGAAATAATGGAGGTCAAAAATTGCCCTCCGGGTCTGGACTTTGCACCCTCTAGGACGCATATTAAGCGAGATACTCGCATTTTAAGTTTGAACTTGGATTTTTGCCCATAACTTGTTGTAAAATTGGTCTTATTCAAAGATAGGCACACCAATGGAAAGGGAACGATTCCTAGATCACAATACTGAAATTTCAGCACTCCAGGTGGTCTAGATCGAGAAATATTGAAGGTCAAAATTGCCCTCCGGGTCTGGACTTTGCACCCTCTAGGACGCATATTTAGCGAGATATTCGCATTTTAAGTTTGAACTTGGATTTTTGCCCATAACTTTTTTTTTTTTTTTTTTTTTTTTTTTTTCGCAGGAAGGTGAGAAATCTTCAGAGACACTATAAGCCCGATGCTTATAGTAGTGTCAGATTTTTACTGACTAAAACTCACCTCCCTTATCTTCTATATTATTACTACAACTAAGTCCAGCTTAACAAGTAGTTTTAGCGTCATTTTGTTCGCGTTTTGTCAGGAAGCTCCCCAACGAGAGGACCTGAAGATTCCACAAAATTCGAGTGGAGAGATTAATTTGTTTGCGCTAGATCAGAAGGTCTTGTTCGGTGCAGACGCCGAAAAACGAACGCCTCGCTAACAGATTGTTGGATTAAGTTATTACTATGATTTCTAAGTCGTGATCTTAGCTCTGTAGCAAATTTTTTAATTTCGTTTTCTACATATTTTATATTTAAATCTCTATGTAAGTCGCTATTTCTTACATACCATGGAGCATTTACTATTATTTTAAGTACTTTGTTTTGGTATGTTGCAAAATTTGTATATTTCTTTCGTTGGTACAACCCCAAAGTTGTATACCGTACGTCCAAACTGGTTTCAGTACTTGCTTATAAATAAGAAGCTTGTTATAAACGCTTAGATTGGAATATCTTCCAATAAGCCATGTCAATTCGCAATGGAAAGGGAACGATTCCTAGATCACAATCCTGAAATTTCAGCACTCTAGGTGGTCTAGATCGAGAAATAATGGAGGTCAAAAATTGCCCTCCGGGTCTGGACTTTGCACCCTCTAGGACGCATATTAAGCGAGATATTCGCATTTTAAGTTTGAACTTGGATTTTGCCATAACTTGTTGTAAAATTGGTCTTATTCAAAGATAGGCACACCAATGGAAAGGGAACGATTCCTAGATCACAATCCTGAAATTTCAGCACTCTAGGTGGTCTAGATCGAGAAATAATGGAGGTCAAAATTGCCCTGCGGGTCTGGACTTTGCACCCTCTAGGACGCATATTAAGCGAGATATTCGCATTTTAAGTTTGAACTTGGATTTTTGCCCATAACTTTTTGTAAAATTGGTCTTATTCAAAGATAGGCACACCAATGGAAAGGGAACGATTCCTAGATCACAATCCTGAAATTTCAGCACTCTAGGTGGTCTAGATCGAGAAATAATGGAGGTCAAAAATTGCCCTCCGGGTCTGGACTTTGCACTCTCTAGGACGCATATTAAGCGAGATATTCGCATTTTAAGTTTGAACTTGGATTTTTGAACATAACTTTTTGTAAAATTGGTCTTATTCAAAGATAGGCACATTAATGGAAAGGGAACGATTCCTAGATCACAATCCTGAAATTTCAGCACTCCAGGTGGTCTAGATCGAGAAATAATGAAGGTCAAAAATTGCCCTCCGGGTCTGGACTTTGCACCCTCTAGGACGCATATTAAGCGAGATATTCGCATTTTAAGTTTGAACTTGGATTTTTGCCCATAACTTGTTGTAAAATTGGTCTTATTCAAAGATAGGCACACCAATGGAAAGGGAACGATTCCTAGATCACAATCCTGAAATTTCAGCACTCTAGGTGGTCTAGATCGAGAAATAATGGAGGTCAAAAATTGCCCTCCGGGTCTGGACTTTGCACCCTCTAGGACGCATATTAAGCGAGATATTCGCATTTTAAGTTTGAACTTTGATTTTTGCCCATAACTTGTTGTAAAATTGGTCTTATTCAAAGATAGGCACACCAATGGAAAGGGAACGATTCCTAGATCACAATCCTGAAATTTCAGCACTCTAGGTGCTCTAGATCGAGAAATAATGGAGGTCAAAAATTGCCCTCCGGGTCTGGACTTTGCACCCTCTAGGACGCATATTAAGCGAGATATTCGCATTTTAAGTTTGAACTTGGATTTTTGCCCATAACTTGTTGTAAAATTGGTCTTATTCAAAGATAGGCACACCAATGGAAAGGGAACGATTCCTAGATCACAATACTGAAATTTCAGCCCTCTAGGTGGTCTAGATCGAGAAATAATGGAGGTCAAAAATTGCCCTCCGGGTCTGGACTTTGCACCCTCTAGGACGCATATTAAGCGAGATATTCGCATTTTAAGTTTTAACTTGGATTTTTGCCCATAACTTGTTGTAAAATTGGTCTTATTCAAAGATAGGCACACCAATGGAAAGGGAACGATTCCTAGATCACAATCCTGAAATTTCAGCACTCTAGGTGGTCTAGATCGAGAAATAATGGAGGTCAAAAATTGCCCTCCGGGTCTGGACTTTGCACCCTCTAGAACGCATATTAAGCGAGATATTCGCATTTTAAGTTTGAACTTGGATTTTTGCCCATAACTTTTTGTAAAATTGGTCTTATTCAAAGATAGGCACATTAATGGAAAGGGAAAGATTCCTAGATCACAATCCTGAAATTTCAGCACTCCAGGTGGTCTAGATCGAGAAATAATGAAGGTCAAAAATTGCCCTCCGGGTCTGGACTTTGCACCCTCTAGGACGCATATTAAGCGAGATATTCGCATTTTAAGTTTGAACTTGGATTTTTGCCCATAACTTGTTGTAAAATTGGTCTTATTCAAAGATAGGCACATTAATGGAAAGGGAACGATTCCTAGATCACAATCCTGAAATTTCAGCACTCCAGGTGGTCTAGATCGAGAAATAATGGAGGTCAAAAATTGCCCTCCGGGTCTGGACTTTGCACCCTCTAGGACGCATATTAAGCGAGATATTCGCATTTTAAGTTTGAACTTGGATTTTTGCCCATAACTTGTTGAAAAATTGGTCTTATTCAAAGGTAGGCACACCAATGGAAAGGGAACGATTCCTAGATCACAATCCTGAAATTTCAGCACTCCAGGTGGTCTAGATCGAGAAATAATGGAGGTCAAAAATTGCCCTCCGGGTCTGGACTTTGCACCCTCTAGGACGCATATTAAGCGAGATATTCGCATTTTAAGTTTGAACTTGGATTTTTGCCCATCACTTGTTGTAAAATTGGTCTTATTCAAAGATAGGCACACCAATGGAAAGGGAACGATTCCTAGATCACAATACTGAAATTTCAGCACTCTAGGTGGTCTAGATCGAGAAATAATGGAGGTCAAAAATTGCCCTCCGGGTCTGGACTTTGCACCCTCTAGGACGCATATTAAGCGAGATATTCGCATTTTAAGTTTGAACTTGGATTTTTGCCCATAACTTGTTGTAAAATTGGTCTTATTCAAAGATAGGCACACCAATGGAAAGGGAACGATTCCTAGATCACAATACTGAAATTTCAGCCCTCTAGGTGGTCTAGATCGAGAAATAATGAAGGTCAAAAATTGCCCTCCGGGTCTGGACTTTGCACCCTCTAGGACGCATATTAAGCGAGATATTCGCATTTTAAGTTTGAACTTGGATTTTTGCCCATAACTTTTTGTAAAATTGGTCTTATTCAAAGATAGGCACACCAATGGAAAGGGAACGATTCCTAGATCACAATCCTGAAATTTCAGCACTCCAGGTGGTCTAGATCGAGAAATAATGAAGGTCAAAAATTGCCCTCCGGGTCTGGACTTTGCACCCTCTAGGACGCATATTAAGCGAGATATTCGCATTTTAAGTTTGAACTTGGATTTTTGCCCATAACTTGTTGTAAAATTGGTCTTATTCAAAGATAGGCACACCAATGGAAAGGGAACGATTCCTAGATCACAATCCTGAAATTTCAGCACTCTAGGTGGTCTAGATCGAGAAATAATGGAGGTCTAAAATTGCCCTCCGGGTCTGGACTTTGCACCCTCTAGGACGCATATTAAGCGAGATATTCGCATTTAAAGTTTGAACTTGGATTTTTGCCCATAACTTGTTGTAAAATTGGTCTTATTCAAAGATAGGCACACCAATGGAAAGGGAACGATTCCTAGATCACAATCCTGAAATTTCAGCACTCCAGGTGGTCTAGATCGAGAAATAATGAAGGTCAAAAATTGCCCTCCGGGTCTGGACTTTGCACCCTCTAGGACGCATATTAAGCGAGATATTCGCATTTTAAGTTTGAACTTGGATTTTTGCCCATAACTTGTTGTAAAATTGGTCTTATTCAAAGATAGGCACACCAATGGAAAGGGAACGATTCCTAGATCACAATCCTGAAATTTCAGCACTCCAGGTGGTCTAGATCGAGAAATAATGAAGGTCAAAAATTGCCCTCCGGGTCTGGACTTTGCACCCTCTAGGACGCATATTAAGCGAGATATTCGCATTTAAAGTTTGAACTTGGATTTTTGCCCATAACTTGTTGTAAAATTGGTCTTATTCAAAGATAGGCACACCAATGGAAAGGGAACGATTTCTAGATCACAATCCTGAAATTTCAGCCCTCTAGGTGGTCTAGATCGAGAAATAATGGAGGTCAAAAATTGCCCTCCGGGTCTGGACTTTGCACCCTCTAGGACGCATATTAAGTGAGATATTCGCATTTTAAGTTTGAACTTGGATTTTTGCCCATAACTTGTTGTAAAATTGGTCTTATCCAAAGATGTGCACACCAAATGGAAAGGGAACGATTCCTAGATCACAATCCTGAAATTACAGCACTCCAGGTGGTCTAGATCGAGAAATAATGAAGGTCAAAAATTGCCCTCCGGGTCTGGACTTTGCACCCTCTAGGACGCATATTAAGCGAGATATTCGCATTTAAAGTTTGAACTTGGATTTTTGCCCATAACTTGTTGTAAAATTGGTCTTATTCAAAGATAGGCACACCAATGGAAAGGAAACGATTTCTAGTTCACAATCCTGAAATTTCAGCCCTCTAGGTGGTCTAGATCGAGAAATAATGGAGGTCAAAAATTGCCCTCCGGGTCTGGACTTTGCACCCTCTAGGACGCATATTAAGCGAGATATTCGCATTTTAAGTTTGAACTTGGATTTTTGCCCATAACTTGTTGTAAAATTGGTCTTATTCAAAGATAGGCACACCAAATGGAAAGGGAACGATTCCTAGATCACAATCCTGAAATTTCAGCCCTCTAGGTGGTCTATATCGAGAAATAATGAAGGTCAAAAATTGCCCTCCGGGTCTGGACTTTGCACCCTCTAGGACGCATATTAAGCGAGATATTCGCATTTTAAGTTTGAACTTGGATTTTTGCCCATAACTTGTTGTAAAATTGGTCTTATTCAAAGATAGGCACACCAATGGAAAGGGAACGATTCCTAGATCACAATCCTGAAATTTCAGCACTCCAGGTGGTCTAGATCGAGAAATAATGAAGGTCAAAAATTGCCCTCCGGGTCTGGACTTTGCACCCTCTAGGACGCATATTAAGCGAGATATTCGCATTTTAAGTTTGAACTTGGATTTTTGCCCATAACTTGTTGTAAAATTGGTCTTATTCAAAGAAAGGCACACCAATGGAAAGGGAACGATTCCTAGATCACAATCCTGAAATTTCAGCACTCTAGGTGGTCTAGATCGAGAAATAATGAAGGTCAAAAATTGCCCTCCGGGTCTGGACTTTGCACCCTCTAGGACGCATATTAAGCGAGATATTCGCATTTTAAGTTTGAACTTGGATTTTTGCCCATAACTTGTTGAAAAATTGGTCTTATTCAAAGGTAGGCACACCAATGGAAAGGGAACGATTCCTAGATCACAATCCTGAAATTTCAGCACTCCAGGTGGTCTAGATCGAGAAATAATGGAGGTCAAAAATTGCCCTCCGGGTCTGGACTTTGCACCCTCTAGGACGCATATTAAGCGAGATATTCGCATTTTAAGTTTGAACTTGGATTTTTGCCCATAACTTGTTGTAAAATTGGTCTTATTCAAAGATAGGCACACCAATGGAAAGGGAACGATTCCTAGATCACAATACTGAAATTTCAGCCCTCTAGGTGGTCTAGATCGAGAAATAATGAAGGTCAAAAATTGCCCTCCGGGTCTGGACTTTGCACCCTCTAGGACGCATATTAAGCGAGATATTCGCATTTTAAGTTTGAACTTGGATTTTTGCCCATAACTTTTTGTAAAATTGGTCTTATTCAAAGATAGGCACACCAATGGAAAGGGAACGATTCCTAGATCACAATCCTGAAATTTCAGCACTCCAGGTGGTCTAGATCGAGAAATAATGAAGGTCAAAAATTGCCCTCCGGGTCTGGACTTTGCACCCTCTAGGACGCATATTAAGCGAGATATTCGCATTTTAAGTTTGAACTTGGATTTTTGCCCATAACTTGTTGTAAAATTGGTCTTATTCAAAGATAGGCACACCAATGGAAAGGGAACGATTCCTAGATCACAATCCTGAAATTTCAGCACTCTAGGTGGTCTAGATCGAGAAATAATGGAGGTCAAAAATTGCCCTCCGGGTCTGGACTTTGCACCCTCTAGGACGCATATTAAGCGAGATATTCGCATTTTAAGTTTGAACTTGGATTTTTGCCCATAACTTGTTGTAAAATTGGTCTTATTCAAAGATAGGCACACCAATGGAAAGGGAACGATTCCTAGATCACAATCCTGAAATTTCAGCACTCTAGGTGGTCTAGATCGAGAAATAATGGAGGTCTAAAATTGCCCTCCGGGTCTGGACTTTGCACCCTCTAGGACGCATATTAAGCGAGATATTCGCATTTAAAGTTTGAACTTGGATTTTTGCCCATAACTTGTTGTAAAATTGGTCTTATTCAAAGATAGGCACACCAATGGAAAGGGAACGATTCCTAGATCACAATCCTGAAATTTCAGCACTCCAGGTGGTCTAGATCGAGAAATAATGAAGGTCAAAAATTGCCCTCCGGGTCTGGACTTTGCACCCTCTAGGACGCATATTAAGCGAGATATTCGCATTTTAAGTTTGAACTTGGATTTTTGCCCATAACTTGTTGTAAAATTGGTCTTATTCAAAGATAGGCACACCAATGGAAAGGGAACGATTCCTAGATCACAATCCTGAAATTTCAGCACTCCAGGTGGTCTAGATCGAGAAATAATGAAGGTCAAAAATTGCCCTCCGGGTCTGGACTTTGCACCCTCTAGGACGCATATTAAGCGAGATATTCGCATTTAAAGTTTGAACTTGGATTTTTGCCCATAACTTGTTGTAAAATTGGTCTTATTCAAAGATAGGCACACCAATGGAAAGGGAACGATTTCTAGATCACAATCCTGAAATTTCAGCCCTCTAGGTGGTCTAGATCGAGAAATAATGGAGGTCAAAAATTGCCCTCCGGGTCTGGACTTTGCACCCTCTAGGACGCATATTAAGTGAGATATTCGCATTTTAAGTTTGAACTTGGATTTTTGCCCATAACTTGTTGTAAAATTGGTCTTATCCAAAGATGTGCACACCAAATGGAAAGGGAACGATTCCTAGATCACAATCCTGAAATTACAGCACTCCAGGTGGTCTAGATCGAGAAATAATGAAGGTCAAAAATTGCCCTCCGGGTCTGGACTTTGCACCCTCTAGGACGCATATTAATCGAGATATTCGCATTTAAAGTTTGAACTTGGATTTTTGCCCATAACTTGTTGTAAAATTGGTCTTATTCAAAGATAGGCACACCAATGGAAAGGAAACGATTTCTAGTTCACAATCCTGAAATTTCAGCCCTCTAGGTGGTCTAGATCGAGAAATAATGGAGGTCAAAAATTGCCCTCCGGGTCTGGACTTTGCACCCTCTAGGACGCATATTAAGCGAGATATTCGCATTTTAAGTTTGAACTTGGATTTTTGCCCATAACTTGTTGTAAAATTGGTCTTATTCAAAGATAGGCACACCAAATGGAAAGGGAACGATTCCTAGATCACAATCCTGAAATTTCAGCACTCTAGGTGGTCTAGATCGAGAAATAATGGAGGTCAAAAATTGCCCTCCGGGTCTGGACTTTGCACCCTCTAGGACGCATATTGAGCGAGATATTCGCATTTTAAGTTTGAACTTGGATTTTTGCCCATAACTTGTTGTAAAATTGGTCTTATGCAAAGATAGGCACACCAATGGAAAGGGAACGATTCCTAGATCACAATCCTGAAATTTCAGCCCTCTAGGTGGTCTATATCGAGAAATAATGAAGGTCAAAAATTGCCCTCCGGGTCTGGACTTTGCACCCTCTAGGACGCATATTAAGCGAGATATTCGCATTTTAAGTTTGAACTTGGATTTTTGCCCATAACTTGTTGTAAAATTGGTCTTATTCAAAGATAGGCACACCAATGGAAAGGGAACGATTCCTAGATCACAATCCTGAAATTTCAGCACTCCAGGTGGTCTAGATCGAGAAATAATGAAGGTCAAAAATTGCCCTCCGGGTCTGGACTTTGCACCCTCTAGGACGCATATTAAGCGAGATATTCGCATTTTAAGTTTGAACTTGGATTTTTGCCCATAACTTGTTGTAAAATTGGTCTTATTCAAAGAAAGGCACACCAATGGAAAGGGAACGATTCCTAGATCACAATCCTGAAATTTCAGCACTCTAGGTGGTCTAGATCGAGAAATAATGAAGGTCAAAAATTGCCCTCCGGGTCTGGACTTTGCACCCTCTAGGACGCATATTAAGCGAGATATTCGCATTTTAAGTTTGAACTTGGATTTTTGCCCATAACTTGTTGTAAAATTGGTCTTATTCAAAGATAGGCACACCAATGGAAAGGGAACGATTCCTAGATCACAATACTGAAATTTCAGCACTCCAGGTGGTCTAGATCGAGAAATAATGAAGGTCAAAAATTGCCCTCCGGGTCTGGACTTTGCACCCTCTAGGACGCATTTTAAGCGAGATATTCGCATTTTAAGTTTGAACTTGGATTTTTGCCCATAACTTGTTGTAAAATTGGTCTTATTCAAAGATAGGCACACCAATGGAAAGGGAACGATTCCTAGATCACAATCCTGAAATTTCAGCACTCCAGGTGGTCTAGATCGAGAAATAATGAAGGTCAAAAATTGCCCTCCGGGTCTGGACTTTGCACCCTCTAGGACGCATATTAAGCGAGATATTCGCATTTTAAGTTTGAACTTGGATTTTTGCCCATAACTTGTTGTAAAATTGGTCTTATTCAAAGATAGGCACACCAATGGAAAGGGAACGATTCCTAGATCACAATCCTGAAATTTCAGCACTCCAGGTGGTCTAGATCGAGAAATAATGAAGGTCAAAAATTGCCCTCCGGGTCTGGACTTTGCACCCTCTAGGACGCATATTAAGCGAGATATTCGCATTTAAAGTTTGAACTTGGATTTTTGCCCATAACTTGTTGTAAAATTGGTCTTATTCAAAGATAGGCACACCAATGGAAAGGGAACGATTTCTAGATCACAATCCTGAAATTTCAGCCCTCTAGGTGGTCTAGATCGAGAAATAATGGAGGTCAAAAATTGCCCTCCGGGTCTGGACTTTGCACCCTCTAGGACGCATATTAAGTGAGATATTCGCATTTTAAGTTTGAACTTGGATTTTTGCCCATAACTTGTTGTAAAATTGGTCTTATCCAAAGATGTGCACACCAAATGGAAAGGGAACGATTCCTAGATCACAATCCTGAAATTACAGCACTCCAGGTGGTCTAGATCGAGAAATAATGAAGGTCAAAAATTGCCCTCCGGGTCTGGACTTTGCACCCTCTAGGACGCATATTAATCGAGATATTCGCATTTAAAGTTTGAACTTGGATTTTTGCCCATAACTTGTTGTAAAATTGGTCTTATTCAAAGATAGGCACACCAATGGAAAGGAAACGATTTCTAGTTCACAATCCTGAAATTTCAGCCCTCTAGGTGGTCTAGATCGAGAAATAATGGAGGTCAAAAATTGCCCTCCGGGTCTGGACTTTGCACCCTCTAGGACGCATATTAAGCGAGATATTCGCATTTTAAGTTTGAACTTGGATTTTTGCCCATAACTTGTTGTAAAATTGGTCTTATTCAAAGATAGGCACACCAAATGGAAAGGGAACGATTCCTAGATCACAATCCTGAAATTTCAGCACTCTAGGTGGTCTAGATCGAGAAATAATGGAGGTCAAAAATTGCCCTCCGGGTCTGGACTTTGCACCCTCTAGGACGCATATTAAGCGAGATATTCGCATTTTAAGTTTGAACTTGGATTTTTGCCCATAACTTGTTGTAAAATTGGTCTTATGCAAAGATAGGTACACCAATGGAAAGGGAACGATTCCTAGATCACAATCCTGAAATTTCAGCCCTCTAGGTGGTCTATATCGAGAAATAATGAAGGTCAAAAATTGCCCTCCGGGTCTGGACTTTGCACCCTCTAGGACGCATATTAAGCGAGATATTCGCATTCTAAGTTTGAACTTGGATTTTTGCCCATAACTTGTTGTAAAATTGGTCTTATTCAAAGATAGGCACACCAATGGAAAGGGAACGATTCCTAGATCACAATCCTGAAATTTCAGCACTCCAGGTGGTCTAGATCGAGAAATAATGAAGGTCAAAAATTGACCTCCGGGTCTGGACTTTGCACCCTCTAGGACGCATATTAAGCGAGATATTCGCATTTTAAGTTTGAACTTGGATTTTTGCCCATAACTTGTTGTAAAATTGGTCTTATTCAAAGAAAGGCACACCAATGGAAAGGGAACGATTCCTAGATCACAATCCTGAAATTTCAGCACTCTAGGTGGTCTATATCGAGAAATAATGAAGGTCAAAAATTGCCCTCCGGGTCTGGACTTTGCACCCTCTAGGACGCATATTAAGCGAGATATTCGCATTTTAAGTTTGAACTTGGATTTTTGCCCATAACTTGTTGTAAAATTGGTCTTATTCAAAGATAGGCACACCAATGGAAAGGGAACGATTCCTAGATCACAATACTGAAATTTCAGCCCTCTAGGTGGTCTAGATCGAGAAATAATGAAGGTCAAAAATTGCCCTCCGGGTCTGGACTTTGCACCCTGTAGGACGGATATTAAGCGAGATATTCGCATTTTAAGTTTGAACTTGGATTTTTGCCCATAACTTGTTGTAAAATTGGTCTTATGCAAAGATAGGCACACCAATGGAAAGGGAACGATTCCTAGATCACAATCCTGAAATTTCAGCACTCCAGGTGGTCTAGATCGAGAAATAATGAAGGTCAAAAATTGCCCTCCGGGTCTGGACTTTGCACCCTCTAGGACGCATATTAAGCGAGATATTCGCATTTTAAGTTTGAACTTGGATTTTTGCCCATAACTTGTTGTAAAATTGGTCTTATTCAAAGAAAGGCACACCAATGGAAAGGGAACGATTCCTAGATCACAATCCTGAAATTTCAGCACTCTAGGTGGTCTAGATCGAGAAATAATGAAGGTCAAAAATTGCCCTCCGGGTCTGGACTTTGCACCCTCTAGGACGCATATTAAGCGAGATATTCGCATTTTAAGTTTGAACTTGGATTTTTGCCCATAACTTGTTGTAAAATTGGTCTTATTCAAAGATAGGCACACCAATGGAAAGGGAACGATTCCTAGATCACAATACTGAAATTTCAGCACTCCAGGTGGTCTAGATCGAGAAATAATGAAGGTCAAAAATTGCCCTCCGGGTCTGGACTTTGCACCCTCTAGGACGCATATTAAGCGAGATATTCGCATTTTAAGTTTGAACTTGGATTTTTGCCCATAACTTGTTGTAAAATTGGTCTTATTCAAAGATAGGCACACCAATGGAAAGGGAACGATTCCTAGATCACAATCCTGAAATTTCAGCACTCCAGGTGGTCTAGATCGAGAAATAATGAAGGTCAAAAATTGCCCTCCGGGTCTGGACTTTGCACCCTCTAGGACGCATATTAAGCGAGATATTCGCATTTTAAGTTTGAACTTGGATTTTTGCCCATAACTTGTTGTAAAATTGGTCTTATTCAAAGATAGGCACACCAATGGAAAGGGAACGATTCCTAGATCACAATCCTGAAATTTCAGCACTCCAGGTGGTCTAGATCGAGAAATAATGAAGGTCAAAAATTGCCCTCCGGGTCTGGACTTTGCACCCTCTAGGACGCATATTAAGCGAGATATTCGCATTTAAAGTTTGAACTTGGATTTTTGCCCATAACTTGTTGTAAAATTGGTCTTATTCAAAGATAGGCACACCAATGGAAAGGGAACGATTTCTAGATCACAATCCTGAAATTTCAGCCCTCTAGGTGGTCTAGATCGAGAAATAATGGAGGTCAAAAATTGCCCTCCGGGTCTGGACTTTGCACCCTCTAGGACGCATATTAAGTGAGATATTCGCATTTTAAGTTTGAACTTGGATTTTTGCCCATAACTTGTTGTAAAATTGGTCTTATCCAAAGATGTGCACACCAAATGAAAAGGGAACGATTTCTAGATCACAATCCTGAAATTTCAGCACTCCAGGTGGTCTAGATCGAGAAATAATGAAGGTCAAAAATTGACCTCCGGGTCTGGACTTTGCACCCTCTAGGACGCATATTAAGCGAGATATTCGCATTTTAAGTTTGAACTTGGATTTTTGCCCATAACTTGTTGTAAAATTGGTCTTATTCAAAGAAAGGCACACCAATGGAAAGGGAACGATTCCTAGATCACAATCCTGAAATTTCAGCACTCTAGGTGGTCTAGATCGAGAAATAATGAAGGTCAAAAATTGCCCTCCGGGTCTGGACTTTGCACCCTCTAGGACGCATATTAAGCGAGATATTCGCATTTTAAGTTTGAACTTGGATTTTTGCCCATAACTTGTTGTAAAATTGGTCTTATTCAAAGATAGGCACACCAATGGAAAGGGAACGATTCCTAGATCACAATACTGAAATTTCAGCCCTCTAGGTGGTCTAGATCGAGAAATAATGAAGGTCAAAAATTGCCCTCCGGGTCTGGACTTTGCACCCTGTAGGACGCATATTAAGCGAGATATTCGCATTTTAAGTTTGAACTTGGATTTTTGCCCATAACTTGTTGTAAAATTGGTCTTATTCAAAGATAGGCACACCAATGGAAAGGGAACGATTCCTAGATCACAATCCTGAAATTTCAGCACTCCAGGTGGTCTAGATCGAGAAATAATGAAGGTCAAAAATTGCCCTCCGGGTCTGGACTTTGCACCCTCTAGGACGCATATTAAGCGAGATATTCGCATTTTAAGTTTGAACTTGGATTTTTTCCCATAACTTGTTGTAAAATTGGTCTTATTCAAAGAAAGGCACACCAATGGAAAGGGAACGATTCCTAGATCACAATCCTGAAATTTCAGCACTCTAGGTGGTCTAGATCGAGAAATAATGGCGGTCAAAAATTGCCCTCCGGGTCTGGACTTTGCACCCTCTAGGACGCATATTAAGCGAGATATTCGCATTTTAAGTTTGAACTTGGATTTTTGCCCATAACTTTTTGTAAAATTGGTCTTATTCAAAGATAGGCACATTAATGGAAAGGGAACGATTCCTAGATCACAATCCTGAAATTTCAGCACTCCAGGTGGTCTAGATCGAGAAATAATGAAGGTCAAAAATTGCCCTCCGGGTCTGGACTTTGCACCCTCTAGGACGCATATTAAGCGAGATATTCGCATTTTAAGTTTGAACTTGGATTTTTGCCCATAACTTGTTGTAAAATTGGTCTTATTCAAAGATAGGCACACCAATGGAAAGGGAACGATTCCTAGATCACAATACTGAAATTTCAGCCCTCTAGGTGGTCTAGATCGAGAAATAATGAAGGTCAAAAATTGCCCTCCGGGTCTGGACTTTGCACCCTCTAGGACGCATATTAAGCGAGATATTCGCATTTTAAGTTTGAACTTGGATTTTTGCCAATAACTTGTTGTAAAATTGGTCTTATTCAAAGATAGGCACACCAATGGAAAGGGAACGATTCCTAGATCACAATCCTGAAATTTCAGCACTCCAGGTGGTCTAGATCGAGAAATAATGAAGGTCAAAAATTGCCCTCCGGGTCTGGACTTTGCACCCTCTAGGACGCATATTAAGCGAGATATTCGCATTTTAAGTTTGAACTTGGATTTTTGCCCATAACTTGTTGTAAAATTGGTCTTATTCAAAGAAAGGCACACCAATGGAAAGGGAACGATTCCTAGATCACAATCCTAAAATTTCAGCACTCAAGGTGGTCTAGATCGAGAAATAATGGAGGTCAAAAATTGCCCTCCGGGTCTGGACTTTGCACCCTCTAGGACGCATATTAAGCGAGATATTCGCATTTTAAGTTTGAACTTGGATTTTTGCCCATAACTTGTCGTAAAATTGGTCTTATTCAAAGATAGGCACACCAATGGAAAGGGAACGATTCCTAGATCACAATCCTGAAATTTCAGCACTCTAGGTGGTCTAGATCGAGAAATAATGGAGGTCAAAAATTGCCCTCCGGGTCTGGACTTTGCACCCTCTAGGACGCATATTAAGCGAGATATTCGCATTTTAAGTTTGAACTTGGATTTTTGCCCATAACTTGTTGTAAAATTGGTCTTATTCAAAGATAGGCACACCAATGGAAAGGGAACGATTCCTAGATCACAATACTGAAATTTCAGCCCTCTAGGTGGTCTTGATCGAGAAATAATGAAGGTCAAAAATTGCCCTCCGGGTCTGGACTTTGCACCCTCTAGGACGCATATTAAGCGAGATATTCGCATTTTAAGTTTGAACTTGGATTTTTGCCCATAACTTGTTGTAAAATTGGTCTTATTCAAAGATAGGCACACCAATGGAAAGGGAACGATTCCTAGATCACAATACTGAAATTTCAGCCCTCTAGGTGGTCTAGATCGAGAAATAATGAAGGTCAAAAATTGCCCTCCGGGTCTGGACTTTGCACCCTCTAGGACGCATATTAAGCGAGATATTCGCATTTTAAGTTTGAACTTGGATTTTTGCCCATAACTTGTTGTAAAATTGGTCTTATTCAAAGATAGGCACACCAATGGAAAGGGAACGATTCCTAGATCACAATCCTGAAATTTCAGCACTCCAGGTGGTCTAGATCGAGAAATAATGGAGGTCAAAAATTGCCCTCCGGGTCTGGACTTTGCACCCTCTAGGACGCATATTAAGCGAGATATTCGCATTTTAAGTTTGAACTTGGATTTTTGCCCATAACTTGTTGTAAAATTGGTCTTATTCAAAGATAGGCACACCAATGGAAAGGGAACGATTCCTAGATCACAATACTGAAATTTCAGCCCTCTAGGTGGTCTAGATCGAGAAATAATGAAGGTCAAAAATTGCCCTCCGGGTCTGGACTTTGCACCCTCTAGGACGCATATTAAGCGAGATATTCGCATTTTAAGTTTGAACTTGGATTTTTGCCCATAACTTGTTGTAAAATTGGTCTTATTCAAAGATAGGCACACCAATGGAAAGGGAACGATTCCTAGATCACAATCCTGAAATTTCAGCACTCCAGGTGGTCTAGATCGAGAAATAATGAAGGTCAAAAATTGCCCTCCGGGTCTGGACTTTGCACCCTCTAGGACGCATATTAAGCGAGATATTCGCATTTTAAGTTTGAACTTGGATTTTTGCCCATAACTTGTTGTAAAATTGGTCTTATTCAAAGAAAGGCACACCAATGGAAAGGGAACGATTCCTAGATCACAATCCTGAAATTTCAGCACTCAAGGTGGTCTAGATCGAGAAATAATGGAGGTCAAAAATTGCCCTCCGGGTCTGGACTTTGCACCCTCTAGGACGCATATTAAGCGAGATATTCGCATTTTAAGTTTGAACTTGGATTTTTTCCCATAACTTGTTGTAAAATTGGTCTTATTCAAAGAAAGGCACACCAATGGAAAGGGAACGATTCCTAGATCACAATCCTGAAATTTCAGCACTCTAGGTGGTCTAGATCGAGAAATAATGGAGGTCAAAAATTGCCCTCCGGGTCTGGACTTTGCACCCTCTAGGACGCATATTAAGCGAGATATTCGCATTTTAAGTTTGAACTTGGATTTTTGCCCATAACTTTTTGTAAAATTGGTCTTATTCAAAGATAGGCACATTAATGGAAAGGGAACGATTCCTAGATCACAATCCTGAAATTTCAGCACTCCAGGTGGTCTAGATCGAGAAATAATGAAGGTCAAAAATTGCCCTCCGGGTCTGGACTTTGCACCCTCTAGGACGCATATTAAGCGAGATATTCGCATTTTAAGTTTGAACTTGGATTTTTGCCCATAACTTGTTGTAAAATTGGTCTTATTCAAAGAAAGGCACACCAATGGAAAGGGAACGATTCCTAGATCACAATCCTGAAATTACAGCACTCCAGGTGGTCTAGATCGAGAAATAATGAAGGTCAAAAATTGCCCTCCGGGTCTGGACTTTGCACCCTCTAGGACGCATATTAAGCGAGATATTCGCATTTTAAGTTTGAACTTGGATTTTTGCCCATAACTTGTTGTAAAATTGGTCTTATTCAAAGATAGGCACACCAATGGAAAGGGAACGATTCCTAGATCACAATCCTGAAATTTCAGCCCTCTAGGTGGTCTAGATCGAGAAATAATGGAGGTCAAAAATTGCCCTCCGGGTCTGGACTTTGCACCCTCTAGGACGCATATTAAGCGAGATATTCGCATTTTAAGTTTGAACTTGGATTTTTGCCCATAACTTGTTGTAAAATTGGTCTTATGCAAAGATAGGCACACCAATGGAAAGGGAACGATTTCTAGATCACAATCCTGAAATTTCAGCACTCCAGGTGGTCTAGATCGAGAAATAATGAAGGTCAAAAATTGACCTCCGGGTCTGGACTTTGCACCCTCTAGGACGCATATTAAGCGAGATATTCGCATTTTAAGTTTGAACTTGGATTTTTGCCCATAACTTGTTGTAAAATTGGTCTTATTCAAAGAAAGGCACACCAATGGAAAGGGAACGATTCCTAGATCACAATCCTGAAATTTCAGCACTCTAGGTGGTCTAGATCGAGAAATAATGAAGGTCAAAAATTGCCCTCCGGGTCTGGACTTTGCACCCTCTAGGACGCATATTAAGCGAGATATTCGCATTTTAAGTTTGAACTTGGATTTTTGCCCATAACTTGTTGTAAAATTGGTCTTATTCAAAGATAGGCACACCAATGGAAAGGGAACGATTCCTAGATCACAATACTGAAATTTCAGCCCTCTAGGTGGTCTAGATCGAGAAATAATGAAGGTCAAAAATTGCCCTCCGGGTCTGGACTTTGCACCCTCTAGGACGCATATTAAGCGAGATATTCGCATTTTAAGTTTGAACTTGGATTTTTGCCAATAACTTGTTGTAAAATTGGTCTTATTCAAAGATAGGCACACCAATGGAAAGGGAACGATTCCTAGATCACAATCCTGAAATTTCAGCACTCCAGGTGGTCTAGATCGAGAAATAATGAAGGTCAAAAATTGCCCTCCGGGTCTGGACTTTGCACCCTCTAGGACGCATATTAAGCGAGATATTCGCATTTTAAGTTTGAACTTGGATTTTTGCCCATAACTTGTTGTAAAATTGGTCTTATTCAAAGAAAGGCACACCAATGGAAAGGGAACGATTCCTAGATCACAATCCTGAAATTTCAGCACTCAAGGTGGTCTAGATCGAGAAATAATGGAGGTCAAAAATTGCCCTCCGGGTCTGGACTTTGCACCCTCTAGGACGCATATTAAGCGAGATATTCGCATTTTAAGTTTGAACTTGGATTTTTGCCCATAACTTGTTGTAAAATTGGTCTTATTCAAAGATAGGCACACCAATGGAAAGGGAACGATTCCTAGATCACAATCCTGAAATTTCAGCACTCTAGGTGGTCTAGATCGAGAAATAATGGAGGTCAAAAATTGCCCTCCGGGTCTGGACTTTGCACCCTCTAGGACGCATATTAAGCGAGATATTCGCATTTTAAGTTTGAACTTGGATTTTTGCCCATAACTTGTTGTAAAATTGGTCTTATTCAAAGATAGGCACACCAATGGAAAGGGAACGATTCCTAGATCACAATACTGAAATTTCAGCCCTCTAGGTGGTCTTGATCGAGAAATAATGAAGGTCAAAAATTGCCCTCCGGGTCTGGACTTTGCACCCTCTAGGACGCATATTAAGCGAGATATTCGCATTTTAAGTTTGAACTTGGATTTTTGCCCATAACTTGTTGTAAAATTGGTCTTATTCAAAGATAGGCACACCAATGGAAAGGGAACGATTCCTAGATCACAATACTGAAATTTCAGCCCTCTAGGTGGTCTAGATCGAGAAATAATGAAGGTCAAAAATTGCCCTCCGGGTCTGGACTTTGCACCCTCTAGGACGCATATTAAGCGAGATATTCGCATTTTAAGTTTGAACTTGGATTTTTGCCCATAACTTGTTGTAAAATTGGTCTTATTCAAAGATAGGCACACCAATGGAAAGGGAACGATTCCTAGATCACAATCCTGAAATTTCAGCACTCCAGGTGGTCTAGATCGAGAAATAATGGAGGTCAAAAATTGCCCTCCGGGTCTGGACTTTGCACCCTCTAGGACGCATATTAAGCGAGATATTCGCATTTTAAGTTTGAACTTGGATTTTTGCCCATAACTTGTTGTAAAATTGGTCTTATTCAAAGATAGGCACACCAATGGAAAGGGAACGATTCCTAGATCACAATACTGAAATTTCAGCCCTCTAGGTGGTCTAGATCGAGAAATAATGAAGGTCAAAAATTGCCCTCCGGGTCTGGACTTTGCACCCTCTAGGACGCATATTAAGCGAGATATTCGCATTTTAAGTTTGAACTTGGATTTTTGCCCATAACTTGTTGTAAAATTGGTCTTATTCAAAGATAGGCACACCAATGGAAAGGGAACGATTCCTAGATCACAATCCTGAAATTTCAGCACTCCAGGTGGTCTAGATCGAGAAATAATGAAGGTCAAAAATTGCCCTCCGGGTCTGGACTTTGCACCCTCTAGGACGCATATTAAGCGAGATATTCGCATTTTAAGTTTGAACTTGGATTTTTGCCCATAACTTGTTGTAAAATTGGTCTTATTCAAAGAAAGGCACACCAATGGAAAGGGAACGATTCCTAGATCACAATCCTGAAATTTCAGCACTCCAGGTGGTCTAGATCGAGAAATAATGAAGGTCAAAAATTGCCCTCCGGGTCTGGACTTTGCACCCTCTAGGACGCATATTAAGCGAGATATTCGCATTTTAAGTTTGAACTTGGATTTTTGCCCATAACTTGTTGTAAAATTGGTCTTATTCAAAGAAAGGCACACCAATGGAAAGGGAACGATTCCTAGATCACAATCCTGAAATTACAGCACTCCAGGTGGTCTAGATCGAGAAATAATGAAGGTCAAAAATTGCCCTCCGGGTCTGGACTTTGCACCCTCTAGGACGCATATTAAGCGAGATATTCGCATTTTAAGTTTGAACTTGGATTTTTGCCCATAACTTGTTGTAAAATTGGTCTTATTCAAAGATAGGCACACCAATGGAAAGGGAACGATTCCTAGATCACAATCCTGAAATTTCAGCCCTCTAGGTGGTCTAGATCGAGAAATAATGGAGGTCAAAAATTGCCCTCCGGGTCTGGACTTTGCACCCTCTAGGACGCATATTAAGCGAGATATTCGCATTTTAAGTTTGAACTTGGATTTTTGCCCATAACTTGTTGTAAAATTGGTCTTATTCAAAGAAAGGCACACCAATGGAAAGGGAACGATTCCTAGATCACAATCCTGAAATTTCAGCACTCAAGGTGGTCTAGATCGAGAAATAATGGAGGTCAAAAATTGCCCTCCGGGTCTGGACTTTGCACCCTCTAGGACGCATATTAAGCGAGATATTCGCATTTTAAGTTTGAACTTGGATTTTTTCCCATAACTTGTTGTAAAATTGGTCTTATTCAAAGAAAGGCACACCAATGGAAAGGGAACGATTCCTAGATCACAATCCTGAAATTTCAGCACTCTAGGTGGTCTAGATCGAGAAATAATGGAGGTCAAAAATTGCCCTCCGGGTCTGGACTTTGCACCCTCTAGGACGCATATTAAGCGAGATATTCGCATTTTAAGTTTGAACTTGGATTTTTGCCCATAACTTTTTGTAAAATTGGTCTTATTCAAAGATAGGCACATTAATGGAAAGGGAACGATTCCTAGATCACAATCCTGAAATTTCAGCACTCCAGGTGGTCTAGATCGAGAAATAATGAAGGTCAAAAATTGCCCTCCGGGTCTGGACTTTGCACCCTCTAGGACGCATATTAAGCGAGATATTCGCATTTTAAGTTTGAACTTGGATTTTTGCCCATAACTTGTTGTAAAATTGGTCTTATTCAAAGAAAGGCACACCAATGGAAAGGGAACGATTCCTAGATCACAATCCTGAAATTACAGCACTCCAGGTGGTCTAGATCGAGAAATAATGAAGGTCAAAAATTGCCCTCCGGGTCTGGACTTTGCACCCTCTAGGACGCATATTAAGCGAGATATTCGCATTTTAAGTTTGAACTTGGATTTTTGCCCATAACTTGTTGTAAAATTGGTCTTATTCAAAGATAGGCACACCAATGGAAAGGGAACGATTCCTAGATCACAATCCTGAAATTTCAGCCCTCTAGGTGGTCTAGATCGAGAAATAATGGAGGTCAAAAATTGCCCTCCGGGTCTGGACTTTGCACCCTCTAGGACGCATATTAAGCGAGATATTCGCATTTTAAGTTTGAACTTGGATTTTTGCCCATAACTTGTTGTAAAATTGGTCTTATGCAAAGATAGGCACACCAATGGAAAGGGAACGATTTCTAGATCACAATCCTGAAATTTCAGCACTCCAGGTGGTCTAGATCGAGAAATAATGAAGGTCAAAAATTGACCTCCGAGTCTGGACTTTGCACCCTCTAGGACGCATATTAAGCGAGATATTCGCATTTTAAGTTTGAACTTGGATTTTTGCCCATAACTTGTTGTAAAATTGGTCTTATTCAAAGAAAGGCACACCAATGGAAAGGGAACGATTCCTAGATCACAATCCTGAAATTTCAGCACTCTAGGTGGTCTAGATCGAGAAATAATGAAGGTCAAAAATTGCCCTCCGGGTCTGGACTTTGCACCCTCTAGGACGCATATTAAGCGAGATATTCGCATTTTAAGTTTGAACTTGGATTTTTGCCCATAACTTGTTGTAAAATTGGTCTTATTCAAAGATAGGCACACCAATGGAAAGGGAACGATTCCTAGATCACAATACTGAAATTTCAGCCCTCTAGGTGGTCTAGATCGAGAAATAATGAAGGTCAAAAATTGCCCTCCGGGTCTGGACTTTGCACCCTGTAGGACGCATATTAAGCGAGATATTCGCATTTTAAGTTTGAACTTGGATTTTTGCCCATAACTTGTTGTAAAATTGGTCTTATGCAAAGATAGGCACACCAATGGAAAGGGAACGATTCCTAGATCACAATCCTGAAATTTCAGCACTCTAGGTGGTCTAGATCGAGAAATAATGGAGGTCAAAAATTGCCCTCCGGGTCTGGACTTTGCACCCTCTAGGACGCATATTAAGCGAGATATTCGCATTTTAAGTTTGAACTTGGATTTTTGCCCATAACTTTTTGTAAAATTGGTCTTATTCAAAGATAGGCACATTAATGGAAAGGGAACGATTCCTAGATCACAATCCTGAAATTTCAGCACTCTAGGTGGTCTAGATCGAGAAATAATGGAGGTCAAAAATTGCCCTCCGGGTCTGGACTTTGCACCCTCTAGGACGCATATTAAGCGAGATATTCGCATTTTAAGTTTGAACTTGGATTTTTGCCCATAACTTGTTGTAAAATTGGTCTTATTCAATGATAGGCACACCAATGGAAAGGGAACGATTCCTAGATCACAATACTGAAATTTCAGCCCTCTAGGTGGTCTAGATCGAGAAATAATGAAGGTCAAAAATTGCCCTCCGGGTCTGGACTTTGCACCCTCTAGGACGCATATTAAGCGAGATATTCGCATTTTAAGTTTGAACTTGGATTTTTGCCCATAACTTGTTGTAAAATTGGTCTTATTCAAAGATAGGCACACCAATGGAAAGGGAACGATTCCTAGATCACAATCCTGAAATTTCAGCACTCCAGGTGGTCTAGATCGAGAAATAATGAAGGTCAAAAATTGCCCTCCGGGTCTGGACTTTGCACCCTCTAGGACGCATATTAAGCGAGATATTCGCATTTTAAGTTTGAACTTGGATTTTTGCCCATAACTTGTTGTAAAATTGGTCTTATTCAAAGAAAGGCACACCAATGGAAAGGGAACGATTCCTAGATCACAATCCTGAAATTTCAGCACTCAAGGTGGTCTAGATCGAGAAATAATGGAGGTCAAAAATTGCCCTCCGGGTCTGGACTTTGCACCCTCTAGGACGCATATTAAGCGAGATATTCGCATTTTAAGTTTGAACTTGGATTTTTGCCCATAACTTGTTGTAAAATTGGTCTTATTCAATGATAGGCACACCAATGGAAAGGGAACGATTCCTAGATCACAATACTGAAATTTCAGCCCTCTAGGTGGTCTAGATCGAGAAATAATGAAGGTCAAAAATTGCCCTCCGGGTCTGGACTTTGCACCCTCTAGGACGCATATTAAGCGAGATATTCGCATTTTAAGTTTGAACTTGGATTTTTGCCAATAACTTGTTGTAAAATTGGTCTTATTCAAAGATAGGCACACCAATGGAAAGGGAACGATTCCTAGATCACAATCCTGAAATTTCAGCACTCCAGGTGGTCTAGATCGAGAAATAATGAAGGTCAAAAATTGCCCTCCGGGTCTGGACTTTGCACCCTCTAGGACGCATATTAAGCGAGATATTCGCATTTTAAGTTTGAACTTGGATTTTTGCCCATAACTTGTTGTAAAATTGGTCTTATTCAAAGAAAGGCACACCAATGGAAAGGGAACGATTCCTAGATCACAATCCTGAAATTTCAGCACTCAAGGTGGTCTAGATCGAGAAATAATGGAGGTCAAAAATTGCCCTCCGGGTCTGGACTTTGCACCCTCTAGGACGCATATTAAGCGAGATATTCGCATTTTAAGTTTGAACTTGGATTTTTGCCCATAACTTGTTGTAAAATTGGTCTTATTCAAAGATAGGCACACCAATGGAAAGGGAACGATTCCTAGATCACAATCCTGAAATTTCAGCACTCTAGGTGGTCTAGATCGAGAAATAATGGAGGTCAAAAATTGCCCTCCGGGTCTGGACTTTGCACCCTCTAGGACGCATATTAAGCGAGATATTCGCATTTTAAGTTTGAACTTGGATTTTTGCCCATAACTTGTTGTAAAATTGGTCTTATTCAAAGATAGGCACACCAATGGAAAGGGAACGATTCCTAGATCACAATACTGAAATTTCAGCCCTCTAGGTGGTCTTGATCGAGAAATAATGAAGGTCAAAAATTGCCCTCCGGGTCTGGACTTTGCACCCTCTAGGACGCATATTAAGCGAGATATTCGCATTTTAAGTTTGAACTTGGATTTTTGCCCATAACTTGTTGTAAAATTGGTCTTATTCAAAGATAGGCACACCAATGGAAAGGGAACGATTCCTAGATCACAATACTGAAATTTCAGCCCTCTAGGTGGTCTAGATCGAGAAATAATGAAGGTCAAAAATTGCCCTCCGGGTCTGGACTTTGCACCCTCTAGGACGCATATTAAGCGAGATATTCGCATTTTAAGTTTGAACTTGGATTTTTGCCCATAACTTGTTGTAAAATTGGTCTTATTCAAAGATAGGCACACCAATGGAAAGGGAACGATTCCTAGATCACAATCCTGAAATTTCAGCACTCCAGGTGGTCTAGATCGAGAAATAATGGAGGTCAAAAATTGCCCTCCGGGTCTGGACTTTGCACCCTCTAGGACGCATATTAAGCGAGATATTCGCATTTTAAGTTTGAACTTGGATTTTTGCCCATAACTTGTTGTAAAATTGGTCTTATTCAAAGATAGGCACACCAATGGAAAGGGAACGATTCCTAGATCACAATCCTGAAATTTCAGCACTCCAGGTGGTCTAGATCGAGAAATAATGAAGGTCAAAAATTGCCCTCCGGGTCTGGACTTTGCACCCTCTAGGACGCATATTAAGCGAGATATTCGCATTTTAAGTTTGAACTTGGATTTTTGCCCATAACTTGTTGTAAAATTGGTCTTATTCAAAGAAAGGCACACCAATGGAAAGGGAACGATTCCTAGATCACAATCCTGAAATTTCAGCACTCAAGGTGGTCTAGATCGAGAAATAATGGAGGTCAAAAATTGCCCTCCGGGTCTGGACTTTGCACCCTCTAGGACGCATATTAAGCGAGATATTCGCATTTTAAGTTTGAACTTGGATTTTTGCCCATAACTTGTTGTAAAATTGGTCTTATTCAAAGATAGGCACACCAATGGAAAGGGAACGATTCCTAGATCACAATACTGAAATTTCAGCCCTCTAGGTGGTCTAGATCGAGAAATAATGAAGGTCAAAAATTGCCCTCCGGGTCTGGACTTTGCACCCTCTAGGACGCATATTAAGCGAGATATTCGCATTTTAAGTTTGAACTTGGATTTTTGCCCATAACTTGTTGTAAAATTGGTCTTATTCAAAGATAGGCACACCAATGGAAAGGGAACGATTCCTAGATCACAATACTGAAATTTCAGCACTCTAGGTGGTCTAGATCGAGAAATAATGAAGGTAAAAAATTGCCCTCCGGGTCTGGACTTTGCACCCTCTAGGACGCATATTAAGCGAGATATTCGCATTTTAAGTTTGAACTTGGATTTTTGCCCATAACTTGTTGTAAAATTGGTCTTATTCAAAGATAGGCACACCAATGGAAAGGGAACGATTCCTAGATCACAATCCTGAAATTTCAGCACTCCAGGTGGTCTAGATCGAGAAATAATGGAGGTCAAAAATTGCCCTCCGGGTCTGGACTTTGCACCCTCTAGGACGCATATTAAGCGAGATATTCGCATTTTAAGTTTGAACTTGGATTTTTGCCCATAACTTGTTGTAAAATTGGTCTTATTCAAAGATAGGCACACCAATGGAAAGGGAACGATTCCTAGATCACAATACTGAAATTTCAGCCCTCTAGGTGGTCTAGATCGAGAAATAATGAAGGTCAAAAATTGCCCTCCGGGTCTGGACTTTGCACCCTCTAGGACGCATATTAAGCGAGATATTCGCATTTTAAGTTTGAACTTGGATTTTTGCCCATAACTTGTTGTAAAATTGGTCTTATTCAAAGATAGGCACACCAATGGAAAGGGAACGATTCCTAGATCACAATCCTGAAATTTCAGCACTCTAGGTGGTCTAGATCGAGAAATAATGGAGGTCAAAAATTGCCCTCCGGGTCTGGACTTTGCACCCTCTAGGACGCATATTAAGCGAGATATTCGCATTTTAAGTTTGAACTTGGATTTTTGCCCATAACTTGTTGTAAAATTGGTCTTATTCAAAGATAGGCACACCAATGGAAAGGGAACGATTCCTAGATCACAATCCTGAAATTTCAGCACTCTAGGTGGTCTAGATCGAGAAATAATGGAGGTCAAAAATTGCCCTCCGGGTCTGGACTTTGCACCCTCTAGGACGCATATTAAGCGAGATATTCGCATTTTAAGTTTGAACTTGGATTTTTGCCCATAACTTTTTGTAAAATTGGTCTTATTCAAAGATAGGCACATTAATGGAAAGGGAACGATTCCTAGATCACAATCCTGAAATTTCAGCACTCCAGGTGGTCTAGATCGAGAAATAATGAAGGTCAAAAATTGCCCTCCGGGTCTGGACTTTGCACCCTCTAGGACGCATATTAAGCGAGATATTCGCATTTTAAGTTTGAACTTGGATTTTTGCCCATAACTTGTTGTAAAATTGGTCTTATTCAAAGATAGGCACACCAATGGAAAGGGAACGATTCCTAGATCACAATCCTGAAATTTCAGCACTCTAGGTGGTCCAGATCGAGAAATAATGAAGGTCAAAAATTGCCCTCCGGGTCTGGACTTTGCACCCTCTAGGACGCATATTAAGCGAGATATTCGCATTTTAAGTTTGAACTTGGATTTTTGCCCATAACTTGTTGTAAAATTGGTCTTATTCAAAGATAGGCACACCAATGGAAAGGGAACGATTCCTAGATCACAATCCTGAAACTTCAGCACTCCAGGTGGTCTAGATCGAGAAATAATGGAGGTCAAAAATTGCCCTCCGGGTCTGGACTTTGCACCCTCTAGGACGCATATTAAGCGAGATATTCGCATTTTAAGTTTGAACTTGGATTTTTGCCCATAACTTTTTGTAAAATTGGTCTTATTCAAAGATAGGCACATTAATGGAAAGGGAACGATTCCTAGATCACAATCCTGAAATTTCAGCACTCCAGGTGGTCTAGATCGAGAAATAATGAAGGTCAAAAATTGCCCTCCGGGTCTGGACTTTGCACCCTCTAGGACGCATATTAAGCGAGATATTCGCATTTTAAGTTTGAACTTGGATTTTTGCCCATAACTTGTTGTAAAATTGGTCTTATTCAAAGATAGGCACACCAATGGAAAGGGAACGATTCCTAGATCACAATCCTGAAATTTCAGCACTCTAGGTGGTCCAGATCGAGAAATAATGAAGGTCAAAAATTGCCCTCCGGGTCTGGACTTTGCACCCTCTAGGACGCATATTAAGCGAGATATTCGCATTTTAAGTTTGAACTTGGATTTTTGCCCATAACTTGTTGTAAAATTGGTCTTATTCAAAGATAGGCACACCAATGGAAAGGGAACGATTCCTAGATCACAATCCTGAAATTTCAGCACTCTAGGTGGTCCAGATCGAGAAATAATGAAGTCAAAAATTGCCCTCCGGGTCTGGACTTTGCACCCTCTAGGACGCATATTAAGCGAGATATTCGCATTTTAAGTTTGAACTTGGATTTTTTCCCATAACTTTTTGTAAAATTGGTCTTATTCAAAGATAGGCACATTAATGGAAAGGGAACGATTCCTAGATCACAATCCTGAAATTTCAGCACTCCAGGTGGTCTAGATCGAGAAATAATGAAGGTCAAAAATTGCCCTCCGGGTCTGGACTTTGCACCCTCTAGGACGCATATTAAGCGAGATATTCGCATTTTAAGTTTGAACTTGGATTTTTGCCCATAACTTGTTGTAAAATTGGTCTTATTCAAAGATAGGCACACCAATGGAAAGGGAACGATTCCTAGATCACAATCCTGAAATTTCAGCACTCTAGGTGGTCCAGATCGAGAAATAATGAAGGTCAAAAATTGCCCTCCGGGTCTGGACTTTGCACCCTCTAGGACGCATATTAAGCGAGATATTCGCATTTTAAGTTTGAACTTGGATTTTTGCCCATAACTTGTTGTAAAATTGGTCTTATTCAAAGATAGGCACACCAATGGAAAGGGAACGATTCCTAGATCACAATCCTGAAATTTCAGCACTCTAGGTGGTCTAGATCGAGAAATAATGGAGGTCAAAAATTGCCCTCCGGGTCTGGACTTTGCACCCTCTAGGACGCATATTAAGCGAGATATTCGCATTTTAAGTTTGAACTTGGATTTTTGCCCATAACTTGTTGTAAAATTGGTCTTATTCAAAGATAGGCACACCAATGGAAAGGGAACGATTCCTAGATCACAATCCTGAAATTTCAGCACTCTAGGTGGTCCAGATCGAGAAATAATGAAGGTCAAAAATTGCCCTCCGGGTCTGGACTTTGCACCCTCTAGGACGCATATTAAGCGAGATATTCGCATTTTAAGTTTGAACTTGGATTTTTGCCCATAACTTGTTGTAAAATTGGTCTTATTCAAAGATAGGCACACCAATGGAAAGGGAACGATTCCTAGATCACAATCCTGAAATTTCAGCACTCTAGGTGGTCTAGATCGAGAAATAATGGAGGTCAAAAATTGCCCTCCGGGTCTGGACTTTGCACCCTCTAGGACGCATATTAAGCGAGATATTCGCATTTTAAGTTTGAACTTGGATTTTTGCCCATAACTTTTTGTAAAATTGGTCTTATTCAAAGATAGGCACATTAATGGAAAGGGAACGATTCCTAGATCACAATCCTGAAATTTCAGCACTCCAGGTGGTCTAGATCGAGAAATAATGGAGGTCAAAAATTGCCCTCCGGGTCTGGACTTTGCACCCTCTAGGACGCATATTAAGCGAGATATTCGCATTTTAAGTTTGAACTTGGATTTTTGCCCATAACTTGTTGTAAAATTGGTCTTATTCAAAGATAGGCACACCAATGGAAAGGGAACGATTCCTAGATCACAATCCTGAAATTTCAGCACTCTAGGTGGTCCAGATCGAGAAATAATGAAGGTCAAAAATTGCCCTCCGGGTCTGGACTTTGCACCCTCTAGGACGCATATTAAGCGAGATATTCGCATTTTAAGTTTGAACTTGGATTTTTGCCCATAACTTGTTGTAAAATTGGTCTTATTCAAAGATAGGCACACCAATGGAAAGGGAACGATTCCTAGATCACAATCCTGAAATTTCAGCACTCTAGGTGGTCCAGATCGAGAAATAATGAAGTCAAAAATTGCCCTCCGGGTCTGGACTTTGCACCCTCTAGGACGCATATTAAGCGAGATATTCGCATTTTAAGTTTGAACTTGGATTTTTTCCCATAACTTTTTGTAAAATTGGTCTTATTCAAAGATAGGCACATTAATGGAAAGGGAACGATTCCTAGATCACAATCCTGAAATTTCAGCACTCCAGGTGGTCTAGATCGAGAAATAATGAAGGTCAAAAATTGCCCTCCGGGTCTGGACTTTGCACCCTCTAGGACGCATATTAAGCGAGATATTCGCATTTTAAGTTTGAACTTGGATTTTTGCCCATAACTTGTTGTAAAATTGGTCTTATTCAAAGATAGGCACACCAATGGAAAGGGAACGATTCCTAGATCACAATCCTGAAATTTCAGCACTCTAGGTGGTCCAGATCGAGAAATAATGAAGGTCAAAAATTGGTCTTATATTATAGGCATTAATGGAAAGGGAACGATTCCTAGATCACAATCCTGAAATTTCAGCACTCCAGGTGGTCTAGATCGAGAAATAATGAAGGTCAAAAATTGCCCTCCGGGTCTGGACTTTGCACCCTCTAGGACGCATATTAAGCGAGATATTCGCATTTTAAGTTTGAACTTGGATTTTTGCCCATAACTTGTTGTAAAATTGGTCTTATTCAAAGATAGGCACACCAATGGAAAGGGAACGATTCCTAGATCACAATCCTGAAATTTCAGCACTCTAGGTGGTCCAGATCGAGAAATAATGAAGGTCAAAAATTGCCCTCCGGGTCTGGACTTTGCACCCTCTAGGACGCATATTAAGCGAGATATTCGCATTTTAAGTTTGAACTTGGATTTTTGCCCATAACTTGTTGTAAAATTGGTCTTATTCAAAGATAGGCACACCAATGGAAAGGGAACGATTCCTAGATCACAATCCTGAAATTTCAGCACTCCAGGTGGTCTAGATCGAGAAATAATGAAGGTCAAAAATTGCCCTCCGGGTCTGGACTTTGCACCCTCTAGGACGCATATTAAGCGAGATATTCGCATTTTAAGTTTGAACTTGGATTTTTGCCCATAACTTGTTGTAAAATTGGTCTTATTCAAAGATAGGCACACCAATGGAAAGGGAACGATTCCTAGATCACAATCCTGAAATTTCAGCACTCTAGGTGGTCCAGATCGAGAAATAATGAAGGTCAAAAATTGCCCTCCGGGTCTGGACTTTGCACCCTCTAGGACGCATATTAAGCGAGATATTCGCATTTTAAGTTTGAACTTGGATTTTTGCCCATAACTTGTTGTAAAATTGGTCTTATTCAAAGATAGGCACACCAATGGAAAGGGAACGATTCCTAGATCACAATCCTGAAATTTCAGCACTCCAGGTGGTCTAGATCGAGAAATAATGGAGGTCAAAAATTGCCCTCCGGGTCTGGACTTTGCACCCTCTAGGACGCATATTAAGCGAGATATTCGCATTTTAAGTTTGAACTTGGATTTTTGCCCATAGCTTGTTGTAAAATTGGTCTTATTCAAAGATAGGCACACCAATGGAAAGGGAACGATTCCTAGATCACAATCCTGAAATTTCAGCACTCTAGGTGGTCTAGATCGAGAAATAATGAAGGTCAAAAATTGCCCTCCGGGTCTGGACTTTGCACCCTCTAGGACGCATATTAAGCGAGATATTCGCATTTTAAGTTTGAACTTGGATTTTTGCCCATAACTTGTTGTAAAATTGGTCTTATTCAAAGATAGGCACACCAATGGAAAGGGAACGATTCCTAGATCACAATACTGAAATTTCAGCCCTCTAGGTGGTCTAGATCGAGAAATAATGAAGGTCAAAAATTGCCCTCCGGGTCTGGACTTTGCACCCTCTAGGACGCATATTAAGCGAGATATTCGCATTTTAAGTTTGAACTTGGATTTTTGCCCATAACTTGTTGTAAAATTGGTCTTATGCAAAGATAGGCACACCAATGGAAAGGGAACGATTCCTAGATCACAATCCTGAAATATCAGCCCTCTAGATGGTCTATATCGAGAAATAATGAAGGTCAAAAATTGCCCTCCGGGTCTGGACTTTGCACCCTCTAGGACGCATATTAAGCGAGATATTCGCATTTTAAGTTTGAACTTGGAGTTTTTCAAATAACTTGTTGTAAAATTGGTCTTATTCAAAGAAAGGCACACCAATGGAAAGGGAACGATTCCTAGATCACAATCCTGAAATTTCAGCACTCTAGGTGGTCTAGATCGAGAAATAATGGAGGTCAAAAATTGCCCTCCGGGTCTGGACTTTGCACCCTCTAGGACGCATATTAAGCGAGATATTCGCATTTTAAGTTTGAACTTGGATTTTTGCCCATAACTTTTTGTAAAATTGGTCTTATTCAAAGATAGGCACACCAATGGAAAGGGAACGATTCCTAGATCACAATCCTGAAATTTCAGCACTCCAGGTGGTCTAGATCGAGAAATAATGAAGGTCAAAAATTGCCCTCCGGGTCTGGACTTTGCACCCTCTAGGACGCATATTAAGCGAGATATTCGCATTTTAAGTTTGAACTTGGATTTTTGCCCATAACTTGTTGTAAAATTGGTCTTATTCAAAGATAGGCACACCAATGGAAAGGGAACGATTCCTAGATCACAATACTGAAATTTCAGCCCTCTAGGTGGTCTAGATCGAGAAATAATGAAGGTCAAAAATTGCCCTCCGGGTCTGGACTTTGCACCCTCTAGGACGCATATTAAGCGAGATATTCGCATTTTAAGTTTGAACTTGGATTTTTGCCCATAACTTGTTGTAAAATTGGTCTTATTCAAAGATAGGCACACCAATGGAAAGGGAACGATTCCTAGATCACAATCCTGAAATTTCAGCACTCCAGGTGGTCTAGATCGAGAAATAATGGAGGTCAAAAATTGCCCTCCGGGTCTGGACTTTGCACCCTCTAGGACGCATATTAAGCGAGATATTCGCATTTTAAGTTTGAACTTGGATTTTTGCCCATAACTTGTTGTAAAATTGGTCTTATTCAAAGATAGGCACACCAATGGAAAGGGAACGATTCCTAGATCACAATCCTGAAATTTCAGCACTCCAGGTGGTCTAGATCGAGAAATAATGAAGGTCAAAAATTGCCCTCCGGGTCTGGACTTTGCACCCTCTAGGACGCATATTAAGCGAGATATTCGCATTTTAAGTTTGAACTTGGATTTTTGCCCATAACTTGTTGTAAAATTGGTCTTATTCAAAGAAAGGCACACCAATGGAAAGGGAACGATTCCTAGATCACAATCCTGAAATTTCAGCACTCAAGGTGGTCTAGATCGAGAAATAATGGAGGTCAAAAATTGCCCTCCGGGTCTGGACTTTGCACCCTCTAGGACGCATATTAAGCGAGATATTCGCATTTTAAGTTTGAACTTGGATTTTTGCCCATAACTTGTTGTAAAATTGGTCTTATTCAAAGATAGGCACACCAATGGAAAGGGAACGATTCCTAGATCACAATAATGAAATTTCAGCCCTCTAGGTGGTCTAGATCGAGAAATAATGAAGGTCAAAAATTGCCCTCCGGGTCTGGACTTTGCACCCTCTAGGACGCATATTAAGCGAGATATTCGCATTTTAAGTTTGAACTTGGATTTTTGCCCATAACTTGTTGTAAAATTGGTCTTATTCAAAGATAGGCACACCAATGGAAAGGGAACGATTCCTAGATCACAATACTGAAATTTCAGCACTCTAGGTGGTCTAGATCGAGAAATAATGGAGGTCAAAAATTGCCCTCCGGGTCTGGACTTTGCACCCTCTAGGACGCATATTAAGCGAGATATTCGCATTTTAAGTTTGAACTTGGATTTTTGCCCATAACTTGTTGTAAAATTGGTCTTATTCAAAGATAGGCACACCAATGGAAAGGGAACGATTCCTAGATCACAATCCTGAAATTTCAGCACTCCAGGTGGTCTAGATCGAGAAATAATGGAGGTCAAAAATTGCCCTCCGGGTCTGGACTTTGCACCCTCTAGGACGCATATTAAGCGAGATATTCGCATTTTAAGTTTGAACTTGGATTTTTGCCCATAACTTGTTGTAAAATTGGTCTTATTCACAGATAGGCACACCAATGGAAAGGGAACGATTCCTAGATCACAATACTGAAATTTCAGCCCTCTAGGTGGTCTAGATCGAGAAATAATGAAGGTCAAAAATTGCCCTCCGGGTCTGGACTTTGCACCCTCTAGGACGCATATTAAGCGAGATATTCGCATTTTAAGTTTGAACTTGGATTTTTGCCCATAACTTGTTGTAAAATTGGTCTTATTCAAAGATAGGCACACCAATGGAAAGGGAACGATTCCTAGATCACAATCCTGAAATTTCAGCACTCTAGGTGGTCTAGATCGAGAAATAATGGAGGTCAAAAATTGCCCTCCGGGTCTGGACTTTGCACCCTCTAGGACGCATATTAAGCGAGATATTCGCATTTTAAGTTTGAACTTGGATTTTTGCCCATAACTTGTTGTAAAATTGGTCTTATTCAAAGATAGGCACACCAATGGAAAGGGAACGATTCCTAGATCACAATCCTGAAATTTCAGCACTCTAGGTGGTCTAGATCGAGAAATAATGGAGGTCAAAAATTGCCCTCCGGGTCTGGACTTTGCACCCTCTAGGACGCATATTAAGCGAGATATTCGCATTTTAAGTTTGAACTTGGATTTTTGCCCATAACTTGTTGTAAAATTGGTCTTATTCAAAGATAGGCACACCAATGGAAAGGGAACGATTCCTAGATCACAATCCTGAAATTTCAGCACTCTAGGTGGTCTAGATCGAGAAATAATGGAGGTCAAAAATTGCCCTCCGGGTCTGGACTTTGCACCCTCTAGGACGCATATTAAGCGAGATATTCGCATTTTAAGTTTGAACTTGGATTTTTCCCCATAACTTTTTGTAAAATTGGTCTTATTCAAAGATAGGCACATTAATGGAAAGGGAACGATTCCTAGATCACAATCCTGAAATTTCAGCACTCCAGGTGGTCTAGATCGAGAAATAATGAAGGTCAAAAATTGCCCTCCGGGTCTGGACTTTGCACCCTCTAGGACGCATATTAAGCGAGATATTCGCATTTTAAGTTTGAACTTGGATTTTTGCCCATAACTTGTTGTAAAATTGGTCTTATTCAAAGATAGGCACACCAATGGAAAGGGAACGATTCCTAGATCACAATCCTGAAATTTCAGCACTCTAGGTGGTCCAGATCGAGAAATAATGAAGGTCAAAAATTGCCCTCCGGGTCTGGACTTTGCACCCTCTAGGACGCATATTAAGCGAGATATTCGCATTTTAAGTTTGAACTTGGATTTTTGCCCATAACTTGTTGTAAAATTGGTCTTATTCAAAGATAGGCACACCAATGGAAAGGGAACGATTCCTAGATCACAATCCTGAAATTTCAGCACTCCAGGTGGTCTAGATCGAGAAATAATGGAGGTCAAAAATTGCCCTCCGGGTCTGGACTTTGCACCCTCTAGGACGCATATTAAGCGAGATATTCGCATTTTAAGTTTGAACTTGGATTTTTGCCCATAACTTGTTGTAAAATTGGTCTTATTCAAAGATAGGCACACCAATGGAAAGGGAACGATTCCTAGATCACAATCCTGAAATTTCAGCACTCTAGGTGGTCTAGATCGAGAAATAATGGAGGTCAAAAATTGCCCTCCGGGTCTGGACTTTGCACCCTCTAGGACGCATATTAAGCGAGATATTCGCATTTTAAGTTTGAACTTGGATTTTTGCCCATAACTTGTTGTAAAATTGGTCTTATTCAAAGATAGGCACACCAATGGAAAGGGAACGATTCCTAGATCACAATCCTGAAATTTCAGCACTCCAGGTGGTCTAGATCGAGAAATAATGGAGGTCAAAAATTGCCCTCCGGGTCTGGATTTTGCACCCTCTAGGACGCATATTAAGTGAGATATTCGCATTTTAAGTTTGAACTTGGATTTTTGCCCATAACTTGTTGTAAAATTGGTCTTATTCAAAGATAGGCACACCAATGGAAAGGGAACGATTCCTAGATCACAATCCTGAAATTTCAGCACTCTAGGTGGTCTAGATCGAGAAATAATGGAGGTCAAAAATTGCCCTCCGGGTCTGGACTTTGCACCCTCTAGGACGCATATTAAGCGAGATATTCGCATTTTAAGTTTGAACTTGGATTTTTGCCCATAACTTTTTGTAAAATTGGTCTTATTCAAAGATAGGCACATTAATGGAAAGGGAACGATTCCTAGATCACAATCCTGAAATTTCAGCACTCCAGGTGGTCTAGATCGAGAAATAATGAAGGTCAAAAATTGCCCTCCGGGTCTGGACTTTGCACCCTCTAGGACGCATATTTAGCGAGATATTCGCATTTTAAGTTTGAACTTGGATTTTTGCCCATAACTTGTTGTAAAATTGGTCTTATTCAAAGATAGGCACACCAATGGAAAGGGAACGATTCCTAGATCACAATCCTGAAATTTCAGCACTCTAGGTGGTCTAGATCGAGAAATAATGGAGGTCAAAAATTGCCCTCCGGGTCTGGACTTTGCACCCTCTAGGACGCATATTAAGCGAGATATTCGCATTTTAAGTTTGAACTGAAATTGGTCTTATTCAAAGATAGGCACACCAATGGAAAGGGAACGATTCCTAGATCACAATCCTGAAATTTCAGCACTCTAGGTGGTCTAGATCGAGAAATAATGGAGGTCAAAAATTGCCCTCCGGGTCTGGACTTTGCACCCTCTAGGACGCATATTAAGCGAGATATTCGCATTTTAAGTTTGAACTTGGATTTTTGCCCATAACTTGTTGTAAAATTGGTCTTATTCAAAGATAGGCACATTAATGGAAAGGGAACGATTCCTAGATCACAATACTGAAATTTCAACCCTCTAGGTGGTCTAGATCGAGAAATAATGAAGGTCAAAAATTGCCCTCCGGGTCTGGACTTTGCACAATCTAGGACGCATATTAAGCGAGATATTCGCATTTTAAGTTTGAACTTGGATTTTTGCCCATAACTTGTTGTAAAATTGGTCTTATTCAAAGATAGGCACACCAATGGAAAGGGAACGATTCCTAGATCACAATCCTGAAATTTCAGCACTCTAGGTGGTCCAGATCGAGAAATAATGAAGGTCAAAAATTGCCCTCCGGGTCTGGACTTTGCACCCTCTAGGACGCATATTAAGCGAGATATTCGCATTTTAAGTTTGAACTTGGATTTTTGCCCATAACTTGTTGTAAAATTGGTCTTATTCAAAGATAGGCACACCAATGGAAAGGGAACGATTCCTAGATCACAATCCTGAAATTTCAGCACTCCAGGTGGTCTAGATCGAGAAATAATGGAGGTCAAAAATTGCCCTCCGGGTCTGGACTTTGCACCCTCTAGGACGCATATTAAGCGAGATATTCGCATTTTAAGTTTGAACTTGGATTTTTGCCCATAACTTGTTGTAAAATTGGTCTTATTCAAAGATAGGCACACCAATGGAAAGGGAACGATTCCTAGATCACAATCCTGAAATTTCAGCACTCTAGGTGGTCTAGATCGAGAAATAATGGAGGTCAAAAATTGCCCTCCGGGTCTGGACTTTGCACCCTCTAGGACGCATATTAAGCGAGATATTCGCATTTTAAGTTTGAACTTGGATTTTTGCCCATAACTTGTTGTAAAATTGGTCTTATTCAAAGATAGGCACACCAATGGAAAGGGAACGATTCCTAGATCACAATCCTGAAATTTCAGCACTCCAGGTGGTCTAGATCGAGAAATAATGGAGGTCAAAAATTGCCCTCCGGGTCTGGATTTTGCACCCTCTAGGACGCATATTAAGTGAGATATTCGCATTTTAAGTTTGAACTTGGATTTTTGCCCATAACTTGTTGTAAAATTGGTCTTATTCAAAGATAGGCACACCAATGGAAAGGGAACGATTCCTAGATCACAATCCTGAAATTTCAGCACTCTAGGTGGTCTAGATCGAGAAATAATGGAGGTCAAAAATTGCCCTCCGGGTCTGGACTTTGCACCCTCTAGGACGCATATTAAGCGAGATATTCGCATTTTAAGTTTGAACTTGGATTTTTGCCCATAACTTTTTGTAAAATTGGTCTTATTCAAAGATAGGCACATTAATGGAAAGGGAACGATTCCTAGATCACAATCCTGAAATTTCAGCACTCCAGGTGGTCTAGATCGAGAAATAATGAAGGTCAAAAATTGCCCTCCGGGTCTGGACTTTGCACCCTCTAGGACGCATATTTAGCGAGATATTCGCATTTTAAGTTTGAACTTGGATTTTTGCCCATAACTTGTTGTAAAATTGGTCTTATTCAAAGATAGGCACACCAATGGAAAGGGAACGATTCCTAGATCACAATCCTGAAATTTCAGCACTCTAGGTGGTCTAGATCGAGAAATAATGGAGGTCAAAAATTGCCCTCCGGGTCTGGACTTTGCACCCTCTAGGACGCATATTAAGCGAGATATTCGCATTTTAAGTTTGAACTTGGATTTTTGCCCATAACTTTTTGTAAAATTGGTCTTATTCAAAGATAGGCACACCAATGGAAAGGGAACGATTCCTAGATCACAATCCTGAAATTTCAGCACTCTAGGTGGTCTAGATCGAGAAATAATGGAGGTCAAAAATTGCCCTCCGGGTCTGGACTTTGCACCCTCTAGGACGCATATTAAGCGAGATATTCGCATTTTAAGTTTGAACTTGGATTTTTGCCCATAACTTGTTGTAAAATTGGTCTTATTCAAAGATAGGCACATAATGGAAAGGGAACGATTCCTAGATCACAATACTGAAATTTCAACCCTCTAGGTGGTCTAGATCGAGAAATAATGAAGGTCAAAAATTGCCCTCCGGGTCTGGACTTTGCACATCTAGGACGCATATTAAGCGAGATATTCGCATTTTAAGTTTGAACTTGGATTTTTGCCCATAACTTGTTGTAAAATTGGTCTTATTCAAAGATAGGCACACCAATGGAAAGGGAACGATTCCTAGATCACAATCCTGAAATTTCAGCACTCCAGGTGGTCTAGATCGAGAAATAATGGAGTTCAAAAATTGCCCTCCGGGTCTGGACTTTGCACCCTCTAGGACGCATATTAAGCGAGATATTCGCATTTTAAGTTTGAACTTGGATTTTTGCCCATAACTTGTTGTAAAATTGGTCTTATTCAAAGATAGGCACACCAATGGAAAGGGAACGATTCCTAGATCACAATCCTGAAATTTCAGCACTCTAGGTGGTCTAGATCGAGAAATAATGGAGGTCAAAAATTGCCCTCCGGGTCTGGACTTTGCACCCTCTAGGACGCATATTAAGCGAGATATTCGCATTTTAAGTTTGAACTTGGATTTTTGCCCATAACTTGTTGTAAAATTGGTCTTATTCAAAGATAGGCACACCAATGGAAAGGGAACGATTCCTAGATCACAATCCTGAAATTTCAGCACTCTAGGTGGTCTAGATCGAGAAATAATGGAGGTCAAAAATTGCCCTCCGGGTCTGGACTTTGCACCCTCTAGGACGCATATTAAGCGAGATATTCGCATTTTAAGTTTGAACTTGGATTTTTGCCCATAACTTTTTGTAAAATTGGTCTTATTCAAAGATAGGCACATTAATGGAAAGGGAACGATTCCTAGATCACAATCCTGAAATTTCAGCACTCCATGTGGTCTAGATCGAGAAATAATGAAGGTCAAAAATTGCCCTCCGGGTCTGGACTTTGCACCCTCTAGGACGCATATTTAGCGAGATATTCGCATTTTAAGTTTGAACTTGGATTTTTGCCCATAACTTGTTGTAAAATTGGTCTTATTCAAAGATAGGCACACCAATGGAAAGGGAACGATTCCTAGATCACAATCCTGAAATTTCAGCACTCTAGGTGGTCTAGATCGAGAAATAATGGAGGTCAAAAATTGCCCTCCGGGTCTGGACTTTGCACCCTCTAGGACGCATATTAAGCGAGATATTCGCATTTTAAGTTTGAACTTGGATTTTTGCCCATAACTTGTTGTAAAATTGGTCTTATTCAAAGATAGGCACATTAATGAAAGGGAACGATTCCTAGATCACAATACTGAAATTTCAACCCTCTAGGTGGTCTACATCGAGAAATAATGAGGTCAAAAATTGCCCTCCGGGTCTGGACTTTGCACCCTCTAGGACGCATATTAAGCGAGATATTCGCATTTTAAGTTTGAACTTGGATTTTTGCCCATAACTTGTTGTAAAATTGGTCTTATTCAAAGATAGGCACACCAATGGAAAGGGAACGATTCCTAGATCACAATCCTGAAATTTCAGCACTCCAGGTGGTCTAGATCGAGAAATAATGGAGGTCAAAAATTGCCCTCCGGGTCTGGACTTTGCACCCTCTAGGACGCATATTAAGCGAGATATTCGCATTTTAAGTTTGAACTTGGATTTTTGCCCATAACTTGTTGTAAAATTGGTCTTATTCAAAGATAGGCACACCAATGGAAAGGGAACGATTCCTAGATCACAATCCTGAAATTTCAGCACTCTAGGTGGTCTAGATCGAGAAATAATGGAGGTCAAAAATTGCCCTCCGGGTCTGGACTTTGCACCCTCTAGGACGCATATTAAGCGAGATATTCGCATTTTAAGTTCGAACTTGGATTTTTGCCCATAACTTGTTGTAAAATTGGTCTTATTCAAAGATAGGCACACCAATGGAAAGGGAACGATTCCTAGATCACAATCCTGAAATTTCAGCACTCTAGGTGGTCTAGATCGAGAAATAATGGAGGTCAAAAATTGCCCTCCGGGTCTGGACTTTGCACCCTCTAGGACGCATATTAAGCGAGATATTCGCATTTTAAGTTTGAACTTGGATTTTTGCCCATAACTTGTTGTAAAATTGGTCTTATTCAAAGATAGGCACACCAATGGAAAGGGAACGATTCCTAGATCACAATCCTGAAATTTCAGCCCTCTAGGTGGTCTAGATCGAGAAATAATGAAGGTCAAAAATTGCCCTCCGGGTCTGGACTTTGCACCCTCTAGGACGCATATTAAGCGAGATATTCGCATTTTAAGTTTGAACTTGGATTTTTGCCCATAACTTGTTGTAAAATTGGTCTTATTCAAAGATAGGCACACCAATGGAAAGGGAACGATTCCTAGATCACAATCCTGAAATTTCAGCACTCCAGGTGGTCTAGATCGAGAAATAATGAAGGTCAAAAATTGCCCTCCGGGTCTGGACTCTGCACCCTCTAGGACGCATATTAAGCGAGATATTCGCATTTTAAGTTTGAACTTGGATTTTTGCCCATAACTTGTTGTAAAATTGGTCTTATTCAGAGATAGGCACCCCAATGGAAAGGGAACGATTCCTAGATCACAATCCTGAAATTTCAGCCCTCTAGGTGGTCTAGATCGAGAAATAATGAAGGTCAAAAATTGCCCTCCGGGTCTGGACTTTGCACCCTCTAGGACGCATATTAAGCGAGATATTCGCATTTTAAGTTCGAACTTGGATTTTTGCCCATAACTTGTTGTAAAATTGGTCTTATTCAAAGATAGGCACACCAATGGAAAGGGAACGATTCCTAGATCACAATCCTGAAATTTCAGCCCTCTAGGTGGTCTAGATCGAGAAATAATGAAGGTCAAAAATTGCCCTCCGGGTCTGGACTTTGCACCCTCTAGGACGCATATTAAGCGAGATATTCGCATTTTAAGTTTGAACTTGGATTTTTGCCCATAACTTGTTGTAAAATTGGTCTTATTCAAAGATAGGCACACCAATGGAAAGGGAACGATTCCTAGATCACAATCCTGAAATTTCAGCACTCTAGGTGGTCTAGATCGAGAAATAATGGAGGTCAAAAATTGCCCTCCGGGTCTGGACTTTGCACCCTCTAGGACGCATATTAAGCGAGATATTCGCATTTTAAGTTTGAACTTGGATTTTTTCCCATAACTTGCTGTAAAATTGGTCTTATTCAAAGATAGGCACACCAATGGAAAGGGAACGATTCCTAGATCACAATCCTGAAATTTCAGCCCTCTAGGTGGTCTAGATCGAGAAATAATGAAGGTCAAAAATTGCCCTCCGGGTCTGGACTTTGCACCATCTAGGACGCATATTAAGCGAGATATTCGCATTTTAAGTTTGAACTTGGATTTTTGCCCATAACTTGTTGTAAAATTGGCCTTATTCAAAGATAGGCACACCAATGGAAAGGGAACGATTCCTAGATCACAATCCTGAAATTTCAGCACTCCAGGTGGTCTAGATCGAGAAATAATGGAGGTCAAAAATTGCCCTCCGGGTCTGGACTTTGCACCCTCTAGGACGCATATTAAGCGAGATATTCGCATTTTAAGTTTGAACTTGGATTTTTGCCCATAACTTGTTGTAAAATTGGTCTTATTCAAAGATAGGCACACCAATGGAAAGGGAACGATTCCTAGATCACAATCCTGAAATTTCAGCACTCCAGGTGGTCTAGATCGAGAAATAATGAAGGTCAGAAATTGCCCTCCGGGTCTGGACTTTGCACCCTCTAGGACGCATATTAAGCGAGATATTCGCATTTTAAGTTTGAACTTGGATTTTTGCCCATAACTTGTTGTAAAATTGGTCTTATTCAAAGATAGGCACACCAATGGAAAGGGAACGATTCCTCATCACAATCCTGAAATTTCAGCCCTCTAGGTGGTCTAGATCGAGAAATAATGAAGGTCAAAAATTGCCCTCCGGGTCTGGACTTTGCACCCTCTAGGACGCATATTAAGCGAGATATTCGCATTTTAAGTTCGAACTTGGATTTTTGCCCATAACTTGTTGTAAAATTGGTCTTATTCAAAGATAGGCACACCAATGGAAAGGGAACGATTCCTAGATCACAATCCTGAAATTTCAGCATTCTAGGTGGTCTAGATCGAGAAATAATGGAGGTCAAAAATTGCCCTCCGGGTCTGGACTTTGCACCCTCTAGGACGCATATTAAGCGAGATATTCGCATTTTAAGTTTGAACTTGGATTTTTGCCCATAACTTGTTGTAAAATTGGTCTTATTCAAAGATAGGCACACCAATGGAAAGGGAACGATTCCTAGATCACAATCCTGAAATTTCAGCACTCCAGGTGGTCTAGATCGAGAAATAATGAAGGTCAAAAATTGCCCTCTGGGTCTGGACTTTGCACCCTCTAGGACGCATATTAAGCGAGATATTCGCATTTTAAGTTTGAACTTGGATTTTTGCCCATAACTTGTTGTAAAATTGGTCTTATTCAAAGATAGGCACACCAATGGAAAGAGAACGATTCCTAGATCACAATCCTGAAATTTCAGCCCTCTAGGTGGTCTAGATCGAGAAATAATGAAGGTCAAAAATTGCCCTCCGGGTCTGGACTTTGCACCCTCTAGGACGCATATTAAGCGAGATATTCGCATTTTAAGTTTGAACTTGGATTTTTGCCCATAACTTGTTGTAAAATTGGTCTTATTCAAAGATAGGCACACCAATGGAAAGGGAACGATTCCTAGATCACAATCCTGAAATTTCAGCACTCCAGGTGGTCTAGATCGAGAAATAATGAAGGTCAAAAATTGCCCTCCGGGTCTGGACTTTGCACCCTCTAGGACGCATATTAAGCGAGATATTCGCATTTTAAGTTTGAACTTGGATTTTTGCCCATAACTTGTTGTAAAATTGGTCTTATTCAAAGATAGGCACACCAATGGAAAGGGAACGATTCCTAGATCACAATCCTGAAATTTCAGCACTCCAGGTGGTCTAGATCGAGAAATAATGAAGGTCAAAAATTGCCCTCCGGGTCTGGACGTTGCACCCTCTAGGACGCATATTAAGCGAGATATTCGCATTTTAAGTTTGAACTTGGATTTTTGCCCATAACTTGTTGTAAAATTGGTCTTATTCAAAGATAGGCACACCAATGGAAAGGGAACGATTCCTAGATCACAATCCTGAAATTTCAGCACTCTAGGTGGTCTAGATAGAGAAATAATGGAGGTCAAAAATTGCCCTCCGGGTCTGGACTTTGCACCCTCTAGGACGCATATTAAGCGAGATATTCGCATTTTAAGTTTGAACTTGGATTTTTGCCCATAACTTGTTGTAAAATTGGTCTTATTCAAAGATAGGCACACCAATGGAAAGGGAACGATTAGTAGATCACAATCCTGAAATTTCAGCCCTCTAGGTGGTCTAGATCGAGAAATAATGAAGGTCAAAAATTGCCCTCCGGGTCTGGACTTTGCACCCTCTAGGACGCATATTAAGCGAGATATTCGCATTTTAAATTTGAACTTGGATTTTTGCCCATAAGTTGTTGTAAAATTGGTCTTATTCAAAGATAGGCACACCAATGGAAAGGGAACGATTCCTAGATCACAATCCTGAAATTTCAGCACTCTAGGTGGTCTAGATCGAGAAATAATGGAGGTCAAAAATTGCCCTCCGGGTCTGGACTTTGCACCCTCTAGGACGCATATTAAGCGAGATATTCGCATTTTAAGTTTGAACTTGGATTTTTGCCCATAACTTGTTGTAAAATTGGTCTTATTCAAAGATAGGCACACCAATAGAAAGGGAACGCTTCCTAGATCACAATTTCAGCACTCCAGGTGGTCTAGATCGAGAAATAATGAAGGTCAAAAATTGCCCTCCGGGTCTGGACTTTGCACCCTCTAGGACGCATATTAAGCGAGATATTCGCATTTTAAGTTTGAACTTGGATTTTTGCCCATAACTTGTTGTAAAATTGGTCTTATTCAAAGATAGGCACACCAATGGAAAGGGAACGATTTCTAGATCACAATCCTGAAATTTCAGCCCTCTAGGTGGTCTAGATCGAGAAATAATGAAGGTCAAAAATTGCCCTCCGGGTCTGGACTTTGCACCCTCTAGGACGCATATTAAGCGAGATATTCGCATTTTAAGTTTGAACTTGGATTTTTGCCCATAACTTGTTGTAAAATTGGTCTTATTCAAAGATAGGCACACCAATGGAAAGGGAACGATTCCTAGATCACAATCCTGAAATTTCAGCACTCTAGGTGGTCTAGATCGAGAAATAATGGAGGTCAAAAATTGCCCTCCGGGTCTGGACTTTGCACCCTCTAGGACGCATATTAAGCGAGATATTCGCATTTTAAGTTTGAACTTGGATTTTTGCCCATAACTTGTTGTAAAATTGGTCTTATTCAAAGATAGGCACACCAATGGAAAGGGAACGATTCCTAGATCACAATCCTGAAATTTCAGCCCTCTAGGTGGTCTAGATCGAGAAATAATGAAGGTCAAAAATTGCCCTCCGGGTCTGGACTTTGCACCCTCTAGGACGCATATTAAGCGAGATATTCGCATTTTAAGTTTGAACTTGGATTTTTGCCCATAACTTGTTGTAAAATTGGTCTTATTCAAAGATAGGCACACCAATGGAAAGGGAACGCTTCCTAGATCACAATCCTGAAATTTCAGCACTCCAGGTGGTCTAGATCGAGAAATAATGAAGGTCAAAAATTGCCCTCCGGGTCTGGACTTTGCACCCTCTAGGACGCATATTAAGCGAGATATTCGCATTTTAAGTTTGAACTTGGATTTTTGCCCATAACTTGTTGTAAAATTGGTCTTATTCAAAGATAGGCACACCAATGGAAAGGGAACGATTCCTAGATCACAATCCTGAAATTTCAGCACTCCAGGTGGTCTAGATCGAGAAATAATGAAGGTCAAAAATTGCCCTCTGGGTCTGGACTTTGCACCCTCTAGGACGCATATTAAGCGAGATATTCGCATTTTAAGTTTGAACTTGGATTTTTGCCCATAACTTGTTGTAAAATTGGTCTTATTCAAAGATAGGCACACCAATGGAAAGGGAACGATTCCTAGATCACAATCCTGAAATTTCAGCCCTCTAGGTGGTCTAGATCGAGAAATAATGAAGGTCAAAAATTGCCCTCCGGGTCTGGACTTTGCACCCTCTAGGACCCATATTAAGCGAGATATTCGCATTTTAAGTTTGAACTTGGATTTTTGCCCATAACTTGTTGTAAAATTGGTCTTATTCAAAGATAGGCACACCAATGGAAAGGGAACGATTCCTAGATCACAATCCTGAAATTTCAGCACTCCAGGTGGTCTAGATCGAGAAATAATGAAGGTCAAAAATTGCCCTCCGGGTCTGGACTTTGCACCCTCTAGGACGCATATTAAGCGAGATATTCGCATTTTAAGTTTGAACTTGGATTTTTGCCCATAACTTGTTGTAAAATTGGTCTTATTCAAAGATAGGCACACCAATGGAAAGGGAACGATTCCTAGATCACAATCCTGAAATTTCAGCACTCCAGGTGGTCTAGATCGAGAAATAATGAAGGTCAAAAATTGCCCTCCGGGTCTGGACGTTGCACCCTCTAGGACGCATATTAAGCGAGATATTCGCATTTTAAGTTTGAACTTGGATTTTTGCCCATAACTTGTTGTAAAATTGGTCTTATTCAAAGATAGGCACACCAATGGAAAGGGAACGATTCCTAGATCACAATCCTGAAATTTCAGCACTCTAGGTGGTCTAGATCGAGAAATAATGGAGGTCAAAAATTGCCCTCCGGGTCTGGACTTTGCACCCTCTAGGACGCATATTAAGCGAGATATTCGCATTTTAAGTTTGAACTTGGATTTTTGCCCATAACTTGTTGTAAAATTGGTCTTATTCAAAGATAGGCACACCAATGGAAAGGGAACGATTAGTAGATCACATTCCTGAAATTTCAGCCCTCTAGGTGGTCTAGATCGAGAAATAATGAAGGTCAAAAATTGCCCTCCGGGTCTGGACTTTGCACCCTCTAGGACGCATATTAAGCGAGATATTCGCATTTTAAATTTGAACTTGGATTTTTGCCCATAAGTTGTTGTAAAATTGGTCTTATTCAAAGATAGGCACACCAATGGAAAGGGAACGATTCCTAGATCACAATCCTGAAATTTCAGCACTCTAGGTGGTCTAGATCGAGAAATAATGGAGGTCAAAAATTGCCCTCCGGGTCTGGACTTTGCACCCTCTAGGACGCATATTAAGCGAGATATTCGCATTTTAAGTTTGAACTTGGATTTTTGCCCATAACTTGTTGTAAAATTGGTCTTATTCAAAGATAGGCACACCAATGGAAAGGGAACGATTCCTAGATCACAATCCTGAAATTTCAGCACTCCAGGTGGTCTAGATCGAGAAATAATGAAGGTCAAAAATTGCCCTCCGGGTCTGGACTTTGCACCCTCTAGGACGCATATTAAGCGAGATATTCGCATTTTAAGTTTGAACTTGGATTTTTGCCCATAACTTGTTGTAAAATTGGTCTTATTCAAATATAGGCACACCAATGGAAAGGGAACGATTCCTAGATCACAATCCTGACATTTCAGCACTTCAGGTGGTCTAGATCGAGAAATAATGAAGGTCAAAAATTGCCCTCCGGGTCTGGACTTTGCACCCTCTAGGACGCATATTAAGCGAGATATTCGCATTTTAAGTTTGAACTTGGATTTTTGCCCATAACTTGTTGTAAAATGGGTCTTATTCAAAGATAGGCACACCAATGGAAAGGGAACGATTCCTAGATCACAATCCTGAAATTTCAGCACTCTAGGTGGTCTAGATCGAGAAATAATGGAGGTCAAAAATTGCCCTCCGGGTCTGGACTTTGCACCCTCTAGGACGCATATTAAGCGAGATATTCGCATTTTAAGTTTGAACTTGGATTTTTGCCCATAACTTGTTGTAAAATTGGTCTTATTCAAAGATAGGCACACCAATGGAAAGGGAACGATTCCTAGATCACAATCCTGAAATTTCAGCACTCCAGATGGTCTTGATCGAGAAATAATGAAGGTCAAAAATTGCCCTCCGGGTCTGGACTTTGCACCCTCTAGGATATTAAGCGAGATATTCGCATTTTAAGTTTGAACTTGGATTTTTGCCCATAACTTGTTGTAAAATTGGTCTTATTCAAAGATAGGCACACCAATGGAAAGGGAACGATTCCTAGATCACAATCCTGAAATTTCAGCACTCCAGGTGGTCTAGATCGAGAAATAATGAAGGTCAAAAATTGCCCTCCGGGGCTGGACTTTGCACCCTCTAGGACGCATATTAAGCGAGATATTCGCATTTTAAGTTTGAACTTGGATTTTTGCCCATAACTTGTTGTAAAATTGGTCTTATTCAAAGATAGGCACACCAATGGAAAGGGAACGATTCCTAGATCACAATCCTGAAATTTCAGCACTCCAGGTGGTCTAGATCGAGAAATAATGAAGGTCAAAAATTGCCCTCCGGGTCTGGACTTTGCACCCTCTAGGACGCATATTAAGCGAGATATTCGCATTTTAAGTTTGAACTTGGATTTTTGCCCATAACTTGTTGTAAAATTGGTCTTATTCAAAGATAGGCACACCAGTCGAAAGGGAACGATTCCTAGATCACAATCCTGAAATTTCAGCACTCCAGGTGGTCTAGATCGAGAAATAATGAAGGTCAAAAATTGCCCTCCGGGTCTGGACTTTGCACCCTCTAGGACGCATATTAAGCGAGATATTCGCATTTTAAGTTTGAACTTGGATTTTTGCCCATAACTTGTTGTAAAATTGGTCTTATTCAAAGATAGGCACACCAATGGAAAGGGAACGATTCCTAGATCACAATCCTGAAATTTCAGCCCTCTAGGTGGTCTAGATCGAGAAATAATGAAGGTCAAAAATTGCCCTCCGGGTCTGGACTTTGCACCCTCTAGGACGCATATTAAGCGAGATATTCGCATTTTAAGTTTGAACTTGGATTTTTGCCCATAACTTGTTGTAAAATTGGTCTTATTCAAAGATAGGCACACCAATGGAAAGGGAACGATTCCTAGATCACAATCCTGAAATTTCAGCACTCTAGGTGGTCTAGATCGAGAAATAATGGAGGTCAAAAATTGCCCTCCGGGTCTGGACTTTGCACCCTCTAGGACGCATATTAAGCGAGATATTCGCATTTTAAGTTTGAACTTGGATTTTTGCCCATAACTTGTTGTAAAATTGGTCTTATTCAAAGATAGGCACACCAATGGAAAGGGAACGATTCCTAGATCACAATCCTGAAATTTCAGCACTCCAGGTGGTCTAGATCGAGAAATAATGAAGGTCAAAAATTGCCCTCCGGGTCTGGACTTTGCACCCTCTAGGACGCATATTAAGCGAGATATTCGCATTTTAAGTTTGAACTTGGATTTTTGCCCATAACTTGTTGTAAAATTGGTCTTATTCAAAGATAGGCACACCAATGGAAAGGGAACGATTCCTAGATCACAATCCTGAAATTTCAGCACTCCAGGTGGTCTAGATCGAGAAATAATGAAGGTCAAAAATTGCCCTCCGGGTCTGGACTTTGCACCCTCTAGGACGCATATTAAGCGAGATATTCGCATTTTAAGTTTGAACTTGGATTTTTGCCCATAACTTGTTGTAAAATTGGTCTTATTCAAAGATAGGCACACCAATGGAAAGGGAACGATTCCTAGATCACAATCCTGAAATTTCAGCACTCTAGGTGGTCTAGATCGAGAAATAATGGAGGTCAAAAATTGCCCTCCGGGTCTGGACTTTGCACCCTCTAGGACGCATATTAAGCGAGATATTCGCATTTTAAGTTTGAACTTGGATTTTTGCCCATAACTTGTTGTAAAATTGGTCTTATTCAAAGATAGGCACACCAATGGAAAGGGAACGATTCCTAGATCACAATCCTGAAATTTCAGCCCTCTAGGTGGTCTAGATCGAGAAATAATGAAGGTCAAAAATTGCCCTCCGGGTCTGGACTTTGCACCCTCTAGGACGCATATTAAGCGAGATATTCGCATTTTAAGTTTGAACTTGGATTTTTGCCCATAACTTGTTGTAAAATTGGTCTTATTCAAAGATAGGCACACCAATGGAAAGGGAACGATTCCTAGATCACAATCCTGAAATTTCAGCACTCCAGGTGGTCTAGATCGAGAAATAATGAAGGTCAAAAATTGCCCTCCGGGTCTGGACTTTGCACCCTCTAGGACGCATATTAAGCGAGATATTCGCATTTTAAGTTTGAACTTGGATTTTTGCCCATAACTTGTTGTAAAATTGGTCTTATTCAAAGATAGGCACACCAATGGAAAGGGAACGATTTCTAGATCACAATCCTGAAATTTCAGCCCTCTAGGTGGTCTAGATCGAGAAATAATGAAGGTCAAAAATTGCCCTCCGGGTCTGGACTTTGCACCCTCTAGGACGCATATTAAGCGAGATATTCGCATTTTAAGTTTGAACTTGGATTTTTGCCCATAACTTGTTGTAAAATTGGTCTTATTCAAAGATAGGCACACCAATGGAAAGGGAACGATTCCTAGATCACAATCCTGAAATTTCAGCACTCCAGGTGGTCTAGATCGAGAAATAATGAAGGTCAAAAATTGCCCTCCGGGTCTGGACTTTGCACCCTCTAGGACGCATATTAAGCGAGATATTCGCATTTTAAGTTTGAACTTGGATTTTTGCCCATAACTTGTTGTAAAATTGGTCTTATTCAAAGATAGGCACACCAATGGAAAGGGAACGATTCCTAGATCACAATCCTGAAATTTCAGCACTCCAGGTGGTCTAGATCGAGAAATAATGAAGGTCAAAAATTGCCCTCCGGGTCTGGACTTTGCACCCTCTAGGACGCATATTAAGCGAGATATTCGCATTTTAAGTTTGAACTTGGATTTTTGCCCATAACTTGTTGTAAAATTGGTCTTATTCAAAGATAGGCACACCAATGGAAAGGGAACGATTCCTAGATCACAATCCTGAAATTTCAGCACTCTAGGTGGTCTAGATCGAGAAATAATGGAGGTCAAAAATTGCCCTCCGGGTCTGGACTTTGCACCCTCTAGGACGCATATTAAGCGAGATATTCGCATTTTAAGTTTGAACTTGGATTTTTGCCCATAACTTGTTGTAAAATTGGTCTTATTCAAAGATAGGCACACCAATGGAAAGGGAACGATTCCTAGATCACAATCCTGAAATTTCAGCCCTCTAGGTGGTCTAGATCGAGAAATAATGAAGGTCAAAAATTGCCCTCCGGGTCTGGACTTTGCACCCTCTAGGACGCATATTAAGCGAGATATTCGCATTTTAAGTTTGAACTTGGATTTTTGCCCATAACTTGTTGTAAAATTGGTCTTATTCAAAGATAGGCACACCAATGGAAAGGGAACGATTCCTAGATCACAATCCTGAAATTTCAGCACTCCAGGTGGTCTAGATCGAGAAATAATGAAGGTCAAAAATTGCCCTCCGGGTCTGGACTTTGCACCCTCTAGGACGCATATTAAGCGAGATATTCGCATTTTAAGTTTGAACTTGGATTTTTGCCCATAACTTGTTGTAAAATTGGTCTTATTCAAAGATAGGCACACCAATGGAAAGGGAACGATTTCTAGATCACAATCCTGAAATTTCAGCCCTCTAGGTGGTCTAGATCGAGAAATAATGAAGGTCAAAAATTGCCCTCCGGGTCTGGACTTTGCACCCTCTAGGACGCATATTAAGCGAGATATTCGCATTTTAAGTTTGAACTTGGATTTTTGCCCATAACTTGTTGTAAAATTGGTCTTATTCAAAGATAGGCACACCAATGGAAAGGGAACGATTCCTAGATCACAATCCTGAAATTTCAGCACTCTAGGTGGTCTAGATCGAGAAATAATGGAGGTCAAAAATTGCCCTCCGGGTCTGGACTTTGCACCCTCTAGGACGCATATTAAGCGAGATATTCGCATTTTAAGTTTGAACTTGGATTTTTGCCCATAACTTGTTGTAAAATTGGTCTTATTCAAAGATAGGCACACCAATGGAAAGGGAACGATTCCTAGATCACAATCCTGAAATTTCAGCCCTCTAGGTGGTCTAGATCGAGAAATAATGAAGGTCAAAAATTGCCCTCCGGGTCTGGACTTTGCACCCTCTAGGACGCATATTAAGCGAGATATTCGCATTTTAAGTTTGAACTTGGATTTTTGCCCATAACTTGTTGTAAAATTGGTCTTATTCAAAGATAGGCACACCAATGGAAAGGGAACGCTTCCTAGATCACAATCCTGAAATTTCAGCACTCCAGGTGGTCTAGATCGAGAAATAATGAAGGTCAAAAATTGCCCTCCGGGTCTGGACTTTGCACCCTCTAGGACGCATATTAAGCGAGATATTCGCATTTTAAGTTTGAACTTGGATTTTTGCCCATAACTTGTTGTAAAATTGGTCTTATTCAAAGATAGGCACACCAATGGAAAGGGAACGATTCCTAGATCACAATCCTGAAATTTCAGCACTCCAGGTGGTCTAGATCGAGAAATAATGAAGGTCAAAAATTGCCCTCTGGGTCTGGACTTTGCACCCTCTAGGACGCATATTAAGCGAGATATTCGCATTTTAAGTTTGAGCTTGGATTTTTGCCCATAACTTGTTGTAAAATTGGTCTTATTCAAAGATAGGCACACCAATGGAAAGGGAACGATTCCTAGATCACAATCCTGAAATTTCAGCCCTCTAGGTGGTCTAGATCGAGAAATAATGAAGGTCAAAAATTGCCCTCCGGGTCTGGACTTTGCACCCTCTAGGACGCATATTAAGCGAGATATTCGCATTTTAAGTTTGAACTTGGATTTTTGCCCATAACTTGTTGTAAAATTGGTCTTATTCAAAGATAGGCACACCAATGGAAAGGGAACGATTCCTAGATCACAATCCTGAAATTTCAGCACTCCAGGTGGTCTAGATCGAGAAATAATGAAGGTCAAAAATTGCCCTCCGGGTCTGGACTTTGCACCCTCTAGGACGCATATTAAGCGAGATATTCGCATTTTAAGTTTGAACTTGGATTTTTGCCCATAACTTGTTGTAAAATTGGTCTTATTCAAAGATAGGCACACCAATGGAAAGGGAACGATTCCTAGATCACAATCCTGAAATTTCAGCACTCCAGGTGGTCTAGATCGAGAAATAATGAAGGTCAAAAATTGCCCTCCGGGTCTGGACGTTGCACCCTCTAGGACGCATATTAAGCGAGATATTCGCATTTTAAGTTTGAACTTGGATTTTTGCCCATAACTTGTTGTAAAATTGGTCTTATTCAAAGATAGGCACACCAATGGAAAGGGAACGATTCCTAGATCACAATCCTGAAATTTCAGCACTCTAGGTGGTCTAGATCGAGAAATAATGGAGGTCAAAAATTGCCCTCCGGGTCTGGACTTTGCACCCTCTAGGACGCATATTAAGCGAGATATTCGCATTTTAAGTTTGAACTTGGATTTTTGCCCATAACTTGTTGTAAAATTGGTCTTATTCAAAGATAGGCACACCAATGGAAAGGGAACGATTAGTAGATCACAATCCTGAAATTTCAGCCCTCTAGGTGGTCTAGATCGAGAAATAATGAAGGTCAAAAATTGCCCTCCGGGTCTGGACTTTGCACCCTCTAGGACGCATATTAAGCGAGATATTCGCATTTTAAATTTGAACTTGGATTTTTGCCCATAAGTTGTTGTAAAATTGGTCTTATTCAAAGATAGGCACACCAATGGAAAGGGAACGATTCCTAGATCACAATCCTGAAATTTCAGCACTCTAGGTGGTCTAGATCGAGAAATAATGGAGGTCAAAAATTGCCCTCCGGGTCTGGACTTTGCACCCTCTAGGACGCATATTAAGCGAGATATTCGCATTTTAAGTTTGAACTTGGATTTTTGCCCATAACTTGTTGTAAAATTGGTCTTATTCAAAGATAGGCACACCAATGGAAAGGGAACGATTCCTAGATCACAATCCTGAAATTTCAGCACTCCAGGTGGTCTAGATCGAGAAATAATGAAGGTCAAAAATTGCCCTCCGGGTCTGGACTTTGCACCCTCTAGGACGCATATTAAGCGAGATATTCGCATTTTAAGTTTGAACTTGGATTTTTGCCCATAACTTGTTGTAAAATTGGTCTTATTCAAATATAGGCACACCAATGGAAAGGGAACGATTCCTAGATCACAATCCTGACATTTCAGCACTTCAGGTGGTCTAGATCGAGAAATAATGAAGGTCAAAAATTGCCCTCCGGGTCTGGACTTTGCACCCTCTAGGACGCATATTAAGCGAGATATTCGCATTTTAAGTTTGAACTTGGATTTTTGCTCATAACTTGTTGTAAAATGGGTCTTATTCAAAGATAGGCACACCAATGGAAAGGGAACGATTCCTAGATCACAATCCTGAAATTTCAGCACTCTAGGTGGTCTAGATCGAGAAATAATGGAGGTCAAAAATTGCCCTCCGGGTCTGGACTTTGCACCCTCTAGGACGCATATTAAGCGAGATATTCGCATTTTAAGTTTGAACTTGGATTTTTGCCCATAACTTGTTGTAAAATTGGTCTTATTCAAAGATAGGCACACCAATGGAAAGGGAACGATTCCTAGATCACAATCCTGAAATTTCAGCACTCCAGATGGTCTTGATCGAGAAATAATGAAGGTCAAAAATTGCCCTCCGGGTCTGGACTTTGCACCCTCTAGGATATTAAGCGAGATATTCGCATTTTAAGTTTGAACTTGGATTTTTGCCCATAACTTGTTGTAAAATTGGTCTTATTCAAAGATAGGCACACCAATGGAAAGGGAACGATTCCTAGATCACAATCCTGAAATTTCAGCACTCCAGGTGGTCTAGATCGAGAAATAATGAAGGTCAAAAATTGCCCTCCGGGGCTGGACTTTGCACCCTCTAGGACGCATATTAAGCGAGATATTCGCATTTTAAGTTTGAACTTGGATTTTTGCCCATAACTTGTTGTAAAATTGGTCTTATTCAAAGATAGGCACACCAATGGAAAGGGAACGATTCCTAGATCACAATCCTGAAATTTCAGCACTCCAGGTGGTCTAGATCGAGAAATAATGAAGGTCAAAAATTGCCCTCCGGGTCTGGACTTTGCACCCTCTAGGACGCATATTAAGCGAGATATTCGCATTTTAAGTTTGAACTTGGATTTTTGCCCATAACTTGTTGTAAAATTGGTCTTATTCAAAGATAGGCACACCAATGGAAAGGGAACGATTCCTAGATCACAATCCTGAAATTTCAGCCCTCTAGGTGGTCTAGATCGAGAAATAATGAAGGTCAAAAATTGCGCTCCGGGTCTGGACTTTGCACCCTCTAGGACGCATATTAAGCGAGATATTCGCATTTTAAGTTTGAACTTGGATTTTTGCCCATAACTTGTTGTAAAATTGGTCTTATTCAAAGATAGGCACACCAATGGAAAGGGAACGATTCCTAGATCACAATCCTGAAATTTCAGCACTCCAGGTGGTCTAGATCGAGAAATAATGAAGGTCAAAAATTGCCCTCCGGGTCTGGACTTTGCACCCTCTAGGACGCATATTAAGCGAGATATTCGCATTTTAAGTTTGAACTTGGATTTTTGCCCATAACTTGTTGTAAAATTGGTCTTATTCAAAGATAGGCACACCAATGGAAAGGGAACGATTCCTAGATCACAATCCTGAAATTTCAGCACTCCAGGTGGTCTAGATCGAGAAATAATGAAGGTCAAAAATTGCCCTCCGGGTCTGGACTTTGCACCCTCTAGGACGCATATTAAGCGAGATATTCGCATTTTAAGTTTGAACTTGGATTTTTGCCCATAACTTGTTGTAAAATTGGTCTTATTCAAAGATAGGCACACCAATGGAAAGGGAACGATTCCTAGATCACAATCCTGAAATTTCAGCACTCCAGGTGGTCTAGATCGAGAAATAATGAAGGTCAAAAATTGCCCTCCGGGTCTGGACTTTGCACCCTCTAGGACGCATATTAAGCGAGATATTCGCATTTTAAGTTTGAACTTGGATTTTTGCCCATAACTTGTTGTAAAATTGGTCTTATTCAAAGATAGGCACACCAATGGAAAGGGAACGATTCCTAGATCACAATCCTGAAATTTCAGCACTCTAGGTGGTCTAGATCGAGAAATAATGGAGGTCAAAAATTGCCCTCCGGGTCTGGACTTTGCACCCTCTAGGACGCATATTAAGCGAGATATTCGCATTTTAAGTTTGAACTTGGATTTTTGCCCATAACTTGTTGTAAAATTGGTCTTATTCAAAGATAGGCACACCAATAGAAAAGGGAACGATTCCTAGATCACAATCCTGAAATTTCAGCACTCCAGGTGGTCTAGATCGAGAAATAATGAAGGTCAAAAATTGCCCTCCGGGTCTGGACTTTGCACCCTCTAGGACGCATATTAAGCGAGATATTCGCATTTTAAGTTTGAACTTGGATTTTTGCCCATAACTTGTTGTAAAATTGGTCTTATTCAAAGATAGGCACACCAATGGAAAGGGAACGATTCCTAGATCACAATCCTGAAATTTCAGCACTCCAGGTGGTCTAGATCGAGAAATAATGAAGGTCAAAAATTGCCCTCCGGGTCTGGACTTTGCACCCTCTAGGACGCATATTAAGCGAGATATTCGCATTTTAAGTTTGAACTTGGATTTTTGCCCATAACTTGTTGTAAAATTGGTCTTATTCAAATATAGGCACACCAATGGAAAGGGAACGATTCCTAGATCACAATCCTGACATTTCAGCACTTCAGGTGGTCTAGATCGAGAAATAATGAAGGTCAAAAATTGCCCTCCGGGTCTGGACTTTGCACCCTCTAGGACGCATATTAAGCGAGATATTCGCATTTTAAGTTTGAACTTGGATTTTTGCTCATAACTTGTTGTAAAATGGGTCTTATTCAAAGATAGGCACACCAATGGAAAGGGAACGATTCCTAGATCACAATCCTGAAATTTCAGCACTCTAGGTGGTCTAGATCGAGAAATAATGGAGGTCAAAAATTGCCCTCCGGGTCTGGACTTTGCACCCTCTAGGACGCATATTAAGCGAGATATTCGCATTTTAAGTTTGAACTTGGATTTTTGCCCATAACTTGTTGTAAAATTGGTCTTATTCAAAGATAGGCACACCAATGGAAAGGGAACGATTCCTAGATCACAATCCTGAAATTTCAGCACTCCAGATGGTCTTGATCGAGAAATAATGAAGGTCAAAAATTGCCCTCCGGGTCTGGACTTTGCACCCTCTAGGATATTAAGCGAGATATTCGCATTTTAAGTTTGAACTTGGATTTTTGCCCATAACTTGTTGTAAAATTGGTCTTATTCAAAGATAGGCACACCAATGGAAAGGGAACGATTGCTAGATCACAATCCTGAAATTTCAGCACTCCAGGTGGTCTAGATCGAGAAATAATGAAGGTCAAAAATTGCCCTCCGGGGCTGGACTTTGCACCCTCTAGGACGCATATTAAGCGAGATATTCGCATTTTAAGTTTGAACTTGGATTTTTGCCCATAACTTGTTGTAAAATTGGTCTTATTCAAAGATAGGCACACCAATGGAAAGGGAACGATTCCTAGAGCACAATCCTGAAATTTCAGCCCTCTAGGTGGTCTAGATCGAGAAATAATGAAGGTCAAAAATTGCGCTCCGGGTCTGGACTTTGCACCCTCTAGGACGCATATTAAGCGAGATATTCGCATTTTAAGTTTGAACTTGGATTTTTGCCCATAACTTGTTGTAAAATTGGTCTTATTCAAAGATAGGCACACCAATGGAAAGGGAACGATTCCTAGATCACAATCCTGAAATTTCAGCACTCCAGGTGGTCTAGATCGAGAAATAATGAAGGTCAAAAATTGCCCTCCGGGTCTGGACTTTGCACCCTCTAGGACGCATATTAAGCGAGATATTCGCATTTTAAGTTTGAACTTGGATTTTTGCCCATAACTTGTTGTAAAATTGGTCTTATTCAAAGATAGGCACACCAATGGAAAGGGAACGATTCCTAGATCACAATCCTGAAATTTCAGCACTCCAGGTGGTCTAGATCGAGAAATAATGAAGGTCAAAAATTGCCCTCCGGGTCTGGACTTTGCACCCTCTAGGACGCATATTAAGCGAGATATTCGCATTTTAAGTTTGAACTTGGATTTTTGCCCATAACTTGTTGTAAAATTGGTCTTATTCAAAGATAGGCACACCAATGGAAAGGGAACGATTCCTAGATCACAATCCTGAAATTTCAGCACTCCAGGTGGTCTAGATCGAGAAATAATGAAGGTCAAAAATTGCCCTCCGGGTCTGGACTTTGCACCCTCTAGGACGCATATTAAGCGAGATATTCGCATTTTAAGTTTGAACTTGGATTTTTGCCCATAACTTGTTGTAAAATTGGTCTTATTCAAAGATAGGTACACCAATGGAAAGGGAACGATTCCTAGATCACAATCCTGAAATTTCAGCACTCCAGGTGGTCTAGATCGAGAAATAATGAAGGTCAAAAATTGCCCTCCGGGTCTGGACTTTGCACCCTCTAGGACGCATATTAAGCGAGATATTCGCATTTTAAGTTTGAACTTGGATTTTTGCCCATAACTTGTTGTAAAATTGGTCTTATTCAAAGATAGGCACACCAATGGAAAGGGAACGATTCCTAGATCACAATCCTGAAATTTCAGCACTCCAGGTGGTCTAGATCGAGAAATAATGAAGGTCAAAAATTGCCCTCCGGGTCTGGACTTTGCACCCTCTAGGACGCATATTAAGCGAGATATTCGCATTTTAAGTTTGAACTTGGATTTTTGCCCATAACTTGTTGTAAAATTGGTCTTATTCAAAGATAGGCACACCAATGGAAAGGGAACGATTCCTAGATCACAATCCTGAAATTTCAGCCCTCTAGGTGGTCTAGATCGAGAAATAATGAAGGTCAAAAATTGCCCTCCGGGTCTGGACTTTGCACCCTCTAGGACGCATATTAAGCGAGATATTCGCATTTTAAGTTTGAACTTGGATTTTTGCCCATAACTTGTTGTAAAATTGGTCTTATTCAAAGATAGGCACAGCGTTGGAAAGGGAAGGATTCATAGATCACAATCCTGAAATTTCAACCCTCTAGGTGGTCTAGATCGAGAAATAATGGAGTTCTAAAATTGCCCTCTAGGTCCCGACTTTGGCATGTCTGGAACGCATATTAAGCGAGATATTCACATTTTAAGTTTGAACTTGGGTTTTTGCACATAACTTGTTGTAAAATTGGTCTTATTCAAAGATAGGCACAGCGTTGGAAAGGGAAGGATTCATAGATCACAATCCTGAAATTTCAGCCATCTAGGTGGTCTAGATCGAGAAATAATGGAGTTCAAAAATTGCCCTCTAGGTCCCGACTTTGGCATGTCTGGGACGCATATTAAGCGAGATATTCGCATTTTAAGTTTGAACTAGGATTTTTGCTCATAACTTGTTATAAAATTGGTCTTACTCAAAGATAGGCACAGCGTTGGAAAGGGAAGGATTCATAGATCACAATCCTGAAATTTCAACTCTCTAGGTGGTCTAGATCGAGAAATAATTGAGTTCAAAAATTGCCCACTAGGTCCCGACTTTGGCATGTCTGGGACGCATATTAAGCGAGATATTCGCATTTTAAGTTTGAACTTGGATTTTTGACCATAACTTGTTGTAAAATTGGTTTTATTCAAAGATAGGCACAGCGTTGGAAAGGAAAGGATCACAATCCTGAAATTTCAGCACTCTAGGTGGTCTAGATCGAGAAATAATGGAGGTCAAAAATTGCCCTCCGGGTCTGGACTTTGCACCCTCTAGGACGCATATTAAGCGAGATATTCGCATTTTAAGTTTGAACTTGGATTTTTGCCCATAACTTGTTGTAAAATTGGTCTTATTCAAAGATAGGCACACCAATGGAAAGGGAACGATTCCTAGATCACAATCCTGAAGTTTCAGCACTCTAGGTGGTCTAGATCGAGAAATAATGGAGGTCAAAAATTGCCCTCCGGATCTGGACTTTGCACCCTCTAGGACGCATATTAAGCGAGATATTCGCATTTTAAGTTTGAACTTGGATTTTTGCCCATAACTTGTTGTAAAATTGATCTTATTCAAAGATAGGCACACCAATGGAAAGGGAAGGATTCCTAGATCACAATCCTGAAATTTCAGCACTCCAGGTGGTCTAGATCGAGAAATAATGAAGGTCAAAAATTGCCCTCTAGGTCCCGACTTTGGCATGTCTGGGACGCATATTAAGCGAGATATTCGCATTTTAAGTTTGAACTTGGATTTTTGACCATAACTTGTTGTAAAATTGGTTTTATTCAAAGATAGGCACAGCGTTGGCAAGGAAAGGATCACAATCCTGAAATTTCAGCACTCTAGGTGGTCTAGATAGAGAAATAATGGAGGTCAAAAATTGCCCTCCGGGTCTGGACTTTGCACCCTCTAGGACGCATATTAAGCGAGATATTCGCATTTTAAGTTTGAACTTGGATTTTTGCCCATAACTTGTTGTAAAATTGGTCTTATTCAAAGATAGGCACACCAATGGAAAGGGAACGATTCCTAGATCACAATCCTGAAATTTCAGCACTCTAGGTGGTCTAGATCGAGAAATAATGGAGGTCAAAAATTGCCCTCCGGATCTGGACTTTGCACCCTCTAGGACGCATATTAAGCGAGATATTCGCATTTTAAGTTTGAACTTGGATTTTTGCCCATAACTTGTTGTAAAATTGGTCTTATTCAAAGATAGGCACACCAATGGAAAGGGAACGATTCCTAGATCACAATCCTGAAATTTCAGCCCTCTAGGTGGTCTAGATCGAGAAATAATGGAGGTCAAAAATTGCCCTCCGGGTCTCGACTTTGGACCCTCTGAGACGCATATTAAGATGAGATAGGTATACTGGTACATATGGACATAACAATGAAAAAAACACTTCCTTTAAAATTAAACCTCGATCGGGTTAAATTTAGTATGAAACTTAGGTTGAAACACCTAGCTATAGGTTTGCAATTCTTTGCAAATAAGTTTCCGATGATAAAAGTTTAAGTTTTCTCCGACGATGCAAGAAGTTTTTTACTCCTTCTGATCTGGCTATAATTTACAAAGCTTTTATTCGTCTTAAACTCGAGTATAACTCTCATATTTGGGCTGGTGCCCCAAGGACTTGAGTCTTCTGGATAGAATTAAAAAAAAAAGAGCTCTAAAAATGATAGGAGATCGTTCTCTTACCGAGACCTTTGCTTCTCTTGAGAACACAAGGTCTCATGCCTGCCATTGTTTTATCGTTATTTTTATAAACAATGCTCTAGTGAAATAGCCAGTTGCATTCATCCCCTTAAACAATTCAACCGTAGTACCCGTACTGTTAGGAATGTCCATCAGTTTACCCTCGAGCCCAATTTGGGACGTTCTGTTAAGTACAGAGATTCTGTATTTAGCCACGTTACGCGAATATGGAATGCTTTACCAGGCTCAATATTTTCCACTCATTACAATGTGCAGACATTCAAAACCAATGTGTATCGGTTTCTCCTTTCTAATCCTCTCCTCCTTTCCTAATTGCTCGCAATGTGTTTAATCATTATAAGGGTATTCATAACCCCTTTAGTGCGCGCACAATATACCAAAAAAAAAGCTTAGTTTTTGAGAATGTCAGTTTTTAAAAGAACATTGTTTTACTTGAAATGTTATGGAAAAGATATTTGGCTAAATAATCATTTCAAATAATTTGTCCGTTCCCTCGAATACAAAGGTGAAGCTGCAACTTCTCACAAACCAAGTGCATTACATAAAGAAGTTTATTTTCCTTAAGTGAAAATACTACTGTTTTTAAACAATTTCCTCTTGTCGAATTCAAATCACACCAACTTACTCTTGTGGAATTCAAATCACTTGAAAATAGCAAATATCTAAATGTAGAACACGGAAATTCACTTGGTTTTGAGTTCGAAAAAAATGAAATCGATATCGATAAAAGCGAACTTCAGAACACTAATTTTTATTTCAAATCGATTTCAATTTCATTTCGAATGAAAGTATAGCTGATATTCTTTTGAGCAAATATTTGTACTTAGGTCGCTCCCTCACTTTTGAACTCGGTATATTAAATCGGTATTTACCGCTTTATAGAATAAATACCAAACCAATCTCATTTCTATCTCCTAAATTTTCATTAAACTTTGGACACAAAATTATGCGAAATTGGTGATACCAATTTTCTCGAACTCTAAATTAACACACAGCCTTGGTTACAATAACTAAGAACCCATTTTAATCCTGACTTTACTTTTATATAAGAACAGTTGAATTTGAGAGAGAAAGAAACAAAATGTTTGGCCAAAGCAGTAGTTGAAGGAGACGTTTTTCTGTTGCTTTGGCTAACATGTCACAGCCCCAACTGAGATCGATGACTTCTATTAAATTAATTAATGCCATATGAAAGGATTAGGATTTAAAGCACCAACTAAACCAGAAAATCACTAAAATTGACACCAAACCAAAAACTAAGAAGATTCCAAAAAACCTACGTAAATGAGCTGTATAATTTTGAGCCCAGAAAACATAATTACAATCGGGAAAGCCTCCGATTGTATCAATTGAAGTCACAACTTCACACAAACGGACATGGATGTCAACGAGCTCTTTTGTGAATAGGGTAACGATAATGATTATAAAGCGAAGTGGACACTCCACATTGCGAAGAAAGGCTGCAGCATATTGAAGGTTAGCCTCCTCAAAGTATATTCCAAATATGATTACTGGAATGTGCTAATTATTTGCTATGCATTTAAGGCGCAGAAAAGCATCAAAGTCGGAGTTAAGCATGCGATGGAGGGATTGCCTGAACGAGAAAGGCCTTTTTAGGGCAGCGCAGAAGAATGTGAATGAAGCCAGAACTAGGCCAATACTATTCAGAATACACAAAATATCAAATTTGAAGCTACTCACTGCGCAGAGGGCTTTGCCCATTCATTGACAAACTTGCTTTCACCGACTTTCGATCCTTGTAACTTCTGCATAATAGTTTCGGCTGCTTGACGGCAAGTAAAGTCCAATCAACTCAATCAAGTCTCGGTTGTTTAGTTTGAGGTCAACATTTCGAACAAATAGGGTTTTATTCTGTGGACAGAAAGCAATTAATATTTTGTTCCTTACAATGTTTGTACCTCTTACGGATAGTGTATTATCGACACTCTCAGAATTAGCCCAAACAATCCTCAAATCGTGTCCAAAAAAGTCGAACTATTCCCAGACAGGTGTTCTTCTTGGCCTCCAGAGCGTCATTGTGAGTGGCAAAATTTACAAAGACGTAACCTTGATTCTTATCTTTACCTCTTACTGCTCCCTCCGAGTGGATTCGTTGCATTGCTGGGAAGATCGTTCTCAGCTGTCAGCTCCATCTCGATTTCTTCCCCGGTTAAGTGCTTTGGAATGTTGCTAACAAAGAGACGACATTTCTCACACGTATTAACAATGTTCAGGGTTTTGCCTTGTTCAATGAAGTGATGGTTAAGGACTTCCAGGGCACAGTATGCTTCCTCTTCGTTGGTATATCTAACACAGGTGTAGCCACGGATTCCTTGGACAAAGTCGATGGGCACTCGGAACTGGTAGATCTTACCGAATCTAAGAAATGGCTCGAGGATCTTTTGTTCGCTTATGGTCTTTGGTATGCGACGAATTTAAAGCTCACAAGCACTGCTCGGAGGCGGGTTTGAATCAGGGAATAGACAATAGATAGTGGCTTAGGTTGTGGTGGACAAGCATAAGTGACAGGCAATGAAGAGGAATCGGTTGTAATGGAAGGTTGTTCTTCTGGATGTGAAGGCAGAGCCAATTGCAACAAATGGTTCTGGATAGGAGTTTTTGGGTTTTGAATCAAAGTTTGTGGATTCGTTTGGTAGGTAGTTAAACATATTATTGTACATCATGATGAAATTTAAAATAAGAAAAGAGCACAATTAAAATTCTTTATTTTATGAATGTTTATGAGAAACAATTTCACTTCTATTTTAAATAAGAAAGTCGTTAGAGAAATAACAGAAAGGACAAATTAAAGTAAATTATAGGGAAATTTAAAGATGTCGCAGAAATACATCCGTTATTTTATTTAAGGGAAAGTGATACCAAAACTCTATTAAAAGTATAACCAAGTAGATTGCGGAATATGTAAAAGCAGTGCTGTCGGTTAGGAAATAATTTTTCGTTATAAATTTTCAAATGTGTTTACGTTGGGCCTTACCAATACTAAATCGCTAAACATATGTACGTTTAGGTATCGTTGAATTAAATTTTAACGCCTAGTTAATTTGCGTGTATACTAATAACCAAAATAAACACGTCTTTTACTAATTAGCCTTCTATTACAATATCGATTACATTCTCTTTGAAAAATACAGCATTGAATTGACATTCGTAAAATTTGCAAACATAAACAAAACAAAAATATTTGATAAAAACTAAATTTCGAAATGGATTCGTACGATTCAATAATTGAAGATATAAATATTTTGGAAGATGTGGCCGAAGAAAGGAGGTAAAAAGTATATAAAGACAAAATTGAACCATTTTCAAAATATGACGATACAGAGTAAATATTTTTGTTCTCCAGCATAAATTTGAAAAAATAAAAGAAAGAAATTCAAGATTTGATAAGACAACTGCCAGATTCATTATTGATCTTTTGCGGGAAGACATCGCCTCGGCTACCAACAGAGTTGGTGCAATTTCAAGTGAGCTAATTGTATTGACGGGGCTGAGAAGGATGTTGGTAAGTTAAAATTATGAAATACAAATTCAATGTTTCAAAAAGTTGTTCTTCTTTAGGTGTTTGTCACAATATATTTCTCGACAATCTGTTAGTAATTTGGTAAGAAATTTGTTAGAGCCTTGGCCTCTAAAGCAAAAGACTTAATCAAATTGCCCAGTGAGTCCTCGGAAATTCAGTCAGTGAAAAGAAAGTTTTTTGATGTTGCTGGCTTTCCACAATGTGTGGGTGCTATTGATTGCACTCATATCAAAATTAAGAATCCTGGTCAAGAATTCGGAGCATTTATATTCAATGTTCAGGTATGTCTGGCTCAGTTTAACACTGTTTGTTGTTTGGTAGTGACCTTTTTGTTTATGTAATGTTGTTGAAATGGGCTTCAGGTCAAATAAATAAAACACTAAGTTTTCACGACGTTTCGTTCATGATTATGAACATCATCAGGTGTAAACAGTTTTCTATTTGGCATTGAAAAATAGGGTACAAAATTATTACATTTAAATTAAAAACAATTTCTATCAAACTTACATTTGTTACATTAAAAATTGAAAACAAAATAAAAAACAACAAATTGACTTCCTTAAATAAGAAAGTTAGTCAACACTTCACAACGTTAAATTAACAAGTAACATGCACAAACAAAATTGTTGAACACAAAAATATTTGTTTCAATCAGGCATTCTCGTTCCCCTTCCCTCCAGTAGGTGTTTGTATTGTGGGCTCACTTCTTCCATATCTGTTCGTCGGTTCATAGTTTTGTTGATTGATGATATGAAGCGTTTCTATCAAAAATACTCCATTACCAAGATCGGAATCTTTCGTACGTTTCACTCTCCAAAACCCGTTTGTTTTTGTTTACATTGTTGTATTTGTAATTTTGACAATTAGTCCATGAATAGATGTGAGCACAAACAAAAAAAAACGATGCCGTGGGCTAGCGGCAGTTTGCAAAAAAACAAAATAAATTGGTTAATATGTTTTTTTCAGGTTTTTCTTTTTACTTTTTTAGATGAAAAAGTCAGTTTTAAGCTTTAATTTTGCAGGCATTTTGTTGATAATGAACCAATGTACCTTTTTGTTTTGAAAAAAGCATGTTCAACATCAGTTTATTATAATTAATTTACTAATTTACAGTAATCACTACGAAATTCTTTAAATTTCATAATAAACCTCGGATTTTTGTATCAAAGATCCGTTCGAAGAACCATCAAGTTAAGGGTGCGAGCGCAATTTTTTTTATTGAATTCTAATAAATTTTCGTTAACGAACGCCCGAAATATTTTTTTGCAAGTAATTAAAATCTGTAGCAATTTAACTAATCCAAGTATATATTTATAGTTTGTTTTTAATGATTTAAGCTTGCAACTATTTTTCAATGCCAATTTGATGAAATTTAAAAAAAAAAGTTATAATCGAAAAATACCTTTTCCATAACATTCTTGATTGATGGAAGCATAGGTACATATATTTTCTATCAAAAAAACTATGCATCAAAGGAACAGCAATGTTTTAAAAAAAATAATCAGAACGATTATAGCGAACCTGTTGAATAAATGCAGAGCAAATAAAATGAAAATTTTGACATATATATCACAAAATTAAAACGTCTTAAAATCGTTCCGAATTCATGCACAACTCATTCAATAGATCATGTAATCGATATGAATGTTTATTGTTGACGTACAGAAGTTTTTTTTAGTGAATTCCCACAATTTAACGCAGAATACAATTTTTATTCATTCCTTAAAAATGTTTAGTTACCAAAGTTCAAGTTTACTTATTATTGTTTGAAGGGTATGTTTAGTAAAAGTGCTGCTAATAATGAAAAAAATTAATGAGTTTTACGTACATGTTTTTGTTTTTATTAATATAATAAATACTTCCATAGATTACATTTTATAAATGCAGAACATAGAAGAAAATATACACAAACAATAGTTTTCAGATATAAAGCAGAATTTAGTGTAGAAAAATATTTTTGAGAAAGCCAATAATATTTTAGGTATGTTCATTAAAGAAATGTCCGCTTCAGCTAACCTTCATCAACTTTTTAGAAAAAAATTAGCATTAATTCAAAAAATGCTAACTCTAACATAATTCTAACAAAATTCTAACTCTAACATAGTCCCTCAAAAAAAAATTTTCAGGAATATTTCTGCAACAAACAAAACTAAAATTTGGTCTTGCAATTACCGAACTGCTTAATGATGAAAATACTAATTTAATTGAGGAATCTGAACTAGCTAAAGTTGGCAATGGAACTTCACAAGTATGCTTCTCGTAGCATTTTCTGTACAAACAAAATACCCGCCTATTGTTTTCACCTGAACTTCTAACGTCGCTAAAAAAATGCTCTAAGCAAACTACAGCTGAAAAAATTGTCTGTTTTGTTGTTTCACAAAGTATTGAGTTACACTTTTGTCTATTTCCAATAATTATACTTAACCAGTTGCAAATAATTTAAGTAAACAAAATACAGCACTAATAAATCATTAAATATGTAGGTATTTGATCAATTTTGTTTTATTTAATATACATTAACAACATTTATTTGGATTGAAATTAAAAAGCTATACAAATCTTCCAATTTAAGACCATGTCAGCATTTCAGATTTTGTTGGTTAGGATTGTTTAGTTTTTGAACGAGGCCATAAAACATTCAAAATGAAGCATTTAGATGGGGCTGATTACTATAATGAAGCATTTTGATGGGCCTGAGGACTAAATGTGAGAATGTGTTTGGTTTTTTGCATCATTTCACGCACACTTTCTCACATTTAGTCCTCAGTAGCTTGTAGGCAAACCGCAATGTCAGTCTGAGACTGAGATTCCGGTCTTGGTAATGGAGTGTTTTTGGTTTCTATGATCATTTCTTTTGTTGTAATTCTCTTCTCTTTGCAATACTTCGACGTTGTCAAGATTGGGAGAGTGGTTAAGTGATGTGCAATGTGCTGCCAGTGCCGTCTTCTGCGGTGCGTTACTTTTAATGTCTGATTTGTGTCCTGCTAGTCTGTTTTTTAATTTTTGTTTTGTTGTTTAACACTCGTAAACAAAAGTAAATTTCGATGTTGCTGCAACGAAATACAACTGAACTATTGAACTGCATTCTTCATAACATTTCAAAGGGTTCTTCGAATGGTATATATTACAAAAAAAATTCAAACAAAAATGCATATACTTATGACTTTCTTTCAACAGTGTGTTTCTTAGATGATTCGGATACAATTATGCCTGATAGTGATTGAAATCAGAATAATGCTAACGACAATGACGATGCCTTGGTGCAAGGACGAAAACTGACTGGGCGTTATTATAGAAACATATTTATTCAAAAATAATTGAATAGATCATAAAATAAAACTAAGGCCATTGTTTATTTGATATTTGCTTTCAAACTGTCTTTTTACAGTTGACTCTCATTAATTTGAAAACACTACGAATTATTGAGAGTTGGAAATAATAAATGGTTCGAAATTTTTGAGAGAAAAAATAAGAACAAAGCAAATTTTTGAGTAACAATTATTTATAAATGACTTTTTAAAGAAGGTACATAGGTTGGTTCATGTTTTAAAACTGAATTAATTATTTATTCTACTTAAAATGCTACAAAGAAAATCGCAAGAAGTCTGTACTCGAAAAAAAAATATAACGCTTATAATCTGATTTCAAAATAGTATTTGTACTTAATACTTAAAATAAAAAAAAAATAATTCAGTTTGTCAAAAATAAATGTTAATGACTCTTGGTATGATTCAGTTAGATTTTACAGACAATCTATCATAAATTCATTTAAAATCACAATTCTCGTCCATTGGTAAATTAATTATCCGTAAAATCTAACAAAATCATACTAAGAATCATTTTCTTATAATTCTACTTCAGTGTCTTTTCTTCAGCAATTATTTTCAAAGTTTCCATCTCCACTTGTAGAATTCTTTTTCTTTAAGAGCTCCTCAGATGTTCCCAAAGTCGGACATTTGGGCGCTCTTTTTCTTGAGTTTTTGCATGTATAGTTTTAGGCGGAGGAGGAGGGCTGTTTTTCGTTTCAGGTTCTGATGGATTTGATGGGGATGGTATGTTTTCTCTGGAATAAAAAAAATATTTTAAAAACAATTGCAAATGATAACGAGAAAATATTCTTCTTGTTATCATAATCATCAAGCCATATTGCATCGCTATCAAATTCTGCGGTATGTTTAACAAAATCCAGAGCGGAAATTTCAGCAATTTCATATTGATCTCAGAAGGTTCCTCAAGAGGTTTTCCACCACCGGTCTCCCTCTGAGATCGATTAAATTGACTTAAATTGGTCCGCGCCTCCTGCTTGTAGCGGCTCCATCGCATCGGTTCCTTACTTGTTTCGGCGTCAACTCAAAGTCACTTGTCTGAAACATTGCAGCAATATTTTGCCAGGCTATAGCTTTGGCTTTTATGGCTGAAACACAAACACGCTTACGTTTACGAGTTCAGCCATAGGAATTCAATGCATGCTTTCACAATGAAGCTTCGAATTCACGTTTTATTTGACAATCGTAAGGAAATAACGTAATGTTACGTAATGTAACTCCAAACGGCAGCTCTAGTTCAAATTTGCTGAACATTTGCTTTGTCTGACAGCTCAACAGCTGTAAAAAAGTCAACAAACAAAATACATTTGCTTTTGGAGAAATTCCCATTGGTTATTATAGGCTGTGTAAGCTACTTCCGCGATAAATTTAGTTTTTTCGATTTCAAAACTCATGTTTTTTTTTTTATTTTGAGCAAAAATAACAGCTGCTAATGACAGAAATGCCATTATAGAAATGTCATATTGGAAGTGTCATTCAAAGCAACCTCGAAGCAGGCCCAAAGTTACGCAGACGAAGCCGAAGCTGAAGCGTGTTTGTGTTTCAGCCATTAATGACTTGCCATCATTTAGCTTAGAATCTATAACATGTGCAATTGGTCTAGCTGCTTCGACCAGTAGATCCTTCATTGCCATTGTCCAATTTGACGATCTGCTCCGTTTTTAATTTTGTTTTTCAGCCATTTCTAAAATAATGGATATTTATTAGAACATAATTACAATTATATATTAAAACAAGTATTATTTGACTTACTTTTTTATAAAATAATCACGAGACAACAATCACAACAAATCTCATTTTTTGTGACATGTAAAGTATTTGTTGCGTGTGCTGTCAAAATGACAGTGCAAACCATGGAGTTAAATTAAATGTCCGTTTATAAAGGGTGTTTTTTTAAAAGCTGTAGGAAAGTTTTTCAAAAAAAAAACACATAAAATTCAGAAAAATGCATGAAATCTTTATTTAAATCGATACGTTCCATACAATTTAATGTTTGAAGATTATTTCATGCAAATGTTGACCTTGACTGCGCTTCAAATGGTACATCCGCTTAGTCTAATTTTGGCATACTCTTCCCAACATTTCCGCCGGCAAGTCACGAATAAATGCTTCAATGTTGTCTTCCAATGCGTCGATTGAAGCGGGCTTGTCTGTATAGACATGAGCTTTAACATAGCCCAACAAAAAATAGTCTAAAGGGGTTAAATCGCACGATCTAGGCGTCCAATTGACCGTTCCCGAACGTGAAATAAAATGTTTACTGAACTTGCCTCTCAATAAGTCTATTGTTGCGCGTGCTGTGTGGCATGTGGCACCGTCTTGTTAAAACCACATGTCACTTTGAAGAAGTACGGTCCAATGATGCCACCAGCCCATAAACTGCACCAAACTGTGACTTTTCCTGGATGCATTGGTAGCTCTTGCTTTTCTTCTGGCTGATATTCACTCCCAAAGTTAACAATTCTGCTTATTTACGTACCCATTGAGCCAAAAATGAGCGTAAGAAGCTCGCGATGAACTTTCTTAACAGAGCACGCATTTTGATAATAAAGCTCAATAATTTTGCAAGCGTTGTTTTTTTGTAAAACGATTCATGGTTAAATTATAGACCAAACTGAAGATGTTTGACAGTCAAACAAAACGAAACGTGTGTCAACCTTTTAAACCAGTTGCAGTGTTGCCAAAAAGATAATAGCTAAAAAATCACCCTTTAGTTGAGTTTCCCAACAATACAATCTAACTGGGCGTTAACCCTTAACGTAACTAATAAAATGTTTATTGGTATGGCAAAATATGTAAAACCCAGTTAAATATTTAAGTGAGTTTGAATGTTGATTATTTGTAAGGCCCGTTATGTGAGCAATGAGATAGTGCTAAGATAGTGTTATTCTTGAAGCTGTCATCTTTTGATATTTTACAATGTTAAGTCCATACCAAAAACGGAATTCCACACGCTTTAACAAAGCAATGAAAATGTTTAGATTCTAAAAATTCAATTACAAAAAGTGGCACTACAATTTTTTCCTTACGGCCACATAAAAAAATAAGTCTGGCAGAATGCTCTACAATGAATTCCAGACTTTGATGGTGAGTGCCTAAAGTTTTCGAGAGTATACACTCGAAATTTTCGTATTGGCCATTGAAAATTTCATGAAAAGGAAATATGTTGGTGGCGTTTTAGCAAATATCTTTTTTTCAGCAATTTTTAGTGGAATATTATTAAAAACTAGCGGCCCGCCCCGACTTCGCACGGGTAGACAGAAATAGGTACAGATATTTAAGTTATAAGCATTCTAATTAAAACGACCATGGATCACTAAATTAGAAAGCATTTTTTTGTCCTATCATTAATACTCTTCGCATCGTATGCGATGAAAGACATTTAATGGCTAATTTTTTTGTACACCTTCGGTTGGTTTTAATAGGAATTTCTAAAGATTTCTATAGTAATCTAGTACTAAATATAGCCTATGTTACTCAGTGATAATGTAGCTTTCTAATGAACAAAGAATTATTAAAATCAGTCCAGTACTTTTTGAGTTTATTTGTTACATACAAAAATACAAATCTTTCCTCTTTATAATATTGGTGTAGATGAAATAAACTATTGTTTTCTTTTTAATAAATATTCGTTTCTTTTAATATCAAAATTAAACCTCTTACATATTTGAACATTCTATATTTTTTTTTCGGGTTTAACCTTATTTTATTGTTGTTTTGACTCACAGTATAACCTATTTACTACATTGGCTACGAACTCGCAAGCGACATAAATTTGCCCATTAAGAGCAATACATTTACGGTTGTGCGTGCAATGATAGTGCTGTGTGGACCGCTTCGAGGGATCTAAGTGTTTTAATTCCTTTTTTTGGTCTTGAACGGGGACGCATCTATGTTGCTCTCAGGTTCTACTGTTAACAGCTAAATTGAGCAAAAGCACCTTTTATTCGAAAATGCAAAAAGACAAATTTAATTTAAATTAAGGTCTCGGCAAACAGATCGTGGTCAGGCGGGACGGTCAATACGCACCGTTGCCCTTCGCGTTCTAAGTTCTATTAATCGAGTTCGAAAAGTAAAGGCAACTCTTTTTTTTTTGCTTCCAGTGTCCTTTTTAGAGTAGGAATTTTTGTGAAGAATTTAAGTTTTTTTGTGAACAGTGAGCAGAGCAGCAACAAAACGAGCAGCACTAGCAACATTAAAAGAACGAACGGACTTTCTTAGCTATGAGCGTAGACTGGATCCTGAACAAATAACAAAAGTATCTTTCAAATTTATAAAACTGAAAATTGCTTCATGGTTTTCTTAACAAAAGTTTTAGTTTGTAAGAAAAATTTATTTATCGTTTTGGTTTTACCCTATCTTTAATAATAAACCATCTATTTTTCATGAATGTGACAATTCATAGTCATAATTATTACCCTCAAGTTTATCCTTCACGGATTTAACAAAACATTTACACAAGATCTACTTTCACAAGCAAATCCTCTCATGCGAACACACCATTAAATTAGGCGCACGCCATCTACTCGTTGAAACACAAACTGACATTTCAAAATCGAAGAGTTAATGCAGTTTTTGTTTTGTCAAGTTGTCATCTCTGCAGAATTTGCCTACGTGGCATAACCAACAACAATTCAATGGGTATACTACAAGAATTCGTATAACGGAACGCAATAACTATGCGTTGAGCATTCGAAAATTCTAGTTGGAAATTCTTTTTATTCGAGCAGCCAACCAGAACAGACGTTCAGCAGAATTCTCTATCAACTATACATTGCTGTATGCAATAACGCAAGCCAAGTGTTTTGTTTTAAGAAAATTAATAAAAAGTGCTAAACCAACTATTCATCATAATCGATTATATTGTGCACCGCGTGTCCCGAATCCAGACACATCGGGGCAGCTGTCTCAGACTTCCCTGGTTGGAAGCAAACCCACCCGTACGTCGATGTGTAAATTTGTGGAAGTAAAAAGCACCATTTAGGTAAGGTAATTAGATTATTTTCTCTGTATTAGGGGCTTATCCCCAATTTAAATGTGTTCAAGACTCCGGAGGACGACACCTAACGAAATCCTTCTTCTCGACAGGTGATGTCTGTATACGGAATCACGACACGCGGTCAAAATTTTGAGTCATCATTTAAGTCATCTTGTAATCCTGAAAAATTTAAGTCAAATCTTTAATTCATCTTTAAATTAATTCATCTTTAAATCAAATCATCTTTTAATTCTGGAATCTTTAATTCGGAATCTGAATCCAGAATCATTTTAATCATCTTTTAATCCTGGACCCGAAATTTAGATGCGATACAAATTTTAGTTCTGGTCACGAGACGTTTAGATGCGATACCAATATATTTTGGAAGCTCGAAGCGCTATAAAACCTAAGTTCGAACGAGTCAGGACGCAGTCCAAAATCATAGGAGTATTTTGAACACTCATCTCCGGGTGTTGTACCAAATTGACACTCAGGGTGTTCCCAAAAAAAAAGACATTCACTGACTACAGTCCATAATTGCACTTCCACTTATTAAAGGAAATTTTTATCGAGATACTGGTTGCGACTTTAGTGGCCGTAACTAGCATCGACTTGGCCACCGAACATCAAGCAGAAGCGCGGACAAAAAGTATCCGGTCAAGGGGTGGTGTACCAAGACATTCCTCCCCTATGTACATCAAATCAAACGTGATACGTCAAAGCGTCGGATCCCCCATGAGATCCCCAGCTCAAATCCATTGTTTAAGGATTTCAATCATCATATTTAATGTTTTACTTTCTTAGCACTTGTTTAATTCATTTTATTTTATTTTATTTTTCCACTTTATTATTCTTATGTTAAACACTAATCTTTATTATCTTTGTTTTCTGAATTTAATTAATAATAACGTTTATAAATATTACTATGTGTTATGTCCTATCAATCAAGTATCTAATACACCCCTTTTTCAATCTTTTATTGGTGAACAGCTTATATATATATATTGTTATCAAGAATCAAGAAATACCATAAAACATGCAAAGAGGAATCAAATCCAATATCCTAATACATCATAAGAATTTTGTAACCTTCACAGAACAGCATCTTCATCAACATCCAAATACGGCAATGTGCACATTACCTGCGAGGGATGAATAGAAGTATAAGTTGTAGGTTGTAGTAAGACAACCAACGATCGGTGAGTCATTTTTGACCTTTTTTTTCTTTTATGACATATTGGATTTGAATTAATTGATATATTATTAACGTGAAGATTTTCGAGAATTATAAATTGATAGACATTATATATTTGTATTATTATTGAGTAAATCAAAGCGAGGTTGAGAAGGTAACTACGCGTTACCCAACCGCAGACCTTTTTTTTTGTGTGTACTGAAGCAAGTTTATAAGACACCTGCATGTGTCGATCCCCTAAACAGGTCCCGTGTACCTAAGGGTGAACATAAAGATAACTATTGCTAACATTCGGACAGACAGAATAAATATAAATAACCAACGAACCTAACCAAAATTGATATTGTTAAAGTATTATGAAACCTTCTTGAAATATAATATTAGTAGGTATATTTAGTAGTGCTTATATTATATATTTCCTTTAAGATATATTATTTGTTTTTTTTTTAATAGTTAATAAATACATCATTAAAGTTAAATTTCAACCTTTTCTTATTTGTAATAAAAATCATGATTTGTTGCAAGCGATTTGCAATTATTCTTTGGCAAGGAATTTAGATTAAATATGCATTAGATCTAGTGTAAAGAGTGAATTTGGAAATACGGAGAGCTAACGTGGAGAGAGTAAAAATGTAAGTGAAAAAGAGTAGAATTAGTTTATAATTATTAGTTTAGAGATTTTTGGTTGAGGTTATTATTTTTGATTATAGATTAGAATGTAGGTAGGTTAGTAACCTTTTGTATAAGTTTTCATATCGGGGATTTGCATTAATATTGTTTTAGCAGTCATGCAAGTCATAGGTTGGCTGGACCTAAGGATGCGTGTCTGGGTCAAGTCAACGGGTGGGTTTTGAGACTGCGAGGGGGAAACTTACCACCGAATCTCCCCCTCCCCCTCTTGTGACATAACTACTCTTATAGCATAGGGATAGTAGTTGTAGTCTGTGGACACGTTCACCCTGCGGAGCCACGAACATCTATGTGCTCCAATGCTGTCGACTCCACTCTGCTTTCACCCCGCTTCTCGGAGTGAAGCCGAGTATTAAGCTTTACTGTAAATATACATTAGCCTGTTTAACGTGGACTGGCTAATCTTCTTCAAATTGAATCTCCTACACTTTCCTACCTTGCCGTCGGTATTTTCCAAATCAGGTTTAACGGTATTCGGGCCTCAGCCTAATTACAATATTCTTTCGCCAATTACATCTGGCAGGTCTGCTTATTTAAACTGTAACACAGCCTAGTACCCAGCACAAGATCCCCCCCCCATCCGGCGAGTTTAAGCGATGGCACCCAGAAGCAGGCCGCTGCTGCTAAAGGGAACTTAGGCAGCAATTCCGTTTCCGGCGTGGACGGGCCAATGAAGACGTAATCATTGGTCCTATATGTCTGAAGCGGTTTTGTCTCGAAAAAGAACGAACCAAGTTACGATGAGAAGATTTGTACCTGTGGTGATTTCTCATTTATGCTTGGGATATCAAGAATGTACTATCGTAAGGTCGAGTTATTTTCGGAAGTGTTAATGATGAAACCGAATGCGCATATCAGCAACGCGTATTCACCCCTTTAAGGTAGAGGGGGTAGGCAACCCTCTACTATCTGTGACTTGTTTATTATAGAATTTTATTTGTGCGAATAAGGAATATTTCTTTTGGGTTTTGAGGTCGAATACCAATAATTAATTAATATTATTTTTCTTTGTGCAGAGTAGTAGTCGCTCTTACTCAATACTTAAGTATATTCTTTTCTACTATTATTACATATATACATGTATAGTTTGGTTCTTTATTTATTATCTTCGAATTATTATTCGAAGATAATAAAATTTCATCGTTACAGATGGCGCCCAACGTGGGGCCCGAAACCGTTAGTCCCCTGAAGGTAAAGTTTGTAACAAATATCACCATTTCCATCTTAGTGATGACAACGTTAGTTCTCGAAGTTAGTTGGGAGATTTATTTTTGAAGATGGGTAGTGTAAAGCAAGGAAACTTGTTTTTGTCTGTCTATCTTTGATGTATTGTTTGAAGGTTCTGTAGTGTCCGTATTTTATTTCGGTGACCGGGGGATCGATTAGAAGTATTCTCGATTCCAGCCTGCTGCATTGAATAGATGCGAACGCTTGGTTCCTTCAGTTAGTTCAACTTTTATATATTCCATGTCCTAGCTGAGTAGAAGGTTTGCTTAGTTGTAAGATGCAGGGAATTTTTAGGAGCAGAATTGAATAGGAGGAGTAAGGTTGTGCAGTATGTCTTTAGACCGGTGGTTGATGATTTTTCTTAACGCACGTCTGTTGCTGAAGGTACTGTCCAACTTAGCGAATCCGCCTCAAAGAAGATTTTGTTTTCCGCACTTGTTTTTTTTTTCAAGATGTTAATAAGTCACTACAATTACAGTAAGGAGAAGTTTAGTTTTACTTAGTGATTGGGAAATGTCCCACACGTTATCCGGTACTTGGTGATTTATTCCCGAGATACGTCTGTTGTAGCGTGGAGACCAATTCCCGAAAGCTTAGTCAAGTTTAGACTCTTTCGAGCTTGGAGAGTCAGCCATCCACTCAAGAAAGAATATTTCTTTCTTTTATTTGTTTCTCGTCATGTGGAAGTAGACATGATTAGAATTTTAACTCCAGTTTTCCAAATTCACTCACTATTTATGATTATTTAGTTTTCTCTTATATATTTTTTTTTTTTTTTTTTTGATATAGTTTTTTTTGCCTGGTGGCGTATTCTTTATAGTTTATTGATTTATAAGTATTTTTGCCTGGTGGCGCTATTACGTTTTATAGGTAATTTGGGACGTAACAAATTATCTTGGTTTCGTTTATGCAAGGTAGATTGGGACGCAACGATCTATCTCAGTTGTTCAATATTTTTGCCTGGTGGCTAATGTCATTTAGGGTAAATCGGGACGCAACGATTTATCTTGAATGATTGGTGAAGTAATTTGGGACGTAACAATTTACTTCAGTTTTCATTTATTACATTTTTTTTTCTTTTATTATTAGTTTCTTTTTGCCTGGTGGCACCCATATTATTATTGATAATATTATATTGCATTTTCTTTATTGGCATTTAAGTATAGTATTTTTTGATAAGTATTCAATTTATTTAGCACAGCACTCATTTTATAAGTAGTATAAAGTGATTTGCTACCTCTTTAGTCTAAATATCGTAACTATTTTGTAAGTTTTTTTTTCTGACCAAATTATTTAGTTTATTAAGTTTTTTTTGATTATTGTATTATAATCGCTTGACAATCACGACATTAAGGTTAAGAGTAGGAAAATGTCCCAAGAAAACTCAGAGATTGAAGTCGACGATAATAATCGCGACAAAGAAATAGAGCAGATGGCTATGCAACTATTGTCAGGTGATGAACCGTCAGGTAGTAACCAAACTAACCAACAGCCAATTACCAATTCTGGTAATAGTTCAGTAAGAGAAATAACAGCTGGCGAGGTAAACCAGTGGTATGATTACATACAAGACGCGGTTACTTCCTCTCTTAGTACTCAACGTGAAGAAGAACGTCAGTTCTTTCAGGAAGAATTAGCTCGCAGTCAAGCGAAGATGTTAGAACAGGTTATGGTTCTGCTTCAAAATGTGGCAAAGCCAACGAAAACAACTTCGCAGACATCGGCGTCTACACGATTACCAACCGTTGCTAACCCAGCCCCTGTCTCATCAGAGCCCCCCATTCCTCCAGTCACGACGAATATAGATTCTGCCAGAATATCTTTTAGAATGCCCGTGAATAACAACAGACAGACGTCTAAGGAGCCTGTAGGTCACGATCAACCGTCTACGTCTAACCACGCTATGAAGAGAACATCTCAAGTGAAGATACTCGATAATGTGTCAATTGTACCTTCTCCGAATCCTCCGGTTGTCCATCCAGTGGATATGGCACAAGCGAAAGATTTGGATGAATTCTTAACGAAAATGGGAGCGATGAATTTCGACAACACGTCTTCGCCCTCAGCTTCGCCAAGAGCTCACACTTCATCGTCGTCAAATTCTACCACTAAATACCCAATGTTCCACAAATGGGGTATAAAGTTTGATGGTCGCAATATGCCCATCGATCATTTTTTGTTTAGACTTGATAGAATTAGGAACAGTTTTAATGCGTCATGGGATGAAGTTGTAATCAACTTTCACCATTTTGTTTCCGGCCCTGCAGAATCGTGGTATTGGATGTATATTAAATCCAATCCAAATGCACCGTGGCTCACCCTTCAAGGAGCTCTTCTCGAGCACTATCGAACCCTTGAAACCGATTCAGAGCTATCACGGAAGATGCAAGATAGGAAGCAGTTGGTAGGAGAATCTTTTAACGAATTTTATGATGCATTGATGCAACTTAATTCAAGATTGCGAGTTCCAAAACCACCCAGCGAAATCATCGAGATCATTAAGACCAATGTGAAGAGGAGAATAGGCGAACATTTGATCACTTTTAACACAAGTAGCTTAGCGCAAATGGCGTATGTTTGCAGAACTATAGAGAAGTTTATGGAGAGAGCTCCAGATGTTAATAAATTCAGGACTATGCCTGGTAATTTCAGTGCTCAGCCTAAACGGCATGTAAGCGAAGTAGGAAGAACTAATGAGAGTAGAGAGATTGCGACACCACAACAAGTCGAAGCTATTAAACGCGAAGTACTAACTGAGCGATGCTGGAACTGTAAGGGCGTGGGTCACAGCTTTCGCGATTGTACAGATCCTACACGGACTTTATTTTGTTATAAATGCGGATTGCCCGAGTTTGTAACACCCAATTGCCCAAGATGTTCGGGAAACTTGTCCCAGAACGGTCTTCCTTCCGGGGTAAATCGTTCGGGGAGGTCACACCCGGAACAGTAAAGACACCTACTCCATCCGAGACTAAACCCATCAAAATTTTAAAACCTAGTAATGATAACTTAAGTAAACCCATAGTGACTAATAAGACCAATGAAGTAAAAGAAGAATTACCGCGTAAGACATTCCACGAACGTCTTCGGAATTATTATGCGGCAAGAAAAAGAATTTTGTCCATACCCACATTGTCTAAGCGAATTAGAAAACTCAGAGACCGCTTTCGAGATAAACGACTCAACTATAGAAACATCGCAACCACAACGTTGCAAAAGGATTCAAGTGATCCACGACCATATGTGTCAGTGGAGATCTTTGGAGACCAATGGTTAGGTTTATTGGATTCCGGTGCAAGCATTAGCTGCCTTGGAACCAACATACTTAAATACTTAACTGAGAAAAATGTCGTTATTCGGAAAGTCGCGTCTTCCGTGTCCACAGCGGACGGTAAAAAGCAAGACATTGTTGGGAAGGTCACAGCAGATGTACTCTACAGAGGAAAGGTGGAGAGTATTGACTTTTATGTCGTGCCCTCGTTATCTCAACGCCTATACCTGGGAGTAGACTTTTGGAAGAAGTTCCACCTAGCCCCGCAAGTAATTTCCGAGATGTCCGTAAGTCCATCCCCGATCGAAAACGAGGATTACAAGAACCAATATATTCTGAACAACGAAGAATCTCAAAGGCTACGACAAATAATAAATGGATTTCCGTCCTTTGCCACGAGAGGCTTGGGAAAGACCCACCTTTTGGAGCACAGGATTGATACTGGAGACGCAATGCCAATTAAACAGCGGCATTACCCCGTATCTCCAGCGGTGCAAGCCCTAATGTATGCGGAATTGGACCGCATGCTGGAGTTAGGTGTGATCGAAGAAAGTTCAAGTGCATGGAGTTCACCGGTTGTGCTAGTGCGCAAACCGGGTAAGAATAGATTGTGCTTGGATTTTCGGAAGGTTAACTCCGTAACGAAAAAAAATGCAGGCCCAATTGCGCATATTGAGGGATTGCTGGCGCGCCTTTCGGATACCCACTTCATTTCTAGTGTGGACCTTAAGGACGCGTTCTGGCAAATTCCGCTGGAGAAGGGATCCAGAGAAAAGACAGCTTTCACGGTTCCTGGGCGTCCACTTTACCAATTCACCGTCATGCCATTCGGCTTATGTAACGCTCCACAAACCCTCACCTATCTAATGAGCAAAGTGATTCCATCGGCCTTAAGAGATCAAGTGTTTGTCTATTTAGACGATTTGCTCGTCATTTCGAAAACCTTCGACGACCACTTGAAGATTTTACAAACTATTAGTGATCGTTTGACAGATGCAGGTCTTACGATAAATGTCGGCAAATCAAAGTTCTGTTTTAAAGAACTCCATTACCTCGGTTATAAGGTAGGACAAGGATGCTTAAAAGCTGACCCTGCCAAAATAGCAGCCATTGTAGACTTTCCAGTGCCAACGACCCAACGCCAAGTAAGAAGATTCTTAGGTATGGCTGGTTGGTACCGACGATTTGTCAAAAATTTCTCTACACTAGCAGCGCCCTTGACCGACACCCTTAAGAAAGGTAAAGCATTTAACTTTGGTAGTGAAGCCCAGTCAGCATTTCAAGACATTAAGTTAGCCCTGACAACAGCACCCATATTGATCAACCCAGATTTTTCCAAAGAATTTGTTATTCTTTGCGATGCATCAGCGTCCGGTATCGGATGTGTCCTCTGCCAACAGGATGATAATGGAACGGAACGTCCCATTTTTTATTATTCCCAAAAGCTAAACGCCGCGCAGAGAAACTACTCCGTTACCGAGCGTGAATGCTTAGCAGCATTCCAGGGGATACAAAAATTCCGCGCATATGTGGAAGGATATAGATTCAGAGTCATCACCGACCATTCTAGCTTGAAGTGGTTGATGAGTCTGAAGGATCCTACTGGTAGATTAGCTAGATGGAGCATGCGGCTCCAAGGTTTCGACTTCGTTGTCGAACACCGTAAAGGTACACTTAACGTAGTACCAGACGCGCTCTCTCGAGTCTACGAGAACGAAGCGTTAAAAAGTAATTTTCAAATGTCTAGCATGATACAAGTCGATCCCTTGGAAGTCCTCCATGTGGATCTGAAAGACCCTCAATTCCAGTCAGAAGAGTACACTCAGCTCATCGACCACATCAAGACTAACCAAGAACGGTTACCAGATTTACGAGTTTCAGATGGGTTCATCTACAAAAAGACCAAACATGCAGTGGGAGATCCGTTGCAAGACGATTTGGTTTGGAAGCTCTGGATTCCGTCGGTGATGACAGACGATCTGATTGTCCTCGCTCACAATCCACCACGAGCAGCACATGGCGGCATCGCCAAAACTTTGTATCGCCTGCGACAACAATTCTATTGGCCAAACATGTTTGTGCAAGTCAAAAACTATGTAAGTCGTTGTGAAGTTTGCAAAGCGAGTAAAGCCTCTAATGTAACCTTACGAGCAGAAATGGGACAAGGATTCAATGTAGAAAGGCCATTCCAGCATCTATACATTGATTTCCTCGGACCCTATCCACGATCAAAAAGCGGAAATACTTTCATTATCATTATGGTAGACCAGTTGACGAAATTCGTCTTACTAAAACCGTTGCGCAAAGCGAATGCAGCCAGTGCCATTAAATTTCTTCAAGAAGATGTATTCTTAATATTCGGTGTTCCGGAGAGTATTCTCTCCGATAACGGAACTCAGTTCATAGGACGAGAGTTTACCAAAATGGTAGAAACTTACGGTATCAAGCACTATCGCACGGCAGTTTATTCTCCGCAACCGAATGCAAGCGAGAGGGTAAATCGATCGATTTTAGCAGCTATTAGGTCGTATATAGATCCAAAACAGACTACTTGGGACTTACACTTATCATCAATAGGAAGTGCTCTTCGATCAACAGTTCACTCAGCACTTACAATGTCTCCGTACGAAGCCCTTTTCGGACAACGTATGGTGGAGCATGGTTCAGATTACCAACTACTCAAGAAGTTAGGAGGGTTAAACCACTCTGAGATTGATTGGTTACCCAAGGTAGCGAAGTTAAACATATTACATTCATATTTGAAATCTACATTAGAAAGCGCTCACACTGACTACAAAAAAACCTACAACCTAAGGAGTAGAAATATCTCTTTTAATGTGGGAGACACCCTTTACAAAAGAAACATAGTTCTTAGTGATGCTAGTAAGCATTTCAATGCAAAGTTAGGACCCAAATTCGTCAGAGTCACAGTTACAAAGTTAATTGGAAACAATTTATACGAAGTAATAGATAGCAAAGGCCATAAGTCCGTGACACATACGAAAGATCTTAAAAGGTAGATAACTTTAGCATTGCCCGGCTACAGCTGTGCATGAGACTCTAGTAGTATTTCAGATTAAGTATCTTATCTCGATCCTTAGCTACAAAATTTACTAACCATCTTCGTTATGATTTTTCCTTTCTTGTTTCTTAGAGTAAGTCGAGGTCTGACTCAAAGCAACAAGTTGTGTAAGAAAAATTTATTTATCGTTTTGGTTTTACCCTATCTTTAATAATAAACCATCTATTTTTCATGAATGTGACAATTCATAGTCATAATTATTACCCTCAAGTTTATCCTTCACGGATTTAACAAAACATTTACACAAGATCTACTTTCACAAGCAAATCCTCTCATGCGAACACACCATTAAATTAGGCGCACGCCATCTACTCGTTGAAACACAAACTGACATTTCAAAATCGAAGAGTTAATGCAGTTTTTGTTTTGTCAAGTTGTCATCTCTGCAGAATTTGCCTACGTGGCATAACCAACAACAATTCAATGGGTATACTACAAGAATTCGTATAACGGAACGCAATAACTATGCGTTGAGCATTCGAAAATTCTAGTTGGAAATTCTTTTTATTCGAGCAGCCAACCAGAACAGACGTTCAGCAGAATTCTCTATCAACTATACATTGCTGTATGCAATAACGCAAGCCAAGTGTTTTGTTTTAAGAAAATTAATAAAAAGTGCTAAACCAACTATTCATCATAATCGATTATATTGTGCACCGCGTGTCCCGAATCCAGACACATCGGGGCAGCTGTCTCAGACTTCCCTGGTTGGAAGCAAACCCACCCGTACGTCGATGTGTAAATTTGTGGAAGTAAAAAGCACCATTTAGGTAAGGTAATTAGATTATTTTCTCTGTATTAGGGGCTTATCCCCAATTTAAATGTGTTCAAGACTCCGGAGGACGACACCTAACGAAATCCTTCTTCTCGACAGGTGATGTCTGTATACGGAATCACGACACGCGGTCAAAATTTTGAGTCATCATTTAAGTCATCTTGTAATCCTGAAAAATTTAAGTCAAATCTTTAATTCATCTTTAAATTAATTCATCTTTAAATCAAATCATCTTTTAATTCTGGAATCTTTAATTCGGAATCTGAATCCAGAATCATTTTAATCATCTTTTAATCCTGGACCCGAAATTTAGATGCGATACAAATTTTAGTTCTGGTCACGAGACGTTTAGATGCGATACCAATATATTTTGGAAGCTCGAAGCGCTATAAAACCTAAGTTCGAACGAGTCAGGACGCAGTCCAAAATCATAGGAGTATTTTGAACACTCATCTCCGGGTGTTGTACCAAATTGACACTCAGGGTGTTCCCAAAAAAAAAGACATTCACTGACTACAGTCCATAATTGCACTTCCACTTATTAAAGGAAATTTTTATCGAGATACTGGTTGCGACTTTAGTGGCCGTAACTAGCATCGACTTGGCCACCGAACATCAAGCAGAAGCGCGGACAAAAAGTATCCGGTCAAGGGGTGGTGTACCAAGACATTCCTCCCCTATGTACATCAAATCAAACGTGATACGTCAAAGCGTCGGATCCCCCATGAGATCCCCAGCTCAAATCCATTGTTTAAGGATTTCAATCATCATATTTAATGTTTTACTTTCTTAGCACTTGTTTAATTCATTTTATTTTATTTTATTTTTCCACTTTATTATTCTTATGTTAAACACTAATCTTTATTATCTTTGTTTTCTGAATTTAATTAATAATAACGTTTATAAATATTACTATGTGTTATGTCCTATCAATCAAGTATCTAATACACCCCTTTTTCAATCTTTTATTGGTGAACAGCTTATATATATATATTGTTATCAAGAATCAAGAAATACCATAAAACATGCAAAGAGGAATCAAATCCAATATCCTAATACATCATAAGAATTTTGTAACCTTCACAGAACAGCATCTTCATCAACATCCAAATACGGCAATGTGCACATTACCTGCGAGGGATGAATAGAAGTATAAGTTGTAGGTTGTAGTAAGACAACCAACGATCGGTGAGTCATTTTTGACCTTTTTTTTCTTTTATGACATATTGGATTTGAATTAATTGATATATTATTAACGTGAAGATTTTCGAGAATTATAAATTGATAGACATTATATATTTGTATTATTATTGAGTAAATCAAAGCGAGGTTGAGAAGGTAACTACGCGTTACCCAACCGCAGACCTTTTTTTTTGTGTGTACTGAAGCAAGTTTATAAGACACCTGCATGTGTCGATCCCCTAAACAGGTCCCGTGTACCTAAGGGTGAACATAAAGATAACTATTGCTAACATTCGGACAGACAGAATAAATATAAATAACCAACGAACCTAACCAAAATTGATATTGTTAAAGTATTATGAAACCTTCTTGAAATATAATATTAGTAGGTATATTTAGTAGTGCTTATATTATATATTTCCTTTAAGATATATTATTTGTTTTTTTTTTAATAGTTAATAAATACATCATTAAAGTTAAATTTCAACCTTTTCTTATTTGTAATAAAAATCATGATTTGTTGCAAGCGATTTGCAATTATTCTTTGGCAAGGAATTTAGATTAAATATGCATTAGATCTAGTGTAAAGAGTGAATTTGGAAATACGGAGAGCTAACGTGGAGAGAGTAAAAATGTAAGTGAAAAAGAGTAGAATTAGTTTATAATTATTAGTTTAGAGATTTTTGGTTGAGGTTATTATTTTTGATTATAGATTAGAATGTAGGTAGGTTAGTAACCTTTTGTATAAGTTTTCATATCGGGGATTTGCATTAATATTGTTTTAGCAGTCATGCAAGTCATAGGTTGGCTGGACCTAAGGATGCGTGTCTGGGTCAAGTCAACGGGTGGGTTTTGAGACTGCGAGGGGGAAACTTACCACCGAATCTCCCCCTCCCCCTCTTGTGACATAACTACTCTTATAGCATAGGGATAGTAGTTGTAGTCTGTGGACACGTTCACCCTGCGGAGCCACGAACATCTATGTGCTCCAATGCTGTCGACTCCACTCTGCTTTCACCCCGCTTCTCGGAGTGAAGCCGAGTATTAAGCTTTACTGTAAATATACATTAGCCTGTTTAACGTGGACTGGCTAATCTTCTTCAAATTGAATCTCCTACACTTTCCTACCTTGCCGTCGGTATTTTCCAAATCAGGTTTAACGGTATTCGGGCCTCAGCCTAATTACAATATTCTTTCGCCAATTACATCTGGCAGGTCTGCTTATTTAAACTGTAACACAGCCTAGTACCCAGCACAAGATCCCCCCCCCATCCGGCGAGTTTAAGCGATGGCACCCAGAAGCAGGCCGCTGCTGCTAAAGGGAACTTAGGCAGCAATTCCGTTTCCGGCGTGGACGGGCCAATGAAGACGTAATCATTGGTCCTATATGTCTGAAGCGGTTTTGTCTCGAAAAAGAACGAACCAAGTTACGATGAGAAGATTTGTACCTGTGGTGATTTCTCATTTATGCTTGGGATATCAAGAATGTACTATCGTAAGGTCGAGTTATTTTCGGAAGTGTTAATGATGAAACCGAATGCGCATATCAGCAACGCGTATTCACCCCTTTAAGGTAGAGGGGGTAGGCAACCCTCTACTATCTGTGACTTGTTTATTATAGAATTTTATTTGTGCGAATAAGGAATATTTCTTTTGGGTTTTGAGGTCGAATACCAATAATTAATTAATATTATTTTTCTTTGTGCAGAGTAGTAGTCGCTCTTACTCAATACTTAAGTATATTCTTTTCTACTATTATTACATATATACATGTATAGTTTGGTTCTTTATTTATTATCTTCGAATTATTATTCGAAGATAATAAAATTTCATCGTTACAAGTTGACATTCAAAAAATAACCTTGTTTGTTTTTCTTTTCTATTTTGTCGTTTGACCGTTACGTTCTTCGTACAAATCTAAATTTTCAATTTGGCCATTTCATTTTTGACGGCTGGCATTGGTAGCAAAATCTTTTCCCGTCCCGCTAGACCACTTTCTGATTGATAATGGTCGCATTCACAAAGCTAGTGGCTACGTAGTCAAGGGTTCTTATTGGCTAAATTTAACTACAAAAGTAGTTGAAATTTCAACCCCGAGGTAGTGTAAAATTTTCGGCTAGAAAGTTAGTGCACACTGGCTTTGACGTTTCACAATCAGCTGCTCGGTAAGGACACAAATAAATACAAATAAAAATCACTCATATTTAATCTTATATTCGGTTTTATTGAATTTAAAAACATAACAAACTATTTAAAGTACTGAAAACACAAATGTTTCCTGTATCATATATTTGCATTTGTCATTGATATGACAGTTCCGGATTGACTAGCTTTGAAGTGAAATTTTGCATTCACAAATCTAGTTGAATTTCGACTATCTTTGTATGTATTGTAATATTCGGTTTGGTCCGACAATTAAAACTTATTCACACTTGTAAATAAAACACAATTTTACTTTATTTAAATTGTTCCAAACTTATTTATTGAACACTTTCAATTATTACTTTTCAAACACAGTCTTTACTTTCAATTAATACTTTTTAAACACAGTCTTTACTTTATCGCAGTTCACAACCAATAATGAACAGCTTCGCTTCCGAGTGCCTATTTATATACCTCAAATCGGTTCGAGAAACTACTAGGTTATTGTAGGCGCTGAATGTTCTCGAAGTGAGTTCTCCTCTTCATCACTAGATGTTTCTCGATGCTTAACGAAGCGAGTTCTCCTCTTAATCACTAGATGTTGCCCCTTATTCGGTTGCTACGTACTTAGAGTAAAAGAGATAAAGAGTGTATACACATTACAATATTTATACATAAAAGTGTAATTTTAGTTCAAGCGAACATTGAAATGGACGTGAAAATCAATAGTTTAAAAAAATGAAAAAATTGAAATAAATGCAAATTTTAGGTATTTCAATTTTGGAGAAAATCTTAAAAAGGATTTTTTGTACAATACCCTTTTTCCTAAGAACGCAAAAAGCTATTACACTATCTTTAGCCATTTGTCCGTTTTTTAAAACAATCAAAATGAGGGTGAGGAGGATTGTAGGTTCTAAAATAAATTATGTACTTTTTTAGGTTTAATACATTAATTTAACAAAATTATTCCCTAGATTTTTTACTACGCAACAACCTGGTAACCTAAACAGATACTATCGTACTTATTCATGTACCTATATAAACTCTGGACCCATCTGCTTCCAAAAAGATAGATATAGAAAAATAAGTTTCCAAATAGGCACACATCCATAAATTTTCAATTTTTTCAATTTTAACACAGTTGTTTCGCACTGCAAAATATTAAAGAAAAAAGTCTGAAGCTAATATTAGAAGGTCAACGTAAACGGTCAAAGCGTTGACTCTTTGACGTAAAAATTACTTCATTTGTAGACCTACAATTAAAAACTACACAATAATTATGTTATATGCTTACATTGTACCAATTTTAACATTCTTTCACACCCTAATATGAAAAAAATAAAAATAACGTTGGCTTGAATAAATATTATTTTGTCTAATCTTGTGATAGTCAACGTCTTAAGCATTAACGCTGTGAACGTTGACGGTGCGTTGACACAGAAAAAATGTAGATGTTTTTATGACGTCAGAGAGCCAACGCGTTGACCCTTTAAGTTGATTTTTTAAGTCTAGCTTGAGTCATGGCTTAATTCCAATCACGAAACGACTTAAGTCCTTACAATTCTGCTTAATACACACCAACCTACACTCCTTAATACTTACTTTTCTACATACCTATCCACCCACTCACATTACAATAAAAAATACAAATTTAAAAAATACCTACATCGAATTTATTTGCTATGGAAAAATTCAAAATATGGCAACGAAGCATTGTATCAAAACTTAAATTTGAAAACGTTGCTTTTAAATTTTCAGATTTCACAAAAATAGAAAATCTAAAATCAAATGAATACAATTTTCTGAAAACAAATCTAAAACACATACAATAATATGTATTGTATATGCAGACCATGTGTTCCATGATAGTACTATTCAAATATATTTACAAAGTAAATAAAGCACCTTGCACATGAGCTACGAACTGCGAACTGCGAATTGTGGATGTTCGCATATTTTGACTTTTCTTTCACATGGGCTTTATTTCTATTCGCAGACAGCGACGAATTGTCAATTTATAATTACCCTTTTCAACAAACAAAACAAGAGTGGTATAATTTTGAGGTTAAGTTGAGCGCGAACAATTTATTCGTTGCAGTGTGGAAAGTATGTGGAACGCGAATAGAGTTTGACAGTTCGTGGCAACCACACTGCAATTCGTTACTACCAAATTGTTTTTACAAAATTGTCGTGTTTTAGAGAACAAAATGCAAATTTTATTATGCTAACATAAGTGTCAATTGGTTTCTTATAATTTGAATGTGTTTTTGTTTGAAATTGACTTTTTCAAATGTGTAAAATCACGTTTGTTCGTCCATTCGTTCATTCGTTGTTCGGTCTCATGTGCAAGGCCCTTAACTTCTCGAAAAAGATCTAAAAAACTTGACTTTCTGGCATCACTGAAATAAAAAAACGGAGGATATGTAATGTCAGTCAGAGTCAGAGAGAAAAAACTAAATGAGAGAGCCAAACTTCCTCGTCTCCGTCCCTTCGAAACCTCTTACTCGCATTTTTTATAGCGTGTTGAATTCGTATCGGTGTATACATGTTTCCACCGCGAAGAAGAGTACACAAAAAAACATGATTTCCGGGAAATCCCACATTTTTCATTTTTGTTTATTGATAGCCAAGAAGACTATGTTTTTTAAAGTCTCATTAAATTGTTTGTAATTCTCATGAATTTCTTTCTTTAATTTTACTAACATCTTGTCGTTTTTATATCTACAAAAATACTCCTATAATTCAAATTAATTCTAGCAGAACATTTTTGTTTGTCAAAAAATAACGGGAGAAGTTATACCGGTAGTTTGTGGTGAATTTGTTTTTCTCTTCTTTTTCTCTAAGTTAAGCAGCATTCACATGAGCGCGACCAACGAACGACGAATGAATTACAAAATGTGAGTTTATATACGTTTGAAGACATATTTCCACACAAATTCTTAACAAAACGATAACAATATAGTTTCTATTTAATTTATGATGCATACTTTTACTTTTCAATATCATATATGTATTAATAAATTTAAGAAAACAAATTTATTCGTCGCGAAAAAGTTTTAGTTGATACGAACTGATAAACTTTATTCGCGTTCCACATTATCCACACTCGCAACGAATATAATAATCGCGCGTACTTAACCCAAAAAAATCATTCTTGTTTTGGTTTCGGTTTTGAATGTCAAACTTTATTCGCGACGAACTCTCATGTGAAAGAAATGTCAAAATCGACGAATATTCGTTCATTCGTTGGTCGTTGGTCGTGCTCATGTGAAAAGTGCTTAAGAGTGTAACAAGGTTTAGGTTTTTTAGACTAGACTTTATTTGTATATATGAACTAGTACCATGTTTTTTATAAATGCAAACATCTATGAATAAGCCACAATGCACTTTCAGAAAATTGGCAACAGAAGTAACAAGTTGATAGTCTTTTTATTTAGTCTCTTCTTAAATCACTTATTTTCAGCATTTTGGAAATGTCGTGAGTAATGTAAAGAAAATAAACAACGAGTACACACAAATAAATTAAATAGGAATGGGAAAAGAGATGAGTATATAGAAATGTTTTTAATGTTCCATGTTTACATTCTGTAACTCTCGTTTTCAATGTTCCTGAAACTCTCGCATCGACAAAATTAAGTCGATAAACTCTGAAAATTGAAACAAATCTGAGTTTTTTTTGCATTTTTCAACAGTCTGAGCGAAAATTAAACGCATAAACGAAGCTAATAATAAAATTAATAGTTGTAGTGCTTTCAGAGCCTTATGTTTCTAAGGTGATCGCCATTTTTCAAAGGTGGTCGCCATTTTTCAAAGGTGGTGAGCAGAGAGAAAAGAGAGAAAAGTTTACTCTTTCTCGTGGTGAGAATTGCGCACAAACTTGCATAAGTATTGGTTCCCCACATTTTTTTTATATGGAGTTAATACATATGCAAGTTGGTGGCCAAATCGCAGCTTGTAGGCAAAAAGAGAGCAACCGTCGAAGTTGGTTCTCTCTATTAGTTCTTTCTCGATGGTCAGAGTGAACCATTTATCGCGTAGCGTGTGTGAATTGTGAAAGTGCAACTCTTAAAATTTATTAAAAACAGAATTAAATTTGATTTTTAACTATAATAATATATGTATGTAGTTAAAAATAAATAATACTTATTAGGTTTATCTACAAAAAACCAATTCGTGAGTGAAAATTGAAGTGTTTTATTTTCTTTTTGGTTGCGAAAGGTTTAAAAGAGAAATATGTATATGAGATTTAAGGCATTTTGAGTTACCGTTATAAATTCAATTTCCTATTCAACATTTGAAAAGCAAATGAAAACAATAATAAATTCTGAAATTAAACAGGTACCATATTTGATTATATTATATATTATTATCGCACTTTATTTTGGCTTGTATACATATTTTCCTACATAAATATTTTCGGATTTTTCTTTTACTTAAAAGACAGTTTTCACATTGTGATATTTGATTTATGTGTGTATATAATTATTATACCTTGTTGTTATATTTTTGAAAAATGTTTAAAATGTTCTTATCGTCAAGTGAGAAAGAAATAAAAAGATGTTTTTCAAAATCCTAGCATCCCAAAAGAATCGTATTTGAAAACTATCAACGAACTTTAAGTGTCTAAAAAATCTCGTAAGACATTTGTTTTCCAACACAGACGATTCAGAGCTTTTGTGTTTTTTAGAGCATTTAAAAATTGAACTTAGAATTATTGAAGTAAACAGCAGAACGCAGCTAATTTTAAGTAATTTCTTATGTTATTTAAAAGTTAGGTTTTTTTGAGCTCATGTCGTTTTACATTGGTTTCAGATTTTGTTTGTGGCATAAGAACACAATTCGCGACCTTAGAACAACAGGGTTCTAACTGACATTTTTTCAAAATTGAGTTATATGTATGTACATGTGGTCGTAGTAAATCGAGTATGCTCTTTCGATTCCTTTCACCCATATTTCACGAATTTAGAACAATAGGGTTTTAACTGCACTCAAGTCACTTTTGAGAAAACATTGTTTGCCTATAACTTTTATATTTTTGTTTGGATCTACACGAGTTTTTGAAAACACAATTTTTTTACTAAATAATGATCTGAATTTAAAAATTTAAGTGGAAAAAAGTTTTAGTTTTGTTCACCTACATCATCTTAAAAAAAGTTTTAAATATTAAATTAAAATAACTTTTGTATACTTTTTTATACATATCGAGCTAAAGAATGGTCTTGTAATAAGCTTTATCAGACGAACTCATGTATTTGAACATCGACAAAAGATGTTTCTCTTTTTCTTTCGAGATACCGCCTCTTTCAGGAACACATTCGATATTATCTATTATGTAAAGAAGTTGGTGTTCCTATATGTGCATGCAGTTGTTATTGTTTTTTTTCTTCGGGTTTTCGCTAAAGTCTCCTTTCGTATTGAAACACAAATCATGTTTTCGTCATCATCGACGTAACTCAATGAAAACTCGACTTCATTTTCTACTTGGGTTATTTTTAAAATTTTAAGCTTCGTGAACGGTACAGGTTTTTGAAACTTTCGCGAAATCCTTAAAATCAGTAGATTTCATTTGCATTTTCACCAATGGGTTCCTTCTGTTCACAGTTTTAAAGAGCCGGATGAGTCCCATCGTTGAAAAATACTCATTAACAGACAAATGTTTTTCTATTTTGGCTGTGAGCATTGTCAACCTCCTGCAATCCTGAATGACCTGGTAAGGAGTACCTACTTCATGGTTATTTTTTCGATATCAGGGTGAGTTTTTATAAAATTCTGTACAGCGAATGTCATGATGGAATTTTTGTTCTGTGGCACGCAAAAGTCGGACCATGTTATCAAATTTGTAATAAAATTTTCTTCGAAGACCCTTTCTAATATTTTTGAGAAGGCTGAGGCAATGTCGTTTCCAGTTCGCCCACCGGTATATTCGGTCCAAATAGCGCAGTAAACTTTTTCTGTAGTGGATAAATGAGCTGTTAAGTTGTAAACGTTTAGTTTTGAACAATAAAACATAGGACCAATTTCAGCTTTTGGGCATGAAAAAACCTTTTGCAAATCAAAAGTTAAAATGGGAATTCCTGATTCTTTGTCATAAGCTTTTTTTTTCTCTCATCATCTTCTTTAAATTTAAATGCATCTCATGTTCCTTTGTAAATTTTTCACTTAATGCATCTTCTTTTCTTGATGCATTATAAGCCTCACATTGGCCACATCAAGGCTAAAGTTCGTATTGAAAACATGCCTGTAAAAGCTTTCTTTTACAGGATCAAGAATAGTATCAATGTATAAGTTATACATTTTCGTTATATTTAAGTTTGGATCTAAATATAGTTTATTTGTTTTGGCTCTACAATAATGTGACTATTGTTGGAAAATATCGTATATGCTCTTTTATTTCTTCTACCCTATTTTCGCTAATTCTTTTTACAGACTTAAATCCTCGTTTGTCTTTTTTGGGCCATAGCAGATATTACATTTTTTTTCGTGCGCATTGTAAAAGGATTTTTGAGAAATACAAAATGTTCCGAACCAAAACGATTTACAGACCTGGATCTTGTTTCCAAGTAGTACCTTCAAAAAATACTCGAAAGTGAAATTTCGTCGAGAAGGAGTCGTTGTTTTTGTTTTTTGAAATGTTTCCATTTTAGTTGTCGATTTTAAAATACAGTTAATTTTACCATCACGATCTAAAAAATAAAAGGATTCAAAAATGTGTTGATGTTCTGACGTTGTCAATTCCTCGGCACAGTGGAACTTGCACTTAGTTAAACAATTTTTTGTCGTTTTAAGTTCTTTTTTTGGTACCGTTTTCCACGCGAACTTGTGTATGTCTCACCAGCCCGATATTTTTTTTTAAGATATTCTTTTTCCAATTTTGTTCATTGCTTTTACGCTTACGAGTCTTTTGTTTAACAAGCGCACTTACCATTTCATTAGCTTCAACTTCAACGTTTTCGTTTAAATCTTCGGCTTGCGTTGAAGAATTATATTCATCGTGTACATCCGCAACGGACGTACAGCTGTTCTCCCTGACTAAGTTTTCTTCTACTCTTGGAGGAATAATTAAAAAATCCTAGATGACAAGTGGAACATTTTCTAAATTTATTATTTCTCCTTCTAAAAGAAACTGCGAATGCGAAGTCATCTGAATAAAATTATTGAAGAAGAGGACATTTTAAATGAGTGGTATATTTGAAACAGTACACTTATTGATTTACCATTTACTTTCAAAATAGAAATACCTACCTTTACCTAGTAAAATGTATGAATATTTGGATCACAAATTTGGAAAATCACACAGCACAAACTTATAAAACCGAATTGTACAAAGATTTAATTTAAAATGCATTTCTGATAAAATTCAAATTTATAACAAAATTCATAGCCTATATAGTTTTAAGTACGGGAAACGTTTAAATATTTTCAACCTGCATCTTGTTGTGTAACAAAGTTCTGTCTGCATTTTTTAAAAAAATTTTTAAGTACACTAGGTTCTATTTACCACTTAGAACTTTGTGAACTTAATTTTTTTTTTATAAATTGAGGTATTTGGAACTTTGTTTCCTTAAATTTTATTGACTATAGGAAACTAAAAGAGATATTTTTTGAAAATATTGAAAACTGATTTAATTTTCATACTATATTGGTTTTAGTTGTTGTTGGATTGTTTAGTTTCATAAACTTTTTTTTGTAAATGATGAATTATACATAATATATAGAAATAGAAAATGACCTTATTTACCAATGGAAAATCGAATAACTATAGGCTTAAAGCGAATCCATATTTTGAATGTATTTATTTATTTTTGTTATCAAACGTCAGGAACTTCAACGATATGCTGGAAATTGTATCAGGATATGTATCGAGAAAAATACTTAAGGAAATTTGTTGTTTTATTTTAAGAACTTATCAAAAACTTTTAAAGAAATATTGCAACAAGAATAAAATTCCGCTAAAAACTTTCACAAGGACCCATGTTTTATTTTTTTTTTTTTTCAAAGTAATGTAATGTTATTCATCACGTTTCCCAGGATTTTTGGAAGACAGTAAGGGGCCAGTTATAGCTGTCATTCAAATCAATCCGAACATTTTTCTGAATGGATATTATTCTTGTAATTACAATTACAAATTATTATGTGTACTGATAAATTATGAATGACAGTTTAATTGCACAATAATTTTGTGGTTAAAATCTATTTTCCTGACGAAAATTCATTTTTCTGAACAGTTTATTCTATTTTTTCAAAAAAAATGTAAGCAATCGTTCCACTGATTTGTGTTTATGTTTTATACAATTCCAATTGCAGATTTAGGCAAGAGGACGATAACTCAGGGGACAAGATATTATAACGGAATTTTTAAGCACAGTAGAAACAAGCATTTTTAACTTCCTATAGGAAGTTATTGTAATGGGTCCGATTTGTCAAATTGAAAATTTTGACATTTCTCAACGTTTCAAGGTCCCTAGAGTCGAAATAAAAGATTTTTAGAAAGATGTCTGTGCGTGCGTGTGTACGTATGTACGTTCGTACGTCCGGAAGTTCGCAACGTTTTTTTCGTCGTTTGCACAATTTTGTGCAACAATGAATAACGTTTTTAACATCTGGTAAAATTTTGAGAAAAATGGAATTGACAGTTTTTTTTATAAAAAATAAAAACCTAAAAAAAACATTACTCAAAGTTGGTAAAAATTGAATTTAGACTTAAATATCTTTTCGAAAATTTCAGATTATGGCTTCCAATTTATTTTATCTTATAAGAAATATTGTTTACTACATTCGGTAAAATTTTGAGAAAAATCGAATTGACAGTTTTCTTAAAAAAAAATAAAACTAAAACAAAAAATTAATATAAGTTAGTAAAAATTGATTTTCGACTCAAATAACTTTTCAAACATTTGAGACATTATCCTTAAACTAATTTTATTTTTTAAAAAAATATTGTTTTCAACATTCAGTTACATGTTGAGAAAAATCGAATTGATAGTTTTTTTTACAAAAAATTAAAAACATAAAAACATAAGTTGGTAAAAATTGATGTTTGACTTAAATATCTTTTCAAAATTTTGTGATTATCGTATGAGAAATATTGTTTTTAATATTCAGTAAAATTTTGTTAAAAATCGAATTGACAATTTTCTTACAAAAAATAAAAACCTAAACAAAATTAATAAAAGTTGGTAAAAACAGATTTTCGACTCAATTATCTTTTTTAAAATTAAAAATATTAGCATCAAACTAAGTTTATCTTATAAGAAATATTGTGTTGAAAATTCGATAAAATTTTGAGGAAAACCAAACTTACAGTTTTTTAACAAAAAATAAATACCTTAAAAAAGCATTACTAAAAGTTCGTAAAAATTGATTTTCGACTCAAATATCTTTTTTAAAATTAAAAATATTGGCTTCAAATTAATTTTACTCACAGAAAATATAATTTTCGACATTCAGTAAATTTTTTATTAAAATCCAACAGTCAGTTTTTTCATAAAAAAAAATAAAATCTACAAAAATAGTAAGCAAAATTGGTAAAAATTGATGTTCGGTTCTCGCTATCTCGTGAAAATAGAAGGTATTGACTTTAAATTCATTTCATTCATCCAATTTGTATTTGTTTATATAAGAAATATAAACTTTTAAGAAATGCTACTAAAATTGGTAAAAACTGGTCTTCCACTTAAAATCTCGTTAGCAAAAACTGATTTTCAAATCAAACTATGTATATTTCATTACATGCAAAATATTGTTGGTAATTTTAAAATTTTTAAGAAACAAAACACGAAAGCCTACAAACTTTTAAGCGAGACAAATCGACAGACGGGATGGGAAGTTATCATTCTCGGTCGCATCACAGCCTCGTTTTTACTATTTCTACCTCCCCCCTTTTAGACGGGAGGGGCAATTTAAAATAATTATTACTTAAAATGGAAAAAATAGTTAAAAATAACTATTTTTTTTAATTTTAAGTAATAATTTTTTTAAATTGCACCTCCCGCCTAAACGGGTTGAGATAGACCACCCCCTCCACCTATAGTAAAAAAAAATGCTTGTTTTTAAATGTTCTATATAAAACCGTCATTAAACTTTGTCGCCTCTGAGTTATCGTACTTTCTTCCCCCGCTGCGCTATTGTGACTTTCTTCCCCATTTATGTACATAATTTTCTTTTCTTTAACAATTCAATGGAAGACTATATGCATGAAGCATGAGTAAATTAAAAAGAGAATAAAGATTGTCAAGATGAAGATTTTTGAACTTTTATGATTCTTAATTAATTTTAAGATCCAATATTTTTGAACAACTGAGTACGAGTAGCTTTATAAAATTTATTGAAAATTCAAACAGCTGCTACTTTCCCTTTTATCTTTAGACTAAATATCAATAAAAGTGCTATTTAAAAAAAAAACAACCGATTAAATATTTAAACCTTTTTCTAGTTCTTTTTGTCAAAAAGTCGTAGATATAAAATCATGTTTTTGATAATTTTTTGTGTTGCCTTCCTATACAAATCCATCACAAGTCACAGAGACAGGGAGGACAGGAAGTATGGTAGGAAAAATAGTATGAAAGCTCTGTTCTAAAAAATCTATTACAGATCCTCGGATTTTTCGTTTGGAAATTCCTTTCTTTCGTTCTATCTATAGAGTGCCACCATTTATACACATGATTCTATCTCTCTCTAACTCTTTTTGTTCTTCCAGTAATCAAGTTGACTGTCAACAATATAAAATGTTGTCCTAAAATCTACACTATATATTCACTGTCAGCGCATTCTTCTTCCCCCTGGCATACGTATATCCCCTTCCCTCCTGCCCTCACCCCCTCTTCACTTAGTCACTCACTTACTCTATCTCTCGCTCTTGCTCACATAAAAACGCTTTATGCAATCCCCATAAAGTATTGCATTCCAAAGACCGCATATTCACTTTTTCACACCCTGACTCCCGGTCCGTTCCGCTGCCATTGCCGTTAGGTCGACACAAATCTAGAACACGCTACTCTACTATATCTACATATGTACATCCGTGCTGAAGTTTAAACTGAATCCTGACTGTAACGCGAAAGCCAGTGTGAGTTATTTACGTTCACGCGGAGCGGAGCGCGTTCCTGTTCTACAAAAATATTTCTATTTCCCAACCGCATTTGTGCCATAGGAAGATACACGCATACAAAACCATAGCCAAAGCCAAAGCTAAAGGACGATAAGGAAGAGGGCAGTAAAAATTGTAACCCCACAAAGCTAGAAATCGACCTACGAACCACGAGACAGCCCTGTGGTGACACTAAAATAACACACACAAAAAAGGCAACAACAACAAAAAGAAATCCCCACAGTATCATCGCAACACGACAGCCCAAAAAACCCAAACCCCAAACCCGATGTGGTGCGGTGCGGTGTGGTGTTAAAAGGGATATGCCATGCAGTGTGTTTCCGGTTCCTGTATGCTCTAGGATAAGGCTTATATGTGTAGAGTGTGTATAGAGTATAACATGCGGAGACCCAAAAAATTCCCATGCGAGAGAAAGGCTGCTGACATTATTTTATGCATTTTGTTTAAATTACAGAAAAGAATAAAACTGTCAAACAGGGAAGCGAGACACCAAATAGAAGCAAGGGAGATGGACCTACAAAATGGCAGTTTGCTGCTCCTCGCTGCTTGTTGCCTGCTGCCTCTGCTGTATAAGCAGAGTAGACTTTAGAGCTTGTTCTGCAGCCGCACAACGCCACAGACACGTAATTTAAATTCCCATCAATCTTAAAGCTTCACCAAAGTTATTGGGCGTTAAATTGAAAAATTCCGTAAACTTTTTTTCTTTCTTCGCTTGGTAAGTTTTTTTTGTTCCTTTTTGTTTATTTTGTCGAACATCCTTCTAATCTGTCTGTATGAGTATATGAGTACGTGTGTTTGTTGTTTTTCTATCCTCTATGTCAACATGAAGAAGTTTTTTTCGTTCCTCCCAGCCCTGTCTCAGTCTCATTGAAATCCTCGTCTTTCTGAGTATTTTCTTTCCTTTTGTTTTCAGCAGTAAAGTAAAACTCTCGGAGGTTTTAGAATAACGATAAAGCTCTCCTTTCCGTCGTCGTCGTCGTCAGTCCTTGTCCTTAAGCTACAGCGGAATGCATGCATGATGACATGCGTTCTGTCAATAATGTGTTTTAACATTGTCAATCTCTGGATGACAGTGCTTCTAGTTCTACATACGTCTGGCAGGATAATAAGAGTCGTATTCGTATCATATGCATTTCGAGGCAAGAGGATATGTATGATAAGCCGCGTGCATTCGTCCGTAAATCAATTCGAGAGTAATGCAAACAAACAAATAAATAAAAAATAAAACAAAACGGATTTGTAAATCTTCGTCTCAAAAGGATAAAATGAACATGATGAGAGGGCTTAGACTAATCGTTGTGTGCATTCTGGGATTTGAATAAGTTTTATCAAAGCAGACGAGACTTGAAAGGTATTTAAACAAATTTATTTGTGAGAGTTCCGGTGAATGAAAAAATTATGTATTATTGGGATCGTAAAATTTGGAATTATAGAATAATAAGATAACCCTTTAAGCTTGATGAAAAGTGCATAGAACTGTCGCGTTCATTTTTCATCATCCTTGCCTGTTTCACTTAGGTCTTTTTTCACGGCTGTCATTGGTCGCATTCACAAAGCTAGTGGCTACGTAGTCAAAATTAAACTAGCTTTGTGAATGCAAAACTTCACTACAAAGCTAGTCAATCCGGAACTGTCATATCAATGATAAATGCAAACATACAATACAGGAAACATTTGTGTTTTCAGTACTTTAAATAGTTTGTTTTGTTTTTAAATTCAATTTTTATTTGTATTTAAATAATAAATGATTAATTTCATTTTGAATTCTTGTGTTTTTACCGAGCAGCTGATTGTGAAACGTCAAAACCAGTGTGCACTAACTTTTTAGCTGAAAATTTTACACTACGTTCGGAGGGGAAATTTCAACTACTTTTGTAGTTAGATTTAGCCAATCAGAATCCCTTGACTACGTAGCCACTAGCTTTGTGAATGCGACCATTTAAAGTGTTGAATGTTTGCCTTTTACGATATTGAATCAGTTAAAAATCAAACAGCAGGATAAAATGAATTAAAACTGGGGAACACCTGATTGAGCAACAACAGGTTCAGAATGACAATTTCAAGGTATGATTTGATCCAAGCTAAGAAAAATGGTGGAAAACCAAGAGCTTTAAGTTTAAATAAAATAATTCCGTGGCTAAGTTGGTCAAAAGCTTTGGAAAAATCAGTGTATATACAGTCAACTTCATAACCTTGTTCTAAAGCGTTTGAACATATGTTTGAGAATGTGAGGAGATTAGTAACGGTTGATCTTTTTTTCACAAAACCATGTTGCTGTTCGCAAATGAGATTCTTACTAAAAAATGCTACACTTTCACATACAACTTGTTCAAACACTTTAGGAATGCAAGAAAGTTTTGCAATGTGCCTGTAGTTGCTTATATCCGCCTTGTTACCTTTCTTGAAAACTGGTGTTAGAAATGACTCCTTCCATATATTGGGAAATTTGCCTGTTTTTAGAGAAAGTTTCAATAAGAACGTAAGGGGTTCAACCAAAGCATTACTACACTTTTTTAATACTATCGGGGGAATACCATCGAGGCCGGCTGAGCAGTCATCATTCAACGCGGATAAAAGATCAAGGACCGTACTCTGTAGCACAGGGATGTGACTACAGCTAGTTTGTGAAAAGGAGTGAAGATTATGAAAATATACTTCATCAACTTCTTGAGGGCTATATTAACAAATGACTCACGGAAATTTGTCGCGAAAGCGTTACAGATATCAACAGTTTTATCTAACGAAAGGTTCTTGTAAGTGAAGTTAACTGGAAAGCTATCTGATTTTTTCTTTAAGTTTACAAAATTCCAAAATTTTTTAGGATTCTCTATCAAAGAGGTGCCCATATCAGTAATATAACAAGCATATAAAAAATTAGAAAGAGACTTAAATTGGTTAAAGAGTTCAACATAAAAAGAGAAGTTGATTGGAGACAGAGTCTTGAGATACGTTTTCCATGCCTTATTTCTTTTGTTACGCAGTAAACGCAATTCTTTCGTGTACCAAGGATGGCTAAAGTTTGTATTTCTTGATTTCTTTAAGGGTACATTTTTTTCCAAACAATAATTAAGAATCTTATAAAAAGTTGAAACTGCTTCGTCAATGTTAGAAAATGCTAATGTATCAGCAATTCCAGAAATGGTTAAATCTTCAGACAACTGCTGGAAATTAGCTCTTCTAAAATCAAAATTTTATAAGCAATCAAAGGAATTACTGTGTTCAGTAAGGTGATTACTTAAGTCAAAAAAAATGTCCAAGCGGGGGTGATATTTATCAATATTAGTAATTCCTGATCTAGATTCTAGAACAAGAGTACTAAAAGCGTCAGAAGAAAAGACTAAATCGAGAATTTGATTTTTTGAGTTTTTAATACAGCTTGTTTGCTGTAAGTCAGTAAGAAGGACTTTATCGAAAAGAGATAGTTCCAATTGTGATGAAGAAGGAGAGGCTTCAAAGCAGGATTCGTCTTCGGATGGAATCCAGTCAATGTGTGGTAAATTAAAATCACCTAGAAGTAAAATATTGGTGTCAGAGCTGGACAAATTTATAATATAGTCTAATGCAAAGGAAAGATAGTTATAAACAGACTCCAAACTTTTTGGAGGAATGTAGACGTTTAAAATGAAAATAGTCTTAGTCTGTACCATTATCTTTACACATACCAGTTTAATTTGTAGGTGTAAAAGTTACTAATATCGTAAGGTTTGTACATCCATCGTCTCAAAGAACACTAAATCCAAAACATTGCTTCTGAGAATGAAAGTTTTCCCGATAATCCTAATCTTAATGAAGGTCTAGATCTAGGAATCATTTCCTTTCCATTGATGTGCCTATCTTTGAATAAGACCAATTTTACAACAAATTATGGGCAAAAATCCAAGTTCAAACTTAAAATTCGAATATCTTGCTTAAAACACGTCCTATTTCCATACGACCTTACGACCTGTTGTATCACCTTATTGATTTATTTAGGGTTCAAATTGTCAAAAGGGAAATTTTTACTAATTTTGCAATTCTTCAACTGAGGTAAGCCGTAGACAAAAAGCTTAATCATTTGATGTAACTGTCACACCAAACACTCTTTAATATGATGCGTTAATGTGTAATTCAAACTAATTTCAGACTTTACTGATCATCTGAATTCTTCATGAAGCAACCCACATCTGACTCTCTCTCTCTTTTAATGTTTTATCATTTTATTTCGCTCCTTCTCATGAATAAAAATCAAGCTTTTGGTTTCTGATTTTGACAACCAAATTGAATCGTGTGTGTACCGCCTTAAGACAATGCAAAATGTCCATGAGCTTTTTTTTGATGCAGTTTTTATTCTTTTTTACTTTCAACTTCTTACGAACACTTGTAGCCTAATATTATACACCTTTTGGAATTCCATATATAAAAGTTAATGTACTTTTTAAAACACTATTTTGTACACTCATTATGTCCATAATGTTTATTTATCAATAGGTACTCAATATCAACAAGAATACTCGAACAGAAAAAATGAAGCACTACTTACTCTTTCCGCAAATTGGTGTATGACAAAATGATTAACACAATATTTTCATAATGTTTCCAATTCATTTGAGTACAAAAACCTATGTAAACCACCAGATTTACAACTTTTTAACGAGACGCAGTCATCCTTTATGAAAGTTAATTAAAAATCAGTTTTTTTTTCTGTCCATTTTTCGTTCAGCTTCTGCTTAATTTTATTTTATAATTTAACCAACCAACTCATATGTTTTTGTAGAAAAATGTGCCACATATTATAGTTTTTTGTTGTTGTTGTTGTTCTGGGATGGATGACGATGACGATGAGAATGAGGCAAATGACCCGCTCCGCCCCGCTCGGTTCAGGACCCGGAAGCACTAACACACAATGACGTTGCAGCAGTTGGCGCCCGGTGTAAACCTGTGTGAATTCTCTTTCAGTAGAGTAGGTCTCCCACTGGGGCAGTATTGAATTAAAATTAAATTTTTATTGACTGGAAATATCGTATGTAGTCGTATGTTTGTGTGTACGTTGGTTTTTGTTAGTTTTTTAAATATTGGATTTTCATTTATTTAAAAGTTTCCTTTTTTGTCCGTTGGTTTTTATATATCAAACAAAATCAGTGTGTCCTGCAATCAGGAGGTAAATAAATTAATTTTCTTTGTTTACAGCGGGAGTTATCTTTTGCGATGAAAGGGTTTATCCTGGCTTAAATTAAAAACTGTCTGTTATTTTTTATTTTTAACATATATTAAAAAGTTTAAATAAACAACAACAAACAAAAAAGAGAGAGTATTTTGATTAACTTTATTAAGTTTCATTGTTTCAGGGAAACTTCAGAATTTATGTGACTTAAAGTTTATTTGTTGATCTTTTGGTAATAACTCATGCAAGGCATAAGAGAAATTGTAGTGAACAAATTAATGAAAGTCAATTTACTTTAACCCATATATTTTATTTGGACTAAAAATTCTTTGAAAAGTAAACAATACAAGGAATATCACCAGGGGCATTTTTGTATATGTTTCAGTTCAACTATTTGAGTATGATTTGAATTTCTTTAAACTCTGAAATGAAGTTTAAACTCACGGCCAATATTGAAAAAGAAGTGGAATATGGGGCCTACATTTATGTCAAATTTTACGTAAGCTATAGGTACTGATTAACTCAAAAGATGTAACCTTGATTGATTTATCAATTCATGTCAAAAAAATTGTAAGGAAGACATGCAACCCCCTGCTTGGGCACACTAAAGGGTTCTTCAATTGGCGCTGGTAGATTTTGAATTTTGACACTCGTGGCGGCCATTTTGTTTTGGTGACATCTGTCAAATCTTTTGTTTATTTTTCAGTTGTTTATGCCAAATCATCATGGTAAGTTTTACACGATTGAACAGCACGTTCGAATGATAAAACTTTATGATAAAAATAAGTGTTCATTCATTGCGCCCATTTTAATTTTACGGTAGACGTGGTGGCCCTACACAGTCGACTCTTCAACGTTTGTTGGTCAAATTTGAGACAACCGGTTCAGTAAACAATCAGCCAACACCCGTACTTTCAAAGAACGCAAGATCGGCCGAGAACAGTGACACGGTCCGTAAAAGAGTTAAGCAGAATCCGAGGCAGTCTATTCCTCGCCGTTCACAAGAACGCGGCCTTTCGCAGACTTCAACTTGGCGAATTTTGAGATGGGACTTGGGCCTACACCCGCAAAAGATCCAACTGACCCAGGAGCTCAAAGTTCATGACCACAGACAACGCCGTTTTTTCGCTAACTGGGCTTCGAATCGTTTGGAAGAGGACCCCAATTTTGGCCGAAAAATCATCTTTAATGACGAGGTGCATTTTTGGATGAATCTCAATGTTAAGAAGCAAAATTGCAGTATATGGGACGACACCAGCCCACGCGAGGTTCTCCAGGCGATGATGCATCCTCAAAAAGTTACCGTTTGGTGTGGATTTTGGGCCGGCGGCTGTGTAATTGGTCCGCTACATAACGATGATAACTAATTTTGTATGGCCCAAATTGAACCATATGGACTTAGACGACATGTGGTTCCATCAGGACGGGTGGCGCTACGTGCCACATAGCAAACACCACAATTGACATTTTGCATGAACGATTTGAGGGTAAGGTTGTCTCTCGCAGGGGTGATGTGTATTGGCCACCAAGGTCATGCGATTTGACCCCGCTAGACTTTTTCCTGTGAGATTTTTTCGCAAGGTCTACGCAAATAAACCACAATCGACCGATGCCTTAAAGGTGAACATAGCACAGGCCCTCGCTCAAATTTAGCCGGATCTATGCGCAAGAGTCATTGAAAATTGGACCACTCGGATCCGTGCTACCGTAAGAAGCCGAGGCGGGCATTTGAATGATGTCATATTTCACACTTAATGGCATACATGCGCCTTTCAAATTAGAAAATAATTCTGTTAATATCTCACACACATAAGCTTGTCTTATTCCTATACAACTTCTACCCGCCCTTATTGAAAAACTCTTTATAAGATTTGGGGTAGGTGTGAGGTTGAAGATATGCAAAATATTTACCGTTGGAAAAATTTGTCTTTATTTCACTTTATTCAAGTGTAACAAGACCAGCTGTTGGAAATTAGCTTTAATACAGAAAAGGAATAGGCTGAGCATATTTTTAAATGTATCCCTACTCAAATGAAAATTAAAATCAATAAAATCAGATATTTGGTTAATTTCTCTGACACAGCTAGATATTGGCTCATTAACAGCATAATTTACTTTATGAAGAACCTCATGGAATAAATAACGATTCCTAAGCACTCGAGTTGGAGCATGCAAATTTATAAGAGACAATAAAAACGGATAGTCAATATGATAGGATAAAATATCTTTAATAAACATTATGGAAAATATTTTGCGGCGGTTTTCTAAGGTCTGAATGCCAAGAAGTTGACGTCGAGTATTATAAGGTGGCATAACATCAACGTTCCATCCAAGTTTATAAATAACTATTCTTGTAAATTTTCTTTGAATTTTTTAAAACGGATTCCATACCACACAGCAGTACTCGAGAACTGATCTAACATAAGCAATGTAAAGCGTTTTTAAGGTATAGGGACCTTTAGAGTTGCGGAAAACTTTCACTTGGCTTTATTTCACTGCACCGACCCACACTGCTATTCAAAATTCCAATTGGTCGTCTTACAAACTTACACCCGTTTAAAAGAAAAAATATATTACATAAGTGAACTTTAAGCTGTTTTCTGTCGAAATTTTCGAGACCTTTTTTCTGTCGAGATTTTTGACTGGTTAAACCAATAACATTGTTCATTCATTTTTAGGCTTCGAAAGTATAAAGAAAGTAGCGATACAGTTTTGCTGAAAATTGTGTTTTATTTTAAGGATTGATTGAACTCTACCAAGAAGTGTCAAAAACTATATCATTCAAAAGGGCGCCTGGAAAAGTAGTCAGTCTGTAGTCACATAGCAAAACAAAAATCTCAAAGTGTCAAATTGCATGATCTTGGTGAAGAATTAACGTCAACAAAACGTGAAATAACGCGATCAGGAAGCTTCTCACGGAATAGAGCTATTTTTAGTCGTTTTTTGTATAGGTTTTTGACCCGTCTTATTAGAACCATAATTTATCGTCCAATTCATGGTCTTCTATGACTACTTTCCAAAAGGGAAGTCTTGACACGTTCAGTTGGAGGAAACGTTAGATCATTAACAAAACTTGCACTTGAGACAGCAATAGTATCGACTGACTGTGCACAGGCCTTACAATATCTGCAACACTTCGACTCTCCTAAAATTTCTTCACAATTTTACCGTCATCACAAAATACGCGAAATGTAGCTACGTTTGAGTCACCACTTTTGTAGTAAGTCTTAATAATCTTAAAGCAATAAATTATCATAAATGACAAAGATTATACTAATATTATGACATTTCAAATGGCAGCTACATTTGACAGGTGTCCATTTCCAGCAGTTCCAACTTGAAACCACGAAATAAAAGATAATGTAAATATATTTTAGTAGCTTTTAGTTTTTCTTTGGAAAAAATTAGAAAAAGTACACTATCTTTTTAAAAACCATGGATTTAGACTTTACGTTCGGCCAAACTTCGACAAATCGGACCGATTATAATAACATCCAATACAATGTTAATATGCATTTCTGCATTAAATAAATAAAGAGTTAGATTCGTTTGAGAAAGTTACTTAGTTGATTTTGTAATAATTTTAAAACGTTTTGCCCACCTGAAAATAAAGCCGTAAATCCATCTCCTCAGATAATTGTATACTCATTGCTTTAGAGTAATGCATCGCATCAGAATTTATTTGCAGCATAAAAAGTGCACTTCTCATGACATAAGTCTTTGACTATCTATAATACGTTCATATGCTGTGCATTTAAATGAAGTTTACTTAAAACAAAGCCCAAGCATTCCTCCAAAGTTATTTCAAATGTAAAATATTGTCTACCACTTTACATAATAAATAATCCCATCAAAAGAACTGAACAATTACATCAATCCAACTTGACATACGATTTCTGTCCTCCTTCTGGTTATCCTTATTTAAAAATGATATAAAAATACAAAACAGAAAACAACAGAAACTTTACATAAATCTTTTTGGACAAAGATCAAATATTCAAACAATTTAAATGTCTATCTAAATAGCTTGCAAGTTTCAATTCTGATTCACTCAATCAGCATCAGCATCAGTATCACACTCGTACATGTGAATTTTTTCAAAAATAAAAGAAAACAGCCATTTTTCCATATTGACTTTTTGAACTTTGCAACCAAGTTGTGCATATGAACTTTGAAAGTTACGAATGTAGGTATAGGTAAAAATATCGTATCCAATTTCAATTCGATTCGATTCCATCCATATATGAACATTCCATCCACTCAACTGAATGCATAGTCAAATTGAAAAATCCATTTACGGATTGTTTCATCAATATTATTTCTTCGCATCCTTTGACAAAGAAGTGGCAATCAAAATTGCCATCGCACAACTTCCCTACTTCCTAGGCAACTCGGTCTTCTATACTGTATTGAAACTGATACTGATGCGACCAATGTGAAATGATGACAATGACGGTACGGGACGGGATGGGATGGGATGGGATGAGAACGGGGCAGTATCTTTCTGGTCTCTGGCTCTGGTAACTTTATAGCTGAAGCTTTTTGTTGCTCTCTTCTCGATGGAATATCTTCTTTTTGGCCAAACAATATAAATGCAAGAAGAACGATTTTTCTATTCACTCGGGGGAATCAATTTTCTTGCCGCTCTGCTCGAGTAGTAGTAGCCAAGCCATTTTCTAGAAAATCGCATCAATGTGCACGAATAGACCCGTTGGCGTTGGCGTGGAGCACCCACCATAGCTAGATATGTATGAATTGACACATAGTTTGCAAGAGTGAATTAAGAAGCAACAATGAAAAGAAAGGCGCCACCACTGTCTAGACTCTAGAGGGCGAAAATAAAGAGATACTTGGATCTTTCAAAAAATGTAGACCACACCTGTGGTGAAATTGCTTCATTCTTTAATTCAGTGGTGAGTTGTAATATTGTTTGGTTTAACCGGAAATCTTGGAACAGGTGATAGTTGTTTCGAAGGACGCATGTATGCATATGCACGTTAGTTTTACGCAATAAATTTTAGTTTTATTCACCAAAATTGACGATCTAAGCTGGATTTAACATTACTTTACTTTTATTTTAGTTGGCGCTACAGCGCATCTTGCACCTCGGTCTCAAGTAATATAGATCCCGCCATCTACTCGATCTCTAGCTTGCTGTATCCAGTTTCGGATATTAAGCCAGCGTGCATCGGGCTGAACTTGATAACTCCACCGGAGATGAGGTCTGCCTCTGTTTCTGGTTTCTCCAAGCTAAACATTTGATACTCTACGGGCTGAAGCTTCGAAGTTCATTCGCTCCACATCTTCTAGCCATCTTAATTGTTGAACACGTAGTTTTTTGACCAGTGGCAAGTCCATGTACAGCTTAAAGTGATGAAGTCAGTATTTGATCAACCAGTTCCTAGCTCAACATGTAATTTGCATATTAGTGAACATGACAATGCTTTCGTTTTTAACTGTGTTGATGCTCATGAATTAAGTAAAGCTATCAGGTCAATTCATTCAAATGCTATTGGTTCGGATAACATCTCTCCAAAGTTTATTAAGTTAATTTTACCTGTCATTTTCACTCCGTTGCTACATATAATAAATACATGTATATACAGGAGTGTTTTTCCAGAGCAATGGAAGCATGCAACAGTCTTACCTATTCCTAAAAAGAGCAATCCAATTGAACCATCTGACTTCAGGCCAATTAGTATACTTCCTTTTTTCAGCAAAGTTACAGAAAAACTTTTAGCTAACCAAATAATATCTTTTTTACAATTGAATAACGCTTTAACTAAATGGCAATCTGGTTTTCGAGCTTAACATAGTTGTGAATCGGCTTTTTTGAGGGTAACAACAGATTTTCGTAACTTTCTGGATCATGGACAACTAGGAATAATGGTTCTGCTTGACTTTTCAAAAGCATTTGATAGCATAGATCACAATATATTATTGTCTAAGTTTAGTAATGATTTCAGTTTTTCAAGGACGGCCATAAAATTCTTGCAAAGTTATTTACTAAATAGAACTCAAGCAATAAGAACTCATATTGGGACGTCCAGTCTCTATAACATGAACAGTGGAGTTCCCCAGGGATCCGTTCTTGGGCCTCTGTTGTTTTCATTGTATATCAATGGCTTACCTGATGTAGTTTAATATTCCTCAGTTCATATGTATGCAGATGATGTTATAATTTACAACTTTTATGAACCGTGTAACCAGGATTTTTGTGTTACAGAAATATATAAGGACTTAGCTAATATTCATAAATGGGCAGTTTCTAATAAACTTCATCTAAACCCTGCAAAAACAGTGAGTATGGCTTGTTCTCGAAGACAAATAAATATAGAAAATCTTCCTATGACTACTTTGAATGGACAAAATATTGAATATGTGTCGAAAGTGAAGTACTTAGGTTATCAAATAAATAATCACTTAACATGCTGTGATGCAATCTCTGATGCCATATGAAGAATTTATTTTACACTAAGATCTTTAAGACCGTCATCACACTTTTTAAATTCAGATTTAAAAAAACATCTTGTTAAAAGCTTGATACTACCATTTTTTATTTATAACTCGTCCGTTTATCCTGAGTTAGATTTTGAATGCAAGCGAAAACTAAATGTTGCGTTCAATGACTGCCTTCGCTTCATTTATAACATTCCGCGATTCGTAAGTGTTTCCAATATTCAAACCCCACTTCTAGGCTTAAGCCTTGAAAACTATCTTAAACGTAAGAATGTGATTTTACTTCACAACATAATTCATAAAAATAGTCCGAGCTACTTAGAAGAACTACTTCGTTTCGCCCAATCAAGGAGAGGCCTGAAAATAATATTGCCGCGCTACACACATACGATTGCAGAGAGATCATTCTTCGTGTCCGTTGTTCGACTGTGGAATAGTCTACCAGTCGAATTGCAGACATTAACCTCATCAACTCTGTTCAGGGGAAAGGTATCTTTGTTTTTCTCAGCTTCATTAAACTAATTTAAAATAAAACTTAGCTCTTTTTTTTTTTTTTCTTTTTTTGTTTTTTCTTGATTTAATGTTTAATTTACATTGTCTTTTATTTAACTTATATTTAAAAATAAGTAAATCTAAATTCTACTGTAATATTTCTATTTTAAGTATGTATTAGTCAAACATGTAAACCTGGTAATTGTTCATTTAAATACATCTAAAAGATTCATTATCTTGTTGTATATTGTTAAGCAAATTAAAATAGATACAAATACAAATAATTATGTACAATTATATACAGTCGACACAAGCCGGTCCATATATCGTACGTAGAACCTTCCTCTCCAAGATATCAAGGGATCCTTCATCTACCTGGAAAAGAGTCCATTTTCTGCACCATACACTAAGACTGGGATAGTCAAGCTTTTGTACAGTGTCTCCTTGGTACTTCAAGATATGGCCTTATTCCTCACTTGCTTACTTAGGCCAAAGAAACAGCAATTAGCAACAATAATTCTACGTTTGATTTCAGCGCTGATGTCATTTTCAATGTTAACAGCAGTACCCAGATAGATAAATTCATTTACCACTTCGAAGTTATGCCGATCAATGGTCGAGTTCTGACCGAGTCTACGATGGAAGTCGACTCTATTCGATGACAATAAATACTTCGTTTTGTCTTCAAGGGACAAAAAAGGGTTAACCCTTTCGACCCTGTTGGGCCACATATGTCCCAGCGAAAATTCAAACTGCTCTGAAGTTTAAAATACACTTCTGATTTGGGTGAAATATGTCCCAGTTCGTAGATTTACTATTTCTAACAGGTTTTTTCATACTGGAGGTGCTGCAGTTGTGGAAATATTTGCAAGTTCAGTCACGTTTTTTTGGTTACAGTTTTTGTGTGTTACAACTAATTTTCGCGAAAAAAAAAATAAAATGAGTATTTCTAAGTGTTATTTGTGAATAAAAAGTGAAAAAAAGGTAATTTGATTTGTTGTGAATACAGTAAAGATTATGTTTCTACAGATTTGTGTTGTATTACAAGTTTTTTTCATCATTATTGTGAAATGGGTTAGGGTGTCCCGTAAGTAATGGATAACCCTGAAATGCCGCATAGTAGACTTTATGACCGTCCTGAAAACTGATAAAAAAAGTTCTATCCCAACCACAAGAAAAGTTATATGCATTTATTTGTTCAGTGCACTATTTTTTTTCTTACTTTACATTTTTGAATACCACGACTACAAGTGAATGAGTTCCATAATTTTTTTTTGCCACAATATTCTACATTACTTTTGCCAACACATAAGTGGAAGAAAATTATTATAACAGTTGGACTTCTTAGAGAAAAAAATTATTTAACATTGAATTTCAATGCAAAATGTGAAAACAAATAATTTTTGAAAAAGTTAAATCATAGCTGGTATAAAAAAAATGCATGAATACCTGAGTGGCCAACTGTTTTAAAAATATGCGCGTTAAATGCAGATTTCAAAATGGTATTATTTATTATTATATCTAGAGTCAATAGCAAGTTATTGGTAAAAATCTGCAATACTAGAGTAAATTTAGCAAAAACAAAAGTTTTCAAAATTATCACAGTAAACGTGAAAATAATACCAAGCGTTGAACATAGCAGATTTTTGATTTATTGGCTGTTTTTACGATGTTGTCCTAATGATAAATCCAAGCTTTCAACTTCTTGGGCCGAATGCATTATTGATAAAAATGTCAAAAAAGTGCAAAAAACGGTTACATTTTCGAACTTGTTTTGAATTTTACCTGTTCTATTGGGCTTTAACAAACCCATCAAATATTTTGTTGGTTGTTATTAGTTTATTTGTTATTTTATCTAAACAAAAAGTTTTTGAGCCAGCTTTTAATCACATGATCACTTAGTTAGAAAACAAAAACAAAAATAGATAATTTTTTAATTTTTTTTTATTTAATGCAAATGCTCAAACTGTTTTCCACCCACTCTTATACAGGGTCTGCACCTCCGAATAAATTAACGTCTTAGTGAACGTGCAAGGTTTTACTCAGAAATTTGTAATGCAGCTGCCTCCACACGGTTTCTTAGCTCCTCTAAAGACCTGATCGGCTTGCTGTATACGATTTCCTTAATGCATCCCCAATAAAAAAAATGAAGTGGATTTAGGTCTGGTGAACGGGGTGGCCATAAAATTGGTCCCAGACGTCCTTTCCATCTGCCTGGATATCTGGCATTTAAATATGCCTTTAGTTCTTGAGGCACTTCTTCCAGCAAGGTTGGGAGATCATTTTGGAGGAATTCCAAATAACCTTGGCCAGTTAAAATCCCCGGCAACTCAAAGGGTCCAATTATTTTCCCATTGAGAATCCCAGTCCAATAGTTTATTTTGGATTGGTACTTGGACCTGTCTTCCCTCATGATGTTTGGGGTTTGTAGTGCCCAGAAGTGGAGATTATGGAGATTAGTGTAGCCATCTCTTTTAAATATCGAGTCATCGCTCCAAAAAATTTTGTCAAAAAACTGCGGATCTTCTTCAATTTTCATTATCATTATCTTGCGGCTGGAGAGTTTGCACCCGTGTTAGGTGAAATTGATGATATTTATGTTTACTTAGCACATTATGCGCAATCGTCTTTCCGATCCTAGTGCGTCGTGCTATTGCTCGGATTGATACTGTAGGATCTCGGTCAAATTCCGCAAGCACTAAGTCTTCGGTATCTCTAATAGCAACCAACAAAATATTTGATGGGTTTGTTAAAGCCCAATAGAACAAGTAAAATTCAAAACAAGCTCGAAAATGTAACCGTTTTTTGCACTTTTTTGACATTTTTATCAATAATGCATTCGGCCCTAGAAGTTGAAAGCTTGGATTTATCATTAGGACAACATCGTAAAAACAGCCAATAAATCAAAAATCTGCTATGTTCAACGCTTGGTATTATTTTCACGTTTACTGTGATAATTTTGAAAACTTTTGTTTTTGCTAAATTTACTCTAGTATTGCAGATTTTTACCAATAACTTGCTATTGACTCTAGATATAATAATAAATAATACCATTTTGAAATCTGCATTTAACGCGCATATTTTTAAAACAGTTGGCCACTCAGGTATTCATGCATTTTTTTTATACCAGCTATGATTTAACTTTTTCAAAAATTATTTGTTTTCACATTTTGCATTGAAATTCAATGTTAAATAATTTTTTTCTCTAAGAAGTCCAACTGTTATAATAATTTTCTTCCACTTATGTGTTGGCAAAAGTAATGTAGAATATTCTGGCAAAAAAAAAATTATGGAACTCATTCACTTGTAGTCGTGGTATTCAAAAATGTAAAGTAAGAAAAAAAATAGTGCACTGAACAAATAAATGCATATAACTTTTCTTGTGGTTGGGATAGAACTTTTTTTTATCAGTTTTCAGGACGGTCATAAAGTCTACTATGCGGCATTTCAGGGTTATCCATTACTTACGGGACACCCTGTATGTATGTCCCCCCCGTATTTTTTCATTTTAAAAATGTCGGACAAATATATCCCCTTAGTTATTTTGTAGCTAATTTTCTAAAAAATGTGTTTTCCGAAAAAATGATTTACAACAAATAAAATGGCCAGAAGAGCTGCGTCAAATCAAGCTGTGTTTGACATAATGTTTTCCGATGATGAGGATGATGATGATCCAGTGAAAATGACCAAAATGTTCCCAATACAAGACTTACTCAAGGAAACACTTTTTGGTCAAATCCTGAACAGTCTTTTGAGCCCCGACTGAAGGATAATGCTTACCTCGGTTTAATCGTAAATGACGACTTCAATCGTGTTGACACCTCAATGGTAATTTAAAAAACAAAATCTTCCCCCAAAGCCTTTTTAATTACATTGCTCAATGCACTAATGAGCGCATTCAGATTATGCAAAAGAAAAAACATACAACCAAAACTGATGAGGGAGAAATAATAATTATTGTTATTGGCCGTATGCTTATTATGTCCTACAACAGAGTGCCTTCTACCAAAGATTCTTGGTCTAAAAATGTCTCGCTTAGAAATGAGGCAATACAAAACGACATTTCACGGGATCGGTTTGTTATGCTTATTTCCAAAATGTATTTTGCCCGCCAGAAAAGCCTGATGGAACACGAAAAACGTATTACATTGATGATATAGTAGAATGCTTGAAGCATCGGTTCTTGAGAGCAAAGGCAAGACAGCCCCTTCCAGAGCATTGACGAGTCTGTGACCAAGTTCAAAGGCTGTTCATCGCTGAAGCAGTACATGACACTAAAGCCTACTAAACGTGTAATAAAAATTTGGCTGCGTTGCGATGCTTTGAGTGTTTAAACGTATTAATTCAACATTTACAGCGGTCGTGAAGAACGAGTATTAACATGAACCTGTTGTAAATACTCTGGCAGAGACAATCAAGGAGAAAGACGTTACACTTTGTTTCGATCGCTTGTTTACAAGTGTACATTTACTGAAACAAGCCGCTCTTGGTACTTTGATGACTAACCGCAAAGGATTACCGATTACTGATCAAAAATTAAAAAAAGGTGAATCAGCTATAATATCGAAGTCATCTGCATATCAAAGATATTGTGTGGATTTTTGAAAGCCTCTGTAGTTGGCACAGAGAAGGCAGCCACCATTCTTATGGATCGGACAGATAGTGCTTATAGATTCCACTCGTCGGGCACGCTTTCTTTCGACCAAATTTGAGTTATGAGTTGGTGCATGCTCCTTACCAAATCAGCTCCTGCGTGCTTGAAAAGCTCCGCCTGTAAACCGTCATCACCGACAGCTTTGTTCGACTTCAGCCTAGTGATGGCAACTCTGACCTCATTCAGGTCGGGTGGATGGAACTCCAGATCATCAACCAAATGGATTTGTCTGGGCTGCTCGTTGGCGGGATCGTGGGCTTCATCACCAATAAGCAGCTGGTTAAAATTATCTTTCCAAATTTTAAGCATCAGCTGCACTTCCACTACAGTATTACCCTCCTTATCTTTTCAAGACAAATTGGCCGAAGGGATGGGAAGTTATCAGTAAGGGTTGCATCCCAGCTTATTTTTTATTTCTATTGTTCAAGGCACCAATTTTGTTGGATTAGCTGAGTTTCAACGAGGATCAAAAATATAACTTGCCTTTTCAACACTGTGAACCAAAGTTGAATTCCATACATTAATATACCGAAATAAATGAATAAGAATAACTGATTCACAAATAAAACCGACGAGCTATTCCTTTATTATTAGATGGAAGCGTTTTTCAGGAGAATTCTAGGAAAAATTCATCCAAACGTCTCGCAACTACTTTCCTGATATAAGGTTTTTTAATAAGAACTACTTGACAACTAACCCAATTACTTCAAATGGTTCATGATGACAATTCGATGATTAAATGAAAGGATGCGTTCACAAATTAAATTCAAAGTTGTCAAATTCATATTAAAAAACCTAAAAACACCCCAAATCCATCCCTGTAAATACTCTTTATTATAGATATTGCTTCTTCTTTTGCATTCAGCTGGGAATACAATAAATGTAATGAGACGACCCAACGATGGATAGCTGACTTAGCCGCCTGTTCTGTGGGCTTCTCCCAGTTGGCCATTCTGTCTGCTATATCGGTTTGATTGATTCCCTACATTTATTCGTTTCTTTCTCAACCAACGATGATGACGATGACGAAGGCGAAGACGAACGGGAGGGATATTATATTTTTTTCTTTCCAATGTGTAGTGGATGTTTAAGAATCAAGACCAAGGATGAGATTCAAAAGTCGGTCAGACTTTTCTCTAAAACGAAAAATAAAGTAGATATACTTACCAACTATACATATCTATGCATACCTAACCAATCCTACACTATATAGTGGAGTGTTTCCTTCAGGAATTTTTATTTTTCTCTGCCATTTTGTTCAACATTCACAAATGCTTGTGTCCTATGATATTCTTTAAAAAAAAAATGAAGAAAAAAGGAAGAAGTTTGATTTTTCCCCAAGGACATATCTCTATGCTATACACTGACTATACAGTGGAATAATAATAATAAAAAAAGGACACTTAAAATGGGCTGGGAATTGCCATAGATTGAGTGTTTGCGTTCTTTAGAAATATTTTTAAACATTTTCCAAACGAAGCTATTTTTGAATACAAAAAAAATATTGAAGCACATACTCACAAACCTGAATGGACAAGGACAGATAAAAGGATTGGCAAAAACAAAAATGAACATCATCCTAAAGTGTATTGGAAAGTAAATAAAAGAAATAAGACAAGAAGTGAACTTTTATTATTGGTCACAATATAGTTCTGTTCGATTTTCGATGTCTTTGTTTGCTCTGATGTGATGTCAGGTTTAAGTTTGTCTAAGGTGTTGGTTTTTTTAAGTGAACCATAAAAGTTGTTTTATATGTGTTTTTTTTTTAAGTATTAAGGGATTTGATCTTCAGTTGAGAGTGGGGTGTAAAGTCTAGATTTGATATTTAATTAGCTGACCGACGACGTATTATCAAAGGAGTTTAAGTTGTAGTTACAAGAACTTTATTTGAATTTTAAAATCAGTTTGAAGTAATGTTTAATTCGAATGCTCACATCTTCAATGTGACAGCAAGGACAACCACAACCACATTATGGACTTCTAGAATTGGAGTTGAGGCTCATACGCATTTTCACCTGACAATTTCAAACTTTAACTTTAAATACACCCTTAGTATATATTATTTAAGAACAATATTTTAGTACGGCTAAATTCAAGAACATAGAAGAACGAGAGCTGCTCACGAGCTCTATGAGCAGAAGAGGCGAGAGGAACACCGAGTTCTCAGAAGGAAAATGAGAGAGTATGAGCAGCGTGCGGTCGAAGATGTTGAGAGGTTCAAAAGCAGGAATGAAGTTCGAAAGTTTTATGAGCAGGTGAAATGAAATTCACAAGGTCATAAACCTCAAACCGAAGGCTGCAAAGACGAAAGTGGAAATAACATAGTAGAACCGCAGTCAATGCTGAGGATATGGAAGGACCACTTCTGCAGACTGTATAACGGCGATGACGAACTGAATTCAAGTGTCAGGCAGGATGATCCATTCAACATAGACGACGAAAGCCAATAACCCCGTCCTCCCGACTTAGATAAAGTAAAGATTTCCATATCTAAGCTGAAGTCTAACAAAGCCGCTGGAGCAGATGGCTTGAATGCCGAGCTCTTTAAATCAGCTGGAGATAATTTGGTTAGGAGCATGCACCAACTTATCTGTAAGATATGGTTGAAAGAAAGCATGCCCGATGAAAGGAGCCTCAGTATTGTTTGCACGATTCTGAAAAAAAGGAGACCCTCTAAACTGCACCAACTATAGAGGAATCAATCTCCTTATTATTGCTTACAAAGTCTTTTCTGCCGTAATATGTGAACGTCTTAAGCCCATTGTCAATAACTTAATAGGTCTTTATCAGTTTAGTTTTTGACCAGAAAAGTCCACAGTCGATCAAATATTCACATTACGGCAGATCCTGAAAAAAACCGAAGAACACCAAATCGACACCCACCATCTTTTCATCGATTTCAAGGCCGCATATGACAGTATCTACAGGGACGAACTGTATAGAGCCATGTCTAGTTTTGGCATCCCTGCCAAACTCGTCCGTTTGTGCAGGATGACCATGGAGAATTCACGCTGCTCCATAAAGGTTGGAAACAACTTAACAGAACCTTTCGATGTCAAAAAAGGTTTTAGACAAGGTGATGCGCTGTCATGTGATTTTTTTAACATCGTACTTGAAAGAATAGTGCAAAGCTCACACGTCAACACTAGAGGTACTATCTTTCAAAAGTCTGTCCAATTACTAGCATATGCTGATGCCATTGACATAATCGGATAAATTCAGCTTGATGTCAATGGGGCTTTTGTGAGTATTGAGGCAGAGGCGGCGAAAATGGTTTTAACGGTTAATGAGGGCAAAACAAAGTACATGCTGTCGTCATGAAAGGACTTACAACACCGTCGACGTCTCGGTCAAAACGTCACCATCGACAGACGTAACTTTGATGTAATCAAGGATTTCGTCTACCTAGGCTCCACTGTTAACACAGAAAACAACACCAGCGCTGAGATCAAACGAAGAATAACTCTTGCTATCCGCTGTTTCTTTGGGCTAAATAAGCAATTGAGTAGCAAAGCCCTCTCTCGAGGGACCAAAGTGTCGCTATATAAGACCCTCATCATCTATTCGGTGCAGAAGCATGGACTATGAAAAAAGCGGATGAAATCACCTTGGGTCGTTTCGAGAGAAGTTCTTCGTGTGATCTACGGTCCCGTATGCGTAGAAGGGGAGTGGAGGAGAAGATGGACAACGAGCTGTACGGGCTGTACAGCGACGTAGACTTAGCCAGAAGGATAAAATTCCAACGACTAAGATGGCTGGGTCATGTAGAGCGCATAGAAACCAATGCTCCGGCCCGGAAAGTTTTCGAATCCACACCCACAGGACAGCGCAGAAGAGGAAGACCGCGGATCAGGGGCGCGCGCAAGTGGAAAATGACCTCACCCAACTTGGAGCACGAAACTGGAGACATCTAGCTAGGGACCGAGCTAGATGGAGAAGTTTGTTGGGTGAGGCCCTAGTTCACACAGGACTGTAAAGCCACCTTAAGTAAGTACTTAAGTAAGATGGACTTAAACAACGATGTGGAGTAAGTAAGTAAGATGGACTTAAACAACGATGTGGACTTAGCCCAGATTTATTCTCACTATCTCATTTTAAATTACTCCTCTATGCTGATGATATCATCATGATGACAGAATCCTTGAATTCAATTTTCATTCAGATTGAGTAAATCTAAAGAAATGATTTTTCGAAGAAGAAATAGAAGGAACGCCAAGAATAAACAATTTTTTGTATTGTGGAAAAGAGATAGAAGTAGTGCGGAATTATAAATACCTTGGTATTATTATCTCAAGTAATGGTCATTTTGACAAGCATCTTACCGATAAATTTGATAGTGCCACAAACGCTTTAAACAACACTTGGAGAAACTGCATGACACAAGTACTAGTACTGCTAAGCACAAAGTATAGAGTCTTTGAATGTAACTGCTAAGTCGATCCTTTGTTATGGTGCACAGTTCATGGGATTCTTGAAATCAGAGAGTGTATAAAAACTACTGAGACTTTTCTCGAAACGACTGTTCAAACCTCCGCAGTTCACTCCAAATTATATGCTTGACCTTGAAACGAATCTACCGCCCATGTCCATAACAAAACTAAAAATGCATTTGGATAACGTATTGACAATTACGGCAAAAGAGAGATCATTCTGGATGAATGGCGTCACATCGTTAAAAGAGTTCAGAGCCAATTTTGAAGAACATTTGGCCGAGTAGTGGATAATTGGGTTCAACATCGTCAAATTTTTCTATCATCATTTAAAATAATAATAAATCGATCGATAGGTTTATGTTTAATAATTTTTCCATTAAAAACTTTTCCGCCACTTTCTATAGTAGCTAAAAAACGTACACTTTGAAGGTCTTTGCTAGCTTTATTACCTTATTATTTGACTAATACCTGCATTCTACATGAGCAATATGAGGGTAGGTTTATAAAACGTCGAAAAGTATTGGCACGAAGGTCATACAATTTAAACCTTAGTACTATTAACCTTTTTAGTAAACAGTTTTCTTAAGTTGTTAAAAATCTAATCTGGAAATTAACAAAAATAATAGATTTCATAATTATACTTTCAACTTATTTATTTATTTTAAAAAAATACAAAGCCGAAGACTTTAAATTTTGTGTTTTTCTTCCGCTGATGTGGTCTCGTCGAAATGTAAAATCAAACAGAAAAGATCGTTGGACAAATTTTCGTATTTTCCCTCTTTCTCATCAAATCTTATGTCTCTTTTCATCATATCAACTGGAGGTTCAAGGTTTCGCTGCTTGGTGGCGTTTTTGATGTTGTGGCAGTATTGCCAACATAAGTCATAATGCCAAAATAACCACAATCGACCGATATTCTGAAATACGTACGAGTAAATGCAATGGCACATATTGTGAATCGAATTCCCTTGAATACTATTTTGAAATCGTAAATGTCCCTCGAAATAAATTTCCCTTGAACAAAAATCCAATTTAACGACAACCAAATTTTCCTTACAAATTTATTTCCCCATATCAAGTATTGCTTCTGAAGTTTTTGAGTATGAAGTTTTTGAGTATGATTAACGTTTCCAACTAACGAGAGCTTTAAAACTTACAAAATTCGTTGACGAATTTACCAATTTTTAAAGTCAGACTTCTCAGAAACTCAAAGTTCTTATAGTAAAATGTTTAACTTTGCGTTCATACATTTTCCCATATTAACAAACTTGAAGATATAAATATGGGTCAGATCGGAATGTGGTATAGAACTTTACTATGAAATATTCACATAAATTGATAACTCTCAAAACCTTCAATTTCATACAAATTCTTACGAGCATTTTCAGGAAATTTTATTAAAAGACATGTTTTCTCTCCCCGCTACGACGACAATGCGGCGATTTGCAAACAGAAATATCCTGAAAATGTACATTATTACAAGTATATACAAAATTCTCATTTTTATATTTCTACAGATGAAAAATCACATTTACAAACACTAAGTAAACACTTAAGCTTGCGCTTATTTTAAAATGTTTCGCAAAGAGTTCAACCGCTCAAAATGCAAACAAAAAAATGTTCCCTTTTCAAAATGGAACCCAACGCCATCAGCCATCATCCGATAACAGGGCTGATGCAGCCAATGCCATCCAGCCAGCCCAACGCTATACAAATATTCATTGTTCCCTAAAATGCTTCGCGTAAAATGCACACAATTTGTGGTGAAGCGTGTGCGGTGAGACTCAATTGCTTCGAACTGAGAGCAACATAAATACCACCAAAGATTTCTGCAAGTCCTCCAGCCAGATAACACCATGCGTCGACATCGTTTGCTGATGCTGGATGCTTATGCTTATGCTGAAGCTATACCGTCTCTGTCAAGAAGAAATCTTCCAAAATCCAAATCCCTTCAAAACAGGAGTTGGGGCAAGGAGTTTTTAGAAAACCGCAACAGTATCTACTAGAATAAGTATAGATAGAAGCTGAAGGAAGTGGAAAGTGAGGATGAGAACTAAGGAGCATCGCACCACTATAGAATATACTAGAGTGCACTCGGCTCGCATTGAAGAGTGCTTGAATAAACATCCTTTAGTGGTGCTTATTTAAATAGTTGGTTTATCTATGCAGCAAGCGACGCGATGACGATGAGGATGATGATGACGACGATGACGATGACGCCGAACTACACGACAAGGACTATGATGATGGTGATGAGGTCGACAAAGAATAAGCAGCTTCATAGTAGTTGATACTCTGTGTTTTTTTAAGTCCCAGAAGACTCTTGAGCGAGTGCCTTTTCCCTTGTTTTACAACAACAACAAAATCAATTCTTTACAGTGAGTTTCATTGAAGTGGTGACTGGCGAGTTATTCAGTAGAATAAAGAAAATATGATGTACCTAGAATTTTTCCATTTTACACCAAATTGGCTAAAGAAATTTTATGTTTTCACTTCAAAAAGTTTGTTTGACTAATAATTCTTTCGTCGTCGGTAATAACTTTAGGTGGATATTTATGAAAAATGAAATTTAATGTGTTTGAAGAAATATTATGCTAGAATGACTATCTGATTTCTCGATCAATAGTAATTTCGCATTCTAAAAGGTTATGAAATAATGTTTAAAGGAGTACATGTATGTACATCGCAAAGTAATGTTTAAATACATTTCTTCTGATCAATCAAAATTCCGTCAACTGGATAAGGTTTGTAGTAAAAAAAACTTTTTAAGAACTACCCACTTTTTTACAAACCATTTTACACAAGCACATTTTCAGAATATGTTCAAAACGTTCATATAACATAACGCATTAAATTGTGTTCAATGTTATTGTAAAACTAATTATTTGATAAACAATCAACTACTTACTATTACGTTTGATCAATCTACTAGGAACAAATGATCAAATCAACAAATTCTCAATTATCAACTATAAACTATTAATTAATTAATTAATAAACCGTTATCTATCAACCATCGATTATCAACTAACAACAATCAGCTATCAACTATCAACTATCAACTATCAACTATCAACTATCAACTATCAACTATCAACTATCAACTATCAACTATCAACTATCAACTATCAACTATCAGCTATCAACTATCAGCTATCAACTATCAACTATCAGCTATCAGCTATCAACTATCAACTATCAACTATCAACTATCAACTATCAACTATCAACTATCAACTATCAACTATCAACTATCAACTATCAACTATCAATTATCAACTATCAACTATCAACTATCAACTGTCAACTATCAACTATCAACTATGCAACTTTAAGAAGAACCCGAATAATGTAGACCTTTCTTCACTATATAAGTAAGTTCTTTTGACCATTTAAGAGGGTTTGACTCTAATGACTGTATCCCTGATTCCAAAATTGATAACAGTTTTTAAAGAACTACAATATATAGGTGATGACGTAAAAGTACTTTAAACATAAGTACAATAAAATTGATTCCATCAGATCTTCTTTGATATGAAATTATCAAATATTATTATTTTTTTAGACATGGTTTTCAAGTGAAATTCAAAGCTCACCATCTTTGTTTCTAGATTAAATGATAAGACACTTCACCTTGTTTTGAAGAGTTTGAGAATTTATTTTAACTCAATTGTTATAATAAGATAGATAATCTATCAAAAACCTTTCCATACAAACTTTACAAATAAGAACAATAAGACGAATTTCAAAGCTACCGGAGTGGTAGTTCCGGCCGAATTGAGAATTATTGTGAATTCTTTCGCCATATTGACACCAGGTTTTGATATAGATATTGCTTTCTCATAAGACGCTACTTGCAGTTGCTGAGCCTGATCTTCAAAGTGTAATGTAGCTGATTTAGGAGTTTTTGGCAGACCAGCAATGATGATCCGTTCTAAGGTCGATTTCGTCACATAATCAGGTTTTGAGGCAAATGAACTCTTCAAAGTATTTCCACTGAATTCAAATTTCGCATAGATGAACTTTCCATGTCGATAGTCATAAGATTTCTCATCGTCAATGTACAAAGTTCCATTGGCGTAACCATCTTTGTTCAAACACACCACCAGAGTATATGGATCATCTTTCATCATCAGAGACGTTCGTCGGACAGTCTCCTTTTTTGGGATTATTGAACCTCCCCGTTGGTATACTGGCAGCTGAAATGTAAAAGGACATTAAAAAACTTTCTCATGTAGATAACATCCCACTTACTTTGTGATCATCAACTTTGATTGATTGATTTCCAACCTTATCAAACTTTTCGTAAGTATCGATATCATACCAAAGGTCACCATTCTGTCCACCATCTTTGGAGGGAAAATAGACATTGACGCTGTCGACACCTCTCTCCATTACTGGACGAACCAGCAAATGATCATGAAGCAAATATTCAAAGTCCACTTTAAAACCATTGGAATCTTTTGGATAGTGAGCTAATATCGGCCTCATAACTGGATATCCGTACTTTTCGTGCTCGTAAAACATTGTGTACCACATCGGAAGATAGGTATACCTCTTTCGAATAGCGTCACGGATTATCAACCGAGTCTTCTCGGGGAAAAGCCATGGTTCACGGCGTTTGGTGCCCATATTAGCATGAGCTCTATAAAACGGAATGAACGATGCAGCTTGATACCAACGCTCTACCAATTCGATCTCGGGATCATTGAAGAACCCTCCAACATCTGATCCACAAAATGAGAATCCCGAAACCGCTTCCGACAAACACATCTTGATAGAATGTTGTAAATAGGGCCAGTCATCTGTATTATCTCCTGTCCAAATTATGGCATACCTTTGGGAGCCAGCAAAATGTGACCGTGTCAGAATGAAAGGTCTCTGATTCGAATCCCTTTGAAGAAGTCCTTGAAAAGTAGCCATTAACTGGTGATGACCGAAAATATTGTGGACATTTCTGTGTTCCCAGCCACCAAAGTGAATATTGTCCTTCAGCATTGTCACTTCTGGACCATCGAAAACCGATGGCTCGTTCATGTCATTCCAGATCATGACATCTGCTGTCGTCGTCTGGAAATTACTCAACTTAAACTGACTCGAATAGTATTGACGAACTGCCGGATTAAAGAAATCCGGATAACTAGATGTACCCGGCCAACATTCACCAATGAAATCACTGCCATTTGCAAATTTCGTATAGAACCTATTCTCGGTGCAGTAATTATGGAAGAAATAAGTATTATCCCGCTTGTAATGAGGATCGATGATAATTGTCAAATGACGTCCGGAATCTGTCAAATTCTTTATCATTTCCAGCGGATGGGCAAATGTGACGGGATCCCAAGTGAAATACTTCTTTGCATCTGTATACTCGATGTCCAGCCACATGGTATCCATGGGAATGTCATAGTTATCAAATTGAGCAGCAACTGTCTTGACATCGGTCTCGTTATCATAATTCCAACGGCATTGGTGATAACCCAAAGTGAAGAACTGAGGTAGATTTGCTGTACCGGTGAGATCAGAATATTGTTTGAAAGTATCGAGTGGAGATGGTCCAAGGAGTACGAATACATCAATGATGCCACTTTCAGTCATGAAATGGGCAGTGGGTGGATCTGGTTTGCGTGTTCCTGAAATAAAATCACACTATATATAATTGGGTTCTTGTGCTCTTTTGTGTTAAGTTTTCAATCATCTATAAAATTATCTCCCGGGCGCCATTTAACAATATTTCTTAAAATACTGTACTTTTCTAATTGTTACTCATATCAATGTCAGTATTTACCTGAAATATCAACCCACGTCTCTGCTGAATTATGCCAAAAGACTCCAGCCGAACGTTGAGCCCTGTCAACATAAAAAATAATAGAAAATACACATCTCATATTATTAGTCTTACCCGTGACCATATATCACTGGCACTGATCCATACAATCCCATTTTACTATCAACCTCATAATTAGCCGTATCCAAATTATAAAGACGATACGGATCAGTACCTTGAGTTTGTTTTAAAGCAAACGAATCAGCATGTTCAGGTATACCAAAGAGTACTTCAGCTTCGGGAAATGTCAAATCCATAGCAATAGCTTCGGGTCCATTTGGTTTTGAATCACGATGTGAATTAAATTCTTCTTCCCATGAATCTGGATCTTCCATTGGTTCAGCTTGTGATTTCCTTTGTAGATGTTCAAAACGCATCAAACCTTTCCCATTGAGCGTTACAGACAAAACGTTATTTTGGTAGAAATCGATTTTAAGCGGATCCTTTTGGATAAGAGCTTTTATAACACCTGAAGTGACAGTTATGCTTGAACCATGATCTTCTGCTGATAAATCTCTACGAGTATTTACGAGGAATAAAAACAAGTTTTGTTTTAAGCATAAAATTTGTTTGACTTACGCTATAATTCTGGGTGAGGCTTTGAGGGACTCAGTAACTCTGTAACGTGGTTTTATTGGGTTTTTCTCATCGATTGTCATGTGAAAAGTATTGCCTCCCTGTGAACAAATTCCTTAAGAAATTCTATTGTTACAAAAGCTTTGATTCCTTACCTCTACAACTTCCAGTTTAGCAAGTAAGACAACTTGACTTTTATCCTTGTTATAGATGTCAAATGTCACAAAATCCGAAAACGTTTTTAATGAACCCGAAACTATTGCAAATTTTGAAGTTCCTGGTTGATCTTTCCGACATCGCCTTTTAAATAAGTTCAAAACAAAATTTAAAAATGACCTCTGGTGATAAAAAAAATTAAAGCTTTAAAAATATCAACCGACCTGCAGAAACTACTTTGGTTACAAGTTTTAAATGTTTTATGATCAACAGACGATCCATAGAGAATGGAACAGACGATAATAAGTAATACCGTAATTAAGTAATGCATGTTGAATATTAAGACCGTTCTATCGAAAATACTTTGAATTTATAGAATTTTATTTGTTTCGTTTGCATAATAATATCTTAAAGTTTATCAAATGGTAAAGCACACTTTTTAAGTAGTATCTATATTCTATTCTAATTGTGGAACTGTATTAAATAAAATAAATAATATTTTAAAGTTTTAAGTGTCCGATAAAGTTATAAAATGAGGATAGGCTACTTTGGTATAGTTTGGGCTTTGATTTATTTTTGTTTGTTTTTATTTGATAAAAGTTTTATTTGTTTAAATAATACAGTGGTGTAGAAAATTTTAAAGATCATACCAAATTCATATGTACAAGAAAATCAAATCAAAAACATGAAACCCTTTTTTAAAGTTATCATTAGAAAATCGTTGTTTCTGATTTGTTGCGATAACAGGACACTACTTTCGTATACTCAGTCCATTAAAAGAACGTTATTAAGTTGTAGGTAAGGTAATTAGACAGGAATTGATTTGTTTCAGCACTTTTTCGCTTATTATTAATAATACAGATTTTACTATAATTTTAGAATTTGAGCTTTTCACACTATATGAAAATCAATACTCTTCATTTATTTACCTGGAACATATAGGAACTATATGAAAACTATGAAAACTATTGCATTCGTAAAAATTTCGAACTCGAGATTTTAATCAAACATGACATTACGATGGTGGAGAAGTCGAAAAAAAGTGGATCCCCGATTTCGTCCGTCTATCTGTCTGTCTGTCCGTCCACACCCCTACTCAATCCAATGGGAATTGAGCTCAAACTTCGAAGTTAAGGTTTTAAGTAAATTAGGGTTAGGCGTAAATTAAAATTTTCACAACAACGAACTTATAGATTTTTTGAAATTTTCACTAATAATTTTTTCTTAACTTAGCTTCTTTCAATAAAAAAAATATTTTTGTATTTCTCCTGAAGGGCACCCGCCATGGAACCATTATTTTGTTAGTTTTTCAAGAACTAATAAACCGATTTCAATAATTATTTTTCCTGCACAAGCTCTTATATTGTTTAATAATATTTGATGATCAAATTTTACTTTTGGGATTTTTATAAATATGTTAATAAGTATTTCAAAAAACAGGTCAAATTTTTTAACGAAAATCAAGTGTAAAACGTTAAAAAACTGCATACTTAAATTATTTTTGAATAAAAATTGACAAATTGTATCTATAAAAATTAATTTAAAATCGCTCTAACAATTTTCGAAAACAAAAAATTAGTAAATCAAGGTTTTTTTATTAATTAAATAGCATTTAAATTTTTGAAGACAAACTTATTTTATTTGTAAATTTTTAAATTTTAAAATATAAGAACTATTTGTCAATAGAGTCTTTGGATACAAGAGCAAGTTCGTGTGATCAAGCCGAGCATTATATTTTTTGTTGTAAAAGAAATATTTCAAACACAGCTTTTTTATAAAAGTGTAACTTTTACTTTTGATTTTATGACAAACCAATGACAATATTTATTACACTTTTTGATAAAAATAAGTTTAGTTTCTGTCCAACAAACAATACAATACATTTCAAAAAATAAAGTTGTCCCGAATTTAAATCTTTTAATAACATCGGGTTTTTAAAATATGCCTCTTTAAATTTTTTAAAAACTATCAAGAACTGTGTTCTTAAGGCTGAAATAAAACACATTTATGATAATTTTTTTAAAGCAAACATCTTTGTCTTTTATTTAGAAACAGTTTAAATCATTTTAGTATTCAGCTTCTGAAAATGTTCATTAGTTATGATTTATTAACTACAAATAAATTTTTGAGAAACCTTTACGTTTAATGCTTTATGTTTTGGAATTAATTCTAGTACTGATTTCGAATCTGAACTTTAATTTAAACTGTCTGATCAAATTGTAATAATATCCTAATTGAAAATTATTTTTATATTTCCAACAACTATTTTTTTCAGTGTAACAATTTAATTTGTTTATATTTTAGCACGGTTAAGCTAGCCATAGACGGTGAACATGTTGGTGTGATTTGTTGGGCAGCGCTTCGCCATACACGGCCCAACATGTTTATAAACTTCATTTTTTGTGTGACTGTCGTGAAGTCAAGATGTGCGATAGAAGTGCGGATAATGCAATAGCATGTTTGATAACGACATGTTAACTCATTGAAAATAACAACACAAATGACGAATTGTTGTCCCACAACGCCATACACGACGAACATGTTGATAAACTTCAAAACGTGTTGTAAACTTGCCCATACACAGCCAACATGTTAGCCACAACTTCACGGTTTATAAAATATTTCATAAACCGTCGATTTGTTGTCCAACATGCCCATACACGAATGATTTTCAGCCCAACACCAACAAATCACACCAACATGTTCACCGTCTATGGCCAGCTTTAGATAGAATATCGTATCAAAACCTCGATTTCTCGATGATCCACATCAAGAAGCCACACTTTTACTACTCTTAAAGAACCGATGAAATTTCTCAACTTACGAATTTCTAATGGCAGCATATTGAAAAGTTTACAAGAAATATTAGAGTACAAGTTTCTGCAGTTTGTCATGCGAAAAAAGGGAATATTTACTAAGGGGCCGGTTATAGCTATCAGTAAAATCCATCAGTAAAATTTTTGTTTTTAGTTTTTGAACATGTTACAGATTTATTTCTAGCAAAAGATTGATGCAATAAGATGAACCCTATATTTGAGAATTTTTTCCAAAAAGAAACAATGCATTTAAGGTTTTAATTAATTTATAAATCCATTTTAATTTTTTTAATGATGAAATTTCATTTTACTGAACAGCTGACTGCCAAAAGCCAAAAAAAAATCCTTTTCGTTTTACTGTTGGTGTTCCAGTTTTTTACTGTTCCGATCACATCATTAAAAATATTACTGATGAAAGCAACAGAAAAAAAATTGTCTGAAGCGCGAAGCCTCAAAGTGACATTTAATTTAATGACGTAAATTTACTGATTGCTATAAACGCTCATCAGTAAAAGATTTCAGATTCCTCCTGTTTCAAATTTTACTGATGGATTTTACTGATAGCTATAACCGGCCCCTAAGAAAGCGGAATTTCTACGTAGGTTTAGGATTTTCAAGTAACCAACTATCTTGAAATAAACTTTCAAAACTCTAAAATAGTATAAATAACGTACACGTAGAACTTGAAAACATCGAAACAATTCCATTGAGTGCGCTAAGCGATGAGCTTAACAAACATTTCTTATGGATGATTTTTAAATAATGGTGAATTGTTAAAGAAACTGCTATAATAGAAAGTCCTCAACAAAAGTGATTAAAACAGCGACTGGAAGACAAAAGATAATTTTTCATTTACGAGGTGTGTTTAAAAAGTACCCGGAATTTTTAAATTTCGCGGGTCTGGAGAGTCCGAAGGTAAAATTTGTTTTGTATTGTGTTGATATACATGTCTCTAAAGAATGATGCAATTTTCAGCTATATTCACTGTTTACTTTGTCTGTGGTAGTTGCTAAGGTTCGACGTGTTTTTATGAGCTCGGCGATTTTTGCTGAAACTGCTGAATTTTGACCAAAAAAAACAATCGCATGAACATCGCTCCAGAGCTGTTAAATGACGTCAACGACGATCCAAGTTTGCTTGAAAGGATCATAACTGGTTATGAAACATGGGTGTACGGTTATGATGTCGAAACCAAAGCACAATCGTCCACCTGGAAGCATCCAACGTCAAGAGCGACAAAAGCACGTCAAGTTCGATCAAATGTGAAGGTTTTGCTTACTGTTTTCTTCGATTATAATGGCATAGTGAATCAAGAGTTCTTACCACAAGGTCGTACGGTTAATAAGGAGTATTACCTTAAAGTTATGCGACGTTTGCGTGAAGCAATCCGAAAAAACGCTCAGATTTATGGAAAAACAATTCATAGATTTTGCACCACGATAACGCACCTGCTCACTCGTCCTTGCTTGTTCGTAATTTTTTGGCCAAAAACAATACCGGGGGGGGGGCATGACTACCCCAACCTCCATGTTCACCAGATATGGCTCTGAGTTACTTTTTAATGTTTTCAAAGTTGAAGAGACCCATGAAAGGACGGCGTTTTTCCTCGATTGAAGAAATAAAGGCCGAATCGCTGAGAATGCTCAAGGACATATCAAAAAGTGAATATCAAGAGTCCTTCCAAGATTGGAAAAAACGCTGGCATAGGTGTATTATATCTGGGGGGACTACTTTGAAGGGAACCACATTGATGTAAACGAATAAATAAATATTTTTTTGAAAAAACGAAAATTCCGGGTACTTTTTGAACACACCTCGTATATCTTTGGTCTAATTTAAATTTGGGTTAAAAGTAACACCAAGGTATTCAAAGTCTGTTACGCTTTCAATTATAAAGCAATTACTTTTGTAATTGACGCCTCTTTCAAATGATTGACCTCTTTGAGTACTACAAATGCCGTTAACTAAGTGAATGGAAAATTATGGATACTTTTGCGAGTAAGATAAAAAAACATAAGCTTTGTTTTATTACTGACGATAAGCTTATGTTTCGCGAACAAAAATCTAAGTAATTGAATATCATGATTTACATATATCACAAATTTGATTTAAGGGACTAGAAGAGCAATAAGCTAACCGAGATCATCAGCAAAAGCTCAGATTTTACCTATAAACGGGAGTTGAAAAAGAGAATTAATGTAAATAAGAAATAAAATAGGACCAAAAACGGAACTCTGTGGAACTCCTTAGGGCAATAAAAACTGGACTGAATTGGTACACACTGTGTTGTATTTTAAAGATAAGACTCAAACCATTTTAAAAAAGAATCCACGAAAGAAAGCTTTATAAAGTTTATCTAGAAAACTCTTATGGCTTAACATGTTAAACGCTTTAGTAATATCTACAAATAGCCCAGACCAATATTTTTTTCGACTTAAACCATTTTTCAGACTGCAACAAAAGTCCAAAAGAGCATCTTCAGTTGAGAGCCCAATCCTAAAACCAAATTGCATTGAATTAAAGAAATTAATTTTATCAAGATAAGCCAGCATTCTTGTTTTTATAAGCTTATCAATAATATGGGATTAAAATCATTGTTTAGAACCAGTGCTTCACTATCGTAAACGTCTTTATTTTATTTTGTTTGATGTTCTGTAATAATTCATGTTAAATGTTAATAATTATTTGTTTTGTATGTTGTGCGTGTGTTAGGCTAAAATTGTATTATTTTCTTACTAACAACTAACACATTCACTTATGATGAGCCTCTGATCGTAGTGTGACGCTTGCTGTAAGCTAACTACTTTCTGAAAACTCTGAAGTGTAAAAAAAATAGTTTTGAAATTGAAGGTAGCAACAAAATGGGTCCATAATTAGATTTATCTTTCCCGCTATCTTTCTTAAATAAAGGAATTTCCCAGAGTCAATACTCAAAAAGATGGATAAGAAAACATATTTACTATATCTATATCTATATCTATACTATTATATAAAAGCGAAACCATTTTAAAGTTTGTAACGCACGATCTCAGAAAGTAGTCAACCGATTTATTTGAAATATATTTTATTATTTTCTATATTGTTATGAGAGTGTTTATGGCTTTAATTTTTTTCATTAATTATTTGTCAAACTTATAAATTATTAATTTTACATTTTTTGTCCATTTTCTTTCATTAGTTGAATTATACAACCACTCATATCTTAAAACCTATACAATAATCGACAAAGATTAGCATTGCTTCATAAAGTCAATATTGTTGCGCAAATTTTAAGCCTAAAATCACTTCTAAGTTAAACATACAACCTGAGAAATAAATAAAAACAAATTATAAAATTATAAACTTTTTGAATTTATTTTATCCAGGAAATTAGATTCCATCACAATCGCGAGGTCGCTGCTTTGTTTCATTTCATTATCATTCCAACATTTTTAATTGTCTTTTCTTCCCATGCTCTTTCTCTCTTAATATGTGTTCCATTTAATAGTTACGTTTTTTCTCTTACCTACCTACCTACATATTCAATTTTTCTGTATTGTATTTGGTATAGTTCATCAAATAACCTACACACACACATAGTTTTTTTGTTTCTCTAATTCTTTCGTCACATCGCTGAGCAGTGTGGGCTTTAAGTTACTATGGACATTTAATTAACTACAGTGCCGTGCACATGAAATGCCGATTTATCTACAGAAAAATTAGATTTTTTTCATTTTCTGGTTCGAGGAAGTGAATAGATTATAATTCTTCCAATTTAAAAATAAAAAAAGTTCTATTATAATAGCTTGAATTACCAATTTTGTATCACTTCCTCGAATAATAAAACTGAAATAAAGTTAAAATTTTCTTTACAAATAACTCGAAGAAGGTACTTACAATGACGTCGATAAAAAGAGCACACAAATGTGGGTAGGTTAAGTCAGTTGCACTGCACTGAACATGAGCAGATGAATAAAAAAATGTGTCTATGGATATTTACACACGCATACGCAATTTTTTTTCATATGCTAATACTAATATTCAAAAAATGTTCGTGGTTACAATTTGCGAAGCAACGCGAGCACGGGTCGGCTAGTAGAGTATATTTGAAATCTCGTCTTTACCATAGGCAGTTGAATTAGTTAAGGAATTAATAGTTTTTAACACATCAAGTCCAGTTATTGGTTCAAAAAAGAAACTATTTCTAAAGTTTAAATGATTGCTAGGCTCAAAACTACAATTACATGAAGTAAATAGGCTATCAGTGAAAGTATTTTGTCCAATAGACGCAAACAAATTACTGAATTCGTTGGCGATGTCTTCCGCATTTGAGATGTTAGCATTATCATTCTTAAGTACAATAGAGTTGAAGTAGGTACTGTTAAGGTTTAAGATACTATTTATGCCATTGCCACTCATTTTTTATATTACCTTTAGCTGTATTCAATTTAGTGTGGTAGTATTTATCCTTGCAAATTTTAATTTCTTCGTTCACATTTCTCCATACTCGTTTAAACAGTATTTTTAAATTTGAATGTAAAGAGTGTTTTAAGCATTTTTCCCGTAATTTGTTTTTAAGCTTTATTTTTTGGATTAAAGGCAGGTTTATCAAAGATTTGAGATTATATTCAGATTTTGTCTGTGACATTGTGAAACTAGATATCCTTATGTGGTTCTTTAGGATTTTTAAGAAAATATCATAAGCTTTGGATGCGTCACATATACATATATCAAGAATTTTATGGACAAAAATATGTGTTTTTTTAAATTTTAAAAATAATACATCTCAAAAACCTGACGTGATAGAGTAATTTTGGAGTCTGATTTGAAGCCATCATCGGAACAGTGCAATTTGCTACCCAGAAACACAATCTTGTCGATCAGTGTTATTTATTGATAAAATGTATCGGATTTTTTGAGGAATTTGTTCTAATTTATTAAATTTCTTGTGGTCAACTTTAATAACCAAAGATCAATTTAATTTTAAATCTTAAGAAAACAGAAGTTAAGTGTTTCCCAGAAATGTAATTAAATTACATAAAATATAATAGCTTTCGTAAAACGGACATCATTTTTAAGAAGTGTATATGAATATATCATGAAATGAATTTGAATTCTCGAAGGACGTACAACATGATTTTTAGTTTTTACTTTTCTACAGGATTTTCTCACGACTAAAAAACCTTAAAAAGTAAGTTTTCAAGAAATAATTATTCTCTGTCCGGCACCGTTGCATAAATCCAAATTCAAAAATCAACGTACCTATCCCAACATTTATAACCGAGGAAATCTGTAAGTATTTATCCAAATACCTGTGTCCTAAATATCGCCAATAAAAGTGATTAAAACAAAAATAATTAACCACCTTGTCAAAAAATATTTTCCGCTTAAATCCTTCAAGTTTTAGATCCAGGTAGATTTGCCTAATTATTTTTAGTGCAATTCGAAACTTAATTGCATGATTAACCTTTCCATTAAGGACTAAGCCAGGTAGTATGTCAAGCTATTCGAAAGATGTATAAAACATCATGCAGTCGAATGATTAGTCATTATTTCATAACAAACCACCAAATAGTTTAAACAATATGACATCAGCAGCAAACCATGTTGAAGCATCTCATGGTATTTATATTTTTATATTTCTTTTCTAAATTATTTAATTATTATTTTTATTTCAATATTTATCTAAATATTTATATTCATTCATTTACAGTACCTTATGTTGCAAATGGCCGTTCAAGGAAAGAAATCGAAGCAGCACTTGGATTATTGATGCTTGGTCAATTAAGGATACACCATCAACCTTTACGAACATCAACACCAATTCCACGGACAAATCGATCGGCATTGGTAGCTTCATGCAGAAATTTATTGAAAGAATTTTTAAAGGAAGGTTAAATGACAAAAGTGATACAAAATATCAACACAAACAAGTGATTTCTGCAAGGAGGCATTTTCCCCCCAGTCTTTTAAGTAATATTATTACTTTTTCTTTATATACGAGTACCTAATTAAAAAAAAAAAAAACTAATCAAAATCGAAATAATTGTAGGAATTCATCAGCATTTTCAATACAAAATATAAATTTTAATATGTAAATAGGTACACAATGATTGACACAGTATTATAACATAGTTTTCAAAATAAACTGAAAAAAATTAAAAAAAAAAAATACAGCGAAATAAAATCTATTTGAAATAATTATAAAAATATTTGTTTTCTCATTTTTCTGAATACAAAAGATGCCATTAACTTTCTTTTGAAATAAATTTTAAATTGATTAATAAATTAAAATTTCATTCTCTATATTTAACATTTTCAAAATAGGCATATTATTTGGTTAAGTGGACATGAATAAGTTATGAAAAGATAATAAGACAATCTAATTGTTCTTCAAAAAGAAAACATATCATCTTTTGTAATTAAGTAGTATGGTGACAAAAGGTAAAATATTGGAACCGTACTTAAGAAACAACGCACCAAATATTCTCTTAAAAGGTGTCAAGCTCAGGCTCAGGACCCGAAATATTGCGCATATGTCAAAAAACACAACTCTGGAATACATATTGCCAGATTTAAATCCTCACGTCTAAAAAACTCCAGTTAGGTCCTCATAAGACGGATCAGAAATATGTATTTTAGTAGCTTGTAGATTTTTTCTTGAGAGTTTGTTGTAGATTATCCTAGAATAATAAATTATACTTGAGTTGAGTTATGATAAAAGAAGAGACTTGGAAGCTACACACATTGATAACTTCCCTTTCCTGCCCGTCTGTCGAAATTTCTAAAAGTTTATCAAAATATTATTATCAACATTTTGTGCAAGAAAAAAAAGATACTTGAGTCCAAAAATATTTGTTTTTGTAGTTCTTAGTTCTTAACAATAACATTTTGCAAATGATAAAATAAGTTTCATTTCAATATCTGATTTTGTTCTTTAAATATTTTATCCGAAAACCCATGCATTATAATTTTTACTAAATATTTTAATTCTTATAAAATTCGAAAGTCAGTTGTTAACGATTTTGTGTAGTATTTTTTGTAGATTTTTATTTTTCATACAAAAAAGCTATCAATTGCATTGTTCTGAAAAATTTTACAAAAATTAAGGGACAATGGCGCAACATTTTAAGCAACTTATTTTTAAGTTTCATTTTTCTAACCCTGAGGCTCCACAAGAGTAAAATCCAATCCAACTTCTCTTCCGCAATCTCATCCGCAATCCAGTGTTTTTTTTTGACTGGGCATATTATGTCTTGCCATGAGCAACCTCAAATGTCACATTTGACACAACGGTTAATGTGTTGTTTACTTTTTTGTTGATTTACCTTTTGTGTCGGTAGTTGTTGTTTTTTTACAAAATTAAATTTTAAACAAATTGTATAAAAAACATGCCTTTGAGTAAACAAAAATTAGCCCTTTTAAAAAAATTAATGCTGGTTAAGAAGCTGGAGGAACTACAGCAGCTATAACTATTCAAGAGGATAAAAGAAAACACAGGTTTGGGGTGAATCCATTTCTCGAAGTAAGGGAACTTCATGATTTGGAGGCGCACCTACTCAAGGACTTACTATGGAAGGATGGTGCAGACTATAAGAATTTTTGTAGGATGTCGGTCGACAGCTTTGAAGCTGTTCTGTGTCTAGTAAAGATAACTTTGAATTAATGAATTTAGGTACATAAATACGAGTATGTTTAAAAAATTTTAACAGGTTGGACCTGATATAAAAAAAAATGGGCACAAAAATGCGTTACGCCATTACGACAAGGAATCGTCTGGCCATATCATTAAGATACATTGGAACAGGTGATTCGTACAGATCCTTAGAATTTCTTACCCGAGTTTCTAGGAAGACGATAAGCCGATTTATGCCTGAAGTGCTTGGTGCCATTTACGATGCCCTTCATGTATCGTATTTAAAGGTTAGTTTTTAAATTTAGTAATTATAATTTCATACGGCGAAAGTGAATTTGAGCGTTTTGATAACATTATATTGTCTCACAACACGAATGGCTTGAGGTGGCCCAAGAATTCTAAAACATATGGGACTTTCCTCATACCCTTGGTGCTATCGATGGCAAGCACGTCCGAATTAAAGCACCTGCAGACTCCGGATCGGACTTCTTTAATTACAAGGGTTTCTTCAGCATTATTCTTCTGGCTGTTGTGGACGCTCATGGAAAATGTATATACATATATTGACATCGGTGGAAATGGAAGATCAAAAACAGCACCTTATACCAAGCGCTTAAATCTGGAAAGCTGAATATTCCCGATCCTTCTCAACTCAAAGGCCAGGATGCACTTACCCCTTATTTCTTTATTGGTGACGATATATTTTGCCTCGACACAAACCTAATGAAGGGCTTTGGAAATAAGGGCAATCTTTCCACCTGATAGGAAGTCTTTAGTTAGAGATCAAGTCGAGCAAGAATGTCGGTCGAAATGGCTTCAAGGTTCAAAATTTTTCATAGACCAATGGAAGTGTCAGTAAATAAGTGCGATGTCGTCGTTAAAACGTGTTGTGTGCTGCATAATTATATTTCAGCTTCAATAAAAAAGCCTCCAGAAGAACATCAACATAAAATAAATTTTCCAAAATCAGTGGCGCGCTTAGAACCGCAGTGTTGCACAACAAAACGTTTCTATTTATAAATTTTCGTGCAAAATTCGTTACAATCTTAAAATGTATTGTGTATCTGAGGGTGATGTACCATACCAGTGGACGAAAATAAAAAGAAATTAAATTAAAATTAAAGTATTTTTTTTATTTCTGTTGAACTCATAAATGGATTTATTTTATGCTCGCATAATGAAACTATTTTATTTCATAATAACAAATAACATTCTTTTGTTTTATACATATTAATCAAATTCAGCCTGTCACCGGTGGTTTGTCGCCAATCGTTGATTGTAACTGAAACAGGTAAGTTATATGTAAAAAACAACAACAATATAAGAAATTAAATATATTTCACTTTTCTTTAATTAATTTTACTTACTTAATAGGTATAAAAAATATGTAGGTATGACCGCACTCGACGACAATTGAAACGAAATGAAATTTTAATTTCAAAAAGACTGTGGAAAATCCACGCTCGCCACTACATACAACACAAACGTCAAATTTGATGACAGGATTTTGATCCGCTCGAAAAATCCAAACTGCGATGACCGGATCATGGACTGGATGTTGGATTGTTGGTCTCTATTGGATTATCTGATGACAGGCCGATATTCCTGTCATCGTAAATGTTGAATGGAGACCCCAAGTTAGTAGCAATTTTATAAATTTTTGGCAATTTACTAAGCGTCTCCAAACTTTTAAACCTTTCTTTTAGTTTTGCCAGTTAGTAAATTGTTAATTCACTTTTATTAAAGATCGGGCATCCGGGCATACATACGTCTAACAGTTCGTGACAGTGACAGTTCGTGTAAATAAACAAAGCAAACAAACTTAATTGGAATTCCAAACTATAGATTGGACAGGTCCATTCACTGCTCCTATTAGATTAATTGACAGATGCCATATTATGAATTAAGCAAATTGGTAAAAGTAAAAGTAGCCATTTCGTGGTTTTAATTTTAGAAAAATGTTAAGAGATTCTATTAAGTCAAAATCGTTCTTTTAACCGCAGTAAATTGTTAAAAATGGCTTTAACATTTTACTTAATAGTTTACATTTTTGCATCAATAGAAATATTATTTTAGAAATATTTGGTTAGGTTTTTAATATGTATTTGTAAAAAAAAATGTTACTTTTTTTTAAGTGTCTGTTGATTATTTTCCGAAATTTTGCCACTTAACGGTTTTTTTGTCTCCAAAATAATTTTATGCAACGAGTAATAACGTTTTCAACATCAACAAAAATTTTAAGAAAAATCGAATTGGCAGTTTTTTTTATAAAAAATAAAAACCCAAAAAAAAATTACTAAAAGTTGGTAAAAATTGATTTTCGACTCAAATATCTTTTAAAAATGCAAGATATTGGCTTTAAACTGATTTCATCTTATAAAAAATATAGTTTTCGACATTCATCGAAATTTACAAATTAAAATCTAAAAAAAATAGTACCTACGCAAAGTTGGTAAAAATTGATATTCGATTCTCGATATCTCGTGAATAGATAAAAGTATTTTTTTCAAAATGATTTCTTCCTGTGATAAATTTTGTTGTAAGATATTGTTCTTAGAGAAATAAAATGTGTATACAAATTTAAACCGATTAAAAACATCGTTATAAGAGAAAACCTACAAAAACATCAAAAAACTGATAAGAAATAGATTTCGACTCAAGTGTTAGGAGAACAAAAGAAGATATTGAATTTAAATTATTTATCTCACAGAAATATTGTAATGAATATTTCGTTAAAGTTTTACGAAAGACAAATCGACGGACGGAGTGGGAATTTATAAGTGCGGGTCGCATTATAGCCTCTTTTTTTTGTTTTTAAATTTTCTCAAGAATTAATAAAGCGATTTCAATAATTCGGCACAAGATTTTTGTCGTAATAATATTTAATGATCAAAAATTTCAATTTTTTTTTTTATCTTTAAAAAAATATTCTATTTTTTTCAAAACTGGATATCTCGAAAATAGTTGTTCATTTTTTTAAAATTGAAAAATTAATTTAAAATGTTAACGATGTTCGAAAAAAATTTAAATCTTGGTTTTTTTTAATTAATTAAATGGCATTTAAATTTTTCAAGACAAACTTGTTTAATAGGTACATTTTTAAATTTTAAAGTATACAGAAGCAAGTTCGTGAGAACCAGTAGTGCACTTTTTTTAATTGCTAGAGTAGAAAATAACACTTATTTATTTATTCATTTGTGTATTTATTTATTTTTGTTTGCCTATTTATTTATATATGTATTTATTTTTTCACTGATAAAATAAATCATCGGAAATTAGTTTCTATTAAATCTAAGCATAACCTATCTGTGATATAGTTATAAACAAAATTCGAATGAAGGTTTTTTCTTTGCAACGTTTTCCTTCAAACTTATAAATATTAAGATATACACATGCTGTTTAAAAACTAATTATTATTTTTCAGTAGTAAGATACAACTTGATATCATATCTCTGTGCTGTGCATTGACTTAAAAATATTGTAAACTCTGTAACTTTATCTTTGTCAATAAAATAAAATATCTATCAATCTATTTTTTAAAATTATGTTCTTCATCTTTTAATGTTATTATGCTTTTGGAACAAAACAATTATTACTAGAACTACTAGTTCTAGAGGTATGGCCGACTAAGAAAGGAGATATCCCGAGGAGCGAACGTACGTACAGACGCACACATTGACATCTCTCTACAAATCTTTAATTTAGATTCTAAACATTGAGAAATGTCATAACTTTCAATTCGAAAAACCGGACCTATTACTAGAACTTCCTATGGGAAGATACAAATCATCCTTACATTGTCTTAAGATAAAGTTTCTTTTGAAATTTCGGACATGTTGTAATAATTGATAAGCCAAGTTTTTTTTATTAGGATATAAGGAACTTACGGAATATAAACAGTATTTTTTGTTAACCGTATTAATTTTCACTTCCTAAAAATCTTAAAAATGCACTCAAGATAATTTATGTTTTTTAGTCAAGAATAAGATACGCACAATATAATTACGTACCACAACTTACCTAAAAAAAAATGGTATGCATTTTGTGGACCGAGTGGACCAGACTCACAGCTTTTAACCATTCCTGTGTGCGAGTAGTCAGGAATGGAGGTGACCTACAGCCTAATTCGGCATTTGAACAGTTCATTTCAGAAGCATTTTTCATGACCAGAACTGCTCTTGGATAATTTGCCAATTTCTTGACAAAGAGTCAATATACATAAATCATGAAACTATACATTTTCCCATGTTAACGGAGCATTGAAGGTCATGTCAACTATATTCAAATTTGCTCAGGATATCCGTTGAAAGCAGTAATAAGCCATTGTCCTCATAGCCACAGTTATGATTGATTTTCTTTACATTTCTTCCGGAAGACATCAAAAACTAGCTCTTAAGTAGATGACCCCAAACCAACCTAGCTCACATACCAAAATGTCACCTTACTTTTCTCTATAAATGTTCACAATAGAATATCAATTGTATAATATATCACCCCTATCCATTGACACACCGACCGACCACCCTATTCACCCTCCCACAACCTATTTAATAAAATAACAACCAACAGACTCAAACCAATTGGGCCAGTAATTTGCTTGATTCTTGAACCTTATTTCTTACAGTCTCATTATTATTAAATAATTATGATCGAAGAGAAAGAAAAGGAACTTAATGACCAACAAAAGGACAAAGCCTGATAATCCCTCGACGAGATGATAAAAACAACAACACAGCAACAATGATAATTTTATTCCCTTGCACCAACAACAGAAGAAAAAAAAACAGAAAAGACCCCAAAATAAGTCTTAACCTCAAGTCACGCAAATCATGTTCAACCATCAAAGGTCCTTGTCGTTCTTGTCAATATCATAATGAGACACCAACGACGCCCGGTGCGGTGGTGGTGCAAAAAAAAGGATATTCTTCTGTTCGTCTGTTATACCTAATCAGTGAGACTCACTCCATATTTCCTTATTAAGTGAGTGAAAAAAAAGTCCCTACCGAACAGACAATTAATATACCTCATCTGCTTGAAGAAATCTCATTAAATATTTAAGGAAGTGTTTTCCTTATCGCGAGCAGTGTCACTGTCGGTCGCACTCTAATGGGTCGAATTTTCTTCCGTTTTTATTATTATCAATCGCTTTCGCCTTCTTTTACCTTTTAAGTCCTTCGACACAGAGATATCGCAGATTTCAATCAGCAAGCGTGCTTACTTCCATCGCTGATTCATAATTGATTTGAATGGAATGCCTACTATATACCATCTAGCGATAGTCTCACACTGGGCGCCATTTAAGGAAAATATTTTACAAATTGAATTCACGCGATGCAAGAGGGCAACACCTTAATAATTTTATTTGCGCAAAAAAAAAATAATAATATTCTGGAGCGTGTGAATTTGTTGCATGCCATTAAGCTGTAATCATTTTTTTCCATCTTAGGTCCTGACACGAAATAAATATCTTTTTCGACTGACGGACGTTTTCAAACAGCCCTACCTCAAGAACATAAATCTACCAACTGTTCATTCAGTCAGTATCAGTCCCAATTTAACTTACCTTTAGCTTTGAACCCCCCAAATCCAATTCCAATTCCCAAAACGGATAACATGCGCACTTGAAACTTGTAATTGATTATTTTTGTTTTCATAACTGGAAGGGGGCGTGTCTGCTGGAAGTAATACAACAACAAAAGAAGAATTAATAATAACAATGTCTTTCCCATGGAAATATCAATCTGCAAAAACGATGGCAACCCACACTCTCTTATATAGTATAGAATTCTATACAAGTTTCCTTCCTTTTCTATCACCAAAAAATCATATAGTTTAATATGATAATGTGTCCTTTGGGAAGGATGAGAATATTTGGGATATCAGGGATGAGTTCTTGAGAAACGCGAAAAGGGTTAGATTGGGAATTTTGTCTGTTTAGTTCATTTTTTTTTTTTTTTTTTTGGTTGAGGAAAGAGAACAATAAATGTACTTTGGAAGAGACGGAAGAGAAAGTAAACTTAAAGTAGGTCTTTAGAGTCTGAAATCCTGATGTAAAAGGACATTTGTTTTTTTTTTTTTTCAATATTCAGTTATATTTTCAACTTCTTACTTTTCTTTTGATTTTTATTTCTCTGCAATTCTTTTTTTTTAAGAGATTCGATTAAGTTTAAGATTATGAATAATCATAAAGTTTTCTTATGAATCTGCAGTGTACAAGAAAAGTTTTGACACGCCGCATTTGTACGAAAGGGTTTTTGGAATTTAATCAGCGAAATTGAAGTTCTAAGTATATGTAAGTTGCATGGTGGAGAAAGAGAGATAAAGTTAATATTGGTGGTCTAATTACTTTTGAATTTATAAAGTTAATTTTATCAGAGTGTTGATGTTTTTGAAGTTGGATAATTTTTTGAGCAACATTTAAGTTGTTGTCTTGGGTTTTTCTTGGTTTGACATTTACAAATTAACATCTCGTTATATGTCTTTGCCTAATTTATTAAACAACTAATTAAAGCATTGAAGATGACTCAAGGGCCTAAGTATTACCTAAGCTCAGTAACATTAAAACAATCACCCTTTCTTGCCTTACCTTCTTTTATCGTTTTCTTTTTTAACGGACAATGCTTTTGTAAAATAGGCAGCTGTATTTATCCCCTTAACCGGTAATACTCATGACTATAGGAATGCACCAAAAGCTTATTTTCAGACCGACTTCGGTCAGTGAAGTACAATAATATGTTTTGTAGCCGTACTGCGTGAATGTCGAATGCCTTAACACGCTCTTTCTTTCCCTGTGATTTGTTTGAATTCAAAACCAGTCTACACCTCCTTCAAAGAGTTTTATTGATCTGATAAAATATTATTTAAATTGATAAAATTATGTTAAAAATAACAGACTGCAAATTTTACTTCAAAATTACCAATTACATTTGAAAAGAAATTAGATTTGGCATCACTGATATACATGGATTTGACAATTTAACCGTTCAATTCAAGTAGAAATAAAACAAATAATTCCGGTACTTCAAAAGTCAAGTAGTTCTAGTTGATACCAGAATATCAGTAGATACTGTTAATCAAATACTATGCATAATGGACCTTGACATTCAAATTTTTGAATATAAGTTATAAGTTTCTGTTACATAAGCTAAAAGCTAACACTTACATTTGCTCAAGTGATAACAATAATACAAGCCTCTTTGGATACAATCTCACAAACATGCCTACTAAATTTTATTATTTATTTATTATCATAGTTTTTAATTTGCTTAAAGTGTTTTGTTGCCTTACTTAACATTTTATTATCAAATCTTTATAAGGCAATACAAAAAAATTAAAATACCTGTTATGTGACGTTTTTCATACGAGATAAGAATTTTTAAATTTGACCAATTTTTTAATTGTGTCAATTGTAATTATTATTACTATTATTATTTAATTATAGTTAAATGAAATCTATGATTCGAATTGAACATTCAGTCAAACTAAAATTTATTATTGATTAACTAAATTCAAAGCTCTTTGAACGTTACTTCGAAACTACTGCAAATCGTCTTGAAATTGTGTAACTATACAAATGCAAATATGTATAATTTCATATAACAGAACAACTTTGTATTTATAATTAAAGATCACGTGCATTTTGACAAGTACTGTCAACTATTCAATGTATGGGTTTCCGAATAAGACGTTTTGTTTTGAATAGACCGCTTTTTTAACACATAGCATTTTACAAGTTGTTGTCTTTTGACAGTTATTTGACAAGAAAGCAATTCCTTAAATGGAAATTGTTAAAATTAACGACTAAAGTTGTGCAACTCTGCAAATAGGAAAAAGTTCACAATGGGTCACCGATAAGATAAGATAAGGTCTACATAATGCTTCAGAATCGATGCAAGACCTTATAGATGATTCGTAAAATTATAAAGGACGAATAGCTGCAAGTGTGCAAATTGTTCATGGGAAATTTTCTAAAAAGTATCTAGGATAGGGATAAAACATCTATTTAGGGTGTAAAATTGGGAAGTCTGGAATATTTGAACTTAGTTTAAAAATGCCTACTCTTCTCTTTTCGATTCTTAGATTAAGAACTTTTATAGAAAGTTTGCCACACAGTCTTGTTACATTAACGCAAAGTGTTAATTATACTATATTTAGTTTATTTTTCAAATTACTTTAATATATAATTATTTTAATTAAACCATTGAGAATGGTTACTTCAAAGAAGAGCGAGATGGACATAATCTCGAAATTTTGAATTCCAAAATCTAGAAGACCCATAATCTGAAAATCCAAGAATACGAGTTAAGTTTAATCTGCTGACTAGACGTTGATCAATGTTAAACCGGCTTGGTTCAGGAATTCGATAGATTAGATATGAGAAAGCCAACTTAGTCTAGTCCGTGGATTCCAGTGCAGATATGATTACAAACTTAATTCTTCGTGGAATGAGAAATTTTATTCCGAATAAGGTTAAATCTATCAAACCCAAAGATAATTCATGTTTAAATTGAGCTGTTGAACAAGCTAGAAAGACCTGTAACGGATAATTCGACGCATTAAATTTTTCCATGAGCAAAAATTACGGCAACAAATACTACTTCTTAATGGCCTGCAGTATGGCTGTCGTAGCAATAGGTCCACTGGTGATCTCATGGTTTCCCTCACCGAACAGCGGAATAAATCCTTACACCGGTATGGAGAAAGTAAGATCATTGCACTTGATATTTCAAAGGCATTTGATAGAGTTTGACATTGAGCTCTCTTATCAAAAATGCAAGCATTTGATATTTCTGAATCTTTGTTGGGTTAGAAACTACCTTTCGAACAGTTCAATTTTAGTAGTATTGGGCGAATTCAAATCTGATATCCACAAAATAAACGCTGGTGTTCCCCAGGGTTCCGTTCTTCCTTATTTTTATAAATAATCTTTTGTCTGAAACTTCTAACCCACTAAATTTTTTCGGTTGATGACAGCACCCTCAGCTTTTTATATTCATTTTCAAATTCTTACCCTTGTTCTTCAGATTTAGACTACCAAAGGCAGCGTGTGATAAATTCATTAAGTTCTCATCTTGACGGCATTGTCGAATGGGGAATCAAAAACCGTGTAGAATTTAATGCTTAGAAAACTCCATGATATCTAACTTTAATTTACAATATAAATCTCATATTTGGGCTGGTGCCCCGCAATAACGTACTTGAGTCTTTTGGATAGAACTGAAAAAAGAACTTTGAAAATGATAAGCGATTGTTCAATTACAGAGACATTTGCTTCTCTTGATCCCCGCAGCAAAGTGTCGTGCCTATCATTATTTTATGGATATTTTTACAAACAATACTCTAGTGAAATAGCCAGTTGCATTCCTCCCCTCAAACAATTCAACCGTAATACCCATGCTTCTAAGAATGCTCATCAGTTTACCTCTGAACCCAACTTCGGACGTACTGTTAAGTATAAGGATTCTTTCTTTAGCCGCACTACACGAATGTATTTTGGACAGGATCCAAAAAAGAGCTTTGAAAATAATAGGTGATAGAACCTTAACCGAAAAAATTACTTGAACACCGCCGCAATGTTTCATGCCTTTCGTTGTTCTACCGATATTTTTATAAACAGTGTTCAAGCGAATTAGCCAATTGCATTCCCCCCCTCAAACAATTCAGCCGTAATACTCGTACTTCTAGGAATGCACATCAGTTTAACCTTGAGCTCAATTTCGGGCGAACTGTCAAGTATAGAGATTCTTTTTTTAACCGCACATCGAGAATGTTGAATGCTTTACCGAGCTCTGTTTTTCCCTATCATTTTGATATTCAAAACTTTAAGACCAATGTGCATCGGTATCTCCTCTTTAATCCTTCCCTATTGTCCTAAAGCTCGCACTCTGTTTAAACTTTAAACATGTTAATGGTATTAATATCCCCTTAATTATAAAAACAAAAAAAAAGGCTTTACCAGGCTCAATATTTTCCACTCATTACAATGTGCAAACACTCAAAACCAATGTGCGTCGGTATCTCCTTTCCAATCCTAACCTCCTTTCCGTTATTGTTGCAAAAGTTTAAAAAGCTAATTAAGATAAACACAAGTTTTAAAATTAGTAAGTAAATCAGTCAATTTTTATTAAAGCTTTCATTATCTATGTTTTCTTTTCAATAGTTCAGTTTAATCACAAATTCCTTTGCTATATTCACTCCGGGATTCTCAATTGCTACAGCTTGCTCATGTGAAACAACCTTTAATTCCTGTGATTTTCCGTCATACTGAATTGTTGCAGATTTTGGAGTCTTCTGCAAACCAGCAATGATAACTCGTTCTAATGTCGAAGGAGTCTCATAGTCGGGGTTTGTTGCAAACGAATTCTTCAAGCTGTTATCATTGAATTCAAATTGTTCATAGATATATTTGCCCTTGCGATATTCATAAGATTTCTCATCGTCAATGTACAAAGTTCCCTTAGATGATCCATTCTTGTCTAAACACACAACCAAGGTGTATGGATCGTCCTTCATGAGAGTTGATGTTCGACGAATGTTCTCCTTCTTTGGAATTATTGTACCTCCTCGCTGATAAACTGGAGTCTAGTGAACAATAAATGCAATTTTATATTGTAAATGTTTGTACACAAAATTCTCAAATTCTTACCTTCTTATAATCGACTTGAATAGTTTCATAACCAACTTTGTCGTATTTCTGGAAGTTGTCTGTATCGAACCAAACATCACCATCTTTTTGACCATCCTTCGATGGGAAGTATACATCGATTTTAGTGGCTCCTTCTTCCATCACAGGACAAATCAGCAGATGATCGTGGAGCATGAACTGAGTGTCGATTCTATACGATTCCTTATCCTTGGGGTATTGGGCTAAGAGAGGCCTCATAACTGGCAGACCATATTTCTCATGCTCATAGAACATTGTATACCACATTGGAAGGTAGCTATAACGCTTTCGAACGGCATCGCGAATTACCAAACGGGTCTTCTCAGGGAATAACCATGGTTCCCTGCGTTTGGTACCTTGATTAGCATGGGCTCTGAAAAATGGAGTATATGTTCCAGTTTGATACCAACGTTCAACCAATTCTGGTTCGGGATCTTCAAAGAACCCTCCCACATCCGATCCACAGAAGGAAAATCCTGCCACCGCTTCAGAGAGGCACATTTTAATGGAGTTCTTCAAATGTCCCCACGCAGCCGTATTATCTCCCATCCAAACAATTGCATACTTTTGTGATCCAGCAAAATGTGATCGAGTCAGAATGAAAGGTCTCTGATTTGGATCACGCTCAATCAAGCCTTGGAAAGTTCCCATAACTTGCATGTGGCCAAACATATTATGTACATCACGATGTTCCCAGCCGCCATAATGGATATTGTCCTTGGGCATAGTCTTTTCGGGACCATTGAAAACAGATGGTTCATTCATGTCATTCCAGATCATCACATCCTTTGTGGTTGTCTTGAATTTGTCCACAGGAAACTGTTCCGCGTAGTACGAACGAACAGTGGGATTGAAGAAATCAGGATAACTAGCCGGTCCTGGCCAGCAGGATCCCTCATAGTCTTTGTTTGTCACATTCTTTGTATAATAACCCTTTTTCTCGCATTCCCGATGGAAGAAGTAGGTTTCATCCCGCGAGTAATGGGGATCAATAATTATGGTGAGATGGCGGTTGGAATCTGTCAAGTTCTTGATCATTGCCAAAGGATCGGGGAAGTTCTGTAAATCCCATGTGAAGTACTTCTTTTCATCTGTGTATTCGATATCAAGCCACATAGTGTCCAAAGGAATATCGTAGTTATCGTAATTAGCAGCAACATCCATGACATCAGTTGAATTGTCATAGTTCCAGCGGCATTGATGGTAGGCAAGCGTAAAGAGTTGTGGCAAATTGGCAGATCCCGTGAGATCTGTGTATTGTTTAAAGGCATCCAGTGGAGTTGGCCCAAGTAAAATGAAAGCGTCAACAATACCACTTTCTGATATGAAACGAGCCGCTGGGGGTTCAGATGCACGAGGTTCTGGAAGACCAAAGGTCAAAAAGATTGTAAAATTAGGATGAAATTTCTCCGAACTCAGAATTGTGAACTATACGAGATCAAAAGAGGAACTTACCCGTTAAAAGGTCAATAACAGATGAAACACCTTTCTTATTAGAATCCCAAATATCTACCCATGTTTCAGCAGCATTATGCCAAAATACTCCGGCTGATCGTTCCGCTCTGGAACAATGAACATTCTTAATAATTCTGTGGACAACTTCTTTTTGAATCTACTTACCCATGACCATAAATCACTGGAACAGCACCATACAATGACATCTTACTTTCAAGCTCATAATAAGCCACATCCAAGTTATACAATCGGTAAGGATCATCACCTTCGGTTGACTTCAAAATGAATGTTTCAGCGTGTTGAGGTATTCCGAAAAGAACATCGGCTTGAGGGAAGGAGAAATCCAGGGCAATGGCTTCTGGTCCGTTTGGCTTTGAATCCAGAAATTCACCAAACATCTCTTCCCATTCTTCAGGATCTTCGGTAGGTTCACCATCTGATTTTCGACGAATGTGTTCGAAACGCATTAATCGTTTGGCATTAACAGAAACCGATAGAACATCCTTCTGATAGAAGTCAATTCGGAAAGGTTCATTTGTCAGAACGGCTTTGTTTTCTCCCCAGGAAAAGACAATTTCTGGTCCATCTTGGGCATCAACGTTTATACTTTGGAAAAAATTAATATTTTTATTCGTCTTATTTCCAAACCATGTTTTTTGGGGTGAGGTATACTTACTTCCCACTTTTCACTGAGGCCTGGAGGACATCTGTTACCCTGTGACGGGGTTTCAAAGGATTTTTTTCGTCAATTTGAACTCGAAACTTGTTATCCTGTTTTTGAAAAATTGAAAAAAAGCATTGAATAGCACATTCTCCGTGTTTTCTTTTTTACATTAACATACCTCCAAAGCTTCCAATTTAAGAATGAACAAATGATCATTTGCCTTGTTGATCAAATCGAGTTCCACGAAATTATCTGATGTCTTCAGTGTTTCCGGTAGAACGGCAAATTTTGAGCTTCCTGGTAAATCTTTTCGAGTTCGTCTTTAAAAAATTAAATTTGTGTTTTAAAGTAAGGATTAGTTGAGAAAATTATTAAAAAGCTGAATTTACCTGCAAAAACTACTTTGAGAGCAGGTTTTGAAAGTTGATTTGTCAACACTCGACCCATATTGATAGAGTGTGAACAATATTAATACTATTAGTTTTAAACGCATGGTTTTTTTGAATTGTGCAAGTTTCCTTCCAAACGTCTTGTATTTATATTGAAATCAATGTTGTTTATTTTCTGAGAAAAGCTTTGGATCAGTCAGGCCCACAGAAGCTTTATTATGTTTTTGTTTGATTTGCTTTCTAATTCACCTATCTATATCTTTATTGCCTTAAATTCAAAATATTACAAATGATTATTATGTATGCGGGTATTATTAAAATTCAAGTATTTATGACTTAATTTTTATGATACATTATTATGATAAGATTGGAATATAACTATTTAAGCGCAGTGGTACTTGAAATAATTTCGATTAGAAATCTGAAGCTCCTTTATTGGCGGGTATCTACATAAGACTTGAATTTTGTGTTGTTGCCAAAAAAAAAATATCTAAAAAAATATATTTAAATATAATTTCTTGAGAAATCAGTTAACGGAAGGTCACTTATGATGTATTTAAATATTGTTATGATATTGATAATACAATAATTCTTGGGTATATTTTTGTAGAATTTAAAGAATTTTTCAATAAGTCCACTTGACTTTATCTTTACATTCAAAACAAAATTTCTAATTACAAAGTTATTTTGTACTTCGCAATAAAAATAAAAAAAAGGACGTAATTAAGTGCTTCTTTGTTTATTATTTTGTTTAATATTTCTAAGCAGTGATAAGATTGATAATCTCTTTGATTAGACGCTTTACATTTTTCTCAAAAATCGGATGTTTGCTGCAAACCGAATGTAAACAAATTTCGTAAAAGCGTTTGAACGTGTTCATCATTTGTTTATGCTCATTTGAGCCATAAAGCTTATACAGCTAAGTTGTATAAGTTAGTAAAGATTTCATCTAAAGATTTGTTAGTAATTTAACGACATTCACCAAAAGAATTTACTGTCAAAAACAACTAAAATGTTTGTAACTTTAGTAATGCTTTAAATTCTTTTCATAAAATTTGTTTATAAGAAAAAGTTAATATTCAGGTTTTTAAGAAGAAACCTTGAGTAAGAGATCGTCAATTTTATATTAAGTTGCCTTTAAATTCCTGAAATTAGCCTTCAATTCCATCTTATTTTTTGTATGTACCTAAATAGTGAGCATTAAAGTGATTTTTACTTGCGACATATAGAAACTATATGGCAAGTACGATGGTAGAAAAGTCGAAAAAAGTGGGTCCCACGATTCCGCCCGTCTGTCTGTCTGTCTTGGCCCCTACAGCCTAAACCATTGTGCCGATTGAAATTAAGTTTTTCAGCTTAAAGCTTTTTTTTTATTTTTAAATACGAAAAATAACAGCAGTCCCCATACAAATTGTTTGGTCTAAATTCGAAAATTCGATTTTTTTCAAAAATGAGCTGATAGACTTTTTTTAAAACGTTCTCTATTTTTTTTTTTCTTAATTCGGCTTTTTTTCTACAAGAAAAACATATTTTGGTATTGCTCCAGAAGGGTATCTTTCATTTACCGTTATTTTGTTTTTAAGTTTTCTCAAGAACTAATCGATCGATTTCAATAATCTTGTCTTTCAGTGCAAGCTCTTGTCGATGGTCAAATTTTAAAGTTGATGATGATTTTTGATGATCAAAAATGTCTTTTTTTATTTTTAAGAAAATAATAATTTTTTTACAAAAATGTATATTTATAAGCACTAAATAACTGCATACCAAAAAATATTTTAAAGACAAAATTTAAAAATTGTATATATATAAATTAATTAAAAAAAACCCGTTCTAATGATTTTCGAGAAAAAAATTAAGCTAATTTAGGGTTTTTGAGAAATAAAATGGCATCTAAATTTTTGAAAAAAACTTATTTTGCAGGTACTTTTTCAAATCTTAAAATATAGGAAGAAATTAACAAGTTCTAGCGATCTAGCGACCTAGTCGTGCATTATATTTGTTTCAAAATTGATTTTCTGTTGAATAAAACTTTTAAGATCTTAAAAAATTAAAGAAATCCACTTTTTGAACTGAATTTACTTTAGATGTTCTAGAACTGAGATTTAAACACGAACTTCAACAATATAAATGTCCCAAAAACAGTAAAAGTGACACTTTTGTTAAACTAATGGGTAATTGAAAAACACAATGCACGTTTCATACCTATTAATATAAAAGCTTTGAATCTTTTGAGAACTGAAGTGAAAAGAGGTTCTGAAAGGTGTAATTTGTGACTACTACACAAAAGTTTCTTCACAACTTATTTGTTTACCATAATAAGTTTTTATTTTATATTCAGAGAAATTATGTACTTAAATGCACCTATTTCATTAAATTCAAGAACCAAACATTTTTCTCTCTACAATTTTTAAGTTTTGTTGACTCCTTTAAGATCAAAATATTTTCTAGCATCAGCTCCAATCTGCGAGTAAGCAGACTGATAGCGATAGTAATAATTGACTCCCGAAAATTGAGTCCGAAAAAAACTACGCCAAAAAAGTTAGAAAATTCTTGATATCAGATTCTTTCTCATTTTCTTCTCTTGTCTAAGCGTGTGATCATAATTAAAAGTCTGGATCCGTCCTTGATTGAGTCAAGAATTAAATCCCGATGCTAATAACAAAAAACAAGTGTTCTTTAGAAATTTAAGTTGGCAACACTATTTTAACTGGCGGCCATTTTGTCAGCTGTCAAGTGATTTGTTGTTAGTTTGTTTTGGTATTTTAAAATGAATTTCTCTCTCTTGTACCGTTAGTCTAACAATAATTTATTGATCTTTATTGCGATACGAAAAATGTATAAAGCCAAGTGATTGTATTTAAAAAACGTTATTAAAAAGGACCAAAAATAAAAAATCTTCAGATAACAAAGGTTTATTGGTTATAAATACTTTGTAAATCACGTCGTTATGATTTTATAATCATAATGTCTCCTGAAAGCCATTATCCGAAGAAGAGTGGGGTCTTGTTGCTGATTACCGTGAACAGAGGAAGACACCTAGCCAAATCGGTGGCATACTTTCAAGAAGTAAACTGTTGTAGACATTTTCTAAAAGCTGCGTTAAAATTATGGAGTTCAGCGAAGTTGAGGTGAAAACCAAAATTGACCTAGGGAGAAATCAAACGCCTAAACGTTAATGAATTGATGAGCCGCGCGAAAATATTTAACATTTTAAACCTGAATGTGTCACCAAGGCGGATGCAACAAGTTTTGAAAAGTGTAAAAATATTGATCCCAAAACCAAAAATTAAAATTCGTCAAAAAGCGAACAGATTGACTTTAGTTGAAAAGTATAAATTTTTTTCGAATTGAGGAGCCTCAGACAACAATTTTGGCATGATAAATGAACAGAAAAGCAGCATAGAATTGCTCGCAGTTTTGAAGGTGGTACGTTGATGGTTTCGGGTGCCATAAGCTGCTGTTTCTACCAAAATAAATTCCCAAAAATACACGGATGAAATATTTGCTGAAGAATGTATCTTTCACAAGGATAATGCTGATATTAATGTTTCAAAACCCGAACCCGATTGAAATCGTTTGGGCAATTTAAATACAAAACGTTTTTAAAAATAGACGTTCATTTTACACTATAAATTATTTGACAAGAGTTGTTCAAGAAGAGTGAGCCAAAATTAATATGTGTCAAATAAAATCTTTAAAAATTTCAATACCACGACGTCTACGAGATGTTATTCAACGAAAAGGATCAAGCACCAAATATTGAACGCCTTTTTTAAAACTTTATGTTTTATTAGGAATTATTTTTAAAAATTGGCCTTTACATTATTTATTTATTATTTCGTTCTGAAAAAAAAAATAACCCATATCAAAATAAAGTCGTATTTTGTGTTTGTCTTATCATTATTTCGTACACTCTACGAAATACGAAACACTATAAACAATAAACAAAACTGGAATTCCACAAAAACTTATTGTTTAATGTGCTTCAACGATTAGTGGGATGATTGGTCAAACATTCTTTAAAAACGATATTGGACAAAAATTTTACAATCAATGTTGACCGCTATAGAGCCGAGATTACTGACTTTTTCGCAACACGTCACACAGCTCCGTCCCACAGTTGATTTATTGAAAGAAACGTTTGGTAACCGCATCGTTTCCCGTTCATCATCAGGTCCTCTAACCCCGTACTGGGCATAGGGCGTCAACAAAACGTCTCCATCCTTCTCGATCTGCAGCTAGATATCTTAACTGTGGCCACGTCTTTCTCAGGGAGTTAGCTTCCGATAGCACTGTAGATTTCCATGTTGTTCTTGGTCTTCCAACCCGCCGTGACCCCTGAGGATTCCATTCAAAGGACTGCTTCGCAATATCATCGTTTGATTTCCTCAGTGTGTGACCAATCCATTGCCATTTGCGTTTTCTGATGTCGATGTCCAAGCGCCTCTGACTTGTCCTACGCCACAATTCCTGTTTAGATATTGTTTGTGGCCAGCGAATTTTGAGGATGTGACGCAGACAGCGGTTCACAAAAGCGTGCGATTTTCTCGAGATGGTGGCCGAGACTTTCCATGTTTCACAAGTATATAATAGCACGGATTTCACATTGGTTTCGAAGAATCTCAGTTTAGTGCGTAAGGAGACTTGACTGGATATCCAAATTTGGGACAGAGCACCAAAGGCAACGCGAGCTTTATTTATTCTGCTTTTTACGTCCAGATCCGTACCACCATTTGCTGATACAATACTTCCGAGGTAATTAAATTGTTCGACCTCTTCAACAGGCGTGTCATGCAGAATAATACGCTGTTGTATTGGGGGGCCTGTTAGCATTATTTTTGTCTTTTTACTATTTATTTTAAGACCGCACGATTCTCCTTTCACCCGTAAAGTTTGACACATCTCGATCAGCCCACTGATGTTATTTGCCATTAGACATATATCGTCGGCATAGTCTAAATGCCTAAGCCTTTCAAACGTTCTCCATTGAATACCTTGCCTCTCAGTTGTACCGACGCTGGCCGTCAGAACATCATCTATCGCCAGCAGAAAAAGAATTGGCGATAAAACATCCCCTTGTCTCACACCCTGACGCACTTCGAAAGAGTAGGATAGCTGCCCATTATGCATCACGAAACACCTTGCATTATTGTAGGACTCCTTTATAATGGCAACAATTTTTGGCGGAATTCCTCTCCCAAGAAGTGATCTCCATGTACATTCTCGGTTAACTCTATCAAAGGCCTTCTCAAAATCTACAAATATGAGGTTTAGCGGTGTTTGAAATTCTACAGACTGCTCAAGAGCAATGCGTAAGGTGTTGATATGGTCAACGCACGACCGACCGCTGCGGTAGCAAGTCTGATTCCTCTTGAGTGTAGTCTCAATTCTAGCCTTTATCCGTTCGAGGATTAAAGTTGCCATTAGCTTTGGGAAAACGGACAAAACGGTAATATCACGCCAATTGTTGCAGTTTTTGAGATCACCGTTTTTTAGCACCTTAACAATCACTCCATCCTTCCATTCCCTGGGATAGGTTTCGTTTTCCCAAACAGTTTGTAAAAGCGGATGCAAGATACTAGCTGCTGTGGCGGGATCAGCTTTCAGGAATTCCGCTGGTACTTGGTCAAGCCCGGCTGCTTTGTTGTTTTTGAGGAGATTAATCGATGTTTCAATTTCCGCTACTGAAGGGGGTTCGATGTCAACACCCCTGCAAGATCTGCGCATCTCGTTAAGTTGGGGCACTTCAGCACTCTGTTTAACGGGATCCTCATTTAACAGGCACAAAAGTGATCCTTCCACCTGCGACGTTGATCTTCAATTGATACCAATAGTGTCCCATCCACATCCATTACAGGATGATTGTTGTTGCTTTTTTTCCCGACAATAACGTTGCACGACTATTTTCTGAAAGGATATGTGAAGTCGCTTTTCTTTGACAATTTGAAGGACGACATTCGCCGCCTTATTGACGATATATGGCCAAAAATGTTGGGAAAAGTCATTGAACATTGGACCTCCAGATTAGACAACGTTCGGGCCCGTGTGGTGGTCATATTCCATAATTTATATTTAAATTATAATGCCAAAAGATTATCTTTGAAAAAAGTAAATTTCAATTCAATTTAAAAAAAAATCATCTTTATTTGATTCCACTTCAAACTTGTTTAACTCTAAAAAACACCCTTTACAATATCTGCAAATCTTCAAGAAACTCTGAATTATTTATGCTAAAACGGTTTTTACAAATGAAAGGCAAACAGATTTGAAAATAATTTTTGTTTTTGTTACAAATCTATTCTCTATATTAATTTTTTTGAAATACATACATAAATTTCAAGAATGTTAAATCTGAGCAGATAGTTAAAACTAAAGTTCGGGTTAATTCAAGATTTCTTAAAACATTTATTTTGATGGGCTTCTTTAGAATTTAAGAAAAATCCATGGGAAATTTTTAATCGGTCCGATTCGTCGAATTAAAAATTTTGACATTTCTCGACGTTTCAAGGTCCCTAGAGTCGAAATAAAAGATTTTTAGAGAGATGTCTGTGCGTGCGTGTGTACGTACGTTTGGACGTCCGCGTCCGTACGTTAGCGACGTTTTTTGGTAGTACATAGCTCAAGAACCAGTTGAGATATCGACTTCAAATAAATTTTGTTATATAGATAATAATGCAGAAAGGACTCTCAAAAAAATTGAGTGGGTAGTTTTTTTACCATAGCAATTTAAAAAAAAGGTAAACATTTTGGTTAAAAAAAATGTTACCATCAAAAAACGATTTTATCTCCAAAACAATTTTGTGCAACGAAGAATAACGTTTTCAACATCTGGTAAAATTTTGAGAAAAATCAAATTGACAGTTTTTTTATAAAAAAATAAAAACCTAAAAAAAACATTACTCAAAGTTGGTAAAAATTGATTTTCGACTTAAATATCTTTTCAAAACTTTGAGATATTGACTTTAAACTAATTTTATCTTTTAAAAAGAAACTGTTGTCAACATTCAGTAATGTTTTGAAAAAAATTGAATTGACAATTTTCTTACAACAAATAAAAACCTAAAAAAAAAAACAATACTAAAACTTGGTAAAAATTTAATGATAATGATAATAAATTATGTTCAACTTTCTCTGAACAAAATCGTGCTTAATTCTTTAAAAAGTATTGTTTTGTTGGTATGACAGAAAAACAAACTTAATTTTGTCGACCAGATCAATAAATAATTTGGCTTTCTACTGTTAACTTAAAAATACATAAATATTTTATAAATAATTGTTAAGACATTTTTTAAACCATTTTTATAATGTCAATTATAAATGTAAAAATAAATACCTCTTGTAAAACCTTCATTATTAAATAAATATTTGAATTACTGTCCTATTATAAGTTTAATTTCTGTATTAATAGAACCTTAACAAAAAGAAAACTAATCAAAAATGTTCAAATGTTTACCATCAAACAATCATTAAGGGTCCGGTTATAGCTATCAGTAAAATCCCTCAGTAAAATTTTTGTTTTTAGTTTTTGAACACGTAACAGATTTATTTCTAGCAAAATATTGATGCAATAAGATGAATCCTGTATTCAAGTATTTTTTTCAAAAAGAAACAATGCATTTAAAGTTTTATTTAATTTATAAATCCATTTTAATTTTTTTAATGATGAAATGTCATTTTACTGAACAGCTGACTGCCAAAAGCCAAAAAAAAAATCCATTTCGTTTTACTGTTGGTGTTCCAATTTTTTACTGTTCCGATCACATCATTAAAAATTTTACTGATGAAAGCAACAGTACAAAAATTGTCTGAGGCGGGAAGCCTCAAAGTGACATTTAATTTATTGACGTAAATTTACTGATTGCTATAAACGCTCATCATTAAAACATTTCAGATTCCTCCTGTTTCAAATTTTACTGATAGCTATAACCGGCCCCTAAAGAAAACTTCCATTAAACTGACCTATAAAATAAATACAAAGGCCAATCCCAAATTCACGTGTTAAAAGAAAATATTAATTTAACTAGATAAGTTTATCGTACGATTATGATCAATTGATTTATAAACGTTGACAAACACTTCAGAGCTTCTTGGGGTAAATAAATTAATAAATAAATGTAATTTTATTTAAATTACCGCCAATAAGAATTTTATGATATTTTTCAATTAAATAATCATCACATGAGAATAAATATTTACCATAATAAAATTATTTTATTTTATTTTTCATTATTTTTTCCCTCAACAACAGAAAGGGTTTTAATGATTACAACGGTCGGTCAATAAGGTAATGTGGGTGGCAATAAAATTATATTTTTCAATATCTTTAGTTCGAATGTGACTTTTAAATCAATCTATCAAGTCAGATTTTTGAACTCTTATAATTCGAAAAAAAAAAACATTTTATTAAGCTCTTTCAGGCTATGTAAATTAATAAAGTACTTTTTTCAATAAAATTCGTGATGACTACTACAATCCTTTACTTTAATATTCATTATGCTAACGGTTCAACAGAGAAATGCAAAAGGGTATAAAAGCAATTTTTTGATTGTATTACGATCTTTTAGTCTTAAGGTTATAACATCAAGTTTTTAAAATATTTTGATAAAAAATATAATAAATGTTGTAAACAAGTATTTATGAGTTTGATCACATGAAGCTTAAATTGGATTGTGGTTTCGGAATCAGCACTGAAAACACTGTGTGGGTTTTGATAGCCTTAATTTAAATTCGACTTAAAAATTATTGTATGACGACAGATTTTTGAGATAGGTATTACTTTTTAAAATTCAAAAAACACGTACCTACATATGTATATAAGGCTTTTGTAAATTTATGAAGTAGCTTTTTTTCAATAGCATCTGTGATGGTTTTCCAAATCTATAATCCTTTTCTTCAATATTCATTTGAAGTATTTATATAATTTTTATATAATATTCATAAAATCTTCATAAGTTTTTAGATTTCACCAGTCTTACAAAAATCTTAAAAAAAAGGCTAAACCATTCATGCTAAAACGGTTTTTAACAGAAAAAGTCAAAACGATTTGAAAGTAAATTGTGCTCTTGTAAGGAATCTGTTGTCTAAACAATTCTTTTGTAACAAGTTCTTGAAATATATTAAAAATATAAAAATAATGTTGAAAACGGGTATTTTTAAAACTTGAGCAAATAGTTTAAATTAAAGTTTGGATTCAAATCAGCACTAAAAGTTGGTTCATCTCACCGAACAGTGGAACAAATCTCTATATCGTTTTGGAGAAAGTAAGATTATTGCACTTGATAATTAAAAGGCATTTGATAAAGTTTGGCATCTTGCTCTCTTATCGAAAATGCGTGCTTTTGGTATTGACGAATCTCTTCTTCGTTGGATTAGAAATTTTCTTTCGAACAAGTTGTTTTGAACGGATTCAAGCCTGAAACCCATAAAATAAATGCTGGTGTGCCCCAGGACTCCGTTTTGTCTCCGACCCTTTTTTTCATTTTTATAAATGATCTCCTGTCTGCTACTTCAATCCAATACATTGTTTCGCTGACGATAGCACTCTTAGCTTTTCATATTCGTTTCCAGACTCACAACCCTCCCTTTTGGATGTGGAACTGCAACGGCAAAATATGATAAGCTCATTAAATTCCGATCTACACACCATTGTATGATGGAGAATAAGAAACCGTGTGGAATTTAATGCTTCGAAAACCCAATGCTGTCTTGTATCGTTAAAGCGAGATATACCCTCTTTGCCACTATCTATGAGTGGCACTTGCATCAACGAAACTGAAAATCTTGACATCCTCGGAATGTGCATCAGCAACCACCTTTTGTGGAGCGATCACATACGCAATGTCGCCAAAAATGCTGCAAGATGTCTACATTTTTTGAGAAGATGCAAGAAATTTTTCTCTCCGTCTGATCTGGCTACAATCTATAAAACCTATATACGTCCGAAACTTGAATATAACTCTCATCTCTGGGCTGGTGCTCCAGTAAATTATTTAAGCCTCTTGGACAATATTCAAAGACGAGCTTTTAAAATTATTGTTGACATTAACATCATCAACACGATTACGTCAATCGAACATCGTCGTAAAGTTTCTTGTCTTACCTTTTTTTACCGTTATTTTAACGGACTTTGCTCTAGTAAAATAGCCAGTTGCATTCCTCCCCTTAAACAATTAAACCGTAATACACGCGCTTCTAGAAATGAACATCAGTTTACCCTTGAGCCTAACTTCGGTCGTACTATGAAGTACAGAGATTCAGTTTTTAGCCGTACTACGCGAATGTGGAATGTCTTGCCACGCTCTATCTTACAAACTACGTTTTTGATTGTTTTTAGCACTTTTGAAGGGCATATTTTAAAAACCTGATGTGTTAGAAAAATGTAAAGGCCAGATTTTAATTAAGGGCATTTTAATCCTTTCAAAAAGTATTATTTTGTTTGCGCACTAGAAAAAAAATCGAAATTTCGTCAACCAACAGTTATCGGACTCATTTATTTCAACAGGCTTTGACTTTGTCAAATGAGGTTATCTTGCATTTTATGTATTTAAATTGTCATTAAAAGAACTTCGAAAATTATTCAATACAAAAATTAAGTTTAAGTCGTTTTCTGCCAAAAGATGAATTCGAGACATTCAACCAATCTAAAACGCCATTCTTCGCAGCATAAAAGTATAATGAAGGTCATATCATTTCTTCCAGTTGTTCATTAAGAAAATAAAATAAGATCCGGAAAAAATAAGTGAGATCTTAAAATATACCAAGTTTTAAAATAACAGAGGTCTAAAATCAACTTATTTTTAGCAGTGTATAACACAAAGCTATTCTTAAGAATAATAGATATTTTCTTGTAAATGGTTACTGGCTTAAATTTCATGGGTTTATCTGGCCAGTTCTTTGTTACTTTATTATCCAAAAACTTTTCCACGCCCTCTGACTCCACAATTGTTGTACCTGGACTTTTTTTTGCGGACACAGGCTTACCGCTCTACTTGATTTTATTATTCTACGGCACTTTAAAGTGGTAAGTTTATAGTAATTTGGAGTTTTAATATCAGCTTATATACCTTCAATAAGAAAATGGGTGGATACCATACCCCCTTAATCGGAAACCACAGTTCTTCGATTTTTTTCTTTCCATTAAAGGTTTTACAAAGTCGGAAACGTGGATCAGTAACGGTCAGCCTGCCTGTCAGTTTGGGTTCTTGTTAGGTTCTGAAGTTAAAAATGTTTCGGAAACTGACTAAGTTTGTTGCTGTAAAAAAGGGAGTAGTGCAAGGATTTGGCTAGGCATTACCGTACCCTCTGATTAGGATTAAGTTAAAAGCAATACTCTTTATAAAATTCATATGAAATAAATAACTAACTAAAAACCATAGATAAAGACCCTAGTTGTGTCAATTCCAAGTCGATTTTAATTCTACTTAATTTTAGGAATAAGGCAACATTTCCAACCTTTAACCATTTGCAGAATTGAATAATTCTATTTTTAAAGAACAACAATAGATTCCCATTGAATTATAATTTCCGCTATAAAACAATAATTTGTGAATGATAAAATACAATTTATGACTTTTAGAGCATATGATATTTTGATAATGGTATATTTCCACTTGACTTGAAATTAAAATTAAATTATATAAAAATAATTATATTATTCCAATTCTTAATGTGAGTATCTATGAGCTTAACTAAAGGTCGGTAAGAGCACTTTGATAATAATAATTTGTTTACAATAAAAATATAGGTAAACATCTTAATAAAAATAAAAACAAAATACCTGAACATTTTTATGACACACCCAACTGTTGTTTATAATAAATTCAAAGCTTATCACGCTTAATTCTTTAAGGATTGACCCTAATCTCATATTTTATTCTATGTTACGGGCATGGCTCGGTATCAATAAATTAGCAAAGTTATTTTACAAATATATTGAATAACATTATTTGTTATGAAAGATACCACTATAAAATATTTTAATTATTTATAGTGATAAGCAAACATTTGAAATAAAATCAGCTGATTTTTTTTTTCAGGAAAGTTAAATATTTATTATCATTTAAATGATTATTCTGAGTTGAGAAAGGCAAAGACACATAATATTTTAAGTTATAGCTTGCTAAAGAGTCTATGATTCAGTTAAACAATTAAACGACGACTTTTTACTAACTATTTACGAGTAGAAGGCATTTTTTTCATTCATTAAAATAAGCATTTAGTTAGCTTTCACATGGATATACACGAACACATTTTAACTGTATCTAAAGCATACATATTTTTAAATAATTAAAGGGTGGGCCAAATACAAGTTTTGTTTCAATGCAATGCATAAATATGAGCAAACACTTTCATAACTTACACTGTTTAGTGAGGTTTTATATTGATGGTCTAGTTTGAATCCGTTTCAAAATTAATATATTGTAATGTGTATATCTACACTCTTTATCTCTTTTAATATCGTGTTATAGTAGAATAAGGGTAACATCTAGTGATTAAGAGGAGAACTCGCTTCGTTAAGCATCTAGAAACATCTAGTGGCTAAGAGGAGAACTAGCTTCGTTAAGCATCTAGTGATTAAGAGGAGAACTCGCTTCGTTAAGCATCTAGAAACATCTAGTGGCTAAGAGAAGAACTCAATTCGAGAACATTCAGCGCCTACAAGAACCTAGTAGTTTCTCGAACCAATTTGAGGTATATAAATAGGCGCTCGGAAGCGAAGCGGTTCATTATTGGTTGTGAACTGCGATAAGGTAAAGATTGTGTTTAAAAAGTAAAGACTGTGTTTGAAAAGTAATAATTGAAAGTGTTCAATAAATAAGTTTGGAACAATTTAAATAAAGAAAAATTATGTTTTATTTACAAGTTTGAATAAGTTTTAATTGTCGGACCAAGCCGAATATTACAATATCATTTCAGGTATTTAAAATATAATCATTCAAAATGCGGAAAACGTATATTAGGCGCCTTAAGGCTATGTGATTTGATGAGGTACATTTTTTTCAATGAAATTGGTGATGATTTTCAAAATTTATAATAACTATCTTCAATATTCTATTTAAATATTTTTTAGTATCATATTTTCATTTTAAAAAAAATCCTTAAAAGCTTGGAGTAACCCCGAAGAATGTAAGCTAAAAATGTTTTGAACAGAAAAACGCAAAACGGTGTGAATGTAACTTTTTGCTTTTTTATAGCGTATTCTTTCATTACTTCAAGTTTTTGAAATACAATTCTTTCATTTCTTCAAGTTTTTGAAATACATTTTTATATTCTTTTCAACTAAAGTATGCATCTTCAATCGGAGTTCAGAATAGGAATGAGAACCAACAATTTATTTAAAAAGATACATTTTTCAAAACCATGGAAACATGACATTGAAGATGTTCTAAAGCGGCATATACACGCAACAACATCTCATCAAGCATGTAAGAGTGTGTTTGTGAAATTGAAACACGTATAGAATGTGTGTATGCTTGGCGCGAAATCAAAATGTTTTGATTTTTCTTCAATCAGGGGTCTATGCTTGACAAGTGCTTGAAAAATCTGTATTCGTGATTGATTGCTTGATCAAGCATCATTCTTGTTTTTGCGTTGCTAGTGTCAAGACAGCATTCGGAAGGATTTTTTTTAATGTGCATGATGGAAGATACAAATTTTCAAAAGTTGGTTGTATGTTTCCTCGTTCATGCGAACGAAATTTTTGAAGTCATTTGGCCAACTTAATTTCAGTTCATTCAATAGATTTTTTTTAGCCACTCTTTCATCCAGATCCGTTTTTTCCGCAAATTTGTCCTCTTCATTTTTAACGCCAGGGCTAGTCCCAGAGCTATGCAACAATCGCCCGTGTCACTCATATTTTCCTAACTAAAAATCCGCACATCCATTCACATCCAAAATCTACGAAAAAATGATGCTTGATGACTCATGCTTGATGTGTGTATATTCAACGCGAAAAAGAATTTACAAACACACTCTCACATGCTTGATGAGGTTTTGATGCGTGTATATGCCGCTTATAAACTTCATATAGATTCAAATGAAGACTCGAAAGTCATCTTATAACTAATGAAATAACGATTTCCAAAAAACTAAAATTATTGAAACTATATTTAAAAAATAAAGTTTTGTACTTTACAAAGTCATCATAATTTTTCAAGGCAGAAAAGCCTTTTGCAAAAGTATTGTTGAAATGTTGTGGAGTTGAAAAAACTTAATATTGCTGGCCATTGTTTTCGCAGACCTTGTTGATAGCCTCATGGATTGCTTGGATGATATGGGCCTTAAGTCTGGAACCGTTTCCTGGTTGTTTTGGCATAATATCGGCACTTCACTGTTATACAAAACAAAAGTCCAAAGGGGATAAACCGTAGCTCCAAGGCGGCCAATTAACATTGTCAAGGCGACTGAAAACACTATTTGGCAATATGGTTCGTGAAACATAGTTTGTGCCATGGGTTCTTCGGCATGTCATCCTGAATAGACCAAATCCATGTCTTCTATTTCACTTATAAAAAAAAGTCGGTAACCTCGGCTCTGTACGTCTTTTACTGAAGCAATATTCACACAGTTTCTGTTTTGAAAAAAAAAGTTCCACCAATTTACAGTTTTCTCACTGTCTAAATTTCAAACCCCGAATGCTCTCTAAAAAAATTATATTTTCTTAGTAAAAATGTTTATAATTAAAGTTTTAGTTGTTTTTTGTCGAGGTACCATTTTTGGTAGGATTTAATCTTGTTGTAAAATAAACAGAACTTTTTTTTTATTTTACAGAAAGTTTGCAACAATATTTTGATAAAATAATTTTACAGACCGTGTCTCTATTCGCTCTCTATATTCGAGTGAAAAATTAATTTTTATGATTTTTAGTACTTAGTATTTATTGTAGGTTTTTATTGTTGCAAATAAACTGTCAATTGGATTTTTATAAACTCGTGCCCGTCTGTCGATGATTCTAAAAGTCTTACAAACAATTAATGACGACATTGTTCTCAAGATGATAAAATAATTTTGATTTCAATATATTTTCTAGTTCCCGAGATATTTTAGTCCAATTTTTACTAATTTTTAGTAGCATTTTTTGATAGCTTTTGTTTTTACTAAAGAAAATGCCCATTGGATTTTTTTTTTCATTATCTTATAATTAACAACATTTATTAACAATCATTTTTTGTATAGAATGAAATAATTTTAAAGTCAATACCTTCATTTGTTCTTGAGATATTCAAGTCGAAAAACGGTATTTGATAATTTTGTGTAGATTCTTTGTTAAAAAAAACTTACTATATTTTTAATTGTTGCCAAGAAATTCGAGGCGAAAATCAATTTTTACCAACTTTTAGCAGAATTCTTTTAGGTTTTTATTTGTTGTAAGATGTTCGCAAAATATTCAAGGAGATAAATACTTTTTTCAGTTTTTTTTTTAAATTATTAAAAACCGTTAGTTGATTTTTTTGAATTTACACCAATTTGATATCACGTCACAATACAAAATATATGAAATGTATTTATATTCACTAGCGTTTTTAGTTCGAGATATATTTGGGGCTATATTAAAACACGAGATTTTAATCAAACATGACATTCCGATGGTAGAGAAGTCGAAAAAAGGGGGTCTTTCGATTCTGTCTATCTTTCGTCACCCATACATCCCAAACCTATACTGTCTTAATAATATTTCATGATCAAAAATGTCATTACTTTTTGTTTGGATTTTAAATAAAATATTAATTTTAATTTTAAAATATTAAAAGTCAATATCTCTTAAAGGGTTTCAACATTTTTTAACGAAATTCAAACATAAATGTTTATTTATATGCAATAAATAACTGCATACCAAAAATATTTTTAAGACAAAATTAAAAACATTTTTTTTTTTAAATAATTAATTTAAAAAAAAAAACAAGAACAAATTTAATAAATAAGTGCGTTTTTGGTATTCCATATATAGTACAGTGAGAAATTGCCAACAAAACGATCCGCAGTAGCCAGATTTTTGTATTTAAGAATTGGTAGAACTAAAAGAAGATATTTCAGAATACTAATTAAAAAAAAACACACAAATAGAAGAAAGTTTTGTGAAAATCAATTGTTAAAATTAACTTAGCAAAAAAAACTAACTAAAACTAATAAAATGAACAATTTTCAAGAAGAAATGGTAAGAAAACATCTGGAAATTGAGATTTTATAAAAAAAGTTCATTTAACAATTGCTTCAAAGAGGGGGTTTGTTCGTAGACTACTACATTAACATGTGGTGTTGAATCGAGCTTGAAGCTCGCCTAAATTCTTTATATACTTGAATCGAGTTGAAATGATCTTCATTCGCCTCGATTCCGGTCGGGGATTGGAGTCGAGTCAAAATTTGTGAAGAAAAACCTGTGTGGAGGAGTTGGTTTTACAGATAATGCGTTATGGTCTGTTTATTTGCATGTTTGTGTACAAAAAATATAGTTTTGTTTTAATCAAATACAAAAAAAAATTACACATGGAGTAGGTAGAATATTCTTATATGGTGCTGAACTATTCAGTTTTTCATTGTTTAACACGAATCAAACTATCTCACTTGCACTTCATAAGAAACATCGAAACACCATTTGCATTTCAGAAAGTGCTGTCAAACGTAATCATTTTTAAATCTTCGTGTGCGGTGGAAACACCAAAAAGATTTATTTAATATAAACTGAGATAAACCTTTGTGGAAATATAGCAAAACTTAATTATCTTTTCTATTGTTTTCTCTTGCAAAATAAACCCAGTTAGTCCATTTTTATTTACAAAACTATGTAAATAATATCAACAGTAATAGATTGATTTTTTCCTCAATGGAAAACACACATGATTCCAAATGCACAACTTCTCAACGAACACAGCCATCGAGATACAAATGCAATATCAATCGTATCAACATTTGAGAACGAAATCACATAAGATCCATTCGAGACTCGTATAAATGAAAAAAACCCATCCATAGTAAGATTCTACTCTAACTTTTATCGGTGTTATTCATACTATGGATATTGTTTTTGTTATTCGTGTAAAATCCTACTATACTATGGATAGATTTTCCAACAAAACATGGGTAATCAAGGTTTTTTTGTTTAATGAAATGACACTTAAATTTTTGAAGAAAATCTCATTTTGAAGATACATTTTAAATCCTAAAATACAGGAAATTTGTTTAAAAAGACTATGTATATGGATACTTGGGCCACGTTATGTTACCCAGTCGTGCATTTTATTTTGAATTGCTGTACTAAAAAAAACACCCACTAAATTTTTTTAAAGTTCATTGTGCATCTTATGTAATACTAAATTAATTTGAGATATGGTCAACGAAAAAATGTATCTTGAACGTATGCATAAATAATTTCAATTTGATTTTTGATAAATACAAATTTTATGGCGGTTTTTCCGAAGAAGGTCATAAAAAGTACCTGTTTTCACAGTACCTGTCACATAAAAAAGGACAAGATCTAAATTTGCCTATTAGCGTGTTTTAAATCAGATAATCTGAATGTTTGGGAGCTTAGTACGAGTATTACTTTAATAGAATTAAGAAGTATGGGTAGAGGTAAGGGTCTAACCAAGGAGGAAATAGGCCAAATTCGAGCTTACCGGGATCTCAGAAAAACCATCCTTTTTTTAGTCAGCAAAATTAGAAGAAGTTCAAATGTTGTATACAACTACCTCAAGGACCCAGAGAAATATAAAAAACCCAAAGGAAGAGTTATGAATGCCACATCATTTCAGAAAAGGCGGACATAGTGAGAGCTGCTTCAAATTCAAGGATTTCCATTGTAAAATCAATGAAGAAGCTGGCGTAAATGCTATTAGATCGTCTGTTACTCGGGTGATACAGAAGGCAGACCATTTACGACACCAAAAAATTATGAAAAAACCACTATTGAATGCTGCATACAAGAGCCAACGTTTAAACTTTGCAACAAATCACATCAATTGGAATGGAGCTTTTCGTTTCTTCCAATGAAAAAAAATTACGTTGGACGGACCTGATGAATATATGTACTCGTACATAGCTGCAATTTCCATGATTTAAGAAAGGAAGAAATCCATCTTGAAAAACAGCACAGCAAAGGAGGTGGTGTAATGGTATGGTTAGCAATAACCTATTACTGGCCCGTGGAGCTGGATTTTCAAAGCTCCAAGATAACGACAATCACTTACAAATCGATTCTAAAACAAGCTTTCCCGCAGTTTTCTAGATTATTTGGTGGATGGACTTCCCAACAAGATAATGCACCAATACATACCGCACGGACAACAAAATCTTGGATTCTGAGGCAAAATGTGAACCTATTACCATGGCCGCCATATTCTCCAGACTTGAACATCATGTAAAACGTGTGAGGATGGCTTTCAAGTCTACGAAGAAGGACGGCAATACCAAAAAACCGAAGAGATTATTGAAGCCATAAAACAGTCCTGAGCCCAAATTTCGCTCAAATATCTGACAGCACTCTATGAATACTACACCGCAGGTTACTTGAAGTAATTCAGAAATCAGGAGGCAGCACTCATTACTAAAAATTATTTTAACTCATTTAATAAAACCAGGGGTGGAATCGGGTAAGGTGATTTGTGATAGGTGACAGTCACAATCAACAAATTCGGTCTGTGTAAGGTGATAGCCACCGGTGACAATCACGATTTGGTGACTTTTTCTGGTGACAGCTCTTTAGTTGTCACTTTCATTGGAAATTGATTTTTATTTTTAGTTGCTGAAATTTTAAGACAATATGAATGTGTTTGTGCCTTTAATTTTACCTTCTGAAAATGCTGAAAATAAAAATATTAATCATAATAGAAATGTCCGGCTCTTGAGGATTAACCTCCGCAATAAAATAAACATTCTTGATTTTCCAAGTCCAAAGTAAGTACGCATATGTGCTATATATTTGTTCACATATAAATACCTATTTATTACAACTTGTTTTTTTTTATTTATAATTAATATTCTGAATTAAATAGATTCTTAAAAAACTTTCGATTGAATAAGGAAACATTTTTACATATCCTACCGCTTCTGGATTTGTCAGCTGGAATGCGGTCAACACACATTTCCCCTATTCTTCGATTAGCCGTGACTTTAAATTTTCTTGGAGGTGGCAAAGGCAAGTTTGCGCTGGTCACTGGTCAGCTCCAATGGGCCAAAGTACTGTTTGTGAGGTTATTTCTTTGACCTTAAAACAAATGGAGAGGAAATTGTGCCCACTTACAATCAGATTTAATCAATCGGCTTCAGAAGCAACAAAAATGTTCTTCTACGAAAAATACCAAATTCCTGGAGGTAGGATTTTGTTTCTTAGTAAAAATAAACTAATTTTATTACTTGTTTTTAAGATTGATCACTTTTTATGATCACAAAGGTGACAATCAAAAATCACCTTAGCCGATTCCACCCCAGTATTTACCTAAACTATAAGATTTTTTGTTATTTTCTTTACTTTAAAGGTACTTACAGGTAAATTTTGATCTTGTCCCTACTCATGTGACACAAAAACACAGGGACTTTTTATGATTTTCTTCGGAAAAATCGCCATAAAACTTGTATCAACTTATTCCAAAATGTTTTTTTTAGAATATAAACTTAATACACACCTCATTCATTCCACTTCTGGGATTTTCCAAAAAACCTAAGGGGTTGAATAATATTTTCAGGAAGTACTTCTTTTCGTAGGTTAATATTTTTTGTTAAAGAAAATGCCAATTGGATTTTTCTAAATATTTTAGCACATGTCATACATAAGCGTCGTTTTTCGCAGTTTAAAATAATTTTGAAGATAATGTTATTTTTTGCTTAAAATATTCGAGCAAACAAGTACTCAATTATTTTATTTATAAAATTGATTTTTTTTCATCTTTTTAAAAATCATGAATTTTGATTCTAGTCTAAAAATACCAAATCGGAATAACAATAACTTTTTATTTTAAGTAAAAAATACATAAAGCAAAATATTTTTTTATATTTTTAAGTCTTCAAAAATAGTATTTTTTTTAAATTGAAATCATTATGTTATGATCGTCTTTCATAAATCACCTAAACTTAAATATGGAACTTTGCATAGATTTTAGTTTCTTAAGGGATATAAACCCAAACAATACTAAACTAACGTGAACTTCAAGTTATGCACATTACATTATATCACATTGAAAGTAAGGAAACCGATGTAAATTAAAATTTTAACAAAACCGAGGGACATACATTTTTTGTTAAGATTCTAGGTCAAAATATACCTTTAAAAACACACACACATTATGTTTGATATATGTATAGTTGAATGAAAATTCTGTTTTCAAATCTAACAACTAAAAATTTGAACAAATTCCAAGCTTTCACTTATAAAAACATAAGCACTGATAGCATATGTTTTTATAGTATAGGTTAATTTCGTTGGTATTTTGTATTTGTCAATATTTTAAACAACAACAAAATATTAATTAAGTTAGTCTTATTTACAAAACTTATACAAATCATAACAACAATCTCTTTTTCTTAGTTGTGTAATTAAAAGACAACTGATAACTTCTTAAAAAACTTACATTTCACTTACCTAGATTATGAACAACAACTTATCTAATATTCACTTTTAATTTCTCTACTTCCTCTATCAAATCATCGGAACTAAATTGAAACTAAAAACTGCTTACTTTTCAGCTGAAAGACAAATTATAAATGTTTATGAATTTAAGAATTCGAATTTTTAACGCCCGCCAATAGAAATAAAATCCCCCTTGCGACATTCTAATTGTTTTTTTTTCGTTCATCAATTTATTTACCACAAACCGCTGATATGACTTCTGAACTTCGCATCAAAGCTTTTGGACAATAAAAATTCTAATTATTCTCAATTAATTTTATAATTTCATCTGTTTGGATTTAATCTAACTGTAAAGGGTGTTCTAGTTTGTTTTATTTTAAAATACAAACTGCCTAAGATACGAGGGTACCGGTTTAAAATTATAATATTATATTTAAATTAATTGCCAACTTCTTATTATAAATATATTTAAAAGTAAGACATGATCAAAAGCTGAGAAGTGACTCTTGACGATTCAATCTGGAAAGCTTAATGTCAATCACCTTAATATAATCTCAGTACGTTTATTGCTCTTGTTTAAATAAGTCTAGCTTCGATGTTGAATTGAATTGAAATCAGGAAAAAAAGAAAAAAAAACAGAGAATTTTTTAGGGAAAGAAAAATTCTAAGGGAAGTTAAATTCTAACAACGAGATTCTTGTTCATGTTTCTATTAAAACAAAGGGCGCGAAATGTGTCCCTTTTAAAACTCCAGTCCCCCAATGTTAAAGTAGACAGTAAGATTTTTAATTGTAATGTGAATTGTATATTAGCGTGTGAAGTAATTTAAATCAATTAATGCTTTTTAAAGGTGACAATCAAAACAATTTGTTTTTTTTTTTAAGGTCGTATCTAATTGCCTATAAATTGCAATCGGAAAATTTCCGAAAATTCTTTGATTAGATTTCAATTTTTTCACATGATGACACGCTTGAGCTGCCGAATTATTGTTATTGAATTGATTGAAGCATTAGCTTAACTATGCGTTATTAAACGTATGTACAAATATAAAGCTATTATCCACATACAACTTAAATTAGCGGTGGTTCCCTGTGGCGTATGTGCAATTATTTTCATTAAATCCATTTTCTGTTCGTTTGGTCCCAGTTCGCAAAGAGAAAAGATATGAAGCTACAAAACATCCAAAAATGTTTCAAAAAGATGATTTTTATTTCTTGGTTCTGGTGCGAGGTTTGAACAAGGATCAGGGTGCATCCTTTTTTTTTTAATTTAAATTCAAACTCCGAATAAATTACGACAAATATTTTTATTTATTTGCAATTTATATTGTGTATCCTTTTAAAATTGCATATTAAACAAATAAAAAGTCTATGGGTGATATTTAAGCTTATTTTCATGATGTCTACTAAATTGGAAATTACTAATTTAAAAAAAAAAAAACAAAGATGGTGTCTTTCTAAGCTTAAAAATGATATCAATCTTTCTAATACTTAATTAAAAACTTCTTAACTGCTGCTTGTTGCATTTTTAATAATTAAGCTTAATCACAAACTTCTTAGCCATATTAATGCCTGGCTTACGAACAGCAATAGCCTTTTCGTGTGGCAAAATATCCAACTCCTCTGTTTTACCATCATGATAGAGTGTTGCTGATTTGGGAGTCTTTTCAAGACCAGCAATTACAACACGTTCTAGCCATGATTTTGTAGTGTAATTGGGTTTTGTTTCGAAGATGTTCTTCAATGCGTTGTCACTGAATTCAAAATGAGTATAGATGTATTTTCCATTACGGTATTCGTAGGACTTCTCATCGTCAATGTACAAAGTTCCCTTAGCTGTGCCGGCTTTGTCAAGGCAAACCACCAAAGTGTAAGGGTCTTCTTTCATGAGTGTAGCTGCACGACGAATACGTTCCTTCTTAGGGATAATCGAACCTCCACGTTGGAATACGGGAGTCTGTAAAAAAAAACACACACATTTAATTTGTCATCAATTTTTATAAACCCTCCAACTCTCTTACCTTTTTATCATCTACTGTGATTGTTTCATGGCCAACTTTGTCGTGTTTTTGGAAATTATCAACATCGAACCAAACATCTCCGTTCTTCTGCTCATCCTTGGCTGGGAAATAAACATCAACTTTGCTAACTCCTTTCTCCATAACTGGACGCACCAAGAGATGATTGTGCAACAAGAACTCCGAGTCTACCAAAAAGGCATCCTTATCCTTGGGATAATGGGCAAGCAGAGGCCTCATAACTGGATGGCCGTACCTTTCATGTTCGTAGAACATTGTATACCAGAATGGCAGATAGCTATAACGTTTACGAATTGCATCACGAATTATCAAACGTGTCTTCTCCGAGAATAACCATGGTTCGCGGCGCTTGGTATCGATGTGAGCATGACCCCTGAAGAATGGAAGGAACGCTCCAGTTTGGTACCAACGTTCGAGCAAATCAGTTTCGGGATTTCCAAAGAAACCTCCAACATCAGCTCCACAGAATGAAAAACCAGCAACAGCCTCACTCAAACACATCTTGATCGAGTGCTGCAAATGACCCCAATCGGCCAGATTATCACCAGTCCAAATGACTGCATACCTCTGGGATCCAGAGAAATGAGCACGAGTAAGAATGAAAGGTCTCTGAGTAGGATCTCGCTTTATCATTCCCTCGAAAGTTCCCATCAGCTGCATGTGTCCGTACAAATTGTGCACATCCCGATGCTCCCAGTTACCATAATGGACCAAGTCCTTTAACATAGTCACTTCGGGACCATTGAAGACTGACGGTTCATTCATGTCATTCCAGAACATAACATCCGAGGTGGTTGTCTTAAAGTTGCTCAGCAAATACTGATCGGAGTAGTACTCTCGCACCACTGGGTTAAAGAAATCCGGATAGCTAGCAGATCCTGGCCAACACCAACCCTCGTAGTCCTTGCCATCGATGGTCTTCGTGTAGTAACCATTGTCGGTGCAATAGTTATGGAAGAAGTACCCACTGTCCCGCTTAATATGAGGATCAATAATGATAGTCAAATGACGACCTAGATCTGTAAGATTCTGGATCATAGCCAGTGGGTTTGGAAATTTAAAGGCGTCCCAGGTGAAGTATTTCTTGCCATCGGTGTACTCAATGTCCAACCACATAGTGTCCATGGGAATGTCATATTCATCGAATTTGGCCGAAACAGTTTGGACATCCTTGTCATCGTTGTAGTTCCACCGACACTGATGGTAACCTAGAGTGAAGAGCTGTGGAAGGTTGGCGGGGCCGGTCAAGTCGGTGTATTGCTTGAAAGCATCGAGAGGAGTGGGTCCGAGCAAAATGTATGCATCAACAATGCCACTCTCCGACATGAAATGTGCTGTTGGTGGATCCGATTTGCGAGATCCTAAAGAAAACAAACAACAATTTTTTTTAGAAAGAAGGAAAAGTTTGAAATGTTAAGTTTGGACTTACCAGAAACAAAGTTCACAATAGACGATACAACATTCTTTTCAGTGGTCAAAATATCAACCCAGGTTTCAGCTGCATTTTGCCAATAAACACCAGCAGTACGTTGAGGTCTTAAAAAAAAAAAAGAACAATTCAAATTTGGTTCTAAATGAGATGCAACAATCTTACCCATGACCATAGATGACTGGAACCGATCCATACAAAGCCATCTTACTGTCGAGCACATATTCAAAAACATCTAAATTATACAGCCTATAGGGATCTGTTCCCTGAGTCGATTTCAAAACAAACGAATCAGCATGCTCGGGAATTCCAAAGAGAACATCAGCCTCTGGGAAGGAGAAATCCAATGCAATAGCTTCAGGACCACGTGGCTTTGAGTCATGATGAGATTTGAAATTCTCCTCCCATGCTCCGGGATCTTCATCTTCAATTGATTTAGGTACCTCTGGGACTTCACCATCGACCTCATTTTCACCTGCAACAGCTGGAGGTGGAGCTCTTCGCCTCAAATGTTCAAAGTGCATCAATCCCTTGGCATTGACAGACACTGAGAGGACATCGTTTTGATAGAAATCGATTTTAAAGGGATCAGCATGGATGATAGCCTTGTTGATGCCAGTTGTGACGCCCAACTCATTAGTATTTAGCTCTTGAACCTTGATTCTAAATGAATATGTTTAAAGAAACAAAATTCAGGTGATTCAAGGCAAACTCATTCTACTTACGTTCCACTTTTTGGGATTCCTTTAAGAGCATCAGTTACTTTGTAACGAGGTTGCAGAGGGTTCTTCTCATCGATGAGGACATGGAAAGTATCACCCTACAAACAAAAATACAAATATTTAAATTCCTAGCCCACACAAATACGGTTTTTCAAGAACCTACCTCAAGAGCTTCCAACTTAAGAATGAACGGATGGTTATTCTCTTTGTTGATTAGGTCAACTGTTATCGAGTCAGAGTATGTGTTCAGTGTTCCAGGAAGGAGAGCGAATTTTGAGCTTCCAGGTTGGACTTTGCGACAACGTCTGAAACAAAGAAATTTGCAACAATTTCAAGAAGAACAAAATATGAGGGTCTAGTGCTACAAACTTACCTACAAAAACTGCTCTCGTCGCATGTTTTGAAGTTTTTTGGATCCACGCCAGAACCATAATGGAAGGTACAAAAAATTAACACAAATATTGCCAAACGCATTTTTGATTCTGCAAAAAGAAAAAAATGCAATTGAACTTGAAAAAATGTTTAAAAATACATTCTTGGCAGCAAGAAGGTTTGCAGGTGTGGAAAATAAATTATTAATTTTTTTTCGCTGACATGAAAGACGTAATAAACAAAAAAGAAAAAGCAGCCGTAGCAGCGCTGAACAAGCCTTTGAAGATGATAGTTAAGTGCTTTAAAGGTGATAATGATAAGATTTCGGCTTCTAGTAGTTTTTGTTGGAATTTTTGATTATCCAAAACCACGTCAGAAACATATGTATTGGGATTTTAAATTAGTTTTCAAAGATTGCTATTTGTTTATTTAACAATAAGTCATTAATTAATGTTTCTTTTTTTTCATTAAAGTTCTTTTTAATTCAAACAATTAGATTTTTTAATGCAAATACTGAAATGCCTATGCAAGACAAAGGGTCTGCTGATGTTAGTACCGTTTTGTAAATGAGACAAAAGACTTAGGAACTATTTTTCAAGAAATGTTTATGAAGTGTATTTATATGTTTAATTTTTATAATATATTTGTTATTTTAAATAATTAAAAACTATTTTTTTTTTTAAATTAAATTATGCCGCCACAAGAACTTACCCATCCAGAGTTAAAGAATTTTCCGATGAATGAATGACCAATGGCGTTGCAACACAGAAAAGAGAGAAACGTCATTGGGCCAACGTCATCTGTCAAAATTTATATCGGTAAGGTAAATTTCGGGCAGTTGTTCATGAGGTATTAAGCTTGAACCACAATGCAATTTTTATTAGGCCTTTTGCTTTTTAAGCTCAGAAAAGAGTTCTTAACAGAGTCTAAGCATATCGAGAAATCTCTGAACAAAGTGTATTCTGAACGCTCAAAATTATTTTTGAAACATAACTGAATACTTAGCTGATACTATTTGACATTATTCAATTTGCTTGTCATTTTCTTCGGCACAAACAAAAAATATGATTCAAAGCTTAAATAAATAATGATATCGCACTGGTTGGATAAAGAGAGAAGATCAAAAATGCCGACATCTTCAAAAATGCACATTATAGGAAATCGGATGAAGATAACATAGTGAAACCGAACATGTTCGTCTTTATAGTAGCAACTTCTTCTGTATCTGTATATTTTAATAAAATTGACAAAAGTTCTTTTTCTATCTTTAGCTCTCCATACACGACCGAATCATTTGGACACGATCCAAATTCACCCGACATACACTATCGAGCTTGGGCCTATTGGACCAATAGATTATATTCATATTTTGTTTTATAAAAATACATGCATATCTAAATACTGATCAACATAAAAAAGGTTTTTGTCGGCACGCAGACTCTGGTGAAAAAATAACAAATTCCTTCCAAAACAAAAACCGTGTTTGTCCAAATTCGTTAAGTTGTTTTTATTTTCTAAAAATTACAATTTAGATTTTAAAGAAAAAAAGGAAATTATAAGAAAAACTTACATAGGTATGAGTTCTTAATTTTAATTCAAAACTGCGGCCATCTACTCACACTATGCACATATTTCTGACCTAAAATCAGGTTAGGTTAATGGCGCGGAAAATTCTCGAGCCTTTTTTTATTTTGCTTTGTTTTAGTTATTCTTGTGGCACGGTATTGCCAGAATAATTAAATAAAGAATTTTTAGTAATGGAGATTTTATGGCTCGATGACAGTTTTTATAAAAGAAATTTTAAAATTACCAGCTAATTGTTATATAAAAATACTAAAATTAAGAAAAATATGACCGTTTTTTTTACATTTATCTTTATTGAACTTTTCATAAATTACAATTGAGCCTTGGTTTGTTGTGTCGGGCTCGTTGATTTTTGACTTGACCCAAACCGAGCCACCTCAGTTTGCACACATGGTCGTTTTAGCTCGGTTTGTGTCCATTTGGCTCTGTCGTTTATAGCAAATTATAGGAACACAAAAGGAGGAGTCTATTGTGTACTCTTTCTTTTATTTATAGTAAAACATACAGCTGAACCGCTTTACTTTTTTTCATTTCTGCAATGCAGATACACGCAAATGCACTTTGCTTGTGTTCAGCATTCAACTCGGTCTGCTCAGTTCAGGCCAGGTCAAACAGAACGCGTTCCGAGGGGACAATCAGCTAGCAAAACAGTCAGAGCGCACCGTTGGCCCTCCGCGTTCTGTTCGGAAAGCGGTTAGCTTTCGGTGTTTTATCGACCGTGTTGTAAAAGTAAAGGCAACTCTTTTTAAATTTATAAAATTGAAAAGTGCTTCTTATTGATTTTTCGAACAAGAATAAGCAATGAGTGTAAGCTGACAGTCAGTGTTTTTTTTTGACGTTTGACCCTCGAGTTCTTTGCAATAATTTACATCCATCTTTAATTTGACATTGGCCTTCTATTTTTAACCACTGGTCTTGATCGCATTCTGTTTGAACTACTACAACATAATATATATAAATATAGTTCTATAGAAGACAGGGAACGCAACTTGCAAAATTGTTTCCCGTCCCACCGGACCGTGTTCTGTTTGACTATGCCTTTACTTTATTCTGAGCTCATAGAGCGCGCTCTGACCAAACTCGCAACATATTCAAAACACAAAAAGAAACGAAAATTTAAAGCTCTGAAAAAAAGAAACACCATTTTTCAGTTTAACAGTTCAGACTCTGCTCTTAACTAAAAAATAAAAACGCATGTTAAGTTACTTCTCCAAGAGGTGATGTAATTAGCCGCTGATCTTGTGATTTAACTGCGAAGGGAATCAAATTAATGTCAATTGACACTTCTATCATAGCAATAATGCCAAAAAATCCCTTTGAATCAATCCGATTTTTTTTTTTTGATTTTGTAATCCGGATTAATTTTATTTGAAAGATTTTAAGTAAATTATTAGATTCTTACTTTTTGGCTGGAGGAAATATTGGGTAGTGTATGTATCAATTAATTTTAACGCTCTCTTCTTTAGCTAAGCGATCCAACATCTTAAATGTCAATTATTAAGCTAATAGTATGATAATTCAAATGACAGCTTTTGTATATAAAATCTATATTATTATATAACAGCTAATGTCACCGTAGTAAAAAAATACGATGATAGTACTAAAAGGTTTTATATACAAAGATGATATCAGAGTTTGACAGGTGTCAAATGATTGCGCTGCCAAATTCAAACTATGAAATAAATGACCCTATTATATACAGGTCTTACTTTTGTAACACAAAGTATAGACCTGTCAAATGTTTGAAAGGACGGCAAAATCTCAGAGAGAGTACAACATGCTAAAGAAGTAAACAACGTTTTTGTTTTACTTTGTCAGTGTGACAGGATCTTTCTTGTGAAATTTAATTTGTTTATAAAACCGAAATGTCTTTTGAAAGTTTTTTTTTACAGTGGTGTGGGAAATTAATTTAGCATTCTGAGAAAAATTTCGAAATAATGGATAATTATTCAGACTTGAACTCATTTGCAATAGACGAGGCGATGCCAAAAAGTAGTATAAAAAGAAAGTGCATCAAAACTATCTCGAGAAAGTTGTGCCTTCCTACACTGAAGAAAAATTCCTCCGACATTTCAGAATCAGCAGGGCGTTGTTTGAGCACTTATTTTAAAAATTCTAACATTTGAAACATTTCACCATTATGCATCCAGAAAAGCGTAACTCTGGACAAAAGCATTTTGCAGTGTTTTTTGTGGTTTGCCGGCAATGAAGCTTGTTGCTTCCGTGACTTGACAGATCGTTTCAATTTTTTTATTTACACAGTTTGCATTATTATATTTACAAAGAATGACAATGTTTCTCGGCAACATGAGCCCCAAAGTTATAAAGTGGCCCACTAAGAAATAAAAGGAAACGAGCAAGTTCTTTTAAAACAAAATGTGGGTTTTCAAAGGCAATATGTACACTTATTTAGTTATTTAGTCATCAAAGCAATTGGGGGTGCATATTATGATTTACCCCCAAAACATTGCAAAGACGACTACATACATAGATGGAAAAAGGGAAATAACCCTGACTATGCAAGCTATTTGCGATGAAAATAAAAAATGTATTGACATGTTTATTGGATACCCATTTATAATTTTCCAATTTCTAACTAGCGAAAATCCACAAAACAAAAGTGACAATGACCAAAATGTTTGTTGCTGATTTTGACAGTTGTTAAACTCCTTCAACTCAGAAATTCTTGCAGTAAACATTTGCTAGTTTTTCAATGCTGCAACTTTCTTGAGTTAAAGCACTTTTCACATGAGCACGACCAACGACCAACGAATGAACGAATATTCGTCGATTTTGACATTTCTTTCACATGAGAGCTTTTAATTCGTCGCGAATGAAGTTTGACTTTTAGGTTATGTAGCGCGCGAACAATTTATTCGTTGCAGTGTGGATGGTATGTGGAACGCGATCAATTTATTCGTTGCAGTGTGGATGGTATGTGGGACGCGAATAAAGTTTGACAGTTTGTATCAACTAGAATTTTGTTCGCGACGAATAAATTTGTTTTCTTAAATTTATTAATATAATGATATTGAAAAGTAAAAGTATGCATCATAAATCAAATAGAAACTATATTGCTATCGTTTTGTTAAGATTTTGTGTTCAAATATGTCTTTAAACGTATATAAAATCACATTTTGTAATTCATTCGTCGTTCGTTGGTCGCGCTCATGTGAATGCTACTTAACAAACAGAAATTTGTGAAACGTTGTGCGACGTTGTACGCAGTTTGAGTAACTAAATAGACCTTAAGTTAGTTTTTAACGTTAGACAGGCATGTTCAGAAACGCTATACGTAGTTTATCTTATGACTTAAACAGACGTGCAGCCAGTCTAAACTCGCGTTCCATGTATTTGAAAAGATGAAGACTTAATTTTGTTTAAAATACGTACATATGTCAAATGAGTAAACTACTTGTATTTTATTTATTTTGAATTAATGTCTTACATGTACCACTAAATAATTTTTAAAACAATAACTTTTACGAAAACGTGAACAAAACATAAATTTCTAATATTTAATTAAATTATCTACCGGAAATGAACGTCTCATGCCCATGCATTTCTCCCGATCAATGAAAAGTGCATTGACTTTTCTCCTTAGATCAGCTTCCAAACTAGCACGAGTTTTCAAAAGCTGCTGATGCTGAGATTCGGCTTCTTGCAATTTTCTATGCAAATTCGAAACAATATCCTGCAGATCATGGACTTCTTGAACCAATCGCATTTGAGCAAAATCTCTGAAATTAATCCATTAGTATATATTTTTTTTTAGAAAATGTTTAACCATTCATACTTGCAAAGTTCAACTCCCTCACGATGAGTACGAGCTTCCAGACGTGTTTGAGCTACTTTCAATGGATGCGACTTATCCTGGATAGCTTTTTGTAAAAGTCCAATGTGTTTTTCCAAATCAAACAACTCCTGTTGAACTTTGAACAAATGAAGCTGGACTTTACTCTTGGCCTCAGACATCTCTTGTGATCGACGATCTAAGGCGTTATTTGAATTGCTCCAACAGTCCCAAACGTTAGTGGCAGTTTGATTAATTATGGTTTCTATGTCACTGCGAAGTTGAGTAGACCTTGCGCGTTCAGTTTGAGATCTAAAATTGGTCGAAGTGACATTTAATTTTTTTTTTCTCAAAATAAACAAATATGTATAGGAAAATAAAGATATCCTACTTATTAACCCTTTGGCTACTGGATTGGGACCACGATTCCTGAGTACTTATTGTTGGATCGTATTTCTCCACACCTCCATAATAGCTGATTCCCCTACTATAATTGTTTAACTGATGACACACCGAATCGATTCCCAAGGTTGACTCTTTGTGTGCAACATCATCCTCAAGCAAATATTGGGCCCCACGTAGTTCCTGCAGTTGATTCATGACTCTGTCGTACAGATTTCTAAGCTTCTCCTGGCACGCTCGTAAATTAGAGACTTCCAGCAAAAGGCTTTTCTCAACATGGTCATGCACTTTTTCAACTTCTTGACGTCCTTCTCGATGGTAGAGACACTCTTGGGCAATATGCAGAGGAGTCTCAAGGTCTTGAATGGCTTTCGTGAGGATACCCTTGTAGCTTGCCAATGAATTGGTCTCAAAAATGAGCTTCTCCAACTCAGTGTTCAGCTCATTTTTCCAAAATGTCACATCGGTTAGTCTCTCACCCAAACGTCTGCCAGCATCTCGCTGCCCCTGAGCCGTCTTTTCATCTGTTTCACGCATGATGCGTATTGCTTCATTTCGCAATCTCTCCGATTGATTTCTTCCAATGAAGAAAAAAGGAGGTTTATAACATATAACTGACTTTCATGAAATATTATCATCACCTGTTTGAATTTGACTCCGCATATTTAGCCAAGCAGTTGTTAGTCCATTCTCCAGGAGTGTAGCGCGTATAAAGAGCTGTCCTTGCAGCATGCTGTGGATTCCTCTCAAACCCTGTAACCAAGTTGGGAAATGTCAGCGGCTCTGTTGACATTCCTGCTGGGGTAAAACATGGTTTCACTAGTTGATTTGTTATCGGTTGCTCTGCTACTGGATTGACCTCAATCATATCGTAGGCAAGAGTCGGTCGCCATGGATGTGGCCGAGTTGACTAAAAACAACAATCACTTTACACAATCCCAATTCCATTTTTTTTTTTTACTTTTAGCCAAGGTACCTGAAATGATGAACCTCCCCGAACAACCGATGAGCTTGAAGCAGGCTCCATACAAGGCGGACCACCAGCTGTGCTCCATGGCTGTAATTTTGAATTCTTATGAGTTTGGTCAAATTTTAAAACCATTTTTTTTTCGAATTTATCAAATAAACTACAAATTTAAAACTTCTAAAGCAAAATCTAGAATAATTTATTCGACATAAGAAAGTTGTGTAAAATTTTAAAACTTGTGAAAGAGTTAAATAAAATTATAGTTTTGAGGTGCAAGAAAATAGAAGTAGAGTAAAAATAATTATAATGATATCCAATCTAACGTATGATTCCACAAGATTACGATAGTCCTTTCTCTCAACATATTGCCCTCCTTCGCAGGACCATTTATCAAGTAGATTATCCTTAACCAGACGTGAATCGAAGACTCTGTTCTCGAGATATGAATTTGCGTGCCATTTCATGTTTAAGTTTTCAAAAATCTAGTCTTGACTTTCACTCACAATTGGAATACTAGACTTAAGTAGGATTTGTTTGAGGGTTCTTGGATTTTCGATGGGAGCAAAGACTGGATAACGTTTTTGAAGGTATAAATCTTCGTTTTTCCAGCAAAGCATTTAAAATATTTTGTTAATTTTCGAAATAGAAAGTCTCCGCGGTGCTATTGCTATTCATCCAAGGAAATATTTTCAACTGTCAAGGAATGTTAAAATGAAAATTCCTCCAGACTTTTATTGAATATCGATCAAACTTTGATGAAAGTTTAGATACTATATCGTATCAAAAACCTTTTCGTTGTGATGAACAACATTGATTTTTTGTGTGTTATGATTGAGGCCTCAGACAATATTAAGGAAGTAGAACACATTAAGTTTTTTATGGAAGAACAAAATGAGCTTTTCATTAAATGCTCATCAGAGGTGTTGAAAATACATAGTTTCACACCCGCATATAACTGAACTTAATTTTCGACCTAGTTTGTCAACTTTTAGAACCGTCAACCTTTGCTATTTTGTAACCTTAGTTAGTTAATAACCTAGGTTATTTTAAAACCTAAGTAACTTTATAAACTGGATTATTTCATAACCTGGGTTATTTTGTATATGCTTAGTTTTATAACCTAGGTTATTTTATAACTTGGGTTCACTTATAACCTATGTAAGTCATTTATGAACTGAGTAATTTTTGAATCTGGGTTATTTCATACCCTTAGTTATTTAATAACATTTGTTATAGTGTAACCTTATTATCTTATAACATGGGCTGTTTTATAGCATGGGATGTTTTTTCAGGTTATTTAAGAACCTGAGTAATTTTTTAATCTTTGCTATTTTATAACAGTTGTTATTTTATAACGAGGGTTATATAACTCAAGTTATTTTATAGTTGTATTGGTTATTTTATAGACTGCGTTTTTTTATAACCTGGGTAATTTTATAATCTTGGTTGATTATATATTTATATTTATAATCTAACTGAAGTCAATTTTTACCATGGTTAATTTATAACCTTAACCGGATAGTTTTATAACATGGTTATTTTGTGTTTGATTAATTTTATAATTATAATTTTATATTTGGGTTAATTTAACCTGTGCCCTTTATGAACTGAGTAATTTAATAACCTGGGTTATTTCATAAACTGCTCCTGTGTTATTTCGTCACATTAGTTATTAAATAACATTTACATTTTAACACTTATTTTCTTATAACGTTGATAATTTTATAACCTAGGATGTTTGTTTCAAATCATATATAACCTGAGTTTTTCTCTAACATTTTTTTTCTATTTTAAAACTGATTTATTGTATAACTTGGGCTATTTTATAACCTTGGTAATATTTTTGATTGGGTAATTTTTAAGCTTTTGCTACTTTATAACAGCGGTTATTTTACAACGTGGGTTATCAAAACTAAAGTTATTTTATAGTTATGTAGGTTATTTTATTTTATAAACCGGGTAATTTGATACGTTTAGTTTTCTTACAGCCTGTGTAATCTTATAACTTGGGTTATTTTTTCTAATCTTCGTTATTTTTTAATCTGGGTTATTTTTAATCTTGGGATATCTTGTAACCTATGTTTACTTAAAACCTAACAATTTCTTTTAACTTTTTTTATTTTTTAACCTAGTTTATTTTATAAACTAGGTTATTTTTGGTGCCTAGGTTATTTTAAAACCTTATAATAACTTAAGTTATTTCAAAGTTAACTGGGTTATTTTATTTCTTTGGTTATTTCATAATCTATGTTATATTGTAACATTGGTTATTTTATTAACCCGGGTGGTTTTAAAACCTAATTCATTTCTTAACCTTGTTTGTTTTTTCATCTGTTGTATGGCCTATTCTTGTAACCTAGGTCTTTTTATCACAGTGGTTATTTTGTAACCTTGTTATTTAATGACCTGGCGTGTTTTGTGTTATTATTTATTTTGTAACTTCGGTTATATATGTATTAGCTTGGATTACGTTACAACTAGAATATTTTAAAACCTTGGCTATTTTTAACCTTGGTTAAGTGTTGTTTTACGACATCAGAAAATAAATATTTTATATCATGGTTTATTGTTGAACCTGTGTTATTTTATAATCTTAGTTATTTTTAAAAAATTGGTATTTTATAACGAGGGTTGTTTTATGGCCTTGGTTATTTAATAACCCGGGTTATTTTATAAGTTTGGTTTGTATACAGCCTGGGTAATGAAATATCCCGGTTTATTTTGTACTAGCCGACCCGTGCTCGCGTTGCTTCGCAAATTGTAACCAACACATTCTTTTTGTGCTTATGGATTTTCTTCCGATGTTAGCCTTTCTTTTACCCATTTTATATTTCTATGCGATAAAAGAAAAACAACGAATTTAAGCTTGTTATGTACTCGTATTTAATAAAAAAAATCAAAAAACACTTCCTTACCGAAATTAACACTTTAGAAAAAAAAACTTAAGTAAAATATTACGTAGTAAAGGCCAAGCCGCACGTGAAAACAAACAAAACCATTTCAATTTTTTAGTCGAAAATAGAACGAAATTTTTGTCTTTTTTCTTCTTTTCTTTCTTTTATTCATATCTAGAAACGTTTTTTTGCAACCGAAAAATATAGTTTGTGGTAAAAAAAAACAAATTTGTATTTTTAATGTTCTCATACATCTATAGGTATGCGTGTGTAAATATCCATAGACACATTTTTTTATTCATCTGCTCATGTTCAGTGCAGTGCAACTGACTTAACCTACCCACATTTGTGTGCTCTTTTCATCGACGTCATTCTAAGTACCTTCTTCGAGTTATTTGTAAAGAAAATTTTAACTTAATTTCAGTTTTATTGTTCGAGGAAGTGATACAAAATTGGTAATTCAAGCTATTATAATAGAACTTTTTTTATTTTTAAATTGGAAGAATTATAATCTATTCACTTCCTCGGACCAGAAAAATAAAAAAGATCTAATTTTTTTTCAGATAAATTTCATGTGCACGGCACTGTAGTTAATTAAATGTCCATAGTAACTTAAAAAAAAAGAGCCCACATTGCTCAGCGATGTGACAATAGAATTAGAGAAACAACAAAATAATGTGTGTGTGTAATATGGAGGTAGGTAGGTAAGAGAAAAAACGAAACTATTAAATGGAACACATATTAAGAGAGAAAGAGCATGGGAAGAAAAGAAAATTACAAATGTTGGAATGATAATGAAATGAAACAAAGCAGCGACCTCGCGATTGTGATGGAATCTAATTTCCTGGATAAAATAAATTCAAAAAGTTTATAATTATATAATTTCTTTTTATTTATTTCTCAGGTTGTATGTTTAACTCAGAAGTGATTTTAGGCTTAAAATTTGCGCAACAATATTGACTTTATGAAGCAATGCTAATCTTTGTCGATTATTGCATAGGTTTTAAGATAAGAGTGGTTGTATAAGTCAACTAATGAAAAAAATGGACAAAAAATGTAAAATTAATAATATTTAAGTTTGACAAATAATTAATAAAAAAAAATGTAAGCCATAAACACTCTCATAACAATGTAGAAAATAATAAAATATATTTCAAATAAATCGGTTGACTACTTTCTGAGATCGTGCGTTACAAACTTTAAAATGGTTTCGCTTTTATATAATAGTATAGATATAGAAGTATAGATTTTGCTTAAAAAAAAGCAAGCATACAAAATAGCCGAAGTCATAAGACATTCCTTTTTATAAAATAACCAAAATTATATAAAAGAAAACTTTACAAACCAGCCCAATTATTACGGGTAATTCAAAAATGAAATCTTAACTGTTTTAAAGTATATACATTTATATGAAAACTTAAGCTAAACAGTTTTTATAAAAACTTTAAGTAATTGGCTATCTTACTAACTGTAAATCGTTTTTGCGATGAGTTCTTTTTTTATGGGTTCATGGCCGGGCTAACAGCACCTGTAATTTCTAAATTAGAATGAGTTAATGAACTTTTTTTTACTGAACATCAAAAAATACATAGGATTGTTGCAATATATTTATTTATGTATGACCAAATAGTAATAATTTCAAATTTCAAGTCAATTGATTGAAAATTGTACGAATTATGAAGCCGTTAAAAGGTTATTTCCGTCTATAATTTTGTTTGGCACAACATTTTTGAGAAATGTAAGACAGAAAAAATTGATTTTTGGAAAGTTCAAGGATTGCCTAACCCCTTAAGAAGGAATGATTGCAGAGTTACTTAACAAATATTCAATATCGGCATATGTAAGAAAATGTTTGTAGAATTGTTTTTGTTAATGATTTCAAATTTCAAATTGAAAGTTTGGAAAGTATACTATCCTAAGATTTAGAGAACGGATACGTTGATAGACCTTTAAATGTTTTATTTTTTATTTTATAATTTTATTTATTTTTTGTTCCTTAATTTTCAATTAATTTCTCTTTCTTTTGCTACAATAATATATTTTGTATAAAGCTGCTAAATATATGTTCCAATATACCCTATGTATATTTCTTATCTTGGCTTTTGCTGTTCCAAAGTTGATTTACATCAAAGTAGTGGAAAGCAGATATAAAATCTAAAAGTGGTGGAGAATACACCAGTCTGTTGTAACTCGTTTTACTTACTATAAAATACAATTACTTTTTGACAGTATAGTGTTGCCAAAAGCCTTAACAAAAGTGTAATTAAATAAATAAAAAAACCTAACAAAAGCTAAAGAACTGTAAGTAAATTGAAAAAATTGTTAGACAAACAAAAAACATTCCTTTAAAAGAAAAAGGTGGCTTTAATTAGGTACACAGTGTTTTCCCATAGTCTTAATAAAAGAGTTAAAACGTGTTTTGAATTCGTCATATGTAAGCAAAAACGCATTCGAATTCGGAGAAGTATAACGCTAATGAAAGAAAAATATTACAACTAGTTGCATGAACCTCACAATTAAAAGGAAATTTAATTGAAATTTTTGAAAAAAGGTTTACCAAAACGTAAAGAAAGTAAACATAAGTAACAACATTTAAAAATAAAGAAGAAATGTAAAGCTTTTGTTACACTTGCAACATTTTGGTAAGACTGATGACGAAGACGCTATAACAGAGATGACCATGTTCGGCTTCACTAAAATGTTCATCCGATTTGAGATTTCATTATTTTGCATCCTCTGCTCATGCAGACTTTGAAGTGCAGTTACATGTAAATCTACCATAACGGTTATAAAAAAGCCATGAAAACGGATACATTAAAACTGTAGTTTAAAAATGTGTATACACAAAATTTGTTGCTTCTGTTCAAATAATTAAGTTCTTTCTTCGTTACTTCAAATAAATTCCACTAGTTTTAAGTTTCCTTCCAATGAAGATGTACAAAATATTTATTTTTTATTTAAAAGTAAATTTTTTAGTTTCAATTAAATAACTCTAATTCGTGAATCACCCCGTGCAGATATTAAATACATCCCGAACAGCACGAAAATTCCTTAACTCCCTTATCGACAATTTCAAAAGATATTCACAAAAACAAAAACATTACAAACTGTCAAAAAACGCCACAGCACAGAACACACAAGAGAATCACACACAAAAAGAAGAAAATCCAACAAGAAGAACTAACCAAACCAAAGTTATCTTCTTTAGAATCATTTTTTATGGAATCTTATCAACTTTACAGTCAAAAACATTATAAAAATCTTCAAATATGACTGAAAACAACTCATCAGATTCCACACCTGATCCATCGTCGTCGTCAACGCCAGCACCAGCGCTAGGTAAAAGTGATGAAGAATTTACTCGCAACGAGGAGCGCCAGGAAGTCATAAACTTTGTCACCGAATTGAAAGCAAAAATATCAGCAAAATCCCAGCTTCGGAATGGAAATCTGAAACGTGTCCTCCCCGGCGAGGAACATTTCGCCAGACTCGACTCAAGTCTGAAGAAGAATACGGCATTTGTGAAGAAACTTAAACAATTCACTGCTGCGCAATTGGATTCCCTCACCAAGGACATGAATGGCCTCAATTTGAGTAAATACATTTCGGAGATATGCACGGCACTGTCGGACGCCAAGATCAAAATGACCGATGTGCCGGCTGTTGTTTGTTTGTGCTCCCAATTGCACCAAACTTACGCCGACTTCGATGCCCAGTTTCTGGAGGCCTGGCAAAAGTCGCTGGCCATTAAACCCGGCGAAAGGATTTCGAATCCAAGCAAGCTGCGTGTCGACTTGAGGCTTTTCGCAGAACTGGTCAGTTCGGGGGTAATTGGCGGCAAGCAAGGATTATCTCTGCTGGGCAGCGTTCTGATGAACATCATTTCCCAAGACAAGGAGGACCACAGCAACTTTTCCATCATCCTCTCGTTCTGTCGACACTGTGGTGAGGAGTACGCGGGTTTGATTCCCAAGAAAATAGTCACTCTCGCCGAGAAATACGGCATCGAAATTCCCAAGTCCGATTTCCTGCCCGCCGACAAACAGCAGAATCTCCGTACCCTACTAAAGGACTACTTCAGAAATCTGTGCAAGCATCTGGTGTCGGAACAGACCGAACTGATGACCATGACAAAGAACATTCGTCGCATCATGGAGTCCAAGGGGGAGATCTCCAATGACAAAAAGGAGAAGTGTGAGCTTATGCAAGCCAATTTCGACAAGTTGCTCTCATCTGCCCAGACCTTGTCCGACCTTCTCGACGAACCACTGCCTGAGCTAGCAAAGGAGAATGAAAACGGCAATTCTGGGACAGTTCTAGAGAGTCTACTCGAAGAATCCACCATGGGCGAGTTGGATCCGTGGGGAGATGAGGAAACCAAGGCCTTCTATACCGATCTCCCCGACTTAAGGCAGTTTCTGCCCAACTTCTCGGCACCCAAACAGGACTTAGAACCTCTCGAAGAGGCCATTGAAATGACCGAAGAATCCCTAGACGTAGATATTGATGGTGATGTCGACGGTGATGATCCTCCATCATCCACATCCGATCCCTCCAACGATGCCGAGCCACAAACAGACGAAGTGGCCTCAGCTCCAACTGCCACCACTGAACCAATTCTGCCAGACAAAATTGGCTCGGCCCTGATGGAGGCTGGCAGGATAACCAATGCAGGGACGAATATCAAACAACAATTTGAGCAGTTTCTGACGAACCTTAACAACTGCGTCAACAAGGAACTCATAGACTCGGCGGCAATTGAATTTCTCTTAAATTACAACACAAAGAACAACAGGAAGAAGCTAACCAAGTCCATTTTTGGAGTTCAGAGGTAAACTAAAGCTAAGATATTCTCTAAATAATCGTCATCATTGAGTTGTTCTTTCTTTTGTAGAACTCGTCTGGATCTCTTGCCATTCTTGTCGCGTTTCGTTGCCATTGTGAACCTGGTCAATACCGACATCGCCATAGATCTATCGGAAATGCTTCGCAAAGAGTTCAAGTGGCACATCCGCAAGAAGAACCAATTGAACATCGAATCCAAAATAAAAATCGTTCGTTTCATCGGTGAGATGGTAAAATTCGGTCTCTGCAAGAAGTTCGATGCGCTGGCTTGCTTGAAAATGCTTCTGCGTGACTTCCATCATCACCAAATCGAAATGGCGTGCGCCTTCATCGAAGTCGCCGGGGTGTATCTCTACAACTGCAAGGAATCCCGTCTGCTCACAAATGTGTTTCTCGACCAAATGATTCGGATGAAAACCAACACAGCTCTCGATTCGAGGCACGCAGCGCAGGTTGAGAGCGTCTACTACCTGGTCAAACCACCAGACTCGGTCAAGTTGGAAAAGAAACTACGTCCGCCAATTCACGAATACATCCGCCACTTGATATTCGAAGAGCTGTGCAAACAGAACGTCGATAAATGCATCAAAATGATGCGTCGCATCAAATGGGACGATCCGGAAGTGAGCAGCTATGCTATTAAGTGTCTTTCAAAGGCCTATCTGCTGCGCTTCCCGCTGATAAGATTCCTGGCCGATTTGGTGTCGGGACTGAGTTCTTATCAGGAGAAAGCGGTCACAATGGTCATTGATAATGTCTTCGAGGATATTCGCGCCGGTCTTGAGATACATTCGCCTAAGCTGGCACAGAGACGCATTGCAATGGCCAAGTACTTGGGCGAATTGTACAACTATAAGCTGATAGAATCGGCGAATGTGTTGAATACTCTTTACTCTATTATTTCCCTGGGGGTTTCAACTGAGGAGGGTGTTGTGTCACCTTTGGATCCACCTGACAGTCTGTTTAGGTTGAAGCTGGCCTGTGTACTGTTGGATACTTGCGGGCAATATTTTACCAGTGCCCTGAGCCGAAAAAAGTTAGCAGATCAAGATCTGTTTTGCTGACACTTTTTTTTAAAATGATTTCCTTTTTCCATTGCCTAGGTTGGATTATTTCCTGGTGTTCTTCCAGCACTACTATTGGTACAAGAAGAGCAACCCCATATTTAGCAAGGAGGACACCTCAGATTTGTTCCCCATCTTGGTAGACCATATGTACAGGGATTGTCTGGCTAATGTCAGACCGAAGTTGAAAGTAAGATGATGCTTTCTAATCCATTTTAAGTTATTCTTCAGTAGTTGTCCTTGTTCTTGTAGCTCTATAAGAACCTGGAAAAGGCCAAGGAAGCAATTGAGAATCTCAAAGCTGAGCTTTATCCTCAATTAGCCGCCCAAGCAGCTAACCAAGAAGTAGCCGCTGACAGTAGTCATCCAGCTGAAACGGAATTGGATCCGATTCGTGAAGACAGTGAATTCGATGAAGTTGTAAGCACGTTTTACTTTTTAAACCTAAAGCTCAGTCATTGTTAAACTTTTTGTATCCTTTCAGTTAAGTGAGGATTCCTCTGAATCGGATGAGGACGAGAAGAAAGAGCGCCGGCGGGACGAAGACGAAGATGACATTTCCGGTTTGGAAAATGTCAATCAAAACTGGAACGATGATCCAGTTGACGAGAATCCCGAGGATTTGATTGAAAAGTCCAAGGAAGACCTGGAATTCGAGCAGATGTTCGAAAAAATGGCAGCCGACAGCTATCAGGAGCGTTTGAAAGAAACCATCAAACCCAATACAAAGGATATTCCAGTTCCAATGATGGCAAAGAACAGCAAAAAATCCTACGATCAAATACAATGCAGTGGAAGTGGAAGTGGCAGTGGTGGCAGCAGCGCCCCCTCCAACGACACCAAAGACAGTGCAGTGCCATTTGTATTAATGGTCCGTGGCGGAAAGGGCAAACAGCAATTCAAAACTTTCGTAGCACCCTCCGACAGCCATTTGGCTATAAATCTTAAGCTTCAAGAACAGAAAATCCGTGAAGAAAATGAAAAAGTCAAACGACTCACACTCAACATTACCGAACGCATCGAAGAGGAAGACTACCAAGAGTCTTTGTTGCAATCGCAAAAGAATCAATCTCAAAATTACTACCAACGTCAAAATCGACCAAAATTTAAACATCAAAAGGGGGCTCCAGATGCTGATTTGATATTCAATTGAATTAAATCACAAGAGACATGGTAACACGCAAAAGAGAATACTACTCTTGATGTGTAGACAGAAGAAGTGCCGCCAACAACTCTCTCATGTATCTCTCTCTTGGACGACAAGCGACAAGTAAATAAACGAGGAGACGAAAATCACTCTCAAAAATCAAATCCAACCAAAACATCAAAGCAACATGGTCTCTTCTAGTAGATTTAAAAAAATTAAAATCTTCGATTGATGAAGTCACATACAAAAAAGTTCTTAAAGCAACCGGGTTGCCGATGATGATGATGCTGCTGATAGGGAAGTCTTTAAGTTTTTTTCTTTGTTAATTCCCATGAAATGACATAACATAAATATGCCGCAAAAAAAAAAGAAATAAAATATCAAAAAATAAAGACAGAATTTTGTATCCTCTTTGGAAAAATTGTTTTGTTTTTGTTTAAGATCAAAGAAATAAAAATTTTTATTGGCATGCATATAATTTTTATTTTGATTCCTTAATATGTACTAATGTACTTAATAAGGCTAATCGTCTTTAGTATGTATCTTCACCAGATTGCATATTTGGTCATTGTCTAGTGCCACAATTGGTTGAAAGAGAAGCATATTACACGGCTTGAACACTACTGACAAGATTTCTGGTTCTTCTAAAGTACTATGGACAGAAAAAAGCAAAAACACTCTAGTAAAGATATAAATCCTCGGTAGCTATATTGGTTTGCCTACAAACTAAACCGGAAACGGACCTCATAAAGTAATTTATAGTGTGCTTGAAAACACGCACACTAAAGTGCCTTGCACATGAGCAACGAACTGCGAACTGCGAATGGACGAACAAACGTGATTTTTCACATTTCAAAAAGTCAATTCCACACAAAAACACATTTAAATTATAAGAAACCAATTGACACTAATATTAGGATAATAAAATTTGCATTTTATTCTCTAAAACAAGAGAATTTTGTAAAAACAATTTGGTAGTAACGAATCGCAGTGTGGTTGCTGCGAACTGTCAAACTCTATTCGCGTTCCACATACCATCCACACTGCAACGAATAAATTGTTCGCGCTCAACTTAACCTCAAAATTATACCACTCTTGTTTTGTTTTTGTGTGAAAGATGATGGCTGAGGAAAATATGGAGAAAAGGGTTGACAATTCGTCGCTACCTGCGAATAGAAATAAAAGCTCATGTGAAAGAAAAGTCAAAATATGCGAACATCCACAGTTCGCAGTTCGCAGTTCGTTGCTCATGTGAAAGGCACTTAAGACACAATTAATGAGGTCCGGTGCGTGGAAATTTAGTTTATCAGTTATTATTTGAATTTCACATTTATTCATGGACATAATGTCAAAATTACAAATACAACAATGTAAACAAATGGGTTTTGGAGGGTGATACGTACGAAGGATTTATATCTTCATTAGAGTGTTTTTGAGTAGGTTCTTCATCTTCTCTCCACATCCTCGGACTTATCAGACAGATATGATAAAAGTTTATAGATTCATGTAATATCACCAATATGTGTGATTTTTATCTCAACCATTCTTTAAACTCAACACACACACTGAGGATCTAACAGTTTGAGCCCAATCAACAAAATCTCATAAAACAGTCATGTTTGTTTAAAAAAAGTAAACAGTAAATTTAGTTCATGTTTTCTTTGCATTATGCTATATTAAAATAGGTATAGAAAAACACTAGACTTAAAACCTACTGGACGACATTTTAGAATGGAAGCATATCCAGGAGTGAAAATAGAAAAATTTGGGAAAAAAAAGGTGCCCGTCTTAAAAGATTGTTAGGAACAGAGCAACCTGCTAAACTCTTAATGCCATCAAAAGATCTGTAACAAGATTTTGTTTCGCGAAACCAAGGAAGGTCATACCTACAACAATAACCACGACCTTATGTACAAGATGTGTGCTTTTGGGTAGTTGTTGAAATTGTCTTGTATTCCGAGCTTACACTTAACCCTGTTATTTCAAAATATTGTTGTTAGCCATTTGACACATTTTACCTTCTACAAAATGTTAGTTCCGAAATATCATGACTGACCCATCGCCATGCATGGCAGTAGCTTGACTAGGCGTATGAGATGAGATTTTTAATTTGCTTCCACCATACATACAGTGATGGAAAAAATAATAGAAACAAGCTTCGTGTTCATTCTTTTTAACACATAAAAAGGTGTTTGTGAAGAGTAGTAAAATAAAAACTACACAGATAGATTTTTAATAATATATTGCTTAAATGCAACATTTTTTTTTTAAATATAATAATGGGAAATAATGATAAAAAATAGATTTGTGATTATTATGTTGTTTCATTCTGGAAAAAATAATAGAAACAAAATTAGAATGGTACTGTTTTTGTAGCGAGAAAATAACTTAACGGTAAAAGTATTTCAAATTCTTTGAATTGGGCTTAGGCCGGGGAATTGTGATGGCCATTCCATAACATTGTTTTTGTTTTGTTGTAAGTATTGTTTAGCCAATTTTGAAGGGTGCTTCGGGTCATTATCCTACATGAACTCTCATTTGATTTTCACCTCCTCTTTCATTAATGTTAGCATAACTGACTTTAAGATGTGGACATAATCCACATCGCACATCTTATCCTTGATCCAAAATATTGGACCTACACCAGATGCTGAAAAGTATACTCAAATCACTATATTCCCACCACCGTGCTTCACTGTCTTTCTTTGTGTATTTTGAGTTAAACTTCATGTCTTTTGGCCTTCTCATTTACATTTTTCCATCGGAAGTAAACAAATTGATCTTCATTTCATCCGACCACACAACGTTATTCCAATAAGAACGGTGTAAGTGTTCGTTTGCAAAGGGAAGTCTTTGTATAATTGTTTTTTTTTTGGTTAAAAAATGGCACTTTACGTGGACTTCTACTAGGAAGACTTTCTTCTATAAGTTGGTTTCTTATTGTTCTAGCTATCACTGGTCCGTTTTTGAGTTGTCTTAAAGATAGAAATGGTTTCTTCTTAAATATTCTTACCAATAGTGTATCAAAACGCGAAGAAGTTTATCTTTCTTTCCTCTTGTTTTTTCTTTAGGCGTGAATGTAAAGTTTCAAATACTTTTTTCTTCGAACAGTTTAAGGATTTTGCAATTTCAACCATCACTTTTCCAGCTTGTCCTAGTTTTTTCATCATTTCGCGTTGAAAATGAGTACAATGTAATTCACGACCCATACTTATTAAAATTATAGACGACTTTTAAAAAATGTACTTAGTATCGAAAATAAAATATCTGACAAACTCAAAAACCCTATTTGCATAAACTAAAAACTGACCCTTATGTTAGAATAACAGTTAAAATAGCTTGTTTCTATTATTTTTTCCAGGCGAAATCATCATTGGCCTCAATCTTTTTACCGTTAAGTGAAAACAAAAAGTTGTTTCCACAAAACAATTTTGAGATTTGAGAGCATTATTAGGTACGATTAAAATATAGAAAGACTAACGACAAAAGACTTAATTGCTAAAAAAATATTGTGTATAGAAAATGATGAAGACACATGTTTCTATTATTTTTTCCATCACTGTATATGTATACATACATATGTACATACATATATCTTATCTCATCTCAAATCTTCCATATGAACCTTTAAAGTTAAATTATTTCCGTCCGTAAACCAAACCTAATTTATTAAATATAAAAAAAACCGTTTACAGGACATATTTGGATCTTTAAGTCTATTTTCCAATTTTGTTAACATGGTAAATCAAAGAGGAATGATACAATTAGGTTCCCAAATATAGTGAAATGAAATCGAAATCTAAATTGAAAATCGAGTGAAATTGTTTTCAGGTTTCGATCATCCTATCAGTTTCAAAACTTTGAATATTTTTCGAAATCACTTCAATTGAAATTAAAGCAACTGACATTGTACATACAGATATGGACATTAAACAGAGTTTTAAAAATTCAATTTTTTATTGACTTAAAAAGATTTTTTTTTTCAAGTTTGGTCTTCATTTTCTTATTTTTTTTTCTTTCAAACTAAAATTACCCATTATTTGTAGTAAAATTATAATTTAAAATATTTTAAATTCATAAATGTAAAAAAGGGAACAAAATTCGTGGGCATTAAAATAGATACAAACATTTAAAAAAAAAAAATTAAATGCAAAGCTATTCTGGATTTAAAAATTATTTTAATATCTGGTAGCCTGGCCCTTAGATTTAATTAAAGTGTGACATCTGTTGGACATTGAGTCAAATAATCGGCGGCATCTGTCAATTGAAATATTGTACCACTCCTGTTGAACCATCCTCCATAGTTCGGTTTAAATTTTTGTTAAATGTTTCCCAACCGCACATTTAAAATCTCCCCCAAAATGTTCTATGGGATTTAAGTCAGGCAATTAGGATGGCATTTCAATACGCTAATTTTTTGGTCCTTAAAATACTTTTCAGCAGATTTGGATGTGTGCTAAGGGTCGTTGTCCTGCTGTAGAACACATTTCAGAGGCAGGTTCTCGTCCGCATAAGGCAGCATCGTATCCTTCATGATATTCACCTTCATATTTTGATCCATTTTACCCTCAATCAAATGTATTGGTCCAACGCCATACCAAGACAATTAACCCCATAGTATGATACTGCCGCCACCATTCTTGACGGTTTTCTGGACGTATTTGGGATTTAGTTCTTTCAAAGAAAGCCTTCTAACGGTTTGTCTGCCATCACTTCCGAACAAATTTATCTTTGTTTCGTCCATCCACAAAACATTCCTCCACTTTTTGCCTCCTTCTGGCCCACTCCAATCAAAATGATCGTGGGCGAATTTAAACCGCGTTGTTATATTTTGTTTTCATTAGAAAGGGCACCATTATTGCGATCCTTCTGAGCCAGTTAGCTTCAACAAGTCTTCTACGAACAGTTCTGGAAGTTATTCGAAGCTTTAGTTTGTATTTTATTTCCCTTAAAGACTTGTAAGGATCTTTTTTTGAGGCGCAAATTATCTTTCAGTCTTCTCTTGGGGTTGTTTTCCTTGGTTTTCCCCTCTGTTTTTTGCTTCTCAGCGGTCAAATTGCTTTTGCAATCAACTTGAGAGATCTACTCATTATTCTGGCTATTTTCCTCAAAGATTTTCCCTCACTTCGTAGAACTAAAATGATAGCTTTCTCTTCTAGGGAACAATGCTTACCACGACCCATCCTTCCCTTAGAATTTATTGTAATATTATTAAAATAGTTTGAATTTACTTCCTAAAGTGAACTTATTGTTTTATAAAAGTAAAAAAAAATATTAAAAACTAATATTTTTGATACTAGTTAAATATTAAGGTCTGTGTTCCAATGTGTTTCTATTTTAATGTCCACCAAAAACACAATCTTCCCTAAGGAACGGTTCATCTCCAAACAATCAACAAGCGAAAAAAAATAAAACCCATGTTATTTTGAATAAGAAAGTCTTACTTTTTTACTTGCGACATATAGGAACTATATGGCAAGTTTTGCATTCGTGCAGAATTTTGTCTGTCTGTCCACGCTCCTACAGCCTATACCATTGGGTCGATTGAGTTCAAACTTGGAAGTTAAGGTTTTGAGCTGATTCGCGTTAGGCGTTTTTTTCATTTTTTTTTTAAGATCAAAACTAACAGTGGCCCCCATACAATTTTTTTGGTCAAAAAACGATAATTCGAATTTTCTCAAAAACAAACCGATAGATTTTTTTTTAATTTTCTCTAAAATTTTATTTTTTAACTTGGCTTTTTTTAATACGAAAAACATATTTTTGTATTGCTCAGGAAAGGTACCGCTCATAGAACCGTTATTTTGTTTTTTAATTTTCTCAGCAACTTATGTACTGATTTCAATAATTTTTTTTGTGAATAAGCTCTTATATTGCTTTAACAATATTTGATTATCAAAAGTGCAATTTTTTTTGTTTGGATTTTTAAAAAATATTGAATTTTTTTTTTTCAAAATTCTATATCTCAAAAACGGGTTAATATTTTTTTACGAAATTCAAATGTAGAGCGTATATTTACAATCACTAAACAACTGCATACCAAAAATATTTTTAGAACAAAATTGAAAAATTTTATATATAAAAAATTAATTTAAAAAAAAAAACCGCTCTAACGATTTCGGAAAAAAAAATTTGAAAAATCAAGGACTTTTCTATTTATAAAATGGCATTTAAATTTTTGAAGACAAACTTATTTTTCAGGTAAAATTTTGAATCTTAAATTAGTTTTTTTTTTAAAATTATTTTAACTGTATTGAATGTAACCCCCTCCCAAAAAAATTGAAAAATGGAGGTTTTTTCGACGAATCAAATGGCATTTATATCTTTGAAGACAAACTTATTTTACAGGTATATTTTTAAATCTTATATACATAGATACTTTTTTAAACAGACTCTTTGAATACAGGAGCAAGTTCGTGCGACCCAGTCGTGCATTTTATTTTGATAACGGTTAAAACAACTTCTAATGCATGTTGTTGTTTTAATTTGGTTTTACTCTTAGCAACTGTCTCTGTGTCTATTTTAATGTCCATGTCTGTATATACCACCTCAGTCAATAAACATTTTTTTTTCATTATCATTATTTTTATAATTTCTTGTTTTTAATAAAATAAAATAAATATAAAATATTAGTGTTCTTAATTTTCATTTCGTTGATGCACTTGACAGCTACCTACAGATTTTCGGTTCTTTGCGATAAGCAGTTTCCAAAGTCTTGAAAGTTTTTGAAAGAACGTTGTTTTATTCGAAATGTTATAGAGAAGACATTTGGTGTGTTGAAAAATCATTTTAAATGCTTTGTCTGTTCCCTCAAATAGAAAGTAGAAGGTGCAACTTCTCACGAATCAAGTGCATTATATGTAAAAAAAAGTTAAGGTTTATTTTCTTTAAGTGAACCAACTACTCTTTTGAAACAATTTCCCCTTGTCGAATTTCAATCACACCATCTAAATATGGTCGAAATCAAAACACTAAAAATAAAATCGATATCGATAAAAGCGAATTTCAGAACTCCAATTAATATTTTGAATCCATTTTATTTTCATTTCTAGTAAATATTAAATGTAGAACCTAGCTGCTTGTAAATCAAAGAGGAATGATACTATTTGGAATTAAAAATACGACCATTTTTTAAAGGCTATAAAACAGACTTTTCATGACGACGACATTTTGTTAGATATTAATGTATATTTTCGTTTCACGTACAAAACGGTATTGCTCCTTAATAAACTTAAACAAATTTATTTAAAAAACTATAGGAATTCTTTCATTCATGAGGTTGCACACACCCAACTTCAATGGCGCAAAAATAGACATGTATCTAGGGGAAGCTAGATAGGGGAAGAAGAATGCGCACCTTGTTCACACAGGACTGTGGCGCCACACAGTGAGGCAGCTCCATACATGGTGATGATAAAAAGGTCACCTTGCAAAATTAAAGCAACGGGATTATAAAGTTCGCTCTCTTGAAAGTTAACGGAAAATCTGATATGAAGAGTGTGATTTTTTTTTTTATGTCTCGTAGTCAAGGTTAGACAGCCCATCAAAGTAGACTTTTAATGTGCAAAAATCGCTTATTTAAAAAGTGCTAAAAAAGATTAACTTTAGTTTTATCCATAAAATCAAAATTGAGATCGGAAAAAAGTTTAAAAAAATGTCATACCTAGATGAAGGTATGTAGATTATGATTGAAGTTTAAAAATATAAAAAAAGAAATCTTTGTGTTGAAATAATTGAAATTATAAGAAGAAATTTTGTTAAGGCTTTTTTTTACTTTTCACTTCATATCTTCTGTTGGGGCAAAAGTCAAGCAGGTCTGAAAGTGGCAAACGTTTCAGGAACAATATACCTATACTACCAAAAAAACAAAAGTGCTTGACTTTTGCCCCAAATATTTGTTTTCAATTTTTTAAAATAAAGTTATAGTATTTAAAAAGCTGAAAAATTGTTTACTTCTTTTTATAAATTTATTTTACAAAATTTTAGGAACAATATTCAACTTCTGATAGCTAAATTTTATTATAAAATTGTTTTTAAGTGTTTCAATTTTTTTTTTTCAAAAAATCATCTCAAAATTGTTATACCAATAGTCCTTCTTTTCAATACAATTTCTCCGCTCCTTTTCTGTTCTTATTTGCAAGTTAACAATATTTTTGAACTTTTCAAACAATTATTTAAATGAAAAAAGGTTGAGAAAAATTTTTACTTTACCAAAAAAATATTATGCTTTCCATTTTATTTACAATTTTGAGCCTTAAATAAAAAAAAATTAAGTAAATTTATCATATGATTCTGAATAATTCAACATAACTACTTTTTACATACTCATAAGCATAAATTAAAAATAGCAAAACCTGTTTTCATTTTAATGTTTAAAAAAATCTTTCTTTAAATGCAAATTAAAAAAGTTGATGGAAAAAGGGTATCAATCAACAAAAAATCAAAGGTATTTAAGCATTTATTTTTATTTTTCTTACAGCTTGCCCTTCAAAGAACAATAAATTCATTTCATTCCTTTTTATTAATTCCCAATTATTCTAATATTGATGAAATTGTTTAACTCTATTAATAATCATACATATGTATAAGTTGTCAACTGCCTAGTATTTCGACAACACTAAATTACAACATAATTGTGTACTCAAATGTTTCTTACCCAAGGTTTCGTTGCTTCAATACGAATTCGAAACTACTAAATTCCAACAAATCCCATTTTTGAAATATCTTAATCTGAATATGCAAGAAATCTTGTATTATATTAAAATAATATGTCCCGCAGAGTAGGTTTATTAAAATCACTTCTATTCACAGGATTTTGATTGAATTTGGAAGGGTCGCAGACATGTTATTTTCAAGTGCTTTTAGATCTCACGACAACTTTTGCGTTCAAAAATTATACTGAGATCTAAATCTCAAAAGAATTTAAAAATATTTTTTGTTGACATTTTTAATATTGTTATTTCTCAAAAAACGTGAAGAGATTGTTTTAGAATATCTCAGAAACGCGCTGTGTTGGAATTTTTAAGCTTCGGATTCTAATTCAGAATACTAAAATTCTTCAAAAAAGTGATCATAGGTTAGAAAAAAAATATTTTTTAAACAAGTAGAATTCGTCAATTAAAACTTTTTAAATAAGCGATTCCAGGTTAATTTATACAATATTCCCCAAAATTTAAAACTGTACCAGAGGTTTCAATAAACTACTACCTTTGTCATAAAAACACAAACAGCCATCATAATAGCATTTTTACCTTAAAAAATAATTGATATCATAAAATGGCCATTTCTGCCCCACTGTGCGCCGTCTTAAGCAAGTAGAATGTTTTCAAAAAGTAAAAGTCTGGATCCACCATTTCTGCGACCCAAATTTATTATATCATGCCAATGATCACTGCAATAGTTTTGTAATTTTCGAAACCCTATAAAAGTGAATTATAAATAAAGTTCAATCAAATAAAAAAGCTTGTCAATAATTTCCTTATGTTAATATTATTTTTATTAACTACTTTTTTTTGTTTTAATGATTTTATACGTGTTCAAATTTATCATCTACTCGTATGTATGTAAATTTTCATTTATTTATTTTTGTATGTGCGTGTTTCTTTTTTTTTATTTCTTAAAAGCATTTTATTTTCTTAATATAAAATATATTTTTGTAAATTGTATGAATTAAAAAAAAAACAATCATTACATTTTTGTTTTGACCAATCGAAAGAAAGATTTACAAACAAATTAAATACGTTAAATGTTAAAATAAAGACAAAAAATAAATCAGTACAGTTACAAAAAAAAAAACACTAAAATACAAAAAATAAACTCATTTATATTAATTTATATATAATTTAATTTATGTATATTATAAATTAAAAACAAACAAAAAAACTTACAATACTATAAAAAAAAATAAAATCGAAAATATTATTTTTACCGAGTTCAGAATTGTTATTATTTTTTAAAACAAAAATATATTGCGGAAATATTTAGGATATTCCTTTGATAATTGTTTTTTGTTTTGTTTTAGAGAATGAATCGCTTGATTAAGTCTATGGTGTATAAATTTAAAAGTTACATATATTTATATAATATTAATTTGGCTATACAATAATAATTTTTTTTCTTTTTTCTTTCGACTATCCCGCCAAAAAAGACAAGGATGCATTAATAGGCACACAATTCTTTTGATTATAAAAGTGTTGTTTCTTTTTTTTATCTTTCTAGTGTTAAAAAACACAAAATTAAAATCTGCATTGTTAATAATGACGTATAAAAGTATAAATATGCTTAATTATTTATCTGTTGGAAACACCAAAATAGAAATCAACACGATTTCTGTCGGTGGACGTTTTATTTATTTATGTATATTTAAAAAAAGAAAACCTGTCTATTTTATTTAGTTAAGTAGTCAGCATGATTCAAACAGCAGTTGATAAATCATGAGTGTTTTGATTTGTTTGTTAACAAAAAAAATATTTAAAATTATTATTTTATACATAAAATATTTATGTAAGTAGCAGGCACACATGATTAGTTTTTTTTTTTCTTTTGATTTCTTAAGACACAGATTTTTTGTTTTAAATAAATTGTATCGCTTAATTCGTTAAAATAAATCACCACCGTCATGTTGTGCAAATTTAATGTACGATAAAGATAAGATAAGATACTGGATTTGATACTCGTTGGAGTAAGTCATTAGGGAAGACTTTAATAAATAGTGCAACACTAGCTTACGGCAGTTTTAAAATTATCCTTTTTTGAATACTTTTTTATCAAATTCGTTCAACAAAACGACGACGCGACGGTGTTCGGTACAAAAAACAGAAAACAAAAATTAAATAAAATATCTTCCACAATTAGCAGCGAACTTATTACTTTCCAGCGTATGTGGGATTCTTAAATGTCGTTGTGGCTTGCTTGTAGATTGGATTTTCACCCTTTAGAAAAAAAAAATATAACAAAAATTAGGATTCCTTCATAAACACAGTATGTTGTTACTTACAGCATCCCACTTAGCAGCCATGCGCTCCTTTTCGAATCGCGCAAATTCTCGTCGATCATGAATGGTTGTCAGCAATTTCCACAGCAACAAAATAGCCAAACCAACCAAAACAATAGCTGCAATCACTCCCAACACAATACCCAACATAAACACTTTGGGTGGACATTCGCGTTCCTCTTGGGCATAGACTGTTATCTTGCCGTCAATTTCGGTGTACTTGAATTTGAATCGGCAATCATCTTCGTCATAGTACGAGCAAGGAACGCGATTGGCATCTTCGTCGTTGACATTCTTCTCTTCGGTAATTGGAACAAAGAGTGTGCAATTAGCAGCGCAGGCAGCTTCATCTTTCAGTGGTCCTGTTTTCCACATTTGACATTGAACACAATCCTTAAGGTCGAGACAACGTTTGGTACAGGTGGGACAGTTCTCACAATAGGTACCAGAATAACGACCCTCTTCAGATACTATGCACCTAAAGTCAAAAGATTGTTAATTTTAAGATCTCATGTTTCTGGAATTTTCTATTTCAAATTCTTACGAATTTTTACTTACTTGCAAACACCACATTCGCACTCGCCGTGTCCTGAACAAATTTCTCCCTCACCATTCACCTTACAAGTATCGTTCGAGGCTAAACAATCACAAGCTGATCCAGTCCAACCGGGCTTGCAATCACAAACCCCGCAATTGCAAGTACCCTGATCTGGTCCAGAGCAAAGCAATTGATTATGACGATCACATGAGAAATTATCACACTCGCAATATTTTCCCGAATACACTTCTTCGGGATTTGGTCGCTTATCACATTCACAAATACCGCACACACAGTTTCCACGTCCACTGCATTCGACATCAGTTACATTGTCGGCTTTGCAAATGAAAGGATCTGTATCAGCTTGAATATTCGAGTTTGAGCATTCACAAGTGCGACCGAAATTAAATTCATTGCATTCACAAATTCCGCACATGTAATCTCCTTGATTATGGCACTTCGTCGAATTACGCTCGAACGATGCATGGTCTGGATTTTCACATGGACAGCTGCAGAGCATTTCCAAGTCGACAATTAGAGTCTCATTGATACCAACGGGATAGATTTGAATTTGTTGTTTCCAGTCTTTGGGATTCGATGGACATTCGGTGACAGTGATTTCAGCACTGAAATTAACCGTATTACCAACTTTAATGCCATCACACTTGTAAGTTGGAATTGGACTAGCGTTTTCATTGAGGCAATTTGAAAAATATTGAATTTTCACATAACTATTGGCATTGTCTTTCATTTCGATTGATGATGAAATTTTCTAAAAAAAAAGAAGCAAAGCCATGGGATTATGATTATGGAAATCAAAGTGCTGTATAATTTTAAACTCACTTCATATTCCTCTTTGACTAATTCGACCACATTAGACGAATCATCGGACAACACAGCACTTGATGATCCTTCAATATGTTGCGATAATTGTTTATACACATTAATTTGAGTTGAAGTGACGGCGAAGATGACGTTTATTGAATTTTTCTTAACATGATGATTGATCTGAGAGATACTAGGATAATCCTGAATGGTCGAGTGTGTATATAGACCGTTGTCATCTAAATGACAATGTCCGTCGTTGGGTTCAATAACTCCACCAAGCTATACAATACAATTACAAAATTTTTAGCAAACAATTTTTTATTGGTTTTTAATTTAACTTACTTTGCCATCACCAGCATAATGGAATCCTGCATCTGTGGAGAAGACCAAAAGTCGACGAGCTTGATCTCTCCAACCAATGCGATCGCGACAAACAATAGCTTGCATAATTGCATCGAAACCACCTTCGGGTGCGTCCAAGTTTCCTGATACAGAAGCATTATGTACTTCTTCCTATAATTTGTGTTTTATATTTTTATTCTATTTTTAATGTAGTGTATAATTATTTTGTATAGTTTAATAGAAGGAGGTGTGAATATGGAAGCTGCTTTTTATCTGAGTTCAATTTAAGGGGATCTGTTTTTAAAGAATGGTCCAACCATAGCACACGAGTCCTACCATAATTTATTTGGCCAACTTTATTTCAACCATAGAAAGGTACACAATTGAACAGCGTGTTAAAATTATTGTAGGGTTTTATGATTTTTTGATTAGACACTGTCTGACCTCTGCGGATTCGTTAAGAAGCAGAATTGACGCATTTAGTCAAATGAGAATCCTCTTGTGATTGTAGAAAACCCGATGCATCCACAAAGAATGACTGCATGTTGCGGTATGTAGGTTGTCGGTGCCATTGGTAACATTGATGGGTGTCGCTATAGCGAGATGATAATGGACTTTATTTGACCAGAAATTGAGGAATTGCAACTGGACAATGTCACTTGCCATACAGCCAATGAAGCAATTGTGTTATTTCAAGTCGGTCGTTCGGGGTGATGTGAATTGACCACCACGATTATGTGATTGGACACCATTCAATTTCTTTCGACAATAAGCCAAGAACAATTTAAGAACTTAAGAATGAGATAATTCGGCACATTAACAACATTAGAACTTATATGCCAAAGAGACACTGAAAATATGGACTAATGGATAGAGCTATTCCATCCAAGCTGATATTTTGTTTCAAGCTAGAGGTCATGGATTCAGTTCTTGCCATTGTCACCTAAAGTTTTTCATGGGTACTGCTTCTTGCGAGGAATTGACAAATCCTTTGAGAGTTTTTCTTGTCATGAAAAGTGCTTTTTCAAATTAGCCGTTCGTATTCGGCACAAAACTGTGGGTCCTCTCTATTCCTAACATGACCCGCACACTGTAATGGTCACTAGGCACTTGTTCTCACTCAACGGCCTGTTACGCCGCCTAATTTATTTATTTTTAACCGTGAGTTCTGGCAGGGCTACACTTTAGAATAGGTGTGATGCTCGAAAAATTGTAATTTTTTACATTTACTGTCCAAGGTATTCATAAACTTTCAATTGATTTTAAGCAGCGTCTATATTTTCACCTTTTCATTAATTTTTTAAGAGTTATATCTTAATGGGTTAACTTTTGTCGAAGCGCTGTTGTATCATTTTGGAATAACTAATACAAACAATTATACAATGAGGACAGGATTTGAGATGAATTAATGAATTATTCTTCTTTTCGATGCATCTTATCTAGAATGCATCTTAAGCTTACAAATATACATGCAATGGTTTCTAAATAATATTCAATAATTTGAACAGCGTGACGACAAAAGCCTTAAAATAATATGTATGTATGTTAAAAGTTTTTTAATAGGAGGAAAATTTAGTAAGAGACAATACCAAACACTCAGCATTTGAAAGAAAAAGAAAATAAACAAAATTATAAAACCCCATGAAAAATAATTTGGACAAATTTTTAAATCCCTTCCTTTCCCACATACATTCCCGAACATGCACAAATTCTTTTTAAATAAATTAAATATACGCATTCCAAACAAAAAATTAAGTAAGTGTATTATCTTATTAATATCCAATCAACTTACAAAAAACTTAGATGTATTCGTGCTTAAACCCATATTATTAATGAAGCCGTAAGGTGAGTGCGGTTGTGAAACACTAAATAAATGAAGAAATAAGTTTTAGTAATGTCAGTATGTAAAAAAACTGTTCCCTGGAGTCCGAGACATCATCATTTTCAGATAATTTTGTACCCTCTAATTGTTAAAAATTAGCATTGATTCTAAAATCACAAAGCAGTTACGTGGTTTAGGTAATACAGTTATTGGTTGTAGAGAACCTCAGTTAACCATCATGTCTTAATTCTCAGAAACGAATTTCGTAACGGATAACATAATAAAGGAATAATAAAGGAATAATTGATTAGAAGCATGAGTATGTTGTGAATAAACACAGATTAATATTTTACATAAAAATTAAACTTGAATTAATCTTAAAAGCAGAAAACAAAACAACTATTAGATTTAATAAGTTATAAAATCGTAGACGATAACTATCAACATAATTTTAAATAATTGCTAAATGTTTTGTAGCAAGAAGCACAACTTTTATATCTGTGCTTAAAAAGTAAATGCTTTTAAGTCGACTTAAGTAATTTTAGCTATTTATCTTTTTTTATATACTCTGTCTACAAACAATTTTTCTTCTTTACCCTCGTTGATAAAATTTTGAAAAAAAAGAAAGTTATGAGTTTTTGTAAAATAGCTTAGGTTTAATTCGTTGGTTTTTGCAAAAGGTAAAACAATTTAAGTAGAGGAGTATTCGTCTTATGTATCAATTTATTTTATTTAGCAGATAATAAGCAAAAATGATTTTAGTACAATATCTTAAGTTGGTTTTATGTTCGATATTAATCAAAAAATTAAAATCGCTTATGTCAACTTAAGATATTTTACCAAAAAACTTTTTCTAAAAAAATACTTAAAACTCTATCTTCATATCCTTGTTTTTTTTAAAACAAGTTAAAAATCAGTTTTCTGAAAACAACACAAATAGACTTAAGAGCTTTTACTTTTTGAACAGAGGTATATTAGTAGTTGTAAATTTAAAAATTTGTAACTTAGTATTTTGATTGATTTTTATTTTAAACTCTTTTATGATTAATAACCCATAACCAACATTAAAAACGTCTAAGAAATAAAAACACCATACAAAATTAAAAACTAAAAGATTGTCTAATAGTCACACCAATCTCATTAAAACTAAAACAAAAATAAAATAAATAGGCAAAGAGAAAAAATATGTGAGCAAAAGAAAAGTAAAGAAACGATTAAACAGAAACAGAAACAAAACATGAAATAAACATAGAAAAACAGAAAGATGAGTGCATGGAAAGTAAAGTCGAATTTTTGTTTTTAGTTTTTGTTTTCTAAATAAAATTGAATTAAATTCTTACAGAAAATTTCCTTGTGTCTACATTCAAAGTCATGTGATTGCGATAACCGTAGGGAGCTTTACAACCTTGGCATGGCTCTGCCAGTCTTTTATTTTTTTGATAATTTTGAAGAAAAAAAATTAATAAATATAAATTGTAAATATGTAATTATCAACATAGAATTAAAATAAATGGTAATATCTTTTTTTAAATTTCTTTGCAAATGAAATTATGATTTTTTTAGAGTTGTTGTATAGGTATGTTTTCTTTTTAAAAAATCATCTTAATTGGGGTTATAGTTTGTGTAAAATCACAAGTTTATTTAACACCACTCAGATTTATTCAAGAAGTCTCAAATATGAACAAAATGTTGATGAAATAAAAAAAAAAATGAAATAATGAAATAATGTCTGAAATGTGGATCAAGTTCATTTCTGTTAAGCCAAGTATAACAGCAGAATTATTTGATCGAAGCGGAGGTGCAACAGGATGTTTTACTTGAACAGTGCTTCCAAAAGTAGCATGGGAGTTCGAACCATGTAAAACTTTCAGTTATAGGTCTATCATTTCTTTACGTATTCTACAATATTGAATGTTATTAGGGCACCAACTGAAATATCAGCATTTCATACAACTTCTGGACGATGAAAGGCTGTATTACATTAGAATCAGTTTAGAATGGCATCGTCGCAGAAATTCTAATAATTAGTAGCATTTTTGACACCTCGAATAGGTGATTATTCCACGGAATTAATCTGTGAGGCTTATAACAAATATTTAAAGATTTTTAGTTTAGTTGAATGCGTTTGTAATGCGTTAAGCTTTAACAGCAGGAGTTTTTGAAGCAGTAAATTCTACACGGTTAAGAATTCACAATGCTACCGTTTCAATACAAAAGCCGTATTGACGATTACTTAGAAACAATATAGCTCCTAAGCGGATGATAAATCAGGATTTCTATGACCCGGGAAAGATCGATTGAAAGTGAGATTGGACGTTTGGAAAGAAAGAAGATATGCCTTTTTAGGGACAATTTGTACAAATGCTGTTTACTATCTATTTGAAATTATTATGAAAAAGCAATGATGCTCTCTGGAAATGTGGACTTAGCAGCAAACTGTTTTCCAAGCAAATTAAGTTTATCTATCGAACTTACAAAAGAAGTATCATTTATAGACGAAACAAGATGACTTTAAAACATTGTAGTCAGCCCCATCAAAATTCCCTGGTGGTAATCAGAAACTTTTAATGGTTTTCATCAGTAGGTTTTGGCTTTATGATTTTTTAAGCCTGACCCTCAAGTTTTTGTTGAGATTTATAGATTCTTCGCTACTCATATCTTTTAAATAAAAATTCAGCTTTTCACGCAAGTGGAACAATGACATATTTCACGATTCTGACTGACTTACTTAAATAATGTGCCATTAATTTAAACTGTAGTACCCGTGGCATGATGGTTAGTGCGTTGGACTATCATGCCAGAGGTCGTGGGTTCGATCCCTGCCTATGCCATATAAAGTTTTTTTCACGGGTACTGCCTCTTGCGAGGAATTGACAAATTCTCCAAGAGTAGTTCTTGTCATAAAAAATGCTTTCTCAAATTAGCCATTCGGATTCGGCATAAAACTGTAGTTCAGTACTCGCACACAGGAATGGTTGAGAGTTGTAAGTCACTAGGCCCTAGTTCTCAACGGACTGTTGCGCCACCCAATTTATTTTATTTATTAATTTAAACTTTTTAAAACATAATTTCATTAGCAAAGTAGGAATTATTTCTTTTTAACAACAATAAATAAAAATTACTGAACAAGATAAAAATAACACCAACTTACTTGGAGGGTATAGTTGAAACATATGGCATAAGAACTTTATCGACAAACGATCCGAAGCCCAATTTAAAGTTTGATGTAATATTTCTCATTGTTGCCGATAATCTATCACCCAGAGTTGAGAGTTTCTTCTTATCGTCTTCCATAGATTTTGACAAGTCCATAAGATAATACAAATCGACGGGATAATCTTGAGCTTGTGAATAACGGAAATTTAATCTAGATGGTTCATCTGGAATAAACAAAAAAAAAAACACATTATTTATTTGGAAAAAAGTTTATTTGTCCATAAAACTTACTTATTCTTAATTTAAGATTGACTCTTTGTGGACTCAATTGAACAATAGAATCACTTGATGCACTAAAACTTCCCGACGAGCTGCTCGATCCTCTTGCTGAAGATCCATACTCGGATGATTGATAACTTGATCCACTTGCACTATAAGAAGAACCAGCTTCATAGCTTCCTCCAGATACCATCTGTCCACCTCTACTTATTGAGCCGGCTTTTGTTAGACTACGATTGAGTATAATAGTTCTTTCGGAACTTGGATTAAATGTATAAGGCTCGGGACAGATATCGAAGGGTGGGATGCTTGGCTGGAAGCATCTTGGTTTGTCAGTGAAATTTGGCATCATACACCAGGCACAACTTTTTGTCTGTATACATTCATGACAGGTTCGTTTATTGACACATTGATTTTGGGTATATTTTTCGGCAATTTGTGCTTCGGCGATGACTGCGAAGCAGCCGATAAACACAAAGAGTGCTAGAAATTCTAGTAGTCTACTGTTTCGAGTCATGTTTGTGGATTTTTACAAAATCCTCCTTAGTGATCTGAAAAATAAAATAAATCAAAACTATTGATATGAGTTCTTAATTTTATCATGATGCTGATATATTTGAAAAACGAAATTAAATTCGTCCATTAGTTCTCCTAAAGTTATGTGGTTACCCACACAGCTTATTTCAACTTAACCACAGCTATTTGGACCTTCAGATTACGCTATATTCCAGCTATTTGTGGCTTCTATATATGTATATGATTTTTAAATGCTAATTGAAGAAAATTATTTGTTAAATAAAGCGAGAGTGAAATAAGATAAGTCTGCGATGCGATGACGATAGAAACTTTGAAACAATTAAAATATGATGAAAGAGAGTACGTTTTTTTACATTCAAGGTGTTTTGCTGAAGGAAGATATCATAGCTGCAGATTTACATACTTCTGTTATGAGCAAGCATAAAAACAATGGATCTGAATCTATAGAAGAGAAATACACAATGCAAGTGCTTTGAAAACAATAATACAAAATAGGAAAATAAAAAACTGTTTTATTATTGCATTGATCATCAACAAATCGCTTCATCCTTATTCATCACCAGCAAACGTTATTTACTTTTGTGTACGTCGTCGTTGCTAAAAAAATGTTCAAACCGATTCCACTTTACTTTTGAGAATAAGGTGATATCGTAACCGAAGCCAACAGAGCTTAAGTTTTGTCCCAATATCGGATTTTTCAGAGGCATATTGGAGGAAATAGTTCGTGATTTTATTCACCGGAATGCTGACATCACTGGTACAAGTTTTATTTTAATTTCTTTCAACGAGTGAATGGACGAAATAGACAAACGTTCAATGGACAGATGAAAGTAAGATCGTATTAATTTAAAATATTGGCATAGATTATTTTTAATTGCAGCTGGCGATTGTTATAGTTATAACAACACTTAGATCAATGTAGATCCCTTGTTATACCCTGAAAGTTTTATAACATCCCTGAAAAGTTAGTCTTTAACCTATGATTCTAGCTGTTGTCATTTTCCTGCCATTTAGAGGCTTTGATAAAACCTAAGAGACTGTTTTCTGCAAAGCCTTCGTGATCTTCAAGACTACCAGCACAATGCTAGGCAGTTCTTCCTCGTCGTTGCAACTCTTGCATTATGTCGTCGTCAAAAAGCCGCATTTTTTTTTTGATTTTTGATTTTTGTGTCTAGATGCATAATTAAACGGAATCTTATTTTGTCAAATTTGGGCTATAATTTCCTGGCTGTGGAACCCACATGATGTGATTAAATGATGGTAGATTAAATATTGGATTGGTGTAGTGTACTACCTTTCCTCGCAAGTTTATATCCTGTCGGGGAGTCTGAAGGATTTGGTGAGATCAATTTTTTTCCGAAAAGAAACCTGCATCTACCCCAGTATCTGTTTTGAGAAGTCAATATACATGTATAGATATAGTCGACTCTTATGTGTGGTACATTGTTCACCCATTCGTGTCTATCGGGAAAGGTAGGAGTGAAGGGTTTTTTGAAGTTCAGTCATGTAGTCTATGCTCACGTCGTTTCCTAAGTATTTCTGTAACATCCGTGCGTGTTCTATTTGGCTATTTTTCCAGCAACTAGTTTGACTGAGCCATAGGGTGCTGTTTGCAGCGGTTTATTGTACATATAGGTTCATTGGTAAGAGATTGAGCATTGCTTCCAATTTCACAGTTGGTGAAATTGGTCCTCATCGCCCCCGTTATATGGGGCATTCTTTGTGCTCTTGTAAGCGTTTTAGATTATTATTTTTTCCAGAGCCTTTCATGTTTTCATAAGTAAACACTGGCATGATAACTGATTTTAGAATTTTTTGTAATAGGATCTATATTTTCTACTGCATCTTTCTTTCAGCCGTTTTCCCCATGCAAAACTGGTACTGTAAGGAATACCAAAGATATTTAGATACCTGTTAAACTATTCACTGTTGCCTCTTCTTCTTTGATTTCGTTTCGATCCCGTTTTCTTCTTGTCCCAAAAATGATCCGGAAGTTGTAGCACTTATTTTCGATAAGGAATTCTTCATTCTCCGTGTCAATTTTAGTGGGCAAGTTCTTTCAGTGTGCTAAAATATTTTTAATTTTAAGATAATTTGCTTCCTTTCCATTTGCTTTTTAAGCCTTGAATTTTGTGTGTCTAATGTCCAAGCAAGGGATACTTACGGCCGGTGGCGCCAACTTTAAAGCCTACGAAATTCTTTTATTTTTTTTATAATTATTCACAGAAAAGAAGAATGTTATCAAACGACTTTCAACCTACATTTTAAATACTGCGTATTTTAAGTGATGGGTGTTTTTAATGAATTTAAATAAATGTTTAAGTTCAAACTGGTTGCCAATATAAAGTCTCAATTTAAAAATTAATTTGCCTATTAGAGATTCGTCATCAATATGAAACAAATCTGATCAAAAAATACTTCGGAAGTGGGATTTGTCATCTCCACCAGCGTCACATGCTTATGTCAACAAAACCCAACACAAACGAATAATTAATTCAAAAATGTACCTATACATCTTCAAATTCCAAATTATGTAGGTAATAATTTATCAATAATTATTATTAATAACAAAAATAGAAGGCAAAAACTGTCTCGAACTAACCCAATTTTAAGAGGTATCTAATGAGAGAGAAATACCACGATAGGTACTAAATTATATACCCATAACAAAGTCGATATACGATTTTAAACTGATCCGAAACAAATTCAAGACGATGATGTCAGCGACCCAACTAGCGACATCCAAGGTAAACAAAAAAAAAACAGAAACGTTATGTGCACTATGTACCTATTTATTTATTTAACTTCCAGCAGTATCTTCAGTTCATATTCCGTCAAAAACGAACAATGATTTATTTCTTTTTAGGTTTTTTAAAGTCAAGAAAATGTGATAACGATATTTGTGGTTTTTTGATAAAACAACTTCTGCTAAAAATAATGAGCCACCAATGAATCAAATCGACTCATTGTACGGTTGGAAATGGCACTGAATATGCTCTGAAAGTGAAATCAGAAAAACTAGAGTGACTCATCGACAAATTGGTACGTAATATTTAGCAAAAGCAAATCTGAGAAAACACCAAGACAAAAATCAAAATACACACTCGAGCTCCCAGGTGAGGGAAATTGCAGGTAAGTTGGGGTCAACTGTCAACTGATTGGCGGAAGCTGAAGGTGTGAGGAGCCTCTAGTTTCTAGTGCACAGACAGACGATATGACACTGCTGTTATGGGGCGCTCTAATAAGCTGTAATGGGAAAAGGCGAGGCGATACCAGGAAGTCGACGCTGACGGAATATTGATTTGGTGTGTCAGACTCGGTGCATCATCATCAACATCATAGAGAATTAGGTATGTGATTGCAATAAAATCAAAAAGAAAACAAAGATAACTTACACAGACCCAGGTAGCATAAGAGAACTTTAGAACCACCTTCAGAGGCACCAGACAAAAAGAAAGAAATAAAAAACTTACACGAATTGCGTGGGCAGTGAATTTTTCTAACTATACGAATATAGTTGGTAGTGTGTGGTATAGGCTTCTGCTGATTTCGATTCCAATTTCAATTTTTTAATGGAGCGATTTCAACTATCAACTCCTGACCATCACTGCACTTGAAGTTTATTTATAGAAATTACTTATCGCGTTCAAGAAAGAGTATATCTCATAAATTCTGTCGATGAATCAAATCAAAGAAAGAAAAGAAAAACAACATAAAGGGGAGTCGCCACAAATCAAGAACAAAAAAGCAGGGTTTTCTTTGAGACACTAAATTAACACTTTATGATGGAAAAAATCATTAAATTAAAACTTATTAAATGAATTTATCACTTACATTAAATTGTGGAAGATAAAGAAAGTGTGTGTGTTAAATATTTCTTGAGTTTTATGTGGTTTTTATTTCCATCAGGGAGGAAATAAATTAGAAAAAATTATAATTCTACAATCGCACTGCCGTCGTTGTCGTCGTCCGATTGTCACCGAGTTTCGAAGAGTTTTGAGAGACTGAGCGAAAAAACTAAATTATTTTAATGGCAGCTCTGACTTTCCATTGGATTTCGAAGATTAATTCCAGCGAATTGCGAAAACACTCGTTAAGTGAGAGCGAAATAGATCGATGTAAAGGACGTATTATTTTCTTTTGTTTCATATTTTTGTTCGAATGTTTGATGGTGGATTGGGCGAAAAACTTGCGAAAAGAATGAATGCGTTCAAATTTGAATATAAAGCTTTGCAGATCTTCCACCAGAGTTTAATTTCCAAAATAAAATAAGTGTTTCCATTACTGAATGGAATAAATGGATGTGAGACATCGATTGAATTTCAGTGACTTTTTTGAGTATTCTCTATCGTTTCTTTCTTTTTTTTTAATTGCAAATTTAAAATGTTTTCGAAATTGTAATTAAAATAACGCTTGGACCACTGACCTAATAGACATGAACTGCTTGTAGCCGACTTCACGTTGGCGTCATCTATTGCTTAAGCCTACTAGCTAATTCTGTAGGTTCAGCAGAAATATGAAGAAACTTTTGTAACTTAATTTTTGTATTTTGTTTATTTTGAGAAACTTTATAATAAATAGTTGTCCTAAGTTTTCTTGTTTGTTGAGGCCTTGAGAGAAAGAGATAGCGTTTTAAAATTATTTATTAATTTTTCCATTAAACCTAAAAGAGGGAAAACATAGCTTAATAGCTGAAACCACTTTTAAGGGGTATTTTCTATGGGTATATGAATCGACTAGCAGTCCATTTCTGGTATATCAATGGCCTGCGGGCCAATATGCACTCCTACACAGCTAGAGCAAATGTTTCACCTTACTGCTTTTTCTCTCTAAGAATCATCTTAATCCTTACTATAATTTTACATAAGATATTCTGGATAATCGCACATGAAAAAACAGCCTTTGTCTTAAAATTTATTTTTAAGATTTTATATGTTTTAAATAGAATCCTACTTTTTAGATTTAGAAAAATATTGTTTGTAACTTAATGAGAAATTTCATTTCGAATAGCTCGCAATTTTGCAGCTACTAAATGTCAACTTTTGACATTTTACATAGTTAAGAATAACGCCATTCAGTCACAGTATGCAGTTGACAATTTCATGATTATGTTATTTCTCGAAGAGGTGATAACAATTGGTCACCAAGTTGTTGTGATTGAACACATTTAGATTATTTTATTTAGAACATAAAGTGAAAGATAAGATCTAATGCCAATGATCAGCAATCGATCTGAGACCTTAAAGTAGAATTTGTGAAGTTATTTAAGATATTACATTTGTGCAACTTTTCATGTAAAAGTTAAAATTTTCATGTACAAAATATAGAGATGTGTATTGTGTAACCGTAACTATTATGAAATAAACATCAATTGATTTTGTTAAAAATAACTTGATTTTTCGAATCAAATTGATAACTCTCATTGGGAAACATTTTAGGTAAGATCAATAAAAAGGTGAAAGTGAATATATGCCTAAAAAAGAAGTTCAGGAAATATATACTGGACATTTATTTCATGCGCTAATTTTGTACAGATATGGAGAAAAGCTTAGATTTTTGAAAAGAAATTATTTTGCAATTTTTGAACAAAAATATATTTGGATTTCTTAAAAAGAATTATTCATCTATTTGATGAGCTGTTGTGGTTCGTCGTCAAGAGTTCTTTTAACTTACACAAAATAATCCCAAAATTTTGTCCCTATTACTTCAAAATCGTGTTAAAGAACTATTGAAAGTTTTAAATTTCTGATGAAAACTCAGGCCAATATTCCTGTTCAACCGAAAATTCGAAGAAGCCAAGGCAAGAGTCTTAAAAGTCACGCAGAAGGCTCTGTGACGCCATTGAATTTTGAATATCGTTACTGTTAGTGCAAAAGGTCGTATGTGAAAGTTAACTACTTTACAGGGGAGCAGTAAAAAAAATCAGCTGCACAACATACGACTTTTTTGACCATTACTTACAATAGATCAGCTGATGATCTATTTTTGTAGCAGTTGCAGACTGCAAAATGTCACCTTTAGCACAAATAAAATAAAAATGGACAATTTTTACATACGACCTTTTGCAATAACAGTAACGATATCATAAGCTGATGGAAAAAAACAAAGACGTTGACATAAAGAAGAAATATCATCGAAAAAAGGTCAATTCTAAGTTGAACCCGAGTCAATAAAAAAAATCTAAATGAGAAGAAGGAAAAATCACCCAATAATTAGAGATATTTTGGCAGGAGTCAAGAGTTCAATGTGACGTCACGAGAAAAGTTAAAGTGGATTTACATGTATCTGCATCTGCATAATGAAGAAAAGTAGAGGGAGGCAGAGTCGGAGAGAATAAACCAAAGGTAACTCTATTTACTTCCTGTAAATTTAACAATTTAAAAAAACTGTATTGAGTTGATAAATATTTTCGGACAACTAAAAAACATTGGTTTTAAAGATAAAAAAAAGTGGTTACAATTAGGCACACAGTTTTAAAATGTGAGCTAAGATGATATTGTTTTTATAGTACAAAACGCCTTCAAATTCGGAAAAGTATCTCACTAAGGTAAGAGAAATATTGCAATTACTTGCATGAACCTCACACTTAAAAGGAAATTTAAATGATATTTTTCAAAAAAAAAAGTGTAAGAAAACAAAATTTAAAAATAAAGTAGAAATTCAAAGCTTTTGTTACACTTGCAAGATTGTGGCAACATTGATAGAACTGCAACACTGCAGACGAAGATGCTATAATTAAGATAAACATGTTTTTGGTCTTTACTATAATCTTGACTTCTGCATTATAGGAATTGTCTCAATATTTAACTCTTGGCATAGCAATTATATCTTACCAACAGTGGTTAAAGGTTCGTCTAGGACAATTAAGTTCTAAAACCTTGGTTAAACAACCCATAACCCAAAGAAATCGGTTTAAATATTGAATTACGACTTTGCAAGTGAATCTTAATTTTCTAACAACTCATTACTTCCATAAATAAGAAAACCACTTATGCCATAGAACAACATAGAAAACAACACACATGGCAATACCATATTTCGCAACTGTCAAATTTTTCACACTTTTCCAGATCTCCACTGTCAATTCCTTTCCAGGTTCCACAGATCAAATCAAACTCTAGTGTGCTGTGCTGAAGCTGAAGCTGTTTGCAAGCGCCTTCGCCTTTACCTTTGCTTATTGCTTCGCCATGTCTCAATAAATACAAATTTCTATCCACTAACCATATCGAATGTAAAACGTGAAAAGTAAAATAATGTTTTCTACCGTAAAATAGTGACTATTTTTATTAAATTTTATCAACAAAAGTTAGTATAAACTCTTTTAATTGCTTTAACATACATAACCATTTATAAAAACTTGAATTTTATGTGAAAAATTGAAAAAAAGAAAAAGGAAAAACTCCTTGAAAAGAAAAAAAAAACGAAAAAATGAAAAAGAAGAAAAAAACTTGAAATTGAAATAAAAATGTGTGGTGTGGTTTTCGTTTTAGTGGTGTAGTTAGTTAAGTTAATGTTAAGTTGGAAGTTGGTGCTGCTTTGCCCTGGTAACTCATCGGAACGGTAGTTTCCTCCAACCTCCAATCAATTGCACCTTTTTTCATATATATTTCGATTTCCTTTTATTTGATTTTATTTTGTATTTTATCTTTTTCTGCCTTTCGAATTTTTATACATTTTCTTGATTGCTCTTAGTGGCTCGAATCGAATGGAATCAACTCGACTCGACTCGACATGGCTGCGGCTCTCTCTCTGTGTCTGTCTGTCTGTCTGTGTCCGCGCCGCTGAGTGCTCTTTCAGTGTGGATCTGAGCTGGAAATCCAAATCATCCGTCGTAGTCGTTCCTCGTTCGCTTTGCCATCGTTGTTGTCGTTGACGTCGTCGTCGTCGTTGATGTAGTCGCCGTGCTGCAATCGTTTCGAGAAATTTTTCGCACAAGACCAAAAGTTTTCCTCCTCTCGATTCCACGAACCACACGACCACGATCCCATTGCCGTTCATTCGTTAGTTCGTTCGTTCGTTTTTTTTTGTATTATTTTCTTTTTCTGGTTCTGTAACTTTTTTGCCTTTTCCTTGTACATTTTGGCCAATTTCTTGGTTCCTGTTTTACATTCCTGTTTGGCGGCTGTTGGGCTGTAAAAAAGTGAAATTTCCCTAAGTTTTAAGTTAATTTTTGCCGTTTTATTGTTTTGCTGCTGCAAAAAAAAATTAACAATCGAATTAGTGACGAGCACGAGATTTCATTGGCCATAAAGTTACGAAATCAAATTTTATATTTCCTTCGCTTTTCGCCTCTTGATTGAGTTCGACATCGAGTGAGTAAACGAATGTGGGTATAGTTATACCTAGTCAGCCTTTCGGTTTGGCCTGGTGCCTGTGTTGGGGTTAGGGAGGGAAAGTTCCTGTTTCCTCCACGCAAGAGTTACAACGGGTCACTTTGGTGTGCGTCACTATTTTCACGGTTTTTATCACAGTCACATAGCAAATGGCCGTGGAAGAAGGATTTTTCTTCAATCAATCAACTTGCTTAATAGATACCAATAAAGATTAACAAAATATCGATAGCTGAACAGGAGAGAATAAAGAAGACCTTCAAATTCTTCTTTTTTAGGTGGGTTAATGAGAAAAGAATCGCTTTGCAAAAGGTCGCGATACTCCAATTTCTTCTATTTACCCAACTTCATTCATTTTAACCCAACAACCAACCAATCACCCAGAACAACAACAACAAAAATGTCTACACGTCCGTCTCTACGACGAGTTAATTAAAACAAACATTTTTTTATATATATTTCATAGTTATTTGGAAAGAGAGTGAGCAGAGAGAAGCGGAAGAAAATCATAAAAGAAATTAAAATAAAAAAAAAAATTGTTTTGTTTCGCAACGCGGCAAGTGTCAGTCACAGAATTCCAATATATATGTACATATATTTAATTTTTTCTTGCTTCTTTTACTCTTTTGGTAAGTAATTTTGTTTTTATACACATATTTTTGTTTCTATTAAATTACCCTGGTACCGAAAGCGAGTATTTTACTTATTGGGTCTAGTTTTGTTTTGATTTCGTGGCGTTGCTTTATACGTTTTCTTCTTTTTGGCCAATAGAATGAATTAGATAGACAGACACAAGGTCTATTGCTATCATATTTTCTAGCAGTGCGAATAAAAAATATTTATATCATATTTGGTTTCAAAAAATATGTGAAGACATTACTAATATTTAAATGTTTTTTTTATGAGCAATAAATTATAAGACATTTAAATATAGGACAAGGTTTTGTAAAAAAAAGTAGAACTCAAAGTAGGTATGAAGAAAACTGACATTACAAGGTTCAGAAACTTGTCAAATTCATTTGATGGAAAATAACTTTCTGATGGAATCCCTTTGGCCAGACTTTATATATTTAACTTAATGTCGAATTTCTAAGTTGCGGTCATACTAATGTCTCTGATCTTCCCTTCTCAGGTTAGGTTAGGTTAAAGTGGCTGTCCATGATAGAAACGGACACACTTAAACCAGTTTAATGGCCCATTGTGATACCACATGAATCTTAAGGCTTCCTCCTAAGCTCAATGGAACCATTTTGAGTCCCTTACGAAACGTGAGACGCTGATTATGCTGATATGATTTAGATCTTTTAGTTCGTTAAAGAAGAACTCTCCTAGGTAATTCTTGCGTTTTTGAGCTAGAGCAGGGCATGTACAGAGAAGTTGAAGAACGGTTTCCTCCTCTTCCTCGTCCATACAGCTTCTGCAAAAGTCATTTGAGAATACGCCTAACCGCGTGGCGTGCTTTCCTATTAGACAATGTCCGGTTATGACACCTATTATCGGGCTTATGCGATCTGCTTAGAGATAGCAAGCATCTTGAACGCTTTAAATCTAGTGTTGGCCAGATGTTTTCTCAGGTACGAGCAATTAATTGCAAACCTGTCAACAAATTTGATTGATAAAAGAACATTTTGTGTTATTGTTCCATTAGAAATTTCTATGGCATAACTGTTTTGTAGTACCCGTATCGTGATGGTTAGTGCGTTGGACTGTCATTTTAGAGGTTTTAGGTTCAATCCCTGCCTATACCACCAAAAGGTTTTTTTCACGGGTAATGCATCTTGCGACAAGTCCTTCAAAAGTTATTCTTGTCATAAAAAGTGCTTTTTCAAATTATTCGTTCTAATTCGGAATAAAAACTAGATCCCATCTATCCCTAACATTACTCGCAATGGTTGAGAATTGTATGTCACCAGGACCTATTTAATATTTAATTTTGTGCTGCATCCGAATGGCTCAAATACAAAATATTATCTTTTTACTTTAACTTTTGATAGCAAAGGCTGTCAATCGATCACCAGGCTTCTAACGTAATTCTCCTACGCACATTACTTCACCGGCTAATGTATACAGTATAGTGGCTAAAAACTGGTCATCATATTCCATTCTAGCCAAATTGAATAATTGAAAATAATGTTACTGAAGCATGCAAAGAGCAGAATTCACCTGAGTTTCCGTTGAAGCTACTTATTATCGCTGGTTAACTATCGTATAATAGTAGATTGTTGGTTTGTCGGTTTTTGAGCAAAATTAACTACTAGAGCTTATCTGGCGTCAACTTCCTCTCTTAATTTGAATCCAAACGGGTTATAGTTCTATTTATACGAACCAAAATAAACATTATATGAATCAGCTTGATTTGGGAGGATGGTACCAAGGCCGCTGATATCTAAATATTAACCTCTTTATTACCTTTCTCTTCTTTGGCCGACCTTATCTACGGTTTGTCATATCATTACCCATTCTCTTTAAACCGTATATGGGTTGAAAATTAGTTTTCGAGACTGAAATCCTTTATTCCCAATATTAAATCAATATTGCTCATTTGCAAAGGTAGACCTACAGAATCCTTAAATGTGGCATTTGATTTATTCATTTTGAGTAGAATCCTCTTTTATGAAATAACAGAAAAACAAAAAATAACTTAATAATAAAAACAAAATTGGTATAATAAAATTAATATAGACACAATTATAAAACAAAACAAACCTAATTATAGCATTTTGACTTTGTTGTATCATTGGTTTCATTCATTACATCAAACTTTGATGGGACAGCCAACGTTTCTCCTCGCGATGGCGATGATATCACATTTACGAATCACCTTGCGTTTCAATTCGATGCAAATTAGATTTACACACATTTGTGTTTATACTGCGCTACGGCTACTCCCGACAAAAGTGACGCGATTTCGGTCAAAACATAAAAGCCTCAGTCTCACATACATAATATGTTTGATTTGATTATAAATTCAAAAAACAACACCACTTGTTCTTGAGGTGGCATATTTGTGTGTCTGACCGTTGTTGTTGGCTGGCGAAATTGTAGTAGGCGTCTTATAATACAATTCTGTTGTGTTATTAGTTCGTATAAAATTACTCTGTTCCACCTACTTCAGTGTAAGTTCCCATATTTATATTTCCATTCTTAAAGAGAAATAAAAAAAACAACAGCAACAACAACTAGTTCGAAGGTAATTTTGTTCGTTTCCGTAAAGTCTGCTGCCCTCCAGAAAAAATAATCCGGAGAATAGGGTTAATTTTTTTTTATTATATTAAGTTTGTTTATTTTTGTGGGTTCATATTTTTGTTTGTTTGTTTGTTTATTATTGTTTTCTTTTTGCTTCATTTCTTTCGAAATAAATTCGAATACATTCAATATCAAGTATTTCTTTTTGAATCATTGTTTAATATCAACTTATATGTTGTATTAGCAAGAGCAGGGCTTGATTGGTGAAGTTCGATAATAATAACTGGCCATTGGTATTTTTTTTATTATTGTTAAAATGATGTCAGCTTCGCCAGCCAGCCATTGCCCAAGATGTTTCCTCAGACAACATGATTAAATGATTGAATATCCAAAAGTTATCTTTATCCGTCTATTTAACAACGAATTATTTGTAATTAATCATTTTTTTGTTTTGTTGATAGTGTAGACATATTATTATGATGTTAAAGGCTAAAAAAGTTGAATACAAAAGATTACATAAAGCAATTTTGTCGATTATCCAATCTGTGCATAATTAACGTAGGCTCAAAATGAAAAGATCACGATCACGATGTTATTTATGATATTATTAACTTGTTTTTAAACATTCTACAATTAATTTTGGAAATATATCATTTTCATATGGGCCGCGCCGCGGAGGAGAACAATTGATTTCTTAGCACACCTGGAAAGATTACTGGCTATAATATGCTGGTCATTGGGTAATCCGGAAAAAGGTTATGCATAAAATGTTGTGGTGGAAAGGAATTCTAAGAGTTTAGAAATACAAATTGCATCCAGATGTTTAAAAACAAAGCCCAGCCTACTGTTTTAAAGATCAAGGTTGGAGCTCTTAGAAACTACTCCGACAAAACTTATGAAACGTTAGATGATTCCATTACCAGAGCCTACTGTAGTCCGTCAACATGGTCCTACCAATACTCACTCACATTTAGATCCGAGAATCAATAAATAGGCATTTCTACTCCGGTGCGAGATAAAAAAAAAAACAAAAAAGCACTGGCAAGTGACAAAAATTAAGCTTGCTACACACCGGTAGGCAAGTCGACTAGTTCGCTTGAGCGAGAAAGAACCGGAGCGGAAAGTTCTTTGTAGCACATTCAATGGTACAAAACAGCATTGCAGACTTTGCTTACTCTGCCACAGGACAGATTGGGACACTGATAAAATTGGATTGTGTGGGCTCGCGATCGGATGATGATGCATCCCAGAAGGGCATAAAGAAACCACCTCTAATCAGAATCTAACTATGAGTTCTTTTAGAATTTGGCTTACGTTTTTCAAGAACCATCGAAGCATGTGGATGGTTGTTGCATAGCCAATACGCAGTTCTGCAACACTTTTAGAAGCTTTCAAATTTCTATATAAGAGATCCACTGTATACCAAGTTGAAGTAAGGCCTAAGAAAATGTTGCGATTTTTTAATCCGAGAAGCATTTTTCAAAAATATTACAAATTTAAAGTCGAGACACATAACTTTTGTATTCGAATTGCATATAATTCATTCATTCATTTTTTGATTTTTCGGCTAACTTATATCGTCTGACAATAAAACGCTCCGGATGAAATATCCAACTAAAAAATAGCTCTTTAAAACTTTAGTTTTCTAGTCAAGATGTCGATTCTATATATCAGGCATCTGACCCGTATTTACCTACTTTAATTTTAATTATTTCAACACGTACTCCAAACAATAGTTACGTTAGTTCTTTCAGTTCTGAAAATTAAAAAAAATAACATTTTTACCTTTGTCAAATACTTTGTTGCTTTATCGCAAATCAAATTAAACCTGCTCAAGTACAATAACCGTCATACTACGTGCTTGAATAATCTGTACAGTTTTTGCGTCATCATCTTTATGATTTTAAAATGACAAGTACCCCTAAAGTGTCTCTTCCCAGAGCGTCACCCTCATGAAGTGTATTTTTGTAAAAATTGTGCTTTTAGGAAATACAAAATTCATGAAGTAATTTTTAAGTCCATTTAAAAATTTACTAATTTGTAAAATTTGACAAACAACATGTGACGTCTTGCATTTTCATTTATTTCTATTTGTTTCATGACAACAACTATTTAGTCATACGAATTCTATAAAAACCTATTTTACTACATAATCTATTTTTAAAATAAGTACACTAATTGGATCAAGATCAAGAACATGTAATTAAAATTCAAAACACATTATTTTGTTATGTTTGTTAGTTGATGGTGTGTTAAAATTAAATTATGCATTCTTAAACAAAAAAATTGGGATAATAGAATGAGGGTCATGGCAAATAGTAGCACTTAGGTTAAAAAAGGACTGTTTGCCTTATTTTAAGGAACTATGTGTACCAGGTGTTTTGTACACCATGGACTAAGACTAAGAAATTGGGTTTCTAAGACTGATTTGGTTGATAAAAGTTTGTCATCGCGCGAAATAATAGTCAATTATAAAACTTAAATCAAAGCCCAAATAGAATGCAAAGGTTGTTTAATAATTCATATCTTAATTCAAAAGAATTTTCGATAATAATTTGAAAATCAAATTTAAAAGCTCCTCACATATGACTTTACAGACAATCTCACAGAATTTGACTGTTCAAACATTTCATAAAATTAAAGATTGGTGAAACTTATTGTTTCATAAGTAGATGTGGGGAAGCAAAATGTGAAAATCATTTTTTCTTTACCATAAATTTGGCAGTCGGATGAATTTGTTGTTGTGTTTAAAACATCATGTGTGTTAATTAATACTCAATTAGGAAGTGTGAAACGGCATTTAACAATTACTCTGTAATTAGAACAATTTCGTGCGACTCATTTTTGATGTTTCTTTTTTCATTTTACTTTTTTAAACACATGTGTTCTATGAATTGTAAATTTGATCACCAGGAACATGCAACTTTTGACTACGTTTATTTCTAAAGTCTTATTCAGTAGCATCATGTTCAAACTGATGCCATCAGTCGCCACCCACTCAGTCGCCCCTCATCTTCAACGTGATTTCTCACCAATTGTTCCATTAATACACATCATTAGGATTAAAAATACGATTTATTTTCTAATTCGCTTTGTGTGTCGGCCGGCGAGCGCACCGGCCGCAACGCCAATCAATCCCGAGAGGTATAGTGGTGCAAACAACTATTCTTCTGCGACCTCACACATGTGTATCGTATCTTCTAAAATAAAAAAGAAATATTAAAGAAACAAAATAACATAGGTATATTAACTTGCAATAAATCTAGATACAAACACATAATGTACATATGGATGAATGGATGGCGGGGCGTATACACCTATGATATTTTCGCATTTTATTTATTTAGCTAGCTGTTTATTTGTTTTGAAAGAATTTTATCTGTCTGTTTGTTGGAGCATTAAAAGATAGAGATAAAAAAAAATATAACCATGAATTTAAAAATAATAGATAAAGTTATTTTTTTTTGCTTTCTTTCTTGCTAAAGAGACTATATTCCGAGAAAAGTATTGGTTTCTTGTTTAAAATTTAAAAAACAATATATAAAAACAAGATTTTTATCAAAAAGTAAAATATGTATTACGTTAGGTGATGAATGGGAGAACATTTTTTCGACTTAACTTGCTATCTTATCGCTAATGATAAGAGAAGGAGGGAGGAAATATAAATGGAAAGCTTTTGAAATGGTACAATGTCTATATTATAACTTGCGACGCTTGACGTTTTTGATATACAGTGTTGGCCAAAACATTAGCAACTAAAACTACCTTCATCTTTATGTCATTCAAAAATTAATAACTTAAATAAATCATGTTAATTTTTTTCCAAAATTTAATACATTATGTATGTACTTCTAAAAAGACCACAAGAGAATATAGTTTTTATAACGGTCCATTTAAATATGACATAAGTAGGACCGATACTCAATTTTTTGTTGGTCAAAACAAAAGCAACTTTTTATTGCTATCTCTCTTTTTCTTATTAATAGAGAAAAGTTAGTCCGTTAACTATAAAATCCATTGCTCATATTAAAGGTTTTGGCAAACGAGTGCAGTTGTATCTATTTATTAGGTGTTATTTAGTTCACGGGCAAGCTAATCAGTGTTCTTACCTAACTTTTGTAAAATGGCTGGAAACAAATACTCTAACGAAATAAAAGAAAAAACATTATTAAAGAATATAAAAGTGGAATGAGTCAAATAAAAATATCGGAAAAATATTCCATTCCAAAATCAGTGATTTGTACAATAATAAAATTTTAAAATCCAAAACGTCATTCCAAACGGTTCATCGAGGTGGCAGACCAAGAAATTGGATTTTGTAATAATGAAACAAATTAAAAAAGATCCTTTTATATTATCGAGAAAAATATGAACCCAACTCGACCTGAACGTAAGCGCGAGAACAATTCGGAGACGAGCTGTTGATGGTGGACTAAAATCTTTCAAAGCTGTGAATAAAACCTTTTATTTCCACCAAAAACAAGCTGGCTAGATTAAAATTTCCTCATGACCACATCAATTGGGCCGTTAGAAAATGGAGGAACGTACTCTTTTCGGACGAGTCCAAATTCAATTTCAAGGGTTCCGATGGATCGTTTTATTTACCTTGACATTTTGCAAAATATAATGCTGCCACACGCTCAGGATCAGTTGCCTCTGAAATGGATATTTCAGCAGGACAACGACCCAAAGAACACGTTCAATACGGTTAAGACATGGTTTCAAGAAAACCAAATTGACGTGTTACAATGGCCAGCACAGTCCCCAGATCTCAACCCCATAGAAATCTATGGGAAATTGTAGATCGATGAACTGATAAGGATTAATTGCAAAAATAAAATCGATCTGTTTGATCAAATTAAATTGGCTTGGAAAAGTATCCCAAGCAGCATTATAAGAAATTTAATCGACTCCATGCTTCGAAGATGTGCTGAAGTGCTTAAAAACAAGGTCTTTGCTACCAAATACTAGTAATATTTTAGTAAGACTAAAAAAAAATATGTATAGCTATGTATTTTTTAAAAGTTGCTTTTTTTGACCAGCCTAATATTGAACTAATTGTGCTATATTTAATGAACTATTACAAAAACAACTATAAAAATTTATTTAAATTTTAAAAACAAAAATATACAATAATTGAATCTTAAATTTTAATAATTTAATAATTTTAATAATCGAGGCAATTAAAGTTGCTTTTGTTTTGGCCAACACTGTATATCTGAGAGACTTCTTGCATACATTTAGCATTTTTCACTCCAAAAGTACCTTCATTTCGAAAGCCATCCTTATAGGATATTGGTTAAGCTTAAAAAGAAATTTTAATCGAAAATTTGGATTCTGAGATTAGCCTGAATATTTAGACTAACAACTTTAGCATGTTTTTATTACAGGCAAATGTTTCAGTTCCCGCCCATTTGGGCGTAAACAGTTTTTTTTTGTTTAATATTTCGTTATGGTAAAATTATTTTTTTTTGTAAATAAGGCACTAAAAATGAAACTACGTACTCAAAACACGAACCAGACAGAGTGTTTTATTAAGTTGTCTCTTGTTTTTTTTTCGTTATGATTAAAGCCATTGCCATATAATAAATAAGCGCAAGGATAAAAATAAAAAAAAAAAGAATTCCATGAAATATGATGCAAAATAAGTTTTAAAAAATATACATGTAAAAATAAAACAAAGAAAAGTAAAACCCCATAAAATAATATGTAAATAGGAAGAGGAACATGTAATTCTCCTTGAAGTAGCAAGGAATCAAGGTATAAAAAGGGTATAACCACTTCAAAAGTCACCGACTCCATCATCATCGTATACATCGTTGTTTTCGTTTTATAGCCATTGTCGTCACCATTGTCAGTGATGATGTTGATGAGGATGGTGGTGCAAAGCGCTGATGGCGAAAGTGCTCCTTTAGTAACATTTTGATCCTAATTTAAAAAAAAGAAGGTTCATAAGCTTTATAAAGTACTGCACTGCACATACTCATTCAATCTATACGATTCTATTGGTTTTTGATTGAGTTTCAACCCAAGGATGTCTCGTTTGGGATTCAAAATTTAGTGCTGCATATAGTGAGCCTCTTATTCAGAACTCGTTTAATTTAATTTTAGTATATTGTTGTAAGTTTTCGTTTTGTCATTTTTCGTAAATAATATATGTATTATAGTACGAAGATATGTTATCCTTGAATTATTTGAAGACGACAGCTCTGTTAAAAAGACCAGCTAACAACACAGGGAAGTTGTATTTCATTGTCGGTTTGGTTTGGTACTTAAATATCGATCGATACCAGAACAGAACCCCAAAGCCCAAAGCCCAAACCAAGTCAGAGACTAAATCAAGCAACCATCCGGCCAACAACTCTTTCTCTCTCTCAGTACGCTTCTCGGCTTCTCGCTTTGCTCAGACTCTTGTTAACTGGCTTGGTTGTTTTGTGCTGGCGCAGTGGGTCCTTGAACTGAGTTTGATATGAATTAATAATAAACGCAGCAGAAGCAGCATAAATGTCAACTTGTCTGTTGGCTTCACCCTGGTTCTGGTTTCTGCTTTTTGTTTTGTTCTTGATTTTTATTTTTGTGCAATGAATTTTGATTGTTTTGTGTAGCTGGGTCCTGTTTTGTTATTTTGTTCTCAGGCGAAATTAATTCGTATTAAAGTTAATCAAACCATTAATAACACATTAAGTACATATATAGTTATATTAAAAACAAATGCCTTTGTGTTCCATCATCATCATAATCATCATCTCGTCATGTTTTTTTTTTTGTTCTGTAGGTACTTTAATCTGATGTAACAATAGTTTCAATTTGTTTATTTGTTTTGTTTTTCATTCTTTCTCAACACGATTGGACGGACAATCCTTCCTTTCTCTTCTAGGGATTGGCGTATAAATCAAGGTCATTTTGTTTGTTTGGCTTTAGGGTAGGTAGTGCACAAATTTAATTCGATTCATCATCATTTTTTATGACTCAATATTGTAAAGCCCCTACCTTTTTTTTTTTATTGGAGTTGATTTTGTTTGCTTTATCTTTAGGGCAAGTATTGGCATCGTTTGCAAAAAAAATTGAATGAAGTTCTTTTATAATCGAATATACAATTAGGTGTTTATGTTTTTGAAGCAGCGTGTGAAATTCGGTAACGATGAGACCCCCAGGAAATTTCTGTGCTAAAGTGAAAAGTAATGGAGTTAAAGGTACTTTAATTGTAAGCATGAGTTTCTGCAATATTTTTTTTTAAGAATCAATCTTATTCGGATCTGTTAAAGTATTAACTTTGACATTTGGCAACAAAAGTTTATCTTTTTCGTGTAGTTGATGAGAAATCAATTTATTTAATTTTGATTTTTTTCAACAGATCTACTCATTCTTTTAAGGGGGTATTCTAGTGTAGAGACATGAATTTCGCCCGGTTTTTGAAGCGTTGTATAAAGGGGGGAGAGTACGATAACTTTGGCGACAAAGTTTAATGACGGATTTGTATAGAACAGTTAAAATGAAGCATTTTTTACTATGGGAGGGGGGGTCTATCTCCCCCCGTTTAGGCGGTAGGGGCAGTTTAAAAAAATATGTACATTAAATGGAAAAAAAATAATTAAAAAATAACGGTAATACCCTCAATTAAGTATTATACCTTTTTTTAAAGCCAACATTTTTGTCTATTAGCTTGTTTTTAAATCAAGTCAAAGGTTAGGTTAGGTTAGGTAATAAGGGGTGTGCACAGCATGAAGCTGTTGCGTACACGGGGGCCTGCTGGTCCATTGTGATCCCCTGTAAAAGTAAAAGTAAGCATCGATGCTCCTCAATCATTGCCGATTAGCGTAGACTGGCTCGTTAACGAACCAGCCTGTGCTATCTATAAATTTCCTCATGTTTGCCATTGAGACCTGTGCTAGATCATCCAGTTCTCCAACAAACCTGTTTCCGAAATGACGGAGTCGGCTGGTTTGGAGGTTCAGACAGTCGCAGAGCAGGTGTTTAATGGTTTCTATTTCCTCCTCATCCTGACAGCTCCTACAGAAATCGGGTGCAAATGCCCCTATCCTATTAGCCATTACGCCAATGGCGCAATGACCTGTTAGTACACCTATCAAGATTTTAATGTTCTTTTTACTCAGCGATAGAATGTACCGAGTTTCCTTTTCATTTATGTTAGGCCATAAACTTCTAGAGATTATGCAATCGTCTCTGGATTTCCAGGAGTTATTGATTTTCTCTTTTAGTTTAAGGTCTATCTTCCTCTTGAGTACCCCAATCGGGACGAGTGGTCCCCTACCCGAATGGTCGCTACTACTTATATCTGCTTCTGACCCTTTCCTGGCTAGTTCATCTGCTTTTTCATTCCCTTCTATATCGCTATGTCCAGGAACCCAGCAGAGCTTTACCTGGTTAGTGTGGCAGATTTTATTTAATTCCATCTTACAGTTTAAAACTGCTTTTGATCTTATGGTCTCACTGGCTAAGGCTTTGATAGCAGCCTGGCTGTCCACGAAAAAAGTAATCTCCGAAGAGCTTAGCTTTTCGTGATGTGCCAATTCAGCTGCTTTTCCAATGGCAAAGATCTCGGCCTGAAAGACACTACAGTCAGCCGGGAGTGTATATGACGCTCTGATGTTGAGAGATTGGCAAAACACTCCAGCACCTGTTCCTGATTCCATTTTTGAACCGTCAGTGTAGAAAGGGATACCCTGTTTACTTATAAGTGAATTGGGATCCCAACCCTGTCTTTCTGGTATGAGAATAGAAAATTTCCTATCGAAATCTAGTAAAGGGGGGATGTAATCGGTGGTCTCTCTCAGTCCTGGAACCGTGTCATATCTTTGTAAGATTGACCCGTGGCCATAAGTGCTGTGCCTCCAAAAACTCAGTTCTCTTAAACGAATCGCAGTTTTGGCTGCCGTGCACTTTATGAACTCATCCAGAGCCGGGAGGTCCAAGATCATTTCCAATCCAGCTTGTGGTGTGGATCTTTGAGCCCCTGTTATTCCTACACAGGCTAGTCTCTGTACCTTATTCAGGTTCTTGAGATAGCTTGATTTTTCCACCGCCTTCCACCATACAATAGAGCCATAGGTAAGAATGGGTCTGACTATCGCTGTGTACATCCATTGGATGACTTGCGGTCGCATACCCCAACGTACACCGAAGGTCTTTTTGCATGTGTAGAATGCACATAGTGCTTTTTTCATTCTTTCCTCAGTATTACGCTTCCATGTAAGCTTGGAGTCAAGGATTACTCCTAGAAATTTAGCTTCCTTAGAAGGTTTAAGAGGAATGCCATTTAGTTTGGGAGGGTTGAAGCCCTCCAGTTTCCTTTTCTTTGTGAACAAAACTAGCTCTGTCTTGGCGGGGTTGACCCCGAGACCGTTCTTAGTTGCCCAAGAAGATAAATCCTTTAATGCATTTTCCATAATGCTTTCGATGATGGTAAGAAACTTGCCTGATACCAAAACCACTATGTCATCTGCATATGCTACTATTTTAATGCCCTGATCTTTGAACTTTGTGAGAATTTTGTTAACTACGAGGATCCAGAGCAGGGGTGAGATGACTCCTCCCTGTGGTGTGCCTCTAGTAACTGTTTTCTCAATAGTGCTAACTCCTATTTGAGAGTTGATAATTCTGCCATTTAACATGGTGATGATCCAATCGACAATGACAGATTCAACCCCAACTAATCAAGTCAAAACTATGCATAGTTTTTGAAAAAAAATTGTTTTAAAGTCAAAATTTTTGCAAAAAAAAAGTTAAGAAAAAGGTTTAAAGTGTAATTTTTCAAAACTTTCAGATTATCTACTATTTTTTTCAGTTTTTGATCAAAAACAAATAAGAGCAATAAATTCTGAAATAAAAACAATGGTAGATAATCTTGAAGTATTGAAAAAGTTACACTTTAAACCTTTTTTTAACTTTTTTTACTCAAATTTTGAGTTTATAATTAAATTTTTATTTTCAACTAGCTGACCCGGCAGACTTCATACTGCCTCAATCGATAAATAAAAGGCGTTTACTTTTGTATAAATTAATTTCAAAACAAACAGAACGTATTGAATAAAAAATCATTTTTTTTAATGAAGCGTGAATTTTTATTATTATTTTTGACACATCATGTTGCTTACTTAAAAAAACAGAGTTTTCCTGAAATACTGGCTATTTATAAGGTTTAAATTTTTATTAATAGACACACACTGTTATGATACAGTTTGTTAATCAATTTAAAGCTTTCTCATAAACTATATTTTTTGTTTTGTTTTGTGGTGCGTAAATAAACAAAGAAGACGGTTTTCCGACGCGCGAACACGGGACGTATAATTGTCCATGCGCGAAACAGGGAAACTTTAAGTTGTTTCAGCAAACTTCTAAAGACTGTCCTTGCGATTTATTTATTGTCATCGCAAAGGCCAGACGTACTGGAAATTGTAACCGTTTAAAATTGAATGGTAAATCCGTTGGAATCATCGGTATTCGCGGGATCAAGACATCCTCTCCTTTGTATTTTCCTTCTATGATTGTTGCCTCAATGACGTTATTCATCAGCTTTTTTCACAGCAAGTCTTGTTCCATTGCTTAGTCGAGGTTGATTAATGTTACGCAGCATGATGACAACTGATCCTACTTTTAACTGCAAATTGTGAGGTGGTAATCCAGGCAATTCCAGTGAATTTAAAAACTCCGTGGGATAGTTGACTACGTCATCCTGGTTCATAACGGTGTCGACTGATTTGAAGGAAACCAACTGTCCTGGAAGAAAATTCTGAATGGTCGCATTGAGATCCTCTACATCTTTTTTTTTCGCTGCCAATATTGCTCTTTCACCCAGCCAATTACGGTTATTGAACTTTTGCGCTATATCTGGGAAAACACGATGAATAAGCTCCTCTTTTGTATCTGTGGTGTGACAGAAATCTGTGGGTAATGTGATGAATCCGGTCGAGGTGTCCATTGCAACTTTATTATTTCCAATATCTAACAACTGCTTCGCAAGCACATTTGTTGCATCATGTTGCAAAAACACTCGCATGTTAGTTGTTAATTGGAGTGTCTTTACGTACTGCAACAAATTCGATGATTTTAGGCATGCATTAAGTTTATCAGCAACAGTTGATCGGGGAATAACTGGAAGAGTCTGACGAAAATCACCTGACAACAGAATCATGGCCCCACCAAAAATATTTTGGTTGTCACGAAGATCTTTCAATGTTCTGTCCAGCGCCTCCAGTGACTTCTTATGGGCCATTGTGCATTCATCCCAAACAATTAATTTGCATACCTGTAGGATCTTGGCCATTGCGATATTTTTGGCGATGTTGCAAATTGGTGTTTCGGTGATTTGCATGCTTAATGGTAATTTCAAGGCAGAATGCCCAAATCGTCCACCTTCTAGCAGAGTCGCAGCTATTCCAGATGAAGCCAACGCTAGAGCAACATCATTTCGCGATGTGTTCCTCGCCAAAAGCAATGAAATTAAGAACAATTTTCCGGTTCCTCTGGGAGCATCAAGGAAATAAATTCCACCATATCCACTGTTCACAGCTTCTATCAAAGTGTCGTACGCAATTCTTTGTTGTTAATTTAATTGTGGAACATTTGTACGAACTGTTTCGGCCAATGCTTCAATGTCGTACTGTTGTTCCCTTTGCAACTCGTGGTTTAATGCATCGTGCATATGACGATTGGGTGCTGTCATTCCCAAACACGACAGTACTTTATTTGCTATCAATAAACACATATCTTCTAACATGATCAATGTCTCATTGTACATTTCTTCAGTCACACGATGCAAAACATCCTCAGACATGTCATCTCTATACTTTACCCACAAATCTTTTGGATTCGAGGGGAAATATGTCGATATGATAATCGCAAACAATGTACAAATTTGATGCGGCGATGAAGATATTACGGAATCCTTGAGCGTATTATCCCAATGCGAATCGTTCTCAAGTAAATGTAATCGTTGGCATGCCTCACGGTAAGTCCAGTGTTTTGTTGTTCAGTTGTTTGAACGATGTCGGACCACGATAATTCACCAACAACAATCGTAGTTTTCCGGGAAATTATTCGATTTTTTCTCGCCTTTTAAACCTTCCCTAGGCCTCCACGAACATTTCAAGACTAAGATAAGATAAATCCGTTCAGCCGTTCTCGAGTTTTAGTGAGACTAACGAACAGCAATTCATTTTTATATATATAGAAGATTTTCTCAAAAACTAAAAGACATAAAATCATATAGTTTTCAGTTTTTGATCAAAAACAAATAAGAGCAATAAATTCTGAAATAAAAACAATGGTAGATAATCTTGAAGTATTGAAAAAGTTACACTTTAAACCTTTTTTTAATTTTGTTTACTCAAATTTTGAGTTTAAAATTAAATTTTTCAAAAACTACGCATAGTTTAGACTTGATTTAAAAACTGGCTAATAGAACAGAATGTTGGCTTTAAAAAAAGGTATGATACTTAATTGTAAGTATTACCGTTATTTTTTAATTAATTTTTTTTCATTTTAAATAACAATTTTTTTAAATTGCCCCTACCGCCTAAACGGGGGGAGATAGACCCCCCCTCCCATAGTAAAAAATGCTTGTATTAAGCCCCTCTACCAAAAACCGTTATTATATCTTGTCGCCAAAGTTATCGTACTCGTGCCTATAAAGGAAACAAAAAATATTTTTAATATCAATTTTTGTATCATTTGTTTATTGATTTGTTGTTCATACATACAAAAATTAATAAAAAAAAAAAATTAAAATTAACAAAGTTACAAGCAGTCAAAGTGGGGGGTCTAAATAAAAGAGGGTGTCCTGGCGTGCATCCTACCAACCCTCCTGGTGATCTGAACAACAAAAACCAGATGGATTCTTAATTATTATAGATGTCGCTATTGTTTCACCCTTGGATAAGTTAAAAAAAAAACTTTTTAACAAAATGGCAGCAGTTTGAAAAAAAAAATGTTCTTGTTGCATATTTTTCAACAATTCCGAAATTTTAAAAAATACTAAATGAGAAGTTATATTTTTGGGCAAGGACCACACGATAAAGAGATGTATAAAGAACATCCTCTCCAAATTTGAAGTAAATCGGTCTATTAGAACTCGATATATCCTTACAGCCAGCTCGAAAAGAGTAGTTTCGAGAAAAACGCGTTCAGAGTTTTGAGACAAGTTTTCGACAATTTTACTTATAGAATGATACAGAATACGTATGTGCATATTTTTAATCAGCGATTCCTGCTGACACGTTGTCTGAGCTAGCACTTCCACTCAGTATAAAGGTTGCCACAAAAGTAACTTAAAATGAAACTAAAAGGACAAAACAGTTTCTATGACCTTCAAAACCAGTTTTTATGACCTTCAATTAACTTGTGAAATAATAGTAATATTAAAAAATCCTTTTAAACGCATATTCTTGAATGTCTAAACTTTGGAAATATGAAAAAAAAAAATTTTGATTTTTTCAAAATTCTACACTAGAATACCCCTAGAATACAGTTGGTATTATAAACTAATGGGATTTTTCATGGTTAAAATAAATCGATTGTACAGATCATCTGTTAAACACACAAATTTCCCGTTTTTGCATTTTATGGGATAAAATAAATTGATTTATTTTTGTTTTTAGATCAAATCTGTAGATCTGAATTTTTCGTCAGATTTGCCCCTTTAAAAAAAGTTTAGCTGGGTATTTTACACCTCTACCGCACTCGTTAACGCGAAAACAATTCGAATCGTGTTTCATGTGCAAGGAAAAAAAATCAATTTTTAAGGAAATCTGGTCCGAAACCGTACCTTCTCCTCCCATTCTCCAATTTTTGGATGGAAATCTTGTTTGGCAATGCCTGCTTTGTGCTTAAATACTTCGAATATATTGATTCCCATTTTGTTGTCATCATTTCAAACCTAAAAACTTGCTTTTTGATGGTTACTTTAACCAAAAAAGGCCTTGTAACTGAAAATCATTTTATTTTTTGATAATTCAATCTAGGACCGTATCCAAATTGATTTCTTCATGGTAATGTATGAATATAACAAAAGCAATCTTGGCTTGCCAATTTTATCGCAATAAAAAGCGTATTGCGAATAGTATAAACAAATTTAAAAAACATCTTACAACTCTACATACTTTAAGGAAAAAATATCATATAAAATTGTTAAACTTAAACAAAAGGAAATAATTAAAACAAAATCTCTTATGTACCTGTTTCCCACTAATTTGCCCTGGAAAAAATATTAGAAACGAATTAAGAATGGTACTGTAATAGAATTATTGTTTTGTAATAGAATTATTTAATGTTTGAAATTGTTGCTAATCCTTAAATACACAGTCGTTGCACATTTATTTTAAATAGCATAATCGCATCTATCAATATAGAATTAACCACCTTTAATTAATTACCAGCAGTTTCTTTTAAGTTCACCCCAGAAATATTCCATTATTTTAAAATCAAATAATTTTGATGGGCCTTCCATTGGGTAGATTGCGTTATAGAGATTATATATTTTTTCTAGAACCTTTATGAGTTCTTCGGTTCATTATATTTTGTATGTCCTCTGCCGCAAAAGGCATCATTTCGATGCTTTGAGTCCGAATTTAGTCCACAGCACATGTTTTTCATTTCAAATGGCTTAGCTTCAGATAGTGAAAATCGCAAAAAAAAAAAAAACTCAGTGCTAACACCAAAATCCTTAACTATAAGTGTGTTCAGTGACGCTGTGCTGGACTGTTCTAGACAGAAAAGTACAGCTTTTTGCTGTTCATTGAGGTTTTTTCTGTGCTAAACTGTTCTACTTTCCTGTTCATTGACAAACCTAGAACAGTTAGAACAGGATTTTCTGTTCTTGCTTTTGAGTCAGATCAGGTTAGAACAGACTCGTGAGAAATGTCAAAATCGAATTCGTTTTTTTTTGTTTACGTTTTGATTTAGCTGTGCTTTGTGTTTTTTTTTCTCGTGATTTAAAAAAATTAAAATAAAGTTATTTTGCCAATTTGTTTAATTTGTTTAATAAAATAATTATAAAATACATTTTTTTACATTTTACATAAATAAATCTTTTACATTTCATCAAAGAAAAGGTAATAACATTCGTCACACTTTCATTCCAATCATCTGAAGAGGAATCCGACGAAAAATCACTATCGGTGTCTGAACCGCTAACATTTTCATTTAGTAGTTTATCTTAGCAATCACTTGATTTTCCATGTCAATAATTTTTAATAATATTTTTCACAGTAAAAACACAAAAAATGAAAAAAATAAGCGAGAAACGAAAAATTCACACAATTTGCAATTTGTTTTGTTTTTTTTTGACAACTGACGTTTAACTGACTGTTCTAACTTGATCTGACGTTTCTCACGAAACTGTGCTGTCCTGTGCTGTTCTGATCTAGAAAAAACCTCGTTGAACACAACTTATCATCTCCGTTTATTTAGGATCGAACTTAAAATTCCTTGATCGTCTGACAAGATTTTTTCCTTCTTATCTGAACAAATTTGTCTTTGTTTTTTCGTTTCCATCGATAGCCTAGAAAATCAGCATCATATGGCTTAAGGATGCTGTTAATCTGTCGTAACTCCGATTTTTGCATTTTGAGTGTTGAATTGGTTAAAACAAATTGATTTATATTTGATTTAAAATCATATTTGTAAATGAGATTTTTGAAGGTTTAGACGTCGTTTCTTCCAAACATTATTACAATTTTTACCTGTCAGTTTCACTGGTGTGGGTTTTGATTTTATTATACAAAAAAAGTATGATTGAAAATTTGACAGCTACACCGACAACAGTTTCACTGACATGAAAGAACACTATCTTTATAACTAAATTAAATTTATTTTCAATCGTGTTCCATTGGCATAAAAGTAATTTAGTCTTCAGTTGTTGCATATTTAGTAGTAAATCTCTTTTTAGTACATAATCTTTCACCACCATAAACTTTAAACATTACAATTTAATTGTTTATAAAATAATATAGGTACTTTATTAAATTGCTACATACTTAAACTTTCTAACAGTCATGTCTAGACTCAAAAGATAAAGCCCCATAGCCAATTGCATCAAACAACTACATACGACAACTTTAGTACGTGTTAATTTCTGTTGACACTTTATTTGTGAAATGCATTAACGCCTTCTCTTTCTTGGCTGGTTATTAATTTTAAGTATTCAACATTATTATTTTTTTATTTGCATTTTTATTTTGTTGTACATATTTAAAATGCAAATCCCATCCCATCTATCAACATGAGTTTATAGTATATAAAATATATGTATATATAAAAAATAAAAACAACTCTCTACTTATTAACTATTTTGCTATCGAAATTCAAAACTCGACAGTTAAGTTATCGTTTCTGTTCGTCATTTAATTTCTCACACACTCGCTTATGTATAATACTTATAATATGAACAAAATAACACGTTTGATAAAATATAAAAAAAGTCATTAATTAACAATCTCCTGTCATGTGAATAAATTGCAAAAAAGTGAAAAAAAAAATCCATAAAGAAAGAAGTTTGATAAGCTCTTAATAATTATTGCGAAAAAAATAAATAAATGCACGACTTAGTCCCGTGTACTTGCTCTCTCAAGGCTATATTGATTATGTATTTAAAAAATTGTCACTAAACTTGTAAGGATATATTTTATGAAATTTTATGATACATGTATACAGGCAGGTGATGTTGTGTTTTGGGGTGTTTCGTTGATTGATGGTGCATATTCGAGTTTTTGGAATAAAAATCTTGTCAAACTGACGGATGTCAATTATGCTGATGTAAATGTTAATGGTATTAGTAAAAAAGAGAGCGATCTGCCGCCAAATCCATTCTGCCAAAATTTATATCCGTTCAAATAGAAAAATCAGCATTGGATGAAGTTCCATTTTGAATAGCCTGTTATTTGGACAGCTGTCACTTTTAAAGCTGTCATATTTTGGTATTTGACGAATAAAAATGACACCATTACTAAAAATGGAACAGAACACGATTCAATTTGCGAATTGATCTAGAAAATTTCATACTAAGGATCTGGTGCTTCAACCTTTGTAGGTTGTTTGGCTGATATCTCTGATTCCTCTTTACAGTGGCATACACATCCATTGATTTCTGTTAATAAATACTAGTTTTTTTTTAATATCCAAAATTAAAATTTCGATGGAAAACGCTGTATACAATTGTGTTTTCCATTGGTAAGCAAAAATCGATATTTTTTGTACAGATCTGTCAAATCACCAATTATTTCAATCGATGTTGACTTTTGACTTTTCAGATTTTTTTCCGGAAAATGGAATTCTGTTTGAGATTGATCTTTTTTAGTAATGTTTGTTGTAAAATTGATTTTGATCAATAAAAAATCAAATTTAAAAACAACGTTTTAAATTAGATTTCTATTAGTGAACAATTTCGAATGTAGAACATAAGCCTATAATTGAGTCGTTTATTCATTATAAAGGTCACAATAAAAATAACACATCTTAATAAAAACTGAAAACTTTCCATTTTTTGTTTCTAGTAAGTGTGTTATTTTTCTCGTTTTTGTATCTTGTCCTATCGTTGATATATTTTAACTTTTAACTCGAAATCAATAAAACAAATTTGTCGCATATTCGGTTTAATTACCCAAATCAATTGATCGATCAATTCGCCGCTATTTCCTTTCAAATATGAGGACACAATTTAACAAAATGAATACAAAAAAAAACGCTTAAAAGCATGACCTGGCATATTATATACAATCAACCCTTCGCATTGTCAGTGTTCTAATTTGTTTGACAAAAATATAAAATGCGAGCTAATAATTCGCAGTCATCACTCAAAGTCACACACGGCATAAATCTATCACAAATTTATAAGCTTCCATTCATTCAAGACCAAATGACAACTGACAATAAGCATACAATGTATACTGATGATAGGATGTGGGTACTGGGTATGGAGAATATAGCTCAAAAGTTCAGAATTAATACGATGTGACAGTAGGGTAATATAGATTTAAAATTGGGATATATGTACATAAATCAACCTTTAAACATATAAGCTGTCCTTGAAGATGGCATCAATGCAAAATCTTATCTCCGTTATACAACTGCTGGATCTGGTAAGCTTTTGCGAATTTCAATGTTTTTGCGTTTCTAAAAAAAATTCAAAATTTAATATCGATCAATATCTCTTTGTCCCACAGTATGACCACACGATAGATGAGATCTTTATTTTATTTTAATTGATAGACGAACTTGTTCAATTTAAAAATTTAATTTATCATATTTTGTATATTCTAATTTCTATATTTAAACTTAAGTATAGAGAATACAAAAAAAAATGTGTAACCACAGACAACCCTGATGATGGTTATAAATTTAACTACCGCAGTTAAGTCCCTGGAATGTGATGCCACTTATTTCTCAACAATATTTTTATTTGTATCATATAACAAACAATCACTTTAATAATTATTATGATATTGTTATCAGTCTAGTGCCACTGCAAGCTTGTCCACCATAAGACACTCAAATCACATGGTCAAAGCAGAAAACAAACAATTCATTTCAAATCTAAATACTTTGGAACTTTTTTAGTTTTTTTTTGTTTGTATGTAAATGAAATTTTAATATGTGGTGGCTTTGGTTAAGTCCGCCAGCCAATGTCAACTAGAAATTTGCGGTCAGTTAACATATTTAAATGCATTTCGTTGTCGTAAAGTAAAGCAGGTGCATATATAGCATCTAGCAAAGGGCTATAGAAACATTTTGATATGGTGACGAATGTGAATTTTCATTGACCACGTTCGGATAAATACCAAAAGCTATTTGCATTGGTTTGCGTTTTTCAAATCCCATAGAAAAAAAATTATGCCTAAAACAGCTTAAAAAAAAATCTCAAACTAAGCTTAGATTGTTGGCATCTATTCTTTAATGTTGTTGTAGGTTACTACAAAGTCAAACAAAGTGAACAATTCAAGTGTCCAAATATCTCGGACTAATGTCATTTTCAATTGGCAATCCAAAAGTCTCCTTAAAGTGTTCTCTTTAGATTTTGAAATGGATTAAACCTCAGATTAACTTATACATTCGTATACTTTAACGTCAGTTGCCATTTTTAGTACCCTAAAGCTTGGTACACACGCATCTGCAAACTTGACCCATGTGAAAGTCTACATATCTCTGTATAGGCAAATTTGTATTCATTGGCTTTAACTTTTATAGGTTAATTTATTTTATAGTTTCAAAATGGTAGCGTTGGTATTTAATACCAGTCAAACTCAGCTGTCATTAGAAGTGTCATTATTTTAGTTCATATGTTTGCTCTTACGATAATGGACCACTTAACAATCGAAAAACGCGTTAAAATTATAAATCTTACAACAAACGTAAACGTAGCCTCTTTCCACCCACTTTAGTCATTGCTGCTACATGTGCAAGTGTTACTGATGATCCGTATTTATCAATTTCTCGATTGCAAAATGATTTCTCAAAAATATTTTTTTAATTTACATAAAGGTGTATACCGGGTTTAATTAATTAAAATTACTTTTTTGTAAATATTTTTGCTTTAATTAATATTAAAAACACTCGAACTTTTAAATCATAAGCATATTGTGTTGTACATATAATAACTCCAAATTTCAGAATAAAAAAAAAAGTTTTTAGTTTCGAATCGAAATTAACCGTTTGCGTTTTCTAAAGATAGTTAATTGATTTAAATCTGTCAAAATATAACTTTTACTCTTTTTTTTGTTCCACTGATTCTGATTTTGTTTAATTTTAAATTAATTAGATTATGAAAACTAAGTTTTATATACTACTTACATATTTGTGCAATAAGCAAGAAACAACATCAAATTAAAAGGTTACTTTAATGTTTTCTTTTGTAAAATAAATCAATCTTTTTTATTTCTGTCAAATCTCTCTTGTTGCGATCCATTGGGTAAAATAAATAGATTTTTTTTTAAACTCACTATTTCGAGAGATTCGCCTCATTATTAAAAGTTTTATTCACCAATTTAACTTTATTGTTTTTTGATTTGTTCAGTTGTTAAAAATGAGTTAAAAAATATTTCAGAAATAATTCTTTCCAAATATGGAAGTAAATTTAATAAATATGTTGTGCATTATGACAAAAAAAAAAAACAAATTTGAATCATAATTTGACAACTGCACGAACACTAGTTGTACCGCCAAAAAAAAAAGAAAACCTGCTCAGTGGCACAATGGATGCGTTCTATCTCGAGTTAGATACCTTAATTGGGGTAGCTGACAAAAAATGAAAACAACTTTGAGCTGTAAAAAGCAGACAAAACTTTTAGACTTCGAGGTTTAAAATATTGTAAAATTAAATTTTCAGTGGATGATTTTTATCAAAGAATATACAAATTCGTAGTTAATTTTCAAGTACCTTCAAGTTTAAGCATATGTATGTTGAATCAGCTATTCTGTCATTTACCCACATATATCAGAAATTCTTGGATAACTTTGGATTCTTTTTTTGACATCCTGACTGATTTTGATCAGCTGTTCTTCTACACGTTAAACACTTACTAAATGGTATCCGGATTCCCTATCTGCATCAGATTGAACGCAGCAAATTTTGTAATCGTTTTCCATCGGTGGTGAAGAAATAAATCAATTTTCTTCACTAGTCACTAGTTGAAATCTCACAATATCCCAACTACAGCCCTGAAGTTTATGCCGTTTTTTGAATGGAATGGAAGAATAATTTGTTTTTAAACTTAAGCTAATTTTCAATTTGTCATACTATATGCATTCATTTCTCATGGAAGTATACGATTAATAAAAATGATGAAACTCGCGTGTAATGCAATAAAAATGTTTTTTTTTTTATATTGTTATTATTACATATATTATAATAGCATGTACGTTTATTAAAGTATAGGCAATGATGCCAAATGAAGAGCATTATGATGATATTTTAATTAACTTTGAACAACTATGAAACAAATAATGATAAACTGACCTTTCGCTGTAGAGCAGCGATGACGACGACGATAGACGATAGACGAGTCCAAGTCCGCGTCCAAGTCATCGACCTGAAACGAGTGGCTTTCATTTCGCTGCTTGTAAAAATGTTATGCTTATACTTTTGAACAAAAAGATAAAAAAACTACCTTTTTATGTTGTAATTTTGCTGTTGTTAATTTTGTGGGTTATGTTTATGTTTTTTGTTTGCTGTTTTTAATCTAGGTAGTATATTTTAATGGAGGAAGGAAACAAATTAATTGGATGTTTCGCAATTTAATGTTATTTTTTTGTTGTTGTTTTGATTCAAAAACTTATTTTTAATTGCTTGAAATAACGCAAGATACATATTATATTTATATGGTTGTTAAAAACAAATTTAATCTAGTTTGAATAAAGTTGTTAGGTATTTAGAATCCAAAACAGAAAAACAAAACTAAAACTTATTTTTTTATAAATCTTATATTTTTGGTTCAACTCAATATAATGACCATAAATATTAAGACGCTGTTGATGTTTCCTGCTGGGAAACAGTCTTTCTCATATAAAATCAAAACCAATATTAAGGTACTTCATCTTCAATGAAGTTTAATGCTCTCTTTCTTCCTAAAAAAAAACTATATGATGTTTCTGTAAGATATTTCGATTTCGAATAGCCCTTTCCTTGAGCATTACTATACTATTACTATACTATTATATAAAAGCGAAACTATTTTAAAGTTTGTAACGCATGATCTCAGAAAGTAGTCAACCGATTTATTTGAAATATATTTTATTATTTTCTATATTGTTATGAGAGTGTTTATGGCTTCAATTTTTTTCACTAATTATTTGTCAAACTTAAATATTATTAATTTTACATTTTTTGTCCATTTTTTTTTCATTAGTTGACTTATACAACCACTCATATCTTAAAACCTATACAATAATCGACAAAGATTAGCATTGCTTCATAAAGTCAATATTGTTGCGCAAATTTTAAGCCTAAAATCACTTCTAAGTTAAACATACAACCTGAGAAATAAATAAAAACAAATTATAAAATTATAAACTTTTTGAATTTATTTTAACCAGGAAATAAAATTCCATCACAATCGCGAGGTCGCTGCTTTGTTTCATTTCATTATCATTCCAACATTTTTAATTTTCTTTTCTTCCCATGCTCTTTCTCTCTTAATATGTGTTCCATTTAATAGTTATGTTTTTTCTCTTACCTACCTAGCTACATATTCAATTTTTCTGTATTGTATTTTGTATAGTTCATCAACTAACCTACACACACACATTATTTTTTTGTTTCTCTAATTCTATCGTCACATCGCTGAGTAGTGTGGGCTCTTTTTTTTAAGTTACTATGGATATTTAATTGACTACAGTGCCGTGCACATGAAATGCCGATTTATCTAAAGAAAAAATAGATCTTTTTTATTTTTCTGGTTCGAGAAAGTGAATAGATTATAATTCTTCCAATTTAAAAATGAAAAAAGTTCTATTACAATAGCTTGAATTACCAATTTTGTATCACTTCTTCGAACAATAAAACTAAAATTAAGTTAAAATTTTTTTTACAAATAACTCGAAGAAGGTACTTGCAATGACGTCGATAAAAAGACCACACAAATGTGGGTAGGTTAAGTCAGTTGCACTGCACTGAACATGAGCAGATGAATCAAAAAATGTGTCTATGGATATTTATACACGCATACCTATAGATGTATGAGAACGTTAAAAACACAAATTTGTTTTTTTTTTTACCGCAAACTATATTTTTCGGTTGCAAAAAAACGTTTCTAGGTATGAATAAAAGGAAGACAAGAAAAAAATAGACAAAAATTTCGTTCATATCAACTAAAATTAATATTATTGTATAGAAAATATGCTCAGTCCCATTGAGAAATTTTTTCATATGCTAATACTAATATTCAAAAAATGTTCGTGGTTACAATTTGCGAAGCAATGCGAGCACGGGTCGGCTAGCTTTTTTATTGACATTTAACAAGTAAAAAATACGCAATGGAAACGAAAAATGGAACGATAGAGACTTTTTACAACGCCTTGAAGTTATAATTCGGAAAACTAAATTTCATTTTAGTGATAGTGATAGTGATGTTATAAATCGAAACCATCCATAAAACGGGTGTTTTATTTCTCGAAGAGGAATTGATCACCGAGACCTTATGATTTAACACCTTTTTATTTAATTTTTTGAGCCACGTCATGGTTTCATTGCGAATGTGCAATTTGGTCGTGGAAAATGTCATAAAAACGAATGGTCCTGTATCCGTAGTGGCCATTTTCTGATATCGTCGTCAGTTTTTAATTTCATAAATTCCTTTTAAAATGAAATAAATATCCATTGATTTCACTTAAAGCATACTATTTGTTTCAAACTAAAATGAAAGCTCTTATTGTAAAACCCCATATAATAAACGTTCCTGGCCAAACAAGATGGGTATATAAAAGCTAAGATTTCTAAAACAAAAATCATACCGATTTATAGATTAATGTTCGTAATAAGAAAGTTAACTACTTCAAAATTGACAACATTTCCGAAATAAATTACGTCCCAAAATTACAAAATTTGAATTTGTTGCGGTTTGTGTAGTAAAATAAAATTTGACAGATAACAGTTTAACAACTGCTGGTCAAGAACTAAGACCTAGTGAGAAGTTTTATTTAAGAAAAAATTGCTCCTGGAGAATTTATCACTTAATGTTCACTGGAACCAACTTACTTGCATTTCTAGAACAAGAAGACTCAAGTACAGAACTTCGCTTGGTTAAGCCATTAAAAATGCTTAAATACTATAAAACGTCAGAAACATTTTTAAGCAATTGCTTAATTTGTTTAAAGGCTGTCACGAAAAAAAAGATCTGTTTTAAAAAACTTTCCTTCCCAGGTTCTTTTTGAATGAACAATACATAATTTTCAGATTCAAATAAAAAACCCAGGATACAAAACAGAATTGAGACAAAAACAATTCACAGGAACACAGGTATAGACATTAAATATTATATAAAGTAAAGTCTAACCTAACGTGTGTCGTTTCTATTGTTTCTCAAGTATTTCGTTTACCATTGTCAACGTTTTATTCACATCGCCTTAGTGCATAGACAGAAAGACAAACATCCAAACATACTTTTTACGAAAAGTTCGTCTGTTCTGCAGCGCAACAAGAAGTCAATGAAAGTAACCTCGTAAATTATTAAAAAGATGACTGAGAGAGGATACATCGTATCGTGTCACAAATGTGAAAATGAAAATTGTTCATAGAATAAATTTGTCAACGTAAAGCTTCTCTTTCTATATTTTTTCCTCTACTAATACGAGAGTAGTTACAATTTACAAATTATTCATGAATTCTATAATGGATTTGGCCCTGGTAGATGTATAGAGTTTATTTTTTATTATTCACTATAGAAACTTCTTCATTCCCTTCTTCACATATCGTATCGTTTCTAAATAAAATTTAAAAATTCTTCTGTCTTATAGTACTGTCTTAAACTATTGTATTTTAAAGAATTTTTAATGCAATATACTTGTTCGGAACTTAATAATAAGTTGTTGTTCTTAGATTTTGCACGTTTGTACTTATTGTATTTAATGTATTTGTGAAGTTAATTATTTAATCATGTCTTCACATTTTAACTGAACAATAAAAATACTAGATAAATAAATAACATAAATTATTGTTATCTGATAAATGTAGGTTGTTGGTTTTTTTTGTTCTTTACCATCCTTCGAAATTTGCTAAAACAATAACTAAATTATGTTTTATTTGTATTGTATTTTTGTGTTTGATTAAATATTTGTAAACTTTTTCTAGAATTTTGTGTGTCACAAACCTTTTTTTCATAAAATTTAGAACACATTTTACAATGTTAGATATTTATTGTTTTATCTTCGATTATTAAATTCATATTTTGATTTTAAAAATTGATTTTTCTTTCGTGTCAAATATAGTAGATTCAGTTATGGATTGTTTTTTTTCAAACTGACGGATTACATATTTCTGATTTATTGGGGTAGATCTACCAAAAATATGGTTCTATAAAATTAATTTGATAAACATAAAAATCAGTTCTTGGACAAAAGTCCAATATTGTCTGTTGACATATACAAGCAAAAAAAAATTGATTTTTCTTACCATGAGATCAAAATTAAATTGATCTGAACGATTAATCTTAAATATAAAACTCGAAAATAGTTTGCAATTTAATCACTTTCTTAGAAGCCTAGTGAATAAACATCCTCAATCCGGAAACTGTTTTCAATCAGAGCATTTTCTATTTTCCATTTTTAGACCATTCGGGACTAAATTTCAAAACATTTGCTGGTATGTACATAGCTGTCGGTACTCTCGTCGTTTTTTTTTTTTCTCATATCAGCCTTTTGTTTAACTTTCGAATATTATCGAATATTTTGAGGAATTATTCCTAAATATGGCTAACAATACGAAAATTTCAAACAAATATCAAAACTATAAGCGTTTGCATGTACATAAGACATACTCGTATCGTAGTTCAACAAAATCTAAACTATTTAAGTGAAATAAATCTCAGATTAGATTTAGCTTATCGTTTGAAATTATATCACGTCTTTAATATTAAAATCATCGCGTTTCCTAACAATTCTCATGAAGTGCTTATTATTGTTAGATACCGCATAAACAAAAAATGCAATATCTTCGTTGTCACATTTATTTCTAAACAAATATTCAGTTCATTTTTAACTTTTATTACTACTAATTTATTTATTTATATCAAATACTAAGATCTTTTCTAATCTTTTTGCTAAATCTAAAGAAAATGAAACATTTAGATATCTTTTATTATACTCCCCAAACAAACCAGAATTGAAAAAGCTTCGTATCTTGTGCAAGGTATTTATTTTTGTTTAATGTCGACCTTGCATTGCATGCACAACCTAGCAATATTTTAGTCAATTAAGTTCCGGTTCTTATTGTATTACTATTATTATAGAAACAAAAAATATTCTTCTAATGTTACCCAACACCAATGGACAAAAAGAAGTAGAACTTATGATTATTGTTTGTGCTAACTGCAGATTCAAATAACAATTGAACTACATAGTTGATATGAATTGTAAATGTACACCAAGAGTATAGATATTTTTTTATTCTACTATTTTTTAAAGCACGATTTTGTAGTAACAAAAAGTTATTTAAAAAATGTAGTATTATTAATTTAATTTTTGTTTGTATACAAAATGAATCCTGAGTCATAAATTGTGCTACCGAGTGTAAAAAGATGACCTAATCAAAACAATTCTTATTATTATTTATGATTACCCACGACACGATACTTCACACTAAGATTGTATCTTTTTTATAAACCAGCTATTTTTGTGTCTTACAGTAGCAAATCTCTTAACGTTCTTTATTCAGCGCAAAATATATAAAAGTTTTCTTTTTTTGTTGCTCTTGCAATTTTGTATAAGCTGTAGCTGATTCTTGTCTCAAAATACTTGACATTGAGCTTCTTTTTTAATTATACAGGTTATTTTAATAATATCCAAGTAGGAAAAGATCAAAGAAAGCGTTATTAAAAGGTATTTCAATTGGAACAAGAATTCAACTATGACAACATTTGTAATACACTAAAGTGTTGTATATTTTTTAACCTTTTTGTAACAATGCTATGATATTAAGAAATCTTCACATTAAATCATAATATCCGATGCTAATCATTGCTTTTTGACCAATTTTAAAAGTTTTTTTCTAGTTTTTTTTTACTCCTATTTCTTATCATGTTTTCATTAGGTACTAGTTATAGCTGTCTTAGAGGATCATCAATGACAACTTAAATATATTTTTCCATCCACTTTAAAACGTCTTACCTGTGTTTTGGTTTATTTATAGAGTTAATAAACTTTACTTTAGCTCACCATTGAAAACCTTAATCATTTCTTCAAACATTTCTATCGAATACCGGCTTTGTGATATTTAATTATCCCATAATATCGCTTTTCAAATTATAAATAAATAATATCTATTTTTTTGTATTTTCTTTTAGCAATGAAGGCCAACATTATTCAATGTGATAAAAATGCATAAATAGAGGGAAACTTAATAATTTATAAACCTAAATCGCAATAAGCAGACAACAAACGATACAACGGAGAACGCAATTACTTACAAAATGCTGCAAAACTCAAATACAATCCAACCGAAAGTCGTTGTGATAAGGCGTAGACCAAATCAGGGATTTGGTTTTACGTTACGTCACTTCATAGCTTATCCACCAGAAGATGATCCCTCTTGGCCGGTAAGTTATAAAATATGAAATATTATATTTTTGTTTCTTTTCTTAATAATACATTTTCTTTTGTTTTTATCTATCTTAGGAAACATCCAATTCATACCAAAGAAAAGCAATGGAAACAATATTTATTAAAGAAGTCCAGACAAGCGGACCAGCATGTTTTGCAGGCTTACAAACCGGGGATCGTGTCCTTATGGTGAATAACATTCCGATAGCTGGGATCTCGTACAGTTTAATTGTTTCTATGATAAAACAAACACCATCGGTATTAACATTACATGTTGTTCCGAAGGAATGTGATGTTTTACAAATGGTAATTTTGACTTACTAACTAATAATGGCAAGCTAATATGCAATTGAATATCTAAAGCTTGTTAAGCTTACCATTATTTTGGTGTTTTTTTATTATCTTCATAAGGATAAATTTATTAATATGTATATTTTTTCTTTAACAGCACTATACAATAGCACACACACCGGAGTCAAATCGTTTGGCGAAATCTGCTGCTATTACTTTGCCTGGTAGTGGTGTTGCTTCTGCATGTTCTGCAACATCACATAAATCCATTCATCAACAGATGATCTCATATCCCGTTGGTTCTAGCCGTTCCAAGCAAAATACAAAATCAATATTGAGTAGTGAAGACTATCACGATCTAGGAGGTCGTTATAGTCCTTTGCTTATGCATGGGGACAATGCCTTTACACGGTAAGTTTATATGTACATATATTTTATAGGGCGAATAATTTTCTATGTTATCATTATTGAAAGAAAAATAATTATAGGGCTTAATTTTATTGTTTTTAAGCAGTTCATATAAAAAAAGATTGATTTTTTGTCCAATATTATGTAGGCACTCATTCGATTAATTTGTATTAATACAATTATCAGACTTAGGAAAAACTTATTTTTGTGTTATTTTCTAGCCAATGTGACAAATTTGACAAAATTAAAATTAAAATAATTCTGTTTTTAATCTAATAAAACTTTGAACTTTCAAAGTTTTCTTGGTTTAAAACTCACAAATCTAGATAAACAAAAATAAAACCTCCAAAGACTTAAATCTTACCGGTCTTATAAAAGTACAGGATTTAAGCTTTTAAAGTAGATTTCATCTTTTTTGTTTGGGTTATTTTTATAATCCCAAAACCAAATTTGTTTAAAAAGTAATGATTTTGAATTATTAAAGTTGTCTTATAAGATTCCCTTAAATTCGGAAATCGAATAAGTCAGCGTATTGTAACTTTGTCTGACCTTTTTGTGATTCAAGTTGTTATTCTTCGAGTGCTAGTTTCTCTGAGGTATCTTTTAATAAATTATTTTATTTTTATTTACACATAGAAATTTAGACTTTGTTTTCGTAAAATTTCAAAAAAAATGTCTCGTAAAAATAAAAAAATATGTATACGCCAGAGTGTACCAATCAGTACAGTAGTTTTTGTAGTTGGGCCTTACACGACGATAATTTTGACATTCTATTGCGAAATTATTCATTCCAGCGTTCTGCGAATTCATAAAATACAAAAAAAACAAGCGTTTAGAATCAACTTTTAATGTTGAAACCTCTTAAAGCACCACACGTTTTTTGTTAGCGTAGTTATTAGAAGAATAAACACTTTCCTATAATTAAATTTCCAAAACAAAAAAACATTTTCACTCAATATTTTGAAACAGAAGAAATACTAACAGCCAATTCCTTGACAATGTTCTAAAATCATTTTAAACTCGATCTAATAACTCTCGGTTTATCTTTAAAATTTAGTTTTAAAAATATTTAGAACTCACTTTCTATCATTCCCTTAGAACCAAGTGTATATATATTATTGAGTTTTAAGGACTTAAACCTCGGTTAAATAAGACAAAGCTCTTACGAATAAAAACTACTTTCATAGCATCCAGTAAGATTTTTTGACTTACATTCCTGACATTCTGTCGATTAATAATATTGAATTTTTGTCAGTTTTGATTAAGTGGTAAAACAATTTTGTCATAAAGTTTATTAAATTAATTAGAAGTTTTTTTTGTATTTTTAATATTGTTTTGTATTGTTTGCTTGTAAAATTTGTTGCCTATTTAGTTCTAATAAATGTTCGAAGTTCTCGCTGTGACTAGACCAACATATGTATATACATATGGCATTATTGATTTACATAACATAGGTTAGAATGTCCATGGACCTTAAGGTTACAGACATTGGATCAGGGTCTATGATCTTATGCCTTCCTTGGAACGTGGACATATTGCCACGTTGAAGATTTGAAGTTATTTCTTGATAAATTACCCATGGTTCTCTTGAATAGTCTTCAAGTCCAGTTTAGAAGCTTTACATTAAAACCAACATACACATATTATGTGTATTTTTTTAGTCGTTGTAAACTGGACTTCTCAGCGTCCATAACTGTATTTTCTACCAATTGCTTTTTAAAAAAATTAAATTTAATAAATCAATATAACCTGGATCATTTAATCGTTCAAAGAATTAAAAAGATTCTTAAACCGAGTTCTAATATCCTAGAGCCTAGACCCTCAAATTTGAGGGTCTAATAAATTGAATTTTTATCTCAAACTGCTGAGATCTAAATCAGAAGTCTATCGCTCGAGAACTTGATGAAGAAATGAGTTAGAACTCAACCGAGTTACAATTTTTCAATAAACCTAATTTTAGAGATCAGAACTTGTCAAGGAATTTATCGTTAGAACACTTGTTAAAATGTTTGTCACTGATTTTTTTAAAAACGAAACAGAATTAATTAATAATTTATATAATGTACATTTAAACTATTGTAAAATGTGACAGACAAGAGCAAAATTTGTATACAAACTGGTATTTGTTTATAATATGCTCTATTCAAACGTAAATGTTGTATTTTGTTTACTTTACAAAAAAATATACAGCAGCATTTTCAAACCCAGACAATTATCTTTTATATTTATTTTTTAAACAAAATCTCTAGGTACTCATTTTTTGGCCGTATACAAATAAATTTATTTTGTCTTATTTGACTCAAACATGAAAAACATGTTGTATACGTTTTATATATTTTTCCTGTTAAACTCTACTGCTTTGTTTTTTGTAAAAGTTATTTCATTAATATTAATTCGAATATTAAAAAAAAAATGTTGGTTATTTTATATTTATTTACAGAGAATTCATTTAGTAATAAGCTTCTTAGGCTGTTATACCCAATCCTTTTAATGTCTTGTTTTCAAAAGCACCTGCTGCGTTTTCAAGATAAACAAGTTTTCCAAGATTAAATTAGAATAAGGAACGCCATAAGTTCCTACGCCCTGGTTTTACATAAGCTGTCCCCTTATCAATTTGTATTACAAAATTTGTAATAACTGTCAGCTTATGATTTATATAAAGCCGCACACAATTGCTAAAGTCCACAAAAACAAAACTTAATTATTTTTCTTTTGTTTAGTTTTCTTCTTATTATTGTATTAATTTGAACCTAAGGCATTTAATTTCCTGGAATGATTGGACTTATTTTATTTGTCCAAAAATAACATCTTTTTTTAAAGACGAAAAAAAAGGCAAATTCTCTCTTAAAATCAATGATCTTATACATTCTCTCTGAACGCGTTTTCTTTAAATGATCGAATTGGGAATCTTGATTTTTTTTTAACCACAGTCGGATGTGATCCAATGTAATGTATTTTCCTTAATCAGCGTAATTGAGAAACTTATGAGTCAACGATAATATTAAAAATTTGATTTGTGCTAGCTTTGAATGTGCACTCAAAAACGCAGCTGGCGTCAATATTTTAAAATTGGAGTTACATAACTCTTTTTGCTAACAGGTGACAATATAAAATTTTGAGTTATTCATAATTATCTCCTCCGATGATTCATCTTTTCTTAACCCAAATATCATTTGATCTCTGCCTATAGTGTATTTTTTTTTTCTAAAGAATAAAATTCAATATTATTAACGTGACAAAAGGCTCGTGCGCGGATCACTTTCCTAATTTTTGTTTGTTTATTTTTCTATAATAAACCACAAATTTTTCATACTTAATTTACTAACTTACTTTGTGTGTCTGTGCATTTTGCTTTACGGAACCTGTCAAGTTAAATCCATATATGCATTGCAATTTCTCTATTTATTAAAATTCTTCGTTAAGCTTGCAGTTGTTATTGATGTACACATATCGGCGAATTATAACTCTCGGTCTCGGGATTAGATACGAGTAGAATCTTAGATTGCTCGCGAAAATTAAAGAGAGTACTTGTAGAAGAAAAGAAAAACATTACTTACTATTTTAATTTAAATGTCACAGTATGTGGTACCATTCATACATTATTGGGTAGGTTTTTGTGCGCTCCATGTTTATAATGCAGCTAAATGTTGGATGGATGTGGGTGCTTGCTTGGACAGTGAATCCGCTCGCACACCGCCATCACCGCATTCCTATTAAATAAAAAACATCCAACAACAACAACAACAGTGCAGCTTAGGCAATGAAACATCTTTATTGCTATACAAAACAACAACAAGAGAAAAAAATAAATATATAGGTATATAAATACAAAACGAAAACCGCGAATATGAAACTGCTGCCGCTGATGGCTGCTGGCTGCCTGACTGGCTGGCTCAACTGGCCAGGCTGGCTATTCGGACATAACACGTAAAAATACGTAAAGTCTGAAAGAGACTACTTCGCATTGCAATGCATTACTTCGCTCTTTGGTACCTTCTCCACCTCAATTATTAATTTCAATTTTTTTTTATTGATAGGATGATGATGATGATGATGATGATGATGTATGTAGATGACGACGACGATTATCACAATGATAGTAGTACCTCTATAAAGTTAAAAAGGCAACAATAAAGAAGCTTCTGCTCTTCTCTTAGTTTGACGACATTTCTGTTTCTGTTTCTGTGTGTCGTTGTCGTCGTCGTCTTTGGATGATAAAATTTTGTATTCTAGTGACTGTAAAAGCAACGAAGCGAGGAACGGCATAGTGCGGTGCGGTGCGGTGCGGCAACGAGGTTGAAAATCCGCAAAAAAGCAACAACTATGAAGACGATGTTGTTAACAATAACGGTGTACTCCTCTTCGATTGATAACACACGAATTATTGCTCGACGCGACGACAGCGAACGAACGAAGAAGGAAGTGGGCTCCTCTCTCTCTATGTGCCTTTTTATAATTAATTTGGATATAGTGTTAATAGTGTTGTTATAGTTTGTATTCTCATTGTTGCTTAGCAAGTCGTTTTATTTCTATTTTACTATATAGTTTTTGTTTTTCTTTTTTTTAAACAAACTACAAATAGAAATATTAACTACCCTTCGCGATAGTTACTTGCACTGACAACCCCACCCCTAAACTGATTTACTTACATAGTACATGTATTACACGTGAGGGTATCTCTATTTTAATTAGTGTTTAACATTCGTATTTATTTCGTTTAATCTTCGCTTGCGAATACTTAAATTTACATCTAATTTCGACTAAGCGTTCTTCGTGTCGTGTTGTTGTGTTGTAAAGTTGTAAATTTGCAAATTGCGAAAAGCACTTTCGGTATCAATTTTGATAAGAAACTCGCTGTCGACGTGCGTCGTCGGCTGTTTTGAACACTGTTTTTCAATAATTTCTTCAAAAAATCGCGAAAAATAAAATTGAAATAAATGAAGAGATACTCAGAAGATACACCACGGTAAGACTCAATATTATTTTGAAGGTTAAGGTGCTTAAAGTAATTTATTTTGTACCTCCTTTTTATACTTACGCCGTCATATCTCATAGTCAAGAAGTTGATAAAACTAAAAAAAGCACTTTGAACATAAGCCCTATACTCATCATTCAGTCAGTCAACCTTTCAAATCAAGTGTCTGTTTCCCTTTTTTGCAGTTCTTTTATTTTATTTTATTTTATTTATTTTGTTTGTATTTCATTTCACTTTCTTGTGTGCCATGGTCTCTCGAATAATATACCAACTCTATTGTAATATGTTTTTTATTTTTCTACATTTTATTTGGTGGTGCTTTATGTAACACTTTGAATACCTTCGCATTAAATTGTAAAAGGGCATCGCGCGTCACGCTCGAAACGATGAAAAGACGTTCAGCAGACTGTGTAAAACAGTGGAGGTTGAAATAAATGAATAATGTTTTATGCTTGGTATTATTTTGTTAGCAACATCAAATTTTGTAAATAAAAGAGTTTCTTTTTTTGTTGTTGTTTAAGTTTTGTGTCATCATGAGCACATTGCAAAGTTGTTGAACATATGTTTTCTTCAATTGCTACTGTGACTTGATTGTATCTTGGTTAAACCTCTCAATTCATATTTTTAGGCCTAGGTGTAGTTGGTTATTTCAAATTTAACTTTAACACTTGGATTTGCTTTTATCCCAGTATTAAAACTTGGTTTGTCCAATAGTTGAAAGAATTTTATTTGAAGTTCTTTGAACTTTACAATTGTCTTCTTAACTCACGTTGTATTTAGATGAGGTCAACAATAAGCCAAGCAAATTCCTCATAAGCAGTTATAACTATGTCCAATACATTACTGAATTTCCTTTTTTGAACACATCATTATAACCATTCTTTGTTAGATCTTTGAAAAATTGACATGAGGGTCCTGATGCACTTTCCTTCAAGAACAACAAAATATGAAATTCAAAGAACCAAATGGACTTTTTTTTTCTTACTTTTTCCTCCTTAAAGCCGTAAGTTTGTTAGGTCAACATTTTTGTAAGTGTCTGGTTACTTTATTCATATTGCATCAAAACCTTCAAATAAGAAAAGCGACAATGATATTTTTTTTGTTGTGACCTTTAAACCAACCTAATTAATTGATTGTGATTATCATTTATATCAAATGGTCTTACACGATTTAACCCCTGATATCGAATTGTTTGTTTTTCATTTTCATCCTGCATAAAAGAATTGGTTATCCAGGAGACAAACAAGATTTTGGCCACTGTTAATTTTACTGACTGTTAAATTCAATTCTTCAGGGCTTCTTACATATATGCAATCCTATTCTTTGGAAGAGGAAATAAGAGAAAAAATTAAGTTCAGAGAATTATAATATTTATGTTCTCTACTTATGCGCTCCAAGTAGATGAGCTTGTGCATAACCTTGTTTAAGAAAAAAATCGCCATATAGTTCTTAAAGTTTACAAAATTTCTTTGGTCCGCAAATTCTTTCGAAATATTTGTAATCTTTTACAGTCTTCTAATATTTATTGACCGCTACTGTCCCCATAATGAGAATATTACTTACAAAAATTAAAGTACATTTATTTCGCACACAATGCGTGTGTGTGTCTGTTTTGATTGCGCTTCTTTTTTTATTTGATTTTGAGACATTCATGTCATTGCATTATATTATGTGTGATTGATACAACAATGGAAGTGCGATGATGGCATTCCATTTCAACGACAACGATGAACGCATTACATTGCTTTTCGCTACTCCACTGTAATCATATTCAACCCGAACCAAACCAAACCAATCCATCTACGTCTGATGTAAGCCAACTATTCCATAGAATAATATGAAAATTAGACAAAAACATATTTTTTTAAATCAATTTTGCAATATTTGCTCTATCCAATGTTGCTTCTTATATTTTTTTGAATTTTTATTAATATGACAATTCAAATCAAAATTAATTAAAAATATTTAAGCGTACATAAAATTCATCCGTTTTTGGTAAAACAAACCAAAACAATGATTCCACCACATTCAATCATATCGGCTCAACGAATCATCAAATTATAATATATTCGTTGTCGTCATCATCTTTTGTGTCTCTCGATAAGCTATGTCCAGAGACTCTACGATGATGATGGGGCCAGTCACATTGTGTGACAACGTCAACGAGTGTCGTTGTTAGTGTCGAAACTTATTCGTCACAGACCGCACCTTGAGGGATCACACTAATTAGAAGATATATAGTCTTGGGATACAGAAAACTAATGGAACTATAGGGAAGATGGTTAAAATGACTGCATTTAGTGCGGTCTTTGATTGCTTTTGTCACCCTTGCTGTTCGCCTTGCAGCAGGCAGGTCTAATTGTGCATAACTATCAAAAAAAACTAACGATATTTGTTTTTTTTTTTCTTGCAGCTCTAAAGCTCCACCTAATCTATCAGTATTACCGAGAACTGCTGCAGACAATGACCTAATGATCCGGCTGCGAGAAAGTATCAAGCAGAAGGAAGAATTTCTCAAGTCACCCCTGCCGCACACACAGCCGAATTTTTTCCATTCCCAACAGCCAATGACGATGTCAGCTCGCGGTCAAGTGGCGGCAAAAATATCTGCCAAACAACCAATAACTAGAGATCTCCTGCCGGCTAGTTGTGATATGCAAAATTTCTATGCGAAAAATCTACCACCGAATTTGGCCGATAGCATGAGAACGACCAGCAGCAATAATCATGGTGATATTATGAAAACAACGATAATGCGCTATCGAAATATGTCCAGCACTGGTAGCAGTGGGAGCATGAGTGGTGCAAGCAGTAGTAGTAGTACAATGAAAGACAAGTTCCACAAGGAATTGGAATATCTGGAATCCCTACCTGAAATGGGTGTGACCAATCAAGTGTAATTAAAAAAAAAAAATATATATAACAATTTGTTTATTCTCATTGTGATTTTGATAATCTTTAAAGGTTTGAAAGGAAGTTGGTTTCAACAAGAGCGAAAGGAGGATTTGATCCATTCAAGCCGCTGACGATTAATACATCCCTGGACGGTAGTGGTATTAATGTGCTAAATAAGCCGGTCCTTTACGATTCGGTGCAACAATGCGTGGTAGATGGACAGCAGAGTAGTAAAATGGAAGTCTATAAGGCTAATGTGGCATCTGCTGGAATGGATGAATACCATGTGCCAAATAGTGCGTTATAATGACTCATATTATTATTAACTTTGATTTAAACGTTCGTTTAATTTTTGTTTTTTAGAATACTCCTCCTCTTCGAAAATTGTGGAAGTTAACCATCGTACAGAATCGAAGCAGTCATTGACTGATATAGCAGAAGCTGGCGATATGCCAAGCATACCAGGTAATAAACTTAATAATAGTTTAATGATTAATTGATTAAAATAAAGAAAAAATATCTCTTATTTGTAGCTTCTTCGGAGGTTATAAGGCGATATAAGCCAATAAATGTTGATGATAATAAACCGATGCGTAGGATATCATATTTGCGGGCCACCAAAAACGAAAACGAATACAACACAGATGTGACGACAACAACAGCAAGTGAAGTTTCAGATGCCGAAAGTAAACGCACATCGATAAATAGTGAAATACGCGATAGGTATGTTTTATTGTATTTTTTTTTTTTAACTATTGATTGAAATACTTACTTATTTTGTATTCTTTTCTTTTTGTAGCATTCACATAGAGAATGTTCCTGAAATAAATGGAAAACTTGAAACAAAAGATGTGGCAACTGAAGTGGAAGTTTTTGAAACCGAAATGGAAGTCAAATCGTCGTGCATCTATGGAAAGGTAAGTGAGAGTTAGAAACACCACAATTTCATTGAATCTTTTTCGTCAAAAAAAACTCCTTGTTTTTCTTAGTACATACTAACAAAACTGTTTAAATTTATAATATTTTTGCAAGTTCCTTTTACTTTTTTATTTAACAATTATCCTTCCCTGTTTTTTCTTGTAATTTCATTTGCTTTAGGCATTTTGGCCTGAGCTTTCTTCAGAGTAGTTTCATTTAAACTCGGTGTTTGAATCTAGCTAAAAGCTATGAGTATAGTCGAACTTATCCTAGTAAGATCCTTTTTATCCACAGTTTTTTTTTCTCATAAAAGAGAAACATCTTTAAACTCAAACTCATCACACCAGAATCTAGAAATTTTGATTCTTTCAGTTCTTGGTCATTTTCGAGAACGATTTCATACAGCAAGGAACCCTCTTGCTTAACATTAAGAATATGTTTTCCTTTAAACGATGCTATAATATCGTAGAACATTTAGAAATAGGCCTAAAAGTAGGGTATTTTCTGGTTTCTAGCACAAAAAGACTGAAAGCATTGAAAATGAAGAAACATTTTACTCAATAAGTAATCGATTGTTTTGTATCTTTTAGCGAATGTCAGAATACCGGTCCTGGAGACAGGTTAAAATCGAAATCAAAGGTGATATCCTAAAAATATACTCAGGTCGCAGTTCTAAATCGGAAACAAATGTAAGTTAAAGCTAAACAAATACAAAGTTTCTAGCGTAAATAACGACAACAACAAATAATTTGTATTTTAGGTGATAGAACTTGATGTTAGACAATTTAACATCGTCGACGAATCGGCTGATAAGAAAAAATATGTATTCCGCCTGCAATCTAAGCCTCGAGTACAAAACAATCTAACAACTTCTTCTTCTTCATCATCATCGGCATCGGTACCAGCATCAGGAAATACCGATTTGCTATATGATGAAACCCAAGAAAAACTATCCTCCTCTTCTTCTTCGACAGCGGCAAATAATTCCGAACACACAGAAATTGTGTTCAAAACAAAAAGTGCTACGGAGATGAAACGCATTTTCAATTTACTCCAAGAAAAGTGTAATCTGAATAATAGCGATACCGTAAGTTAACATATTTGTTTATTCAACAAACAAACAGAATTAATTTCTATTGTTTATTTATTTCTTCAGGATCTCAAAGAAAAGCAATTAGCTGAGCCGCAAAAAACTGCAGCTACAACATCAATGCCAACAATAACGTACTGTGATGACAACGTACAACAAACGCAAACACAACAACAACAACAAGAGTATTCACCTCAAAGTTCAACTTCTCGCGGTGGTGATATCGAAATTGAATCGATATCTCCCGTAATGAAATCAAGAAAATCCCAACACAAGAACCATCCCGATAAGGATCTAGGTTCGCCAAAGGCGAAAAACTGGAAGGATTTACTCTTTCGACGGAACCATGGCACTAGTGCTGATATTTCACCATCAACCCTGTCGTCGAGTTCCAAAACAACTGGTTCTATTGGAGTGCCTCTAAGAACGTGTCCAATGGTATATTTTGTTAAAACACTTTTTTGTAATCTATTTTTGCAAATAAAACCCTTAATTGCAGTCTAAGAACAACGAATACGTCCCACTTATCGTAGATGTCTGCACAAACATTGTTGAGACCAAGGGTCTAAGCGTAATCGGAATTTACAGAATACCAGGCAACAAGGCTGCCATTTCCGAGCTTAAGGATCAAGTAAATAAAACTGATTTCTCATGGGATCGTTGCAACACCGATGTTAGGTGGGAAGATGTGAATGTTGTATCGAGTCTGTTGAAGTTGTTCATTCGAAGTCTGCCCGATGCATTGCTGCCAAGTAATTTTTACAACCACTTCATCGAAGCTGATAAAAAAATAGGTTTACTTCGATTGCGCGAGTTGAAAGATTTGTTGCGATCGCTGCCACGTAATTCCTATGAAACAATGAAGCATTTGATTAGGCATTTAAGTCGTGTAAGTAAGAATTGTCACATAAATCTGATGGAGCCGAAGAATTTGGCCATTATCTTTGGCCCATCGATAATACGAACTCCCAATGAAACATTAGAAATCGCAGTCAAGGATATGAAACATCAGTGTAGGATCGTTGAGCTTTTGCTGACGCAGGTAAGAATAGAAATGCTTTTGAAATCGAAGACGTTAATCTTTTTTAATTTGTTTTAGTACGATTACTTTTTTGAGGATGGTGAACTACCAGAGATCGAAGCTAACGTCGCCAGTATAACTTCCTCATCGACGTCTTCGTCACATCAGGATCAAACAAGCCTCCTGCTGGATAATGTTTCAAAAATCGAACGTCTCAACGACCGAGAATCCCTTACTTCTCGGCTTATTCCTCATCTCCGTCGGCGAACACATTCAAAACGAAGTGCCGTCAGCTCTGACACGTACTCGGGTGAAAGTGTTTTGGTAAGGAGAACTATAGATGCGAGTGAATTTATTGATATCGGGATTAAATTGCGTGTCCAATTACAGTCTCTGGAATATGTCAACAAGAAGACATCGGATTCTCCGCCTGCTGCAAGCACACCCACCTCCAAGGAACAGCAGTCAATTGAGAATGTCAGTAAAGAACGTATTGGTGTGGACAATATTTCGATTTTGACAGATGAGGAGTCCAGCAACAGTCGCATTAGTGATAGTGGTGAGCTAGAAAACGAAGATAATCACTTAAAGGGGGTGTTGCTTATGATTTGATGTTCAATTTCAGGTTCAATGTCGTTGACAACAATCACCGACACATTGGATTCAAAACTTCGAAATCTTCGCAGTGGCTCGGAGTCGAATGATGAAAATGGTAGTCCGAATCGCCAACGCGACAACTTTGCAAGACGGCACCTTTGCGGCCAGCCATTGATTTTACACGAGAACATTCCCTATGCCGATGAGTCGCCCGAACGGCATCATCACAACGAAATGACAAATTTTAAGACTTTCGCCTCGCGAAATAGCGCCATTGTGCGTGATTTTCCCAAAAACATTCGATTTTCTTCTGTATACGAAGCAGCATGTTCGGATGATTCTGAAGGTTCCACCACCAGTGACCCCAAAGAGGCGTTGATCATTTCGTCGCCGTCGTTTTTTCTCGAGCGCTACAAGAAACGACGTGATCACCGGCTCTTTCGTTCTGCCTCCTTCAATTGCCGAAACTACTCGAACCGTAGCGCAGCAGGAGGAGGAGGAGTCGGCGGTGGTGGTGGAGGAGGAGGGGGAGGAGGCGGTGGCGGCACCGTAGGTTGCAATAATTCCGCACTAACTAAAGATGAAAAGACTGATATGAATTTGACGAAAAAGCGACAAATCCAGAATAAACAGAATCGCTCCATAAAGCGACGGCATACGGTGGGTGGACCGCACGACTATACCGCAACCACAGTGGTAAGGCGAGCTGCAGTCCCTCCATCGCAGCTGGCTTCTGGTGCAGTTGTAGTGCCTTCAAATGGCAGTGGCAATAATGTTGCCGATCATGTTTTAGAAGTAGGAATTCGAATAAAGAATGTAAATAGAAGATACTGATGTTGAAGGCGAAGCACATACAAAAAAGCAGCTAATTTATATATATATTTTTTATTCATGGAAAAACAAACAGATCAGAAGTATAATACATGAAGCAACAATTTTATATTTCTATACGCAAAATAAATAAGATCGCAGCACGCATAATTAATTTTTTTTTACAATATTTTTCAATAATTAATATCTGCATGCAAAAAGAAAAAACACAAATAATTACAATATTATAATTCATACATTACAAACAAAATATTCGGCCCTATCGAGGTAACCGTCGGAGCGGAATTCTCTCCGATTTCCTCCGAATCGGAGACATTTTGCTTCAAGGTAGTTGTCCGATCAGCTGATCGGACATTCTCTCCGACAAAATTCAACGCATGTAATTTGCATGCGATGCTTTGCGATGAAGTACTTTATTTGGTTTTATTCTTGACAGATACAAACACAAATTTTCCGAAGTCCTCCGACAAGTTCTTGTTGCGGAAAGTGCTTTCTTTTTTTAAAAAATAGTTAATTAAAATGTAAGTAATACAAAAACTAACTTTATTTTCGTTATCTTGTGTTATTAATAATGGACTATTTGTTTTTAGGCAAATAAAATACTGGAAAAAGTCGACTGGCCAACTGGACATTAATAATCTTTTCCAACACCATGTTGGTAGTTTCCCTCGGAAAAAAATCTGAGGCAAGCTGCTAATTTATGTTCCGGAGTGACACAATCAGACCGATGATTTGTTTTGTATTTGTCTTGAATCTGCTCCAAAACAAAAGCAAACGTATTTTTATTCAGGCGAAAGTTTTTCTTGAATCTGGAAGAGAATCGTAGAATTATTAGAAGATAAGAATTAGATTCGAAGATAAGTTTACTTACGCCGCGTCAGATACCTAGTTCACGTATATTGCTTTCATTTCGCAATGTTCTCCTATTTTCTTTACTTTGCCGCCTTAGCTCATTGGATTCAGCGTCCAAAAATAAACCAACACTATCCATTTCTTATTATTGTTGCTTGTATAAAGTCAAATAAATAAATAAAACTTATGTTTCAACAGTTTTTTTTTCAATCTATTCTTTTTCTTTGACACTTCAAATGGAAACAAAAACATATGTTTGAAATAGGGAGGGGACTTTATTCGATAGTTTTTATTTAAAAATCGTTGCATCAAATTACATGTCTTAAAAATGCTAGCGCATTATAATTGAAAAAATTACTTTTTATAAGCAATAAATTACGTTCTGCCACCAATTTTTCATGGTTTAAAACGCTTATTGTCTTTATTTTATAAAATATTATCGAAAATATATCGCATTTTCGATATATCGGTTAATTTGCACATCTCTGCCTGGAATTTATATCCATCGCATTGCGTTCTCTCATGTTTGTAAAATTTCTTCCGATGACAGCTACCTCAAACCGGAATTCAATCTCCGAAAAAGGATGCGTTGCGGAGAAAGTTCCGCTCCGACGGTTACCTCGATAGGGCTGATTATGAAACCACACAAAACAACTGAGTAGATGCGCATGAATGTTTAAATGAGAATAGTATTTATATAAACATATATATTTGTATTTTAATATTAAATTGTGTTTAATTGAATAATGTAGTATTCAATGCTGTAGCACAAGTTTGCGATATATAATGCTTTTATTATATATATGTCTCTTTATACATAGCTATATTTTTTTAAATGTTTTTGTTTTACATATATTTTTATTTCATTTTATTATTATTATTTTATTAATTGTATTATTCTAAATATATATAAATATATATATATAATATTAATATTGATTATATATTAAATATACAATGTTGCATGTGAGATAAAATTAAAAAATAAAAATCAATGAGTTTTAAAATTATGTAACAAAAATATTTTGTATTAAAATTTAAAATAAAAAGTGTTTAGGAAAGATAAAACAAATATACAGGCATGTAGAGAAGTAAATATTAAATAAGAAAAAAAAAATTATAAATATACGAAACAATGCGACATTTTATGAAAATGCTATTTTTATTACTATATCCTGTTGAAGATTTTTTTCAACTCTGTTTTTATTTCTTATTTTGTTGGGACTTTTTTCAAAAATTCATTGAAGATAAAAATGGACAACAAAAATCTGAGAGCACAAACATTAAATATTTGGAATTTACTTTTTCGAAAACGAAAAAATGTATTGTTCCCATTCAATCAGATTTTGTTTCACTAAAGTGCCTTGCACATGAGCAACGAACTGCGAACTGCGAATGGACGAACAAACGTGATTTTACACATTTCAAAAAGTCAATTCCACACAAAAACACATTTAAGTAGCATTCACATGAGCGCGACCAACGAACGACGAATGAATTACAAAATGTGATTTTATATACGTTTAAAGACATATTTGAACACAAAATCTTAACAAAACGATAGCAATATAGTTTCTATTTGATTTATGATGCATACTTTTACTTTTCAATATCATTATATTAATAAATTTAAGAAAACAAATTTATTCGTCGCGAACAAAATTCTAGTTGATACGAACTGTCAAACTTTATTCGCGTCCCACATACCATCCACACTGCAACGAATAAATTGATCGCGTTCCACATACCATAAACACTGAAACGAATAAATTGTTCGGGCGCTACATAACCTAAAAGTCAAACTTCATTCGCGACGAATTAAAAACTGTCATGTGAAAGAAATGTCAAAATCTGCGAATATTCGTTCATTCGTTGGTCGTTGGTCGTGCTCATGTGAAAAGTGCTTTAAATTATAAGAAACCAATTGACACTAATATTAGGATAATAAAATTTGCATTTTGTTCTCTAAAACAAGAGAATTTTGTAAAAACAATTTGGTAGTAACGAATCGCAGTGTGGTTGCTGCGAACTGTCAAACTCTATTCGCGTTCCACATACCATCCACACTGCAACGAATAAATTGTTCGCGCTCAACTTAACCTCAAAATTATACCACTCTTGTTTTGTTTTTGTGTGAAAGATGATGGCTGAGGAAAATATGGAGAAAAGGGTTGACAATTCGTCGCTACCTGCGAATAGAAATAAAAGCTCATGTGAAAGAAAAGTCAAAATATGCGAACATCCACAGTTCGCAGTTCGCAGTTCGTTGCTCATGTGCAACATGCTTAAGGACAATTTTTAACTCAAAAAATCACTTACGACTGAAACATTCAAAACAAAAAGTATCGTATAACATCTTGTACAAAAATCGTTATTCACACCGATTATAGAATCCGATGAATAAGCTGCGGAGTGACGAAAAGTCAATTTTGGTATTACTACCAAATCAAGAATTTCAAAAAGTCACTCATGCTCCATCCGCACTGAAAGAATTATTGAAAAATCAACAAAAAAAAAAAATCTCCGAGAACGGGTCGCAATATTGGATTTGTATGAGGTGAGATGGTTTTAGTTAATTGCAAAGCTTTGGAAAACGTTGGTCAAGCAATATTATAGAAACAATGCTCAACATCAGTCAATTGAGATTCAAGAATGTCAGTTGGTTAATATTTAAAACATTAAAATTTCAGAATCACAAAGAAAGTAGTTAAGCACGCAACTTCAAGCATAATAATGTAGGCTTGTTTTTGTTTGTACTATGAAGTAGTTGGGCTTATATGTCAAGTCAACACCTTAAAACCAGATTGAGAATTTGCGGTCTCAATTGAAGAAATCAATCTCTCGATTTTGGATTTTCCAGACTTTTAAGTTTTAAGTTGTGTGATGAAGTAATGATTGTATTTTTTTTAACTATTTCTACTTAAGTTTTTGGGGAAGATTTAAGTTTTTAAGTTAAAAACTGTATACAAGTTGTTATTCTCTTTTTAAAGTGATTTTTTGACTTAAAGTAAACTGTTTATCTATTCGAAATATCCCTCACAATGTTAGCATGAACTTTATTTTTAAATGAAGGAAAAGAAGAAAAATCTGTCGGTCGTACCGATTTGTTTGGTTTTCCAAGGATAAAAGAGACAATTGTTTGCATACTCAAAACTCATTTTCGACAAAAATTGAAAACTGAAGCTTTATATAAAGTTAGTAATATTACCGTTTTCTGTTTTCTAAACAAAAGTATCTATCTGAAATATTTCGTGTTTTCTCCGGTTTTTCATGATTTAAAATTTCTTTTTGGGTGTCTACTTTGTACAGTACTATCACCGGACATAACATTTGTATATTGTGCACATTTGTCTAAAAGTTTTGGTTAAAGCATTCCACATTCTCGATGTCCGGTAAAAAAAAAGAATCTCTATACTTGACAGTACGTCCAAAATTGGCTTAAGTGTAAACTGATGAAGTGATGAGCATTCGTGGAAGTGCGAGGATTACGGCTGCATTGTTTGATTGACGGAATGCTGCAACTGGCTAATTCATATTCAATAGAAAATTGTTTGTAAAAATAAATATAAAACAACTAAAGACATTAAACATTGCGGGGCGGTGTTGGAGTAAATGTTTCAGTTATAGTTCAGTTGAATTCTATTCAAGAGACTTGTTTTAGTGTTACCTTCCCAAATATGCGAGTTATATTCAAATTTCGGACGAATGAAGGCTTTCTAAATTACAGCTAGATCAGAAGGGGTAACATTTCTAAATCCTAAGCAGCTAGCAGCATTTATAATGTAGACCATTTCAGAAGAGGTGATCTGTGATACACATACAAAGTACTGAAAGTTGGTTAGTTTCTCTCATGAAAAGTGGCATCATAAGGAAGAGAGAACGTACAAAAAACTGTTCCATGATAATACTTTAGATTATATATAAATAAATTAAATTTTGTGTTACCTATTACCAGTTCGAGTTTTATTATTTCAGTTCAGGAAAAAACTATTATTAACTGTTGTTATCAATTTACCTTCATGAATATAATTAAATAAAATTATACTTGGGGCGACTTTCCATTACCGCAGCACGAATTTCCTTCTGATTTTTTTTTACAGTATTAGGTAGAGGTCTCATAGAACATGTTTTAAATATTAAGGCGATGAAACACCTATAAGTCATAAAAAATAACATTTTCTTTTTGGGACTCAACCCTACTTTTTTTGTATTTCGTTTTTGAGCCTAAAACAAGTTTTTTTGAATTGATAGTACGGTGTACTAACAGCTAGGTATGTAAGGGGGGCATGCTGCCCCCTGCAACCCCCCTGATTGGATCACTATAGGATTTGGGGTGGGTGCGAGTTTGGGTATATGCAAAGTACTTTTTGCATTTGAGCACAAAAAAACAGGGAAGAAATGTCAAAATCAACCATTTTTGAGTGTTTTGTATGTGAAAAAGTGAACTTTTAAAATTAATTTAAAATAGAAATAAATATTTCCTCGCTCTAAAATTGCTAAAATTATTATTTATTTGCACATATCTATCAAATAAAAAAAAACGAATGTCGAAATTCGTGCTGCGGTAATGGAATGTTGAGCCTTACTTTACTTTATCAATTTCACAATTAATGAATTCCGTCAATTTACAGGTGATATTAAATTGAAAACTTTAAACAAAATCCGATTTTTGTCCAGTCTTGAAGTAAATGAATTCAAAAAATTCCTATTTGAGTGTTGGCACTCCATTTTAAAAACAAACAAAATTACAAAATCCGAAACTGGCAGTACTGTAATTTTGTGGTGAATTCAACAATAAAAAAGTGGTAGACTTTTATAAATGCGCCAAACAACTGTCATATTTGTTTCTGTTGTTTTATTACAAAAATTTGTTATTTTCTTGTTATTTCTTTTAAATTAATAAATAATTATGTTAACTGATGCCGAAAAAACTTCACGAATGCCTTGGTAAGTATTGTCTTTACATCATAAGCTCATTGACAACCATTGAATTCATATAATTAAAACAGGGTTGAAAAATACCGCCCGGCAAAGCTCGACGATCTCATATCCCACGATGAAATTATTTCTACAAGTAAGTTCCTTAGATTCTTAAATGTTACTTGATTCTTACCGCCGATACCTAACTTGTAGTTAACAGATTTATTGAAAAGAAACAACTTCCACATTTGCTCTTCTATGGACCTCCTGGAACTGGTAAGACAAGTACAATTTTAGCATGTGCCAAGCAACTTTACACACCCGCCCAATTCAAATCCATGGTCTTGGAGTTGAATGCGTCAGATGATCGTGGTATTAATATAGTACGTGGGCAGATACTTAACTTCGCATCGACCAGAACCATCTTTAGTGGAACTTTCAAGTTGATTATATTGGATGAAGCCGATGCCATGACAAATGATGCTCAAAATGCCTTGAGAAGAAGTAAGCATGAAACGGATTTAATTAGTCTAAGATTGATGATTGATAAGGTTTTGTTTAGTTATTGAAAAGTACACAGAAAATGTTCGATTCTGTGTGATTTGTAATTATCTGAGTAAAATCATTCCTGCTGTTCAATCGAGATGCACTAGATTCCGATTTGCTCCTCTCTCACCGGAACAGATTCTTCCACGTTTGGATAAGATCATTGAGTCCGAAGGGTTTGTATTTTGATACAAAAAAAAAAAAGAAGAAGTAATTTAAAAATATTCCTTCTGTTGTTAAAGATTGACTGTAACTCAAGATGGTAAGCAAGCTTTGATGGTCTTGTCCAAGGGAGACATGCGTAAAGTACTCAACGTCTTACAAAGTACATCGATGGCATTTGATACTGTAAATGAGGACAATGTCTACACTTGTGTTGGCCATCCACTGAGGAAGGATATCGAAAGAGTTTTGGCAACTCTTATGTCAACAGAAAGCTTCGAAAAGGCTTACGATGGTAAAGAATCCGTTGTATCTTTTAATAGTTTATAATTCATTATCATGTTTTCTTTAGAAATTCAAAAAGTTAAAAATGCAAAGGGTCTAGCTTTAGAAGATATTCTAACAGAACTTCATTTGTTTGTTATGAGAAGTATGTTTTCAATTTCATACACCTTAAGAGAGGTTTTAACATTTGTTTTATTTTCTTTGATAATTTAAGTTGAACTGCCAATGAGTGTTATGAATAAAATCATCATAAAAATGGCTGACATCGAGGAAAGACTAGCCAAAGGATGCACCGAAGGAACACAAACGACAGCGTTGATTGCAGCATTTTTCATTTGTCGGGATATGGTAACATTGGAGTCTTAAAACCGTTAATATTATCAGATACTGTTATATGCTTATAAATAGTTCGTAAGTGCCTAGAATTTGGGTAAATAAACAAAAAAATAAACTATTTTAATTTTGAAATGATTTTTATATTTAAAATACCAGTGATTCTTAAAAGAGAAATCAATAGATGTTTATTTCTTTGAGAGAAAGGTATGTCATTTACAATACCAACCACATGGCCGCTCAAGCTGCGGTTGCAAAGCTATAACCTTTTCTGAAATTTTGCATAGCCCATTCGCATATTTAAAAGCATATTTTAGCGATTAAAGAGCGCTAGCATAACTCTTATCTTACATGTGGCCCAAAGACAAATCAAAAGCTGTTAAATCACCGCATATCGGTGACCAATTATGATCACCATTTCGAGAAACTACACTGTCAAGTTTTTGTATCTTTTTCATTTGGAATTGAAAATGATAGGAGGTGAATAAGATGATATAAGAAAAAAACGATGCACTGTGACCTCGGAACTAATACTAATAGGTGAAGAATTCGTATTTCCGCAAAATAAAGTTAAAACTTCATCAGATACCTATAAATGTATGTACCTCAAGTAAAATTAGGATTTAGAAATATTAAAAATAATGATAGAACTTTTAAAAATTGATAGTGGATTTAAACTTTTGATCCGCTGTGTACAGCAATCAACATTTTGTCAGTGTATTTTAATCTTTAGTAAAAATCGACAGAGATTACCCCTAATTATCTTATAATGCTTGATAAGCCACCAATTTATTTACGACAAACACAAGAACACAAATTATTCAATACAACATATAACTTGAAAATATTTTCTTATAACTTAGCCTTCGCTTGAACACTAACCAACTTATTTAAATACTTGTGTGCAGCTTCGTAATGAGGACTTGTTTCCTTTCTTACTTTACCGATCCATGCCTTGAGTTTTGGATATTTATCACAAGCATCATAACCAGCAGCTCCTTCAATCAAAAATAAAGAAAGTTAAGTTATATAATCCTTCCCCATTCCTTCTTCAACTGCATACTCACTTGTTTGTTCAATTTCACATGCTGCAAATATGTCAGCAGCTGTTAGACGATCTCCAGATAAATAATTTCCCCTTTCCAACCAAATCTTTTCAAATATATCCAAATTGCCTTCCATGGTTTGTTTTAGTTTTTCCATTTTTTCTGCCTTTGGCTGTTGACCAGTCAATAAAGGCTCAAGAACTTTTTGTCTAAAGAACAATGCACATCCAAGACGAAGTGTCAGATGATGCCATTCAAGAAACTCATCGACACGAGCTTGTTCTTTGATATCAGTTGGATATAAAGCTGATGAAATAGTTCCCTTTTGACTGAGATATCTTTAAAATTATACAAATTTTACTTTTGTTTGATGTTATGTTAGAAATTTGTGTAGAGATTTAACCTTAAAATAGCTATGCTCTCGGCCAATTTAAATCCATTATCATCAATACATGGAACCTTTTGAAAGCGATTAATCATCTTGAATTCCTTAGACATATGCTCTCCTATAGGTAAAAAACTGATATTAAAATATATTTTAAGGGTAAAAAACTGTAAGTACCTCTTCTTAATGCAACTGGACAATCATCAAAAGGGGTCTTGCTCATCTTTAGAATGATCCACATAGCCCTTGAAGGCTGGGACATTAGATCGTAGTAAAGAGATATCGGTCTTGCCATATCTTTTTTGTAATAATTTAAAAGGATGTTATAAAATGCAAGTATGTATGGGCAAAGTTAAAGTCCGAAGGTGAACTAAATTACTAAAGTGCAACAAATGAAAACTTTGACAGATCGGCTGATAGTTTTTAATAGTTTGGCAAAGAGCACGTCCGGTTCCTCAAATATAGGGCCCTTACATCAAAAGAGGAATGTAAGATGTCTTTTTTGGCAGAAACTCTTATTCGATTATGGAAACTGGGCTATTGGAATCGTAGTTAAATGCTTCATTTAATGCCAGCTATTCATATCATGTCGTCAAGAGTTAACATAGCAATGTGGCTTACAGTGGATCTAGCTTTGGGGATCTTATAATGGACATGGTTATATTATGTGTCTAGGTAGGTACATAGTCAAATGCGATCATGTTGAAAGCTTTATGATAATTCAAAGCTTTCGTGTAGCACTTATCATTTGGCCAGCTGTTTTATTTTCTTACCAATAAAAAATACCATTGGAAATTATTTCTTTTGTCGTTTTTGTCGGAACTCGAAGGCTTGAAAATTGTATTCTGAAAACATGTCAGGAGGTTTGAAATTATACATCGATTTTATATCACCACCATGTCGTTCGCTTTACATTGCTCTCAAGCAAAGTGGTCTGCCTTTTGAGAAAGTTCTTGTTGACTTAGGAAAGAGTAAGAATTTTCTTAATTTATATCAATTCAATTGATAACTTATTTATTAATAAATATTGTCTTTTAAAGAACAACAAACAACTAGTGAATACAAAAAACTGAATCGATTTCAAAAAGTTCCATGCATCACTGAAGGAGATTTTAAACTAAGCGAATCAGTGGCTATTCTTAGGTACGTACTTTCTTCAAATAACCATGAAATTGTTTATAATTTATGTTAATTCGTGATATTTAGATATCTAGCTTCAAGTAATCGGTCTTTTGACAAGCTTGTCGGTGGTGATAATAAAGAAAATCGTATTCGTGTTGAAGAGTATCTTCAGTGGCAGTACACTCTCCGCAAAGAACTTCTCAATGTCTTTCATCTAGATTGGTTAAGTCCATTACGAACTGGTATACAAACACCAATAGATGAAGTGCAAGAAGCTAAAAGAGAATTGGAAAGAGTATTGGAAATCCTTGAGAAAACATGGTTAAGTTCATCTAAATTTCTAATTGGCAATGAGATGACGGTAGCAGATATTTTCGGGGCATCTGATATTCAACAAACAAGTAAGTTTTTACGATAAAACATATTATGATAAATACAAAATTCAATAATAATTTGTATTGAAATTTTATAGTACTTTCGAAATATGATGTTGGAAAGAAGTATCCAAAAATTTCCGAATGGATTGAAACTGTACGCGAAGAAACGAATCCCCATTTTGATTATGCACATACGGTTTTATATAAAATTGCTAATAAATAAAAAGTTAAACATTTTTTGAAGAAATATTAGTCCAGTTTAAATTTGGGTCGTTGGATTACATACATACATCATTTCATGAAATTGTTAAAACGATATTATACTAAAAGCTGAATAGATAAGACCGACCAGAAATGTACTTAAGTGTTTTTGACACTTATATTAAAATGGTCAGATAGTGGAAGTACTTCAAAACATTACTCATCTTCTCGTCATCACCGGTATCACTTACCCTTTGCAGTGAAATCAAATACTTTATATTTCTGTCTTTATATTATATTCTAAGTTGATTTCTGTTTACTTTAGCTAGCATCTCTGGGTTCCTTTAACCCATTGAAACAAACAAAATACAAAAGCAACTTTTTTGATTTAGCTAATTTAATTACAAATTAATCCCGAGATTCAGTGTCATTTACTATAAGGCAACTTAGAGAAATCTACTTCTTCCTTAATTATAGTTTTTATTTCTTTTTGCAAAAGATCATGCAATGATTCTCCGGTGTGCTTATATATCCACTTTCCCTTGTCCTTATGTGGTCCAACAAAATCATATCTTTTAGGCCCACTAGTAGGGGAACTAAGCCAAATTTGTTTATTCGGAGTTTGCCTATTGATCACATAAGTTCCATGTTCATCACCTAAATAAACTGTTAGCACTCCATCCTTTCAAACAAACAAGCAAAAGAAAATATTAAATGATTTGCAATTAGACCCGAGAAATAGCAAATTTACTCCATATGTAACATCAGTAGCTCCTAGATTCGTAGCTCCTTCAGTGATTTCTTCAAAAAAATAACACAGAGAATCTAAGGTTTCAGTGCAAACTTTATCATAAGAAGCTGGATCTAGTGTTATGCTATCGACATCCTTGTTGGTAGAAGAGAACTTGACCAAACGCAGTCGAGATGGTGTCACTGTTAAGGGATAATGTTATTTGAATTTATGTCATTGGACAATTTTGAAAAATTAATTTATTTACCAGTACGCTGTCGACATGTCGCTGTTATAATTGAGTTTTTGAAGATATTTCCAAATAGTCGAATGTTGGATGCCATAACTTCAAGACTTTTCGAGAGTGCATGAAAAACCGCATAGATGCATATGAACTGTCACTGTCATGTTGACAGATTGAATTGCAGTGCATAAATGCAATTGCAATCGGCAAATATATGCAGAAATGTTTGCCGGCAGTTTCGTTCAGTTTTGCAGAGCACTAAATTTTGTATTAATCTACTACTATTTAATTCTTAGGTGTTGTTCGCAATTGTTGTATTCTAGTCGGAGTTAACATTTATGCATTTTACAAAATACATTTATATCAAAAAAAACTTCATTTGCATCGTCAAAATATAAAGCTAGGAAATAGGATATAAACACCTCAAGATGGATACGGACTGAGTTTTTGACAATTTTACTTAGGCAGAAATATCAAAATTAACATTTGATTCGAATTCTTTAATTAATTGGCCAGTTTATGTTTCTAAGATCTCAGAGATTTCCGTATTCTCAGCTGTATAAACAAAACTTTAAATTTCTCGCTTTTGCTGTCAGAAATCTGATAACAGAATTTTTATGATTCAATTTCTAAAGAGTTCTTTACCTTACAATTTAACAAGGATGGAAAGAAATTTAAGCTAATTTGATTACTAAGTGAAAATGAATAGTGAATTGTGTTGTGTGGGAAACCAACGAGTTAAGTAGTTTTGTTCGTTGACACTATCTTATCTCCCAACCTATAAACTATCTAACTCAGTCTATCTCATACAAAAATTCAAGGAAACAAATTCTTAATGTCTCTTTCCCTATTTTTATTTTTTCTGGGTCAGGTTCCAACTTTTATTATATGGGCTTACCATTTTTGGTCATGTTTTTTTGCTTATAAGTTTCGTAATTTTAAGATATTTGTATGAAGAAATGGCTCATATAATGAAGTGAATGAATTGCATCAGTGTGAATGTTGTGAATAGTTTATTAATAATTCTTGTAATATTAAGTAAACGATAGATATACATATATCTAGAATATAGGTCGTTTTCTGAGATCCACTGCTTGATGTGGAAAAATGTTTGTTACCATTTTCAGATATAACTTCTATGAGACGGCTTGGAATAGAATCATTATTATTTAGGGCTAGGCATCACTAGTATAGCTTCTATTAAGGTGTAAAATTTACAAGATGACCATGACAAAACTTATTTAATTATTATATGGTGGCCACGGCAAATGTTCTGATGTCTTCTGATTGAATCCAACTTCTAACAACCCCAGAAGTGTGGATGGGGGCATTGTCTTGTAGGAAAATAAAAGTCAGAGGTCCAAAAATGTGTTCATTCATAATGACCGTTCCAACAAAAATGTATAGTTGTTCCCGTTCAGTGTTGTGGATAAAAACTCCAAAAGGTTTGTGCCATAATAGGTTATAGCTCCCCATACCATTATACCGAGGTATAGTTAAGATGTCTTGCCAAAATAAGGTCATCCTTTCTCAGATTATGGAAATAAAAGGTTGTAACCATGCATCCGGAACGTAAATGTTAAAATTTTGTATCCAAAAAAGGCAATCACTGTTTCGTATTATCCTTCGAACCGTTTGTCCCTTTTAATTGTTCTCATATTTTTGTGGATTAGGAAAATAATTGCTTACAACTGTCTTTTTCTGTTAAAGTCTCTTTACTCTTTCACGTTCTAAGAGTTCTAAATCTTTGAAATCATCTACTTTTGTTTTTTTTGCAGCTGTCAAAGTCTTTCGTAAACCCATTTGTGTTTCAAATTAGATGAAAACAGTTGTTTTTGTTGTTAGAAATATGTGCGCAGCAGAAAAAAGGATTCTACAAAGTTCCAGAATAAAACACGTCTGCTTTGGATGAGAACAAATTAGAGAGTGAGTTTATTACGTTACGTTATTAACATAGATTAGTAAAAAGAACTTAGGGTGCATACACATTCAAAAGGGATTGTTTATTCTATTTCAACACCCCCACTGAATGTACAATCTATTTGAATTTAAGCCCAATAGCTGAAGAGCAAAACAAATGTTTTTGGTGATTAACTGCCTTCGTCAGGAAATCGGCTGACATCTCTGATGTATTGATATAATTGAGCTTGACTTCACCTTCGTTTATTTTGTCTCGTACAAAGTGGTGCCTGACGTCTATGTGCTTCGTCCGTGGGTGATAAGCAGTAGTCAACGCCAAACAAATAGCACCTTTGTTGTCACAATTAATCGTTGTTGATGTTGAAGTACATGGAACAAGTTCCTTTTCCAAACTCTTGAGCCATATAGCTTCCTGCACGGCTGAGGATACTGCCATATACTCAGCTTCCGTTGATGACAGGGCGACAGTCGGTTGTTTCTTCGTATTCCACGAAACTGCCGCTTTTCCAGAATAGAAAACGTAGCCTGTAGTTGATCGACGGTCATCACTATCGTTCGCCCAATCTGCATCGCAGAAACCAATTACTTCACGATCCTTGGATTTACAGAACTCTAGCTTAGCATCAGCTGTTCCCTTCAAGTAGCGTAGGATTCTTTTGACAGCGGTCCAGTGTGGCTTGCCAAAATTGTTGCTGAAACGAGATACATTACTTACAGCAAAACTTACGTCGGGCCTTGACACCTGCGCAGCAAACATGATGCACCCAACCGCCTCTTGGTATGGAATATTGGACAATTCATTTCTTTCTTCTTCAGATTGAGGACACATAAGTTTTGTAAGCTTCTGGTTATGGTCCATCGGCGTGTTCACAGGATTGCAGTCTGACATTTCGAAACGTGCCAATATCTCCCTGATGTAATGTTCTTGGTCAATGCTGATAGACCCCTTCTCACGATTTCGTTTTATTTGAATTCCTAAAACAAAACGGGCCTCTCCCATGTCCTTCATATGGAAAGAACTGTGAAGATACAATTTTAGTTTTTTCTTTGTTTCAAAATCTTTGGAGAAAATTAAAATGTCATCGACATATACAGCTACAATAATCGGACTTGCATTCTTGTGAGAAAAATATACACACGGGTCAACTTTTGATTTCTCCAATCCAAACTGTAGAAGTGCGGTGTCTAGCTTCTCATTCCAAAGCCTACTAGCCTGCTTTAGACCATATAGAGATTTCTTCAAGCGACATACTTTACCAGTTTTATCAGAAAACCCTTCAGGTTGTAGCATATAAATCAAGTCCGGTAAATCTCCCTGCAAGAATGCAGTCACTGCATCCATCTGGTCTATATCGAGATCATACTGAGCGGCTAACGAAATCAAAAAACGTATTGTACTGTAACGCACCACCGGAGAAAAGGTTTCCTCGTAGTCGATGCCTTTTCGTTGTGAACAACCCTTTACTACCAAGCGGGCTTTATAGCGACAAATTGCACCATCGGAATTGCGTTTAGTCTTGAAAACCCATTTACAGTTTATAGGTTTTTTATCAGATGGCAAATCGACAAGCTCCCAAGTATCATTCTTCTTCAATGAATCTAGCTCATCTGCCATTGCTTGTCGCCAACATTCCGAATCTGCTCTACTAAGAGCTTCATTTAAAGTAAAAGGGTCATGCAACTCACCTGTTTTTACTGCATACGATATGTAGTCGTCTCTCTTTATCGGTTTCGGTATTCGATTGCTTCTCCTCATCTGGTCTGGTGCTTCTATCGTGCTCGAAACTGAATGCGGTAGAATGTATTCGATTTCACTGTTCTCACTTCTTCTTTCAATGGTTGGCTCATCAATGGTTTCCGGAAATATCTCCTCGATGTTGTTGATCTCACTTGCAGCATCAGAATATTCGTCAGAATCACACTCGGAGACCTCGCTGACAACGCCTGGAACTTCACCATCTTTACCTGAAGCTGAACCAATCTCGAAAAAGTAGGAACTTGAATCATCATCCACTGGATATAGATGCTCATCTTCGAAAAATATAACGTCACGACTAATCACTATCCTGTCTTTGTCTTGATTGTAGAGTCTATAATTTTTCGTGCCATCACAGTATCCAAGGAATACACATGCCTCTGACTTCGCATCCAACTTCTTCCTTTTCTGCTTCGGTATGTGCACCATCGCCTTGCAACCAAATGTTCGCAAGAAACTCATATCAGGCGCAACACCAATCCACGCTTCCTCAGGGACTTTACATGTTGATGAACTACTCGGAGATCTATTGATAAGGAACACTGCTGTAGAGACTGCTTCTGCCCAAAAATGCTTTGGGAGATTAGCATCAAGCAGCATACATCGTGCCTTTTCGATGATAGTTCTATTCATCCTTTCAATTAGACCGTTGTGTTCGGGTGTGTAAGGGGCTGTTGTAAGATGCTGAATTCCTGACTGACGAAGTAAACGCTGAAATTCTTTTCCACATGCCCATGTTCCGAATTTCGAGCGAAAGTGAATTGAAATCACTTTTCAATTTCACGTGAAATGAAATTGCATGTTCTTCAATTCGATCGATTTCGAAAACTTCGAAATTGCTTCGAACTGTCAGAACTGAAGGATCATCCATTTTTATTTTGTTTATGAAGTAAAATTGTTGCTGTTTTGAAGATGGATGCAATATTATTGGCAATTTTAAGTGAAAAAAGGAAGGAGAATTCAAGAGAAAAAATAAAAATACGAATTTTGTGAGACAAATCAAATATAATGACACAATGTACATGAGTGTGTGAAAATTATGTAGAATTGTTCTGATAAATAAAGTAATTTTAGATTAAGCAAAGACGCTTTTTTATAGGTTCGAAGGGAAATAGAACCTTTTATAATACCTTTATCGTTTCCTTCAATTCAAAAACTTGCTAGAACCCTCTGATTCCTAGCAGAAGGAAGCTATCAAAAATCAATTCACAGAAATAAAAAATGTGATTTGAATGCGTTCAAAAAATGGAACAAACCGAAATACAGAACATCCATTTGCATGTTCGAAAATCCAATTCACGATAACGAATTGTGGAACACCCAAATTCACTTTCGCAAAGTGTATTCACAATAAGTGAAATGCAGAACATGGGCAACAGTATTCAGATCCATTGTCTGTTCTCAGTGCCTTTATATTCTTGTTGCATTCGTTTTCCACACGGGCCTTGAATTCTCTAAAACGATTCAACGTTTCTGACTTCGCACGCAAAAAATACACAAACGTTTTCCTTGTGAAATCATCCACAAACGTCAAAATATAACGTGCACCACCCATGCTCGCAACATTGATCGGCCCACACAAGTCAGAGTGTATTAACTGCAATACATCACTTGCCCTGGCACCTGGTTTCTTAAATGGCCTACGGCACTGTTTGCCCTTGGCACAGACCTCACAATTTACATTCTCCTGAATACTTTCTAAATTTGTATACCCAAAAACATTGAGCATGCTTCGAACGCTACTAAAATTTAAATGACCCATTCTTCTATGCCATAAATTTATAGCATGATCAACACGATTTGCTGTAAAAGCAGAATCCTTACCTGTACAGTCCAGCTTGAAAAGCTCTCCATCAAGAGAAGCTGAGGCCAGTAAATTATTTTCTGGATCATAGATTTTACAACCTTTAGAGTCAAAAAACACTTTATTTCCTTTGCGTACGATCTGACTCACAGAAAGAAGGTTAGCACAAAGGTCAGGTATGCATAACACATTTTCCACCTTGACCTTGCAATCATCAATCGGTAAATACACATTTCCAGTACTCTCTACATTCAATCGCATATTGTTAGCCACTACCACCTCGCTGTTCACCTTCACACCTTGATTGACATCCGACAAAAGCCTTGGGTCTGAGCACATATGTGCGGATGCACCGGAATCAACATACCATGCACCTGGTTGCACGGATGAAACAGAAAACGATGTGTATAAAGACGTCGGTTTGACTACCTGTTTGTTGGATTGCTTCGAAGGACAATTTCGTGCCAAATGTCCAAAATGGTTGCACTGGTAACATCTAGGACCACTACTACCACTAACGCCACCACCAACGCCACCACCGCCAGTACTACTGCCAACAGTAGAGACAACACCACGACCACTTGAACCACCACCAGCACCATTGTATCTCTTCTTCTGAAAGCGACGTTTGCCACCATAAAAAGCAACTGCATCCGACTCATTCAACTTCACATCCTGAAGTATCTTTGTCTTGACTGAATCGCCAGTGATTTTCATGCCGCAGCTCTCAATGCCCATAATCATAGGCTTGTAATTGTCACTTAATCCAGCCAATAACAAAGTACCTACCCATTCCTCCGTAACCTTTAGACCGATGCCATTCAGTTTGTGTGCTGTCGAGATAATGTCGTTCACGTACACCTCCACGGATGAACAGTCTTCTAGCTTTGTGCTAATGAGTTTGCGCAACAAACCCACTCTCCGAGACAGCCCGTTGTCTTCAAAAGCAGACTGCAATCTATCCCAACATTCCTTTGCAGTTGTTGTGTCCTGGACATGGACATAGTTGATGGGTTCTAAGAGAAGGATTATTCTCGACCTCGCCATGGTGATTCTCTTGATGTCTTCTACCTCATCGCTCACAACGCAGGACCACAAATCCTCAAGCTCGAGATATGCCTGAACTGCGAAGCGCCACGTGTCGTAGTTTTCTCGCCCTTTGAGTTTCTGAATAGATGGGAGGCTGTTAGCCATTATTATAAATTTTGCCTGTTGTTAATAATATGATAATATAAATGAATAATATAAATGCTTTATCTATTTAGGAGCTTCTGGGCCCATAACCTGTTGTTAGAAATATGTGCGCAGCAGAAAAAAGGATTCTACAAAGTTCCAGAATAAAACACGTCTGCTTTGGATGAGAACAAATTAGAGAGTGAGTTTATTACGTTACGTTATTAACATAGATTAGTAAAAAGAACTTAGGGTGCATACACATTCAAAAGGGATTGTTTATTCTATTTCAACAGTTTTCAACATTCTCTTGGATATTCTATACAAAAGTTCTTAAAATATCGAGCTCCAGCAAGGAAATATTCCAATGCTCGTTTCTATGTTGCCCTTTTCTTATGAACTTTAAATAGGGAAACACATAACTTTTCACAGGTACTCCTAAAACACTGAAATATTTAGGAATATATAAGGGGGTTTTCCAATAAGAAGTTTCAGTTTGATAAACAATTTTTTAAGAGAACTCAGTTTATAATAATTTTATTTAAATGGCCAGGGAAAGTTTGCCATTAACAATGGAAAACAATATCAGCCAAATGGCAGCCCAGGCTACGGTTGCAGCACCATACCGTTTCATGAACAATTCGCGCACTTGGGACTGCATTTTATTTGTTAGCTGCACGAATTCCAAAATCAATAAAAAGGTTATATTTCACAAGACCTCTGTTATAAATTGTGATCATCTTTTCGAGAAATGTCAGGTCAGGAAATTTGTCTTGTAAGTTGCGATTGTTTTTTTTTTTTACATTTTTGTAGTAAATTTCAAAGCGTTGTTGAAGCTAATATTGTTTCATTTGTAGCAGGTTTGTAGTTTATACTTATAAAATTTCAAAAATAACAACTTCAAAAGTGACAGTTGCTCAAATAGCGGGATATTTAAAATGAAACCGTACTTAACTATGATTTTACTCGCTACATACAACACAGGTGTGATATATGATCCAAAATAAGACAAATGTGATGTTAAGCTACTTGTCGTTTAAAAGAATTTATACATATAATATCATTCAAAAACCCATCCTCATAAAAATTAAAAAAAAAAAAGCAATGCAAACGAGTATCAAGATTACTCCGAATATCCAAACGAATATCCTACTACTTTCTTATCCACATTGCATTTTAATCTACTACATTTTTATGCGAAAACTAAACGAATACTTGACGAAGAATGATGAACCGCAACCGAAACCGACACATTTGGATTTAACGAGCTTTTTTGTAATGAGGTGTCACCGTCACTTGACTTGTCCAAAAAACTAATTTTCAACTTCTTTTTCCTGTTTGTTGAATCTGAATGAGTGAAGTGAAATTTTAAATTTTCTTTTTATTTAATTTAAGTTTAGTCGCATTGCATTTACACCTAAGTGACTTTGCGATCTAAATTATTTAAAAATTAAAAGAACTCATCAATCTGTGAATGATCAAAAGAAAATTAACACTGAACAAACATTAATTTCCGTGGTAATTTTCCAGTTTTGTTCGTGGTCTTCGAGAGTTTGTGTGAATTATATTATAGGCGACACGAAAAAAACCCGCGCGCCCTCCTTATCGGAATTTTCAAATAAAATTGCATTGCAAAGGTAAGTAGTTGACTTCTTTTTGTATGTTCTGCTTTTGCATGAAAATTAGTTTTCCCATTCCCATTGAATTTTAAAAATTATATTTATTGTTTATTGAAAATAAAAGTTGAATGATATTGTAGAGCAGCTCAAGGTCTCGCTGCTGCTGCTCTGCCCATGAGTCATTCAAAAAGATATTTCACTTTTTTTTTATTTTGTCTTCATCTTTTGCAATATCATCACTACCGACCAAGAGCAGAGGGAAAAGAAAAAGATGCAGGCAGGTTTCTTTTTGTTGTCTCGAATCGAAAATGTTGGAGCTTATGTAAAAAAAAAAAAATGGGAGAAGCACACATACCTACCATACAATTAAGAGAAAGAAGACTATGTCGTCATACATTTCCATTTCAATTTCGACAGCGGTTCAGCTCGACGCGGCACGGCACGGTTCGCGGCAGCCGCCATCTCACCTCCAGTGCACTTCTCTATCTTTAATGCTCTGAATCTGACTCTGCCTGTGTTTCTGCCGCTGCCGCTTCTGCCCTTTCTTCTTCGCCATTGCCTTACTCAAAATGATTCTTTGTCGCTCGTCATTGACTAAGTTGGCTGTTCTTAGGCCGGGTGCTCTTGTTGCTTGTTTAGTTGTCAACAAGTCGCAATGTTGGGTATATTGTTTTCAGAGAGAGAATACAATTTTTGTTATTGGTGCTCTGGAACTGTTGGTAATGTTTGTTGTCCAGTTCAGACTCGATTTTTATCCCTTGTGCTGTGCCAAACTTAGGTGTAGAGGATCTTCTTCATACCTATTGTAATTTTTTGATCGTGTTTTGTGTTTGCGATGAATATACGCTTATGTTGAATACATTCAGGTAGTCCCAGAGCAAAATGAATGGCAATGGCGAGTATTGATTTAAATTGGAACATTATCACCATCATGGGTGAGTGATTGTGCCGTATGCGGGTAAAATGTTTGTTATTGTTGTCTGTGCCCAACATTCGGAGAATATTTTGTTTGTGTATTTTTACGTAGAAGAACAAAAAACTAGGTAGGTTAGGTACAATATGAAAACATGACAAAGAACGCATGCTTTGTTCATGGATGGGGTTCGCAATAGTAAAGTTGAACTCTTGGTGTTTCATGGGTAAATGTCTGCTCTGATTTCCATTATTGTGTGGTTTATTTTTAAAGATATTCGTTGTTATTTTGATTTAAAACAAGGAATCATTAACGTAACTTTCAGTTTCACATTATACAAATTTAAATTTGTGCACAATTAGATGCCCCACATGACAAAGGTCCTCAATAGCTAGTATCTTACCAATGTAATTGTTTATTAATTATTACATATTGTCTTAAGTCGTGTTAGTAACATCATTTAAACCTCAAGAACGGCCGTACTGAATTGATTGAGATCTTCGCATTTTCGCATCAATAGCAAAAATCTTAAACTATAAAACATAGGAAATTTTCCAAACTGTAGATATACAGTGTATCTTCCCACAATTTAAAGCTTATTTAAAGCTATTTTGTCGACTATAAATCACATAAGGGTTGTATAATACAAATTCAATCGAAAAATAATGGGAAAATAGAATATTCAAATACATACATATATAAAAATATCGATATACTAAAAATACTTTAAATGTTAAAATTTTAACAAAAATATATAGAAGATTGATTTCTATCACAAGTTGACAACACAGAATATACGATAAAGAGTTTCATTTGTTAAAACAAGCTGTAAGCATTTGTGACTTGAGCTGTCAAGAGATTAAAGTATAACTCAAAGTTAACACATCAAATTTGGAAGGATTGCTGAATCTACAATTTAAGTATAAGGGGTAAACATTCAGTTTTGTAACCAACATTTCAATATTTCGAGCATATGAATTTATGTGAGTGAATCACAATTAAATTTACTGTCGTAGAAGTTTTTACACCCTTCAAACGTTTACATTGTTCCAGCAAAAGTTTATTCTATGACTAATTTCCCACTAAAGTGATATGCTATTAAAGTAATCTCAAATAAATCTTATTAACGCATACAAATTATTTAATAACAGTATTTACTTGATGACTATGATAAAAATGAGTATGCAATTGTTGTAATATCTATCTGCATCTCTTATCTAGATAAATAACGAACGACGAAAATAAATCCTAGGTTAAAAAGATGAAACTTTTTTTTACATAGACTTGGGGAAAAACAAAGTGTTTGTATATTTCTGTAGGTACATACATATGTACATATATGTACATACGTCAATAATTTAATTATTATTTTTTTTGCTATCGTGATGAAAAGTATTTAATTTTTTTTTAGAATAACAAAAAATTAAATTTAAGAACATTTCTACCTACCTGCCTTTTATGCATTTAAATTATTTAAGAATCTAGCACAACGTTGAGCTGTTGTGTTATTTATTACTTTTATCTCAGTAAAGTTAGTAAATCCTTATCGCTATACGCATTGACGATGAAATTAATAAAATATTTAAATAAAAATTATATTCATGTGATGCATGCTTGCTTAACTTAAAGATGAACAAACGAAAGAAAGAAAAAATAATATATATTTGTGATAATGGTTGCAAATACGAGCGCATAATTCGAATTTATTACAATTAAAATTTCTTACGATAGTTATTTTTTTAAATAATTAATAAAATAGTACATGGTCATTGGACTCATGGATTTTATATTTTTCGAATTACTTGCTTTACAATATATTTGTTTAACCACGATTAAAGTCATTTGCTGGATGTTGCATTGAGTTGACCATTTCTTTGGATACGCTCACGATCCAGGCAAACAGATTCCAACTCTATGTTTTCTCATAAATCCCATATCTCTATATATGCCAAAAAACCTTGACAATTTGTTTTATTAATTTATCTATTTACTTACATCAATTAGAGTTTACAATCTAAATAAAAATTAGATGTACAATACAAAAATTCCCATACAAAAATGACATGACGAAATCATAAACGAAAAATTTTTCAATAAATAAATTAAACGTCAAAATTTCGCAAGCAATTAATATACCGGGCAATTAAATTGAGAACGAAAAGAGTGGAGAATTGTACTAAGAAATCTAGTACAGCTATCCACTAAAATGACACATTTCGTCGTTCAACAGCGTACTGAAGCCTAGTACGCTGCTGATGCGAAACGAAATTTTTCGGTGGTCCCCAAGTGCAGAGCGAAATGAAAACGAAAACCACAGCGGAAAAATATTTGTGGAGAGTTCTGTCTGGAAGTTGAATTTCACTGCTTGTCTTCATCACTTGTTGCACATCACCAATAACATCCTGAGTTTACGATTCAGAAATGCAATGTTGGAACACATTAGACAAATCCATTTTATTTTAAATTTTAAATCAAATATAAATCAAAGTCAAAACACCGAAAGTCACGAGTAAACAATTTTTTTTTTCAATAAAAAAATTAAACGTCAAAATTTCGCAAGCAATTAATGTGCTGGGCAATTAAATTGAGAACGAAAAGAGTGGAGAATTGTACTAAGAAATCTAGTACAGCTATCCACTAAAATGTCACTTTTCGTCGTCCAGCAGCGTACTGAAAAACGAAAAGCACAGCGAAATTGTTCGTTTACGATTTCGTCATGTCATTTTTGTATGGGAATTTTCGTTTCGCATCAGCAGCGTACTAGGCTTGAAAAACGAAAAGCACAGCGAAATTTTTCGTTTATGATTTCGTCATGTCATTTTTGTATGGGAAATTTCGTTTCCTAGGCTTAAAGCCTAGTACGCTGCTGATGCGAAACGAAATTTTTCGGTGGTCTCGGTGCAGAGCGAAATCAAAACGAAAACCACAGCGGAAAAATATTTGTGGAGAGTTCTGTCTGGAAGTTGAATTTCACTGCTTGTCTTCATCACTTGTTGCACATCACCAATAACATCCTGAGTTTCCGATTCAGAAATGCAATGTTGGAACACATTAGACAAATCCATTTTATTTTAAATTTTAAATCAAAAATAAATCAAAGTCAAAACACCGAAAGTTACGAGTAAACAATTTTTTTTTTTCAATAAAAAAATTAAACGTCAAAATTTCGCAAGCAATTAATGTGCTGGGCAATTAAATTGAGAACGAAAAGAGTGGAGAATTGTACTTAGAAATCTAGTACAGCTCTCCACTAAAATGTCACTTTTCGTCGTCCAGCAGCGTACTGAAAAACGAAAAGCACAGCGAAATTTTTCGTTTACGATTTCGTCATGTCATTTTTGTATGGGAATTTTCGTTTCGCATCAACAGCGTACTAGGCTTTACTTGGAAATTATATAATTCATTTTTTTTAAAGTATAAACTTATATATATATTTCTGAACAAGTTTTTACTCAAATGAAAATTATTCCCGGAATGGGCTAAGAATTTTTAGATCACGAAAAGGAGCATACACGCATAAAACATTTTAAATCTTCCGCAAACTTGAGACGCATAGAATTTGGAAGGAAAATAAGTAGATCAGTTATAAAAACAAGAAGCAGGATCGAACTTAAAAGAACCCCACAAGTTACTGATAAAAACAAGTTCACTGCGTCCTGCAAGATATGATGTCAATCATTTTAATATGTGTGAATAGAAACCTATGTACTTTTAATTTTCTAAGCAAAAATTAATGATGTACCCTATTAAACGCATTTGCGAAATCAGTGTAGATAATTTCCACTTGGTAACCCATTTCCAATGATTTGAGCATACAATTCGTGAAAATGGTTAAGATGATATGGTTTGTTCTTGATGGCAATTTAGTAATTAGGCGGTAGTTTTTTATTTCCTGTTTTGAACCACACTTGTGAATAGGAGTAACGAAGGAAGTTTTCCATTCTGGCAAAATTTCACCATATGATAAACAAACTATTAAAGACCAAACATAAAACTCTAGAGAGAGAGAGAGCGATAACGTTTTCAATTTTTATTACATCTGGATTTTTAATCGAAAATAATACGTTTTGTTTTCTTCGGCACACAAATTTGTGTTTTGGCGAAAAATAATTTCTTTTTTGAGTTGAAAGGTCCGGAAGAGATTAAATTTATTCAACACACAGCAAAGAAATAATATTATTGTCAAAAGTTGAGTAGGAACACGCAATTGTTTACTTTAGGAGTTGATACTCGCGCAAATTCAATTCCTAGGGACATAAGTCATAAAGAAAGTATATACAAGAAACGTGTTTTTTGTTTTTTAATTTAACAAATTTTTAAATACAATTAAAATAATATTTTTTTAATCTAGATTTCATTATATAATCTATTTTACTTATTTCACATACTAATAACACAATCATCGCTAAAATTGTTCTCTGTACAATGTACATGTTCACAGCGTATCTAAAGCGAACTATTTAAAACTATCTTCATTTTGCAGGCTTATATTACTTAACGATTATTTTCTATCTATACCCTTTCAAAACTTAAAAGAAATATGTAAACATGTTCGTCATTTGATTTATCTTGCTGTATTACATAAGATTTAATATATTTCTTATTTTACATGCAATTTGGCAAAGAACTTGACATAAAACCTTAAGCTAAGATATATATATTTTACAATCATAATTATTTTATCTCGTTCTTTTTATCACACAATTTTTTTTTAAAAGTTTTTATTTAAATGCCACAGCCTTGCCCTCAAATAACAAATTGTCCAATCACCTCTAACCTCAATTTATATTATTTTCTATGAAAGCCTGTACACAACAGTTCAAGTTGAATTTAAAAAAAAAAGTTTAAAACATTTTTTTTCATATTTCAATTGTTTTTTATCTTATCTCGAAATAGTTTACTAAAAGCAGTACAATTGTTTATTTTGTTTTTATTTGCTATTATGTAGGTACTTAAAAATAAAACCGCACCCAATTTCTACCGAAGAGCATCTCTGGTATTGTTAAATTGAAAAAAAAAGAAACAATTATTTATTGTTTGTTCGATGATGATGACGATGATAATCATTGATCAAAATAATTGTTATAATAAAGGCCCTGTGAGCTGTGACTTGTTGGTCAAAGTCGATTATATTGTAATTATCGTTGTCGCTTTTTCTTTTTTTTTTAATTTCATTTTTTGTCTGATCACACAAATTTGCAACAAAATACTGCAGATTTAGTTTTTTAATTTTATTTCTCCTTTTCTCTTTATCTCTCTCTCTCTTTCGCATATACTCGTTGACTCGTTGTCGTTAGTCTTTATTTTTTATTCATTCACATTAGCCGTTGGTGTGTCATATCTCATATATGGAAGCAAAACACAATCGCTGAAACAACTCTTTGGGAAAGAATTAAAAAAAAAGAATGAGCAAAATGAATGGCAAGAAAAAAGTTTTGCATTTTCAAAACCCCCGGCCTTACGCAGCAACCATATCTTCAGGTAATAGGAGGCATGTATTGGAGCCACCGAAAGATACAAAACTACTAATAAGCTTACTTAGCAGTTAATTTGTTTTATTTATAGATATGAAAATTAATTTACAAGTTTTTGCAAAAAGTAAATGTTTGTGAAAAACGGACTTTTCATGAAGTGACAGTTTTTTGGTTGGCTTCTTTTTGCAAAAAGTAAAAATTGTATGAAGTTCTTCAATAGAAGGCTTCATTTTAAATGCCACGCTTCTTGGGGAGCTGTGATTTAAAATTATTAAAACTCAATGGGCAGGTTCAGACAACATAAGGGACTTCATTTGCAGTTAACTTCTTTCTTTGAACGTACATTTTGATCAAAGTTTTTCAAGTGTCATAAACTTCAAACTCGGAACTTAACTTCACTTACCCCTACCTTCAGTTGATCGTACAAAAATTACCAAAACACTCCTCAAACAAGCTACAATTCCATCTCTACCTGTATTATGTATTTTAAAAAAAGTATTTCCTTTTCCAATTTGAACAAGGAACCCTTTTACATAAAACATCAAATAAATAAATCACAGATTAATAAAGTTCAGCTTTCAGTTGAATGAAAAAACATGATTAACTGACATTTTGATATAAGTAAACTTGACTTGATAGTAAGGGAGATTTTGCTTGACTAACTTTCCAGTCAACTTTCCAATAAAGTTGCCTTAATTGGAAGGCAATTTTTTTGGGAGCTGGCCAATCAGATGCTAAAAACTTGCCTTACTTTCAAGTCCCTTATGGCTGAATCACATACACGCTTCAGCTTCGGCTTCGCCTGACGTTTACGAGTTCAGCCATAGGAATTCAATGCATGCTATCACAATGGAGCTTCAACCTCACGTTTCGTTTTTCAATCGTAAGGAAAAGAACGTAATGTGACTCTAAACGGAAGCTCTAGTTCAATTTTCTGAACATTTGCTTCGTCTGACAGCTCAAGAGCTGTAAAAAAATGTCAACAAACAAAATATTTGCTCTTTGGAGGGATGAAATAATAGAAATGTCATTCAAAGCAACCTCGAAGCATGCCCAACGTAACGCAGACGAAGCCGAAGCTGAAGCGTGTATGTGATTCATCCATTATGTCGTCTGAACTTGCTCAATACAAAAATGGTGCTACGTTGAGCAAATTTGCAAGAAAAGTTTCCTCACTTTGTTATTTCTCAGAAATGTGATCAGATCACTGTTGGCCACTGGGGTCTTGCAATTTAGCACCTATGAACTTTTTTCTTTAGGGCCACGTGAAATATAAGTTCAATGCTAATACTCCACAATTTTTTAAGATTCAAGGCCTCAGAGATGAAATTCGTGAAGTTATCGGAGACATATAGCCGCAAATGTGCGAATTGGTCATGGAAATTATTATGAAAATGATATGACGCTGTGACCTTAGCAGTAGCGGCAATTTGGCAGATATCGTTTACCCATGTTAATGAAATACCTTCCTCTTTATGTACAAAATGCCTCGATTTTTGACAAATTACATTATTTCCAAATCCAATCAAAAACATATTGCACATTTCCGATATATCTGGAACCAGAGTGACTTTCAATTCTCAACAATTTCAACAGTCTAAACTGTTACAGACAGGGATTGGAACCAGAGTTCTGTCACGAAAGTTCTAGAAAAACGCATTTCATATTAAAAACCTAAAATTAATTTAATAAGAATTTAAAACGATTAAGTGTGTATCATTTTATACTTAATTAATAAAAATTTATTGTTGAAATGGAAATGAAATATTCAACTAAGCTCGATCGTACGACCCAACAAAGCACTTCACAACCATTCAAATTAAGAGGGTATAGGTGGGGTTAGGGAGGGGGTTCTATGATCGCCACGGCACAGCACCACAACATGAAAAACAGCAACCGATAGCGGCTTTTAACGCCAACCGCGGTTTCAGTTTCTTTTCTGCTTCGCGCACAGTAAGTCCTTTTCTCGTTGGCCGTCTCGTTGTCGTTGACGCTTCGACCAAGTTGAATTTAAAATCCAACATCAAAAAATAAAAATAATAACACAACAAAAAGAAAAAATTTAAACTTTTCTTTTTTTATAAACTTATAAAACTCGTTGTACTTGTTTCCGTTTCAGTGTGTGCGTGTGTGTGTTAGCTTCTCTCTCTCAATATTTCTCTCTCTCTCTCGTACTCTCCATCTTCATCGTCTCCAAAATATTTGTGTTCAAATTCAAACCGAAGACCGACCGAACCTCCACTTTATCCACATCGACATCGTGTGTGCTCCACCAAAAGCCTTTGCGCCGCCGTGTGTACTTAACCATCATTATTGAGAGTGAGAGAAAAATCTTGCTATACTGTCGTCATAATTACCATTTTTTGTTTTTGAATTGTTTAACGAAACACAATGCACAAATAGAAAATTTTAATTGTTTGTTTAACAATCTCTTATATTTACTGTGTGACTTAAAAGGAAAAACAAAGTAGTTAAGTAAATTGGAACTCACCTGCTGTTGCTAGAAGAACGAGGAGAACGAACCAACGAAGAACGTCTACATCACCAAGGTAGTAGTCCTAAGAACATAGAGCTGCTGACGAAAGATTATAATACAGAAACAAGTACGTAAACCTAATCATACACGGGTGTGGAAAAGATAGGAAAACGGGGTCAGGGGGGGAGTCGAAAGAATGTACATATATGTATGTAGGGAGGTAAGGGGTGGGGTTAGTACATGAAGGTACAATAGGTTCAAATTGAATTGAATACACAACACATATCGTTCGTTATCGATAAATAATATCTTTGGGTTTTGTAGAGAATATACATGACATTATATTTAATTTTGAAGTACTTTGCTGATATGATTTTATTATTTTATCGCATAAGTAAAAATGTCTGTCTTGATGTGTCTTACATTTATATTTTCTCAAACCCAAAAACTAACCCATGTCTTTTTATATATTTTAACGTCCAATGAGTCAGAGCGAGAACGAGTTATTGTAACAAATCAACAATAATAATTTAAATACACTAAAAATATCTTTAGTCGGCGAAAAATAATTTTAAAAAAATGTCTCCATGTGGTGTGTGGTATGTAAAGAGAGGTCAATTGACAATGAATATGCTAAGAATGAAAACTCTCCATTTTTTTTTTTATTTAAAAATGCGTACCAGTCACTTTCGATTTATAAATTTTGTTATACCATACTCTTTGGGTTATATAGACGTTTTAAATGACAGGCCTGAAAAATTCAATTGGTTGTTAATACTTTTTTTTTACTATTTGCAACTTAATAGGTGACCATTTTAGTTGGTGTTTTATTTTTTGTTCAGCTTTCGGTGATAAAATGATAGTAGTTTTCATTTTTACATTCTTGTTTTTTGTTGTTGTATAGATATCGATGAAGTGTTGTTAGTGACATACTTTCTATAAAATTGCTTGGTCTTTTTTTTTCAATAATTTTACTAAACCTTGATAGGTGTACACATAGGCGCATTGTAAAGCTATTATAAGCAACAGTTCAAAAAAAAGAATTGAACTTGTGATTGCAATTTCTGTTAAAACGTAAAGAATATTTGAATATTATTGAAATCATTTCTGTATAAGAAACAAAATTATAACCATTAGTAAAAACGGATTCCACAGTGTTATCCATTTTGCGGTTTCAACAGTAAACATTAATAAAACACTTATAAAATATTTGTCTTCTGTATACGTTGACACTATGTGTGAAACACTACATCATTTAAATGAGCACCACGCGAATTGTTGCAAGCATCGATTCTTTTGGGGTTATTTTCGACCACTTTTTGACACATATTGGGCGGTATCTCAGCCATAACTTGACGAATGTTAGTTTTTAAGTTCTCAAGAGTTAAGGGTTTATCTGCATAAACACCAAATATTTTCGAAGTCGTATTGTGCAGTAGCAGGCAAAAAAAAAGTCTGTTATCATATGACCATAACGCTCCGAATTGACGGTGACAGTCGTTCCATCGTCGTTTTCGAAGAAGTTAGGTCTAATCACACCTCCGGACCAAAAAGCGCTCCAAAACAGTGACTCTTTGTGGATGTAATGTCCTCTCTTCAATTAGTTGAGAATTCCCAGAACCCTAAATACAACAATTTTGTTTACTAACATACCCAACGAGTGAGAAATGTGCTTCGTCGTTGAAGAAAATTTTGTTCAAAAAATCGCCGTCCACCACCTGTTGTTCAAGCACCCATTCGACGTATCTACGATGACGTTGTGAATGGTCAGCTGGCTTCAGTTGTTGTGTGAGGTGGACTTTACATATATGGATGTAGGTATAGATCGAAGTGCAAAATACGCCATAATGTGCCGTAAGACAGTCCTAATTCCTGAGAACAACGAGGAATCGACACATTCGGTTCTTCGGCAACACTTTTACTTACAGCAGCGATATTTTCAGTGGTACGAGCGAAACGATGATGCACAGGCCTTACAATATCTGTAACCAATCTTGTCTCTTCATATTTCTTCACAATTTTGCCAATTGCTTGCGTAGTTGGATAATTATGTAAACCATAATCTCCTCTTAAAGCACGATATGTGGCAGTACACTATTTTTGTAGTAGGTTTTAACAATTTGTATGCGTTGTGCGATAGTTAAGCGATACATTTTCGTAAATGGCATATTTTCAACTGACAAACAAAAAATTGGTTTAACAACTTATTTTGACATAATGTAGAATTCCAGCCTATACTTTTGAAACCGCCATGACTTTCTTTTGTTTGCTTCTTGCTAGGAAATAAAAAATCCTCCAAGAGAAAGTGCTTCTCAGGGTAGTCATTCGGATTTGGCATACAATTGTTGGTCCTTCCATCCTTACCAATATTCGCAAACAGGAATAGTTGAGAGTCGTAAGTCTTAGATCCTTTTTTTTTATGAGCTGCAGAGCGACCAATTAATTTATTATTTTGTTTTTCTTTAATTTATTTCCCTTTCTTAACACAATGTTGGTGAAGTTCTCAGTTAGCCACTACCCCATAATAAACAACAAATTTAAAAATAATGGTCTCATGAGCTATATGAGGAGTACCTACATATTTTCACAATGCTCCTATGATCTATCACTTTCATTTGAATTTAATTGTTTGTATCACAGACACGCTCCCCTAAGGAATGAGAAATACCTATTTGCTGTAATTCTTGTTTTTTAAAATTAAGTTAGTATTATTAAAACGTAACTTAGTATTCGTGGCGCAGTGATTAGTAAGTAGGACTGTCATGTCACAGGTCTTTGGTTCCATACCTGCCTGTGTCACTTAAATTGACAAGTCCTCCAAGAGTAATTCTTGACATGTATCGCAAACAAGAATGCTTGAGAATTGTAAGTCACTAGGCCCCGGTTTTCTACGAGCTGTGGTGCCACAGAATTTATTTTTACATAACTGACAAAATTTTGTTGGCCTTATCCAATCATCATGACTTGTCAAAAAAAACCTAGACTGATTTGAAAAACAAAATCATTCACCATCATCATCATCATCTGACAAGAGTGACAGTATTGTATAGCGTATGTATCTTCAAAGTATAAGAAAACTGCTATCAGTCACTTAACTCGTGATAGCTTATTTTATTTGTTTTTGTTTTTTACTTTTAAGATCTTTAATTATGTTCAAACAGTCACGCAATTTTATTTGAAAAAAATAATAATAATTCTTAATTGCTATTCTGTAGTATGTACATATGTATGTTATGAATTTTTGTTTTCAATGTTAGGATTTAATACTATGAATATTCTTTTATTTCTAAACGTGTGATACAATATTTGATATTTAAATTTCTTTTTGTTCAATGAAACAAAGCGTTTATGAGAAACAACCCTTACCACTATGTCTCACAGTTACTACGATTGTTGAATTGCTTAGGCACTTAGGTTCTGAGGTTTTAGAAATATCATATAAGATAAGCCACTTTTGTCATTGTCAAAAAGAAAAGATTGATGCTTAAGTGTGGTTTTTGAATTGAATATCTTTCTTAAGTGATGATCAGTTTCCTTGCCAAGGGCGGAATTGTGTTTTATCTATTCGAGGTTCTTTTGCACTAAAAAAAAATAGTCGTGTTTCAAGCTTAAGTTTATCTCATTTATTAGCACTTATTCACATTGTTCAGATAACTTGCATTCCACGCAGGCCCCACCGTAGACGATGTATAATACCAATTCAAGAAAAAAACCTGCGAAGCACTTTTTTAACGAAAATATTTGGAGTTCGCGAAAAACAGTGACACAAATTTGAATTGTATTTGCCATTCGCAGTACAAATTTTATCCGAAGACGGCACGGGGTTAAGGCCAGATTTGTAATTTCGCAACATTGGAGTTCTTTTGCGGCTTGAATGGTTTGTCTATTTACGTTGTGTATCTTATGTTGCGCTTTTTACTTTACAAATTCTGTCGTGTGCCTCTGCCACTCTTAACAATGTAAATACTGAAAAGCGAATTTGCGTTAACTTGTTGAAATTGACATGTAAATCATAACCCTATAAAAATTATGGAGCTTAACAAAAAGTTCTATTTCAGTTTTTGTTTGTGTGTAAGATGTTTTAGAATTTTTTCAAGAGCGTATCAGCATCCTTTAAGTTGAGTACTTTAACTTTTTGAAGTGAATAAATTATTTTATCAAGTCTCAAGATAAAACTCGTAACTTATTTTATTCGTATCTAGATAAAAACATAAGTGTAAATTAACAGTTCATAAGTTAACTGAAATGTAAATACAAAAAAAAAAAACAAAAATTCTATTTAACTGGAATTATGCAATCATATTCTATTTAAGTTGAACAATTTCAAGAACTCTACGTTACGTTTTCTGGCTACTTGTACTTGAGTACATTTTTCGTTGTCGTTTGTTGTTTTTTTTTTCTGTGTCTTATATGATAAAATTCCAGTTTCTATGTATGTAATATAAAGTCATAAAATAAACATGATTATATAGCAGTAAATAGCACCTACCGCAAAATGCGTGAATCACGACTTGGAAGTTGGAAGTTCTTGACTGCATAATATAGATAGATTGGTGCGGTGTGTGTACTTGGTACTTGTACAGTCAATAAGCACACATCCAAGTACCTACCAACTTTAAACTCGACTTTTTTTTTTAAATTGTTACTTGTTTTAATGTGGGACATGTTTATTTGTTTCTCTTCTTTTTTTTTGTATTTTCTTCTATTCAATAAAATGTATTTTTCTTGTTTTATTGGTTGTCGTTAGTCGTGTGATGTTCGACAATTTTAATGGGGTTTCGTGTGCTTGTCAATGCTACTTCAAGTTTTTATTTTTATATAAATTCTGTCATGTATTTAGAAGTAATTACCGTTCAATATACATACATACATATATAATACACACACATACACCTATTACAATTAGTCAGAGTTTAAGTTATTACTAAGAATGAATAGTTTTTTTTCTAACTTAATCAATAGCTTAAGTAAGAAGCATTTGAGATGTGCATTTTGCATATGAATTTAAACGACAAGTTAGTTTTGTTTCCACCTAAGTGCCTTTTATGTGAATTTGACGTTGTTTTTCCAAGTTTTCTTTTCCAATTAAGAATAATAATTTATAAATATTGATGGGATTTTTTTTTTCGTTAAAAAAAATCACGTAATCAAGACTTTTAGAATTTCTTACCTCAATTCTAAAACCGTTTTTAGTCATTTTTGTTAACAATTTGATGAAGTCACTAGTCGAAAGTATCTAGCAGAGTGCGCGAACGTTATTAATGCCAATGAAATATTATTTTAGATCTCATTTTTTTTTACAGATGCATATCATCACGTTTAATATTCAGAAAATTTCTAGACAAATTGTGATTTGTGAATCACAGATTAATTGAATGGATGAGCCAATTCTTGACTGAAAACTTAAATACTAACGATTAGCAATTTATTAGTCAGTATACAAACACGAGATAAAAAAAATACCTAAAAAATATGTATGTAAGCATGTTATTCAAAACCTCTTTAATTTAAACAGGTTTGCTTTTTGATATTGACATTATGATTCTTGATTTACGATCATGAGGTTAAGATTTGTTGGTTATGTTTTTATTTTATTTACGAGTTATCGTAGGTACAAACGTTTAAATCAATAAAAGGGTTTCATAAATTTTAATCTGTGTGACATTTACTAAGGGAAACTAGTGAACTGTCAGAAATATATTCTATATATTATGTATTAACGAAAATCTATATTTTTTTTATATAAGCTTATATTATTGGAATTTATTGAAAGATTAAATGTTAAGTTATACTTGAATGAATAACCTTGAATTTTAAAAATTTGAATGTCTTCCTGAAATTAAATTTTTCACAAAAAATATAATTTGTTTATAAAAAATAAATGAAATGATGATTTGATGCAAAGGTTAAGCTTAAATTCCACATGTCATTGAATGAAATACACATTCAAAGGGGAAACACTAAAAAGATTAGTTCTTGTTTTGTCAAAAGGAAATAACCCCGATCAGTTTGTGTTTCAAAAATTCAATACTAACTAAGTGATGTCACAATATTATGTACATTTATGTAATAATTTAAACATAAATGAATAGTGGTCCATCTGGACAATTTAATTTTTAAGATCTCGATAGTGGAATAAATGAATATTATATTTGATTCAGTTTTATTTACAATGTCGAATTAATTCAGCTGGAGTAAAAGTGTTTATAATAAGTTGCATTTCTTGCGGAATATAGTATACATATGTATGTAGTATTTAATCAATTGTAGGCTATTATAATCGTAGTTCCAATGATTCGTAGAATTTTAATTTGTTGGACATAATGTTAATGATCGTTATGATTTGTTCAGTTAAGGTATTCATATTAATGTGAGTGTCGGATTAGAGTGGAATAAATACAAACAAACCTTAAGACTTCAATGAATGCTCTTGAACTCTAAATGGATAGTAATTAAGCAATGTTCTTATGTAATGAATAAAATAAAAAGGCACATCGTCTGTGAAATGTTCTTTGTTAATTACTTATTGTAGTTGGTGCAACCCGTAGTACCCGTGGAATGATGGTTAGTGCGTTGGACTGTAATGCGAGAGGTCTTGGGTTCGATCCCTGCCTGTACCACCTAAAGTTTTTTCACGGGTACTGCCTCTTGCGAGGAATTGACAAATTATCCAAGAGTAATTCTTGTCATGAAAAAGTGCTTTCTCAAATTAGCCGTTCGGATTCGGCATATAAACTGTAGGTCCCCTCCATCCCTGCAATTACTTTCACACAGGAATGGTTGAGAGTTGTAGGTCACTAGGCCCTGGTTCTCTACGGACTATTGCGCCACCTAATTTATTTATTTATTTTAGTTGGTGCAATTGATCTGTTCAAAAACTCATACTTAATTTAGTTGTTTCTTTCTCCGAGAGATGGTGCTGGGTGAGATTTTCTTGCTTTAACAATAGTCCCATGTAATTATGATTCAATTGAACTCCCAGGGTTAATAAGGTATGTGGAAATCTTTTCTAATCACGCCTGGGAACATGAGTTTTCGGTGATACTAGCGTATTTTTTGTATCTACTCATGAAAACTTCTCAACCTCTGTTGGAATCGTCTTCTATATCAATTTTTTTTTTTAATAGAAGCAGATATTTCTAATATTTCATTGTATTTGACTCCTTTTTGAAGGTATCAAGTTTTTTTTCCGTATATTACTAAGTACAGGTTTTAGAAATTTGTTTCATTTGTCCTACGTGTGCAACCAAGTCTCAGGTGACCCACATGCTGCTTTGAAATGGAGATTATATTTTTTGCATACTCATTTGTATTCTTTCTGCGTTCTCTTAATTAGTCGTATTTTTCCTTATGATAAAATGAAAGAAAATTAAATTAAAAGAAGTGTATTTTTATGCCGCCGCGCGTCACCGAAGCCGACTTCATAGTCGTCATCTCAAACAAATATTATCATTTCTTCACTTTTTATCTTGAAGAACACTTGTCTTAATCATAACCGAAGTGAGAAAAGAATCTAATGAGATGAAATCATTTTTATATTTTTAGCTAAAGGTGTGAGATAAGTGGTTGGCAGTAATTGCATTGAGTAATAATTCGTCATTTTTTTTCTTTTTGGAAATAATAAAAATGGGGGTGTTAAATTTTTATCATAATCGCGATAATGATCATAATAAAGAAGAATTTTTGTTGAAAACTAATGAAAAGGAAGAGACGATTGCTTAAATACAAAGATAATCAAGACTTTTTAATATGGAAGATTATATTAAGTTGAATCTGGATAAATTAGTTCTACAGTAATTTAATCCTAATAAATATAAAAATCTCAGTTAGACATTTTTTTTTCTACTAATTAAATTAAATATCAACAATAAAACCACCTTCTGTATAATAATGATTGATATATCACTGACGTACAAGTGGAAGCAAGCACCTTTTAAATACGTACATTAAAACTTCCATATTACTCAACTGAAGCATCACACACGCAATGTGATGAATCGCTTGATTGAGTTTTATTTGTTTGTTTTATTTTTGTTCTCTATTTCAAGGTTAATAGGTTTTTTTTATTTTTTTTTTTTAAATGAAGATTTAACAATAAAACCATTAAATGGCTTTTAATTATTTAAATGAAAAACAAATAGCAATTAATTAATATAGGACAACATTGAAATTCACATTTGCACTTAGAAACAAACTAAATTTTGTTTTATTTTCACAATGTTTTGGAAAAAATATGGTTTCGAAATGATATATATTTCTATATAAGGTTCGTTTATTGAAGCTTATTGCTGTGAAAATCCATAGCAAAGAATCCAAGCTTGGAAAACTTGATAATAATTTAAATTTGGAAAATATCTCTTTGTCAATTTGTTTTCAAAACAGAAATTATTTATTTTGCGTAGTGGAAAGTGAAAAAAGGGAAAATAAATCGTTTTGTTTTACCAATGGAAAATCTCACAAGTCTCTTGTATGAAGATAGTGCTTCCGAAGTGTGAAAAAACATAGCAAAAATCTCTTTAAATAGCTGACATTAACTAGTTTGCTTATTCCACTTGCTTCTTGTTCTTCTTTCTGGAGACAAAATGTCCTCGTGTGAATGTAAATAACATTCTTAAGCAGGACTTTCACTTCTTCCTCATATACTTCACCTTTTGGCAAGAAAACCACAAAATGAACCTTTTTCACTCATATTTTAAAGTATAACATTTCAAAATTCAAATTCGCAATTGATGAAAATATTTACAACAACGAACTTAATTATTTTGAAAATTATTTGCAGTATTGATTTGAACCAACTTGTCAACAAAAAAAAATATCTCAGTCATTTCACATGATGGGCATGCCAATGGCGGATCCAGGGGGGGGGGTCGTAGGGGTCATGACCCCCCCTGGGAGATAATTTGTTTGCTTTTTCGTAGGAATTCCCTTCAATTCAAAACTAATCGTATTGCGTTAATGGATATGACCCCCATTATATTTTGAATTATTTATTTCCTGTATATGAAAACAACATTTGTATTTTACTTCCTTAAACTTTGTTGTTAAAAGTACTACTTTTAACTGAAGACTGTGCCAAGAACATAATATGAATCGGAAATTCAGCCTATTCCAAAAACGCAGCACAAATTCATAAACTTTTGACCAACTGACGATCCAGGGGGGTCATATGAACCATAAAGCTTATACAGTTAAGTTGTATAAGTAAAGATTTCATCTAAAGATTTATTAGTAATTTAACGACATTCACCAAAAAGTGGTTTGTTGTCAAACAAAACTAAAATTTTTGTTTTCACTCAATTTAGAATTTGAAAAAACTTTAGTAATGCTTTAAATTATTTTCATAAAAATTGTTTCTAAGAAAAAGAGCAAATATTCAGGTTCTTAAGAAGAAACCTTGAATACGAGATCATCAATTTTATATTAAGTTGCCTTTAAATTCCTTAAACTAGCCTTCAATTTTATTATTAAATTTTTTTGTCACATATAACTAGTGAACATGGAAGTGATTTTTACTTTCGATATATAGGAACTATGTATATGGCAAGTTTTGCATTAGCAAACAATTTCGAACTAGAGCTTTTAATCAAATATGACATTACGAGCGAACGGTAGAGAAGTCGAAAAAAGTGGGTACCCCGATTCCGTCCGTCTGTCTGTCTTTCCTGGCTCCTACAGTCCAAACAATTGTGTTGATTGAAATTAAGGTTTTCAGCCAATTAGCGTAAGGCGTTTTTTTTTTCATTTTATTAATACGAAAAATAACAGCAGTCCCCATACAAATTGTTTGGTTTAAACATGTGATTTTTCTAAAACTTTCTCTAAATTTTGTGTTCTTAATTTGGCTTCTTTCTACAAGAAAAACATATTTTGGTATTGCTCCAGAAGGGTACCCCTCAAAAACCTTTATTTTGTTTTTAAGTTTTCTCAAGAACTAATGGACCGATTTCAATAATCTTCTCTTTCTGTGCAAGCTCATTTTGATGATCAAATTGATGATGATTTTTTTATGATTAAAAATGTATTTTCTTTTTTGATTTTTAAAAAATATTAATTTTGTTTACAAAACTCGATATCTCAGAAAGGGGTCAACATTTTTTGACGAAATTTAAGTGTAAAATGCAAAATGCACTTATATTTATAAGCTCTTTATTTAGTGCTTACCAAAAATATGTTTAAGACAAAATTTAAAATGATTTTCGAAAAAAAAATAAATTAATCTAGATTTTTTGACAAATAAAATGGCATTTAAATTTTTAAGAAAAACTTATTTTGCAGGTACATACATTTTTAAATCTTAAAATATAGGAAATATTTTTAAACAGACTTTTTGGAAGAAATTAGCAAGTTCTAGCGACCAAGTCGTGCATTTTATTTATTTCAAAATTGGTTTTCTGTTGAATATGAAGATCTTAAAAAAATAAATAAATCTACTTTTGAAGTGAATTTGCTTTGGATGCTCTAGAACTAATATTTAAACACGAATTTCAATAATATAAATGTCCCAAAAACAGCAAAAGTGACACTTTTGTTAAACTATTGGCTAATTGAAAACATAATAAGCGGGTCATATCTATTGATACACAAGCGTTGAATCTCTTGAGATTTGAAGTGAAAAGAGATTCTGAAACGTGTAATTTGTAAGTGCCACACAAATGTTTCTTCCCAACTTATTTGTTTATCTTAATTTGTTTTAATTTAATTTTTTAGAGAAATTATGTACTTAAATGCACAAATTTTTCTCTCTAAAATTTGAAAGTTTTGTTGACTCTTTTAAGATCAAAATACGACTGATAGCGATAGTAATAATAGACTCCCGAAAATTGAGTTCGAAAAAACTTCGTCAAAAAAAGCCCGACATTTCTTCATATCAGATCCTCTCTAATTTTCTGGATTTTTGAATTTTTTTAGCGTTCTTTGCATAAATAGAAATTTATACAAGAAAAGTATATTTTATTTTTAAAAAAGCTACGTTTCAAAACAATTTCTTACATTTCTGCGTGAAATGCAGCAAAAACCCTCTCAACTATTGTGTTTTAGCTCTTAAATAGGGCATATTTAGAAAACTTTTGGAATCTAGGAATGCTTTCATATGTAGGGAGTCATCCAAATTAAATAGTTAGACCATACCTTGCTGGAAAACTCGTACACATTATGTTACTTAAATTTTGTTAGCCTCCTTTACAGAACATTAAAGAACCTTTTTAAGCGGTGAGTAAAAACTCATCTAAGTGTGTGAATCCCCCCCCCCCCCTGATGAAAAGTCTGGATCCGCCCTTGGGGCATGCATCGTTTATTACAGTTCGACCTTAAAAAGAAAAACAAAGGTTACGAGTGTTAATTTCCCGTCGTCGTTCATAAATCACCACCACACTGAGCACAGTTATTGTATAGATCTAAAACAATGTTATCTGATAGATGCAATTAAAAAAAATATATAATATTCTCTTGGAGCATCACATTTTGTCGATACGAAGCAGTATAAGCTGAATTTAAAGTCAAGTCAAGTCAATCATAAATATACAGAGTTAGATGTTGGCCTCAATTTGGATGCATGATAAAAGACACACTTGTCCGGTTTGTCTATCTTTATATGAATTGACGATGAGGACGACTTTTGATCCAAAATGAAAAATAAAAAACAAGTTGCAATAATTTTTTTAATCAAATCGATTTAATTCTTCTTTTTTTTCTGTTGTTGTTTTTTTTTTTAGTATTCCACTTTTTCTTACTGACGAAAACAGGAAATCGCATATGAAGACGTTTGAGAAGCCAATGATATTATGTGCATATGACTTTATCAATCATGGTAGTCTCAATATGGCGAAAGCTGAAACTCTGCTAAAAAAGTATCGATTTACTTTTCTCTCTTTAAAATTAATAAATCGATAGATTTTATATCGGATTGGTGCTATTGCTTTGATTGTGACAAACGCAACAACTGCAATATTGTATTACCATGTTTTATTGTTTTCTGATGGGTGATGAGAAAGGTGCGGATTTGTAGAGAGGCAAAGAGATAGAAAGAGGGTATAATTGTACCTCCATACACAAATAAATTGTTGTTGCAACGAACAATGTGAAGTAGGAAGAGAAATAGTCACACAGCATGACTTTCTTTCAACATACTCTACTCGTACTCGTACCTATTTAAACAACTTGGTCACAAACTTAAAAGACGAAAGCTGATCATTTGCTCAATAACGACCTCCAGCAAATACAAACATTATATTATATAGAAACAAGTCTCTCTTTCACTATTTATTTATTCCCATCAGACAATTAGATATATGCGGCTTTTTGTTGCATGCAGCAGCAGAGTAACATCCAATATAACCCCACCACTCAATTTCAGTATAGAAGATACGAGTTGTATAAAGAAAAAGTGAATTGAAATAGTTGTCCACATTTTAATTCCGCTTATGATGCGATGATTTTTTTTTTTTGATTTTCTATCTATGTCAAGTTTACTTAAGTGATTTTTAACAGCATCTTTATATCCGTCTATATGTGAGTTTGTGGAAAGAGAAATATAGAAGAAGAATATAGTAATAATAGATGAACAGACTTAAAAGTCTATAGTCAAGCCATGTACACTTGTTAAGGCGAAATGATTGACATTTTAAGGCTAGTGGGGTATAGCTCAGAGTCTATGGTCATTGCAAGCATCATTGTGATGAGATCTACTTTGTAACGTCATTTGTACAACATTTAATATGAGATCTGACTTTGTCCAGTTTGGACTAGGAATTGGGTTTTTGAAAGTCCATAAAGAATTAAAAAAAAAAAAATATATAGATCGACACTTCTTCTTTATGGAGAAGGAAGGCTTTTAGTGGTGTACTTATTTAAAAATTTCTTATTGGAAATGTATTTAATAGACAATATTTCAGTTTTAAATATGTATAACAATGGTCTGTTTTGTTGGAAGCAAGAACTTAATCCGCTTATGAGGAGCGAATATAAAGCGTATCCAAAAATGACTGCAAGTTGAACTGTAGCGACCCAGAAAAATTAACAATCTTAGCAAGTTGTTTAAGCTCAATTAAAAAATAGTACACACAATCGAAACATATTTTTATTGTTGAACGAATTTTTAAAAATAGTTAAGGTTATTCCTATAAAAATATTTAACGACTATTTATTTTTGTTTAAGGCCTTTTCTGAAAAGTGAAAATACTAAAAATGTTTTACTTTTGAAAGCTACTTTTTCATGGCAGGAATGTTTTATAGCAATTTTGCAATTCCTAGCAACACAAGTTTCGGATGACATACATAGGTTGGTTGACTTAAATTAAAATACCATAATTCGAGAGTAATATTTGATGACTGTTTAGTGTAGAGTCTACATTGTTTGGCGTTAGGTAAAAAGGTATTAAGTCAAAAAATGTTATTTTAGTTTTTTGATTTGGTGTTACGGTCTTTTTCTTGTCTCTTTCATTTAATACTTACAACTTGTAAGAGAATCACTTATTTTATTTTATTTTTGAAATGTGCTTTAGTTTTCTTATATGTATTATTAAATGAACACCCTGTATTTGCACTAAACTATATTCATTATGTACAATAAGTATGTAAATAGTAAATAATAACGTTACGCTATAATGCTGTAAACCATATCATCCCACTTCTGATTAGTTATAAGGTGCAAGATTTTAAAACAAAACGTTTTGAGCTACGTTTTGTTTTAAAATCTTGCACCTTATAAACTTGAGTCTAGAACAACTGCCAAATATAGTATTAATTTAGTCTTTAGACGATAAGACATGGAAAAATTCAAATTTTAATTGAATCTGTTGGATTAGTTTGTGACTTGAGTTGTCGTTGAGTGTTTTTTGTATGTGTTAGTTTTATAGAACACTTTCCAATAAAGATGATGATGTTTAAAAACTGACGAAAATTTTGAATAAAACATTGTTTACTTTACTAATTATAAGAAAAAAAACGTCATATGTTTTTTGTATAGTATAAAGTTATATATTTTCATAGATTTTGGGGAAAACATTTCTCACAGAAATAGCTTGACAAAGTTAATTATTTCCAACACACAAACTTAAAGAAAGTCATATAATGACTTCGACCTATACAAAAAATATCACATTGGAGGCAAACTGTGTCTTTTTTGTCTATTGAAATATGGTCAGGGCATTGAATCACCACCATTTTTAAAATCAATTTCCGAGCTTAATCAATTATCTGATCAAGCTTACACATTTGCAATTTTTCAAATGTATAAGATAAGTTGCATGTAACATTAACGCGAAGTAATCAATCTATAATTTCAGCCTCTGCCCAATATTGTTATAACAATTACATCATTTATTTACTCATATGTTTAAAAAAAACATCAATATCCGGTGTGTCATATGCAAAAACATCAGACAAAAAAATATTCCCACAAAAATACCGACCTTAAACTTGGTATTGTAAATAAAATACACATAGTATCTATATAAAAACTCAAACATATGGATAGTTTCTAATGAATACAATTTGTTTCTGTGAATATTCAACAGAACACCAAAAGAAAAAAAAAAGAATTCAATCGCCCCCTATCTAGTAGTTGGACACGCTTTTATTATTTATTTCTTTGAATGCTAGCCAAAAAAAAAACTATACAACTCATTCTAATGACCAACAAGCAGGCATTAGTATAATGTTCCCTTCATTCCCGCTCCTAGTCCAAATTGATCGCGTCAAAAATTAATCGAAATAGCAATTAAAACAAATTAGAGGGGAAACCAAATACTGTATATGCAAAACATATGTATAAAAAAGTAATTTATGAATGAAAAACTACGACTACAACCGTAGAAACATTTATTTATAATCTTAACGCCTCTGACCTTTAGCTGGCAAGAGTAAAAAATAAAACGGGGGATGAATAATTCTAATTTGTTCAAAATCAAAAGAGCAAGCTAGTATGGACTTTCGTTTGGAATATTTTTATCTCATTTCTATAAAATTAATGTAGCTATAATATATATAACAAGTGGAGTGTTTTGGTAGATTTACCGAAATATACAATAAATTATTAATAAATTTGTATTTTTTTTTTTGTTGTTGAAGGTTAAACTTTTATATTTTTAAGTTGAGGCTTAATCTTGTTTTTGGTAGGACATTGACCACAAAAAGTTTTGAACTATGAACTGTCAAAAGAAGTATTTTAAGTTTTTAAGCTGAAGTAAACATTGCTGCTATTCTTTTTGTGACACTAGTAAATTCAGTTCAATTATTATATTTAAGTTAATGTTAGGTGTTAAACTTTGTTCTGTCATTTTAAAGCTATAAAATTATGTAAAAAATCAGATTTTATAAATCGTTTTATATTCAATTTTGGCCGAAATATAAAAAAATAATAAAATCAATATTATTGCATCATATATTACATACAAAGGCAGAATATGTCTACCTAGTCTCGTTTTGAAGTAAAATCCTATATAAAAATGTTGATGAAGTATAAATTTCATCCTAAAGCTTTTATGATGTTAGTAAGTACATATATCGTTTTCCAAACTATCCGCTATAACATGTATGCTGATTTCGTTACAAATCTTCAACCACAGTTCTACGTCTAACGATATAGTCGTTATTATGGTCTTTTCACATTGGAACTAACTTATATTTTTTCCACACCCATCAAAACTCATCCACATTGGGTTAAAAAAAAAACAGTTACCAGTTAGTCTGGATCTCAAGCATACATAATATTTTTGACGAATAAATGTATTTTGTAGCCTTCAGCGAAATGATAAATTTGACTGCAATGTCATCGCCAGATAAAAAATATATTTGCTTTTAAGGTTATTGTTCCTTATCAAGAATAAGAAAATCTAAAAAATAAAAAATAAATTGAGTGGCGCAACAGTCCGTGGAGAACTAGGGCCTAGTGACTTACAACTCTCAACCATTCCTGTGTGCGAGTACTGTTGTCAGGGATGGAGGGGACCTACAGTTTATATGCCGAATCCGAACAGCAAATTTGAGAAAGCACTTTTCATGACAAGAATTACTCTTGGAGAATTTGTCAATTCCTCGCAAGAGGCAGTACCCGTGAAAAAAACTTTAGATGACATAGGCAGGGATCGAACCCAAGACCTCAGGCATGACAGTCCAACGCACTAACCATCATGCCACGGGTACTACAATAAAATAAGAAAATCTATTGAGTATTATTTCTCCTCATCAAATCTTTCCCATGTAATATCCCAACCTAACTTTGATGAAGTAAAAGCGAGTAGTCTAGACTAGAAAGAAAACCCTAGGATCACACTTATTTGATGAACTAGAATGAAGGGATGAAATGGATCCACTTCTATATACATATATATGTAGTTTTTGCTTATAGCCTTATTTAAATATCTAAAAGTGCTATACAATCACTCGAAGTTTCATTGGAAAAGGTCACATGTCTCCAGGCATCCAGGTTTAAACTAAACCTCCAGCAACATTTTGAGAAGATATTTGTTCTTAAAAATACGAAAATATGGGCATACTATTTATTATTCATTAATATTCATCCAAAAAAAGTATTATGTAACATAATTAGTTGTCAAATTCAGCAAGACATTGTACTTTACCTGTTCTTGAACTATTCTTAATTTATTGTTTTTGTATTCTACTCATACATTATTTTATCGCTTTTTTGTTACATCATAACGAGCTCTAAGTTTCCATATTAACTGAAGAGGGAAAAAGAAACCTTAATATAAAATTTACATAAATTAAAAAAAAAACTCGTTCTAAAGCTTTTTTTTGTTCACATCTCTTGTAAAGTTGACTTATGTATATATGTACATAAGTATAAGTACTTATACCTGTAAAATGTGTTATTAAACGAGTCATTTTGTATACTCATTGTTGATTTAATCTTGTTTTTTAACAACTGAGACTTAAGTATATAGCATAACAACGGTATCCAAATTAATTGAAGCTTATTTAATTAGACTTTTTGACAAGATAATTACTGTAAAAAAAAAAAACTTGTTACTTATAACTGAAAGATTTCACACCTGTTAACCTAAGAAAATTTTTTAAGAGCATATGTGAGTACACGTATATACCCACAAACACACGATTAATGACGTAATTATAAAGTTCTAAGATTGATGTCATTTATAGAACGATAGGAGCAAGTATTTTATATTTAAGTAGAAACTGTACCATAAGATAACAAGCATAGTTTTTTTTTTAATTGGATACATTCTTAAACTTTACTCACGATCAGAGCCTCGTTACATATCCCCATATACCTATAATGTAAATGATAGCTGTTTCCTTAATTATTATTTATTAATCTGTAGGTAACCTACCTACACGTGAGGTGATTAAATAACAATCAAAGTAAATATAAAATAATAATTATAAAAGCATAGCGCTTGGAGATATTCAACCTTGACCCATTTGCGATTATTATTTTTATTTACCAATTAGCTTATTTGATTTACTTTTAATCATCTTTAATGATTTAGATAACGAACAGTATAGCCCAAATTAAACGAGGCATGATAACCTTCTACTATAATTGCAATTATGAATAAACTTCCTGTTAGTTTTGTCTACTTTTTGGACCTGCGAGAGGGGTTACTATTCTGTTTTAATAAAACAATCAAAAGGGAGTTTAATCTGTTTTCAAACTAGAAGAAAGTCATAGCATACAGCTAAACTTTGACAAGCAAATGAAAGCATAGAATTGTAAATTTTTAGATTGTACACAAATCTAAAAAATCTCACAAATAAATTTTGACTAAATTAAAGATTTATGTAGATTTGTTTGTCTTGTTGAGATTTTAACCTCCTTCCTTCACTCTCTGGTATTGAAACAATTCAAGCTAGATTTTTTAAGTTTGGAATACATTTTCCAGTAATGACAGTTGCAAATGAATTTATACGTTAAAACAATGAGCAGGTTCAGACAAATAAAATAACTTCATTTGCATTCAACTGCATTTTAACCGAGGCAGATAGCTAGTTTTTTAAGTGTCATAATTTCACACTCGGAATCTTACTTCACTAATCTCTAACTGAAGACCATCGTGTTAGAACTTCTAAAAACATTATTGTCTACAAAACACTTCTTAGGCAAGCTAATTCCCCATAATTTGTATTTTGTATTGTAAAGACATTTTACTTATTCCTTTGCAAATCTGACAGGGAATAATTTTAAACAAAACATTAAATGGAGTTGTTCAGAAAACAAGTTAATTACAGAGTAATAAAGTTCAGCTTTCAGTTAAATAAAAAAAACATGTTCAGCTGTCATTTTGACATAATTGGACTTGTCTTGATAGTTAGAAAGATTTGTCTAAACTAACTTTCCAGTCAACTTTCCAATAAAGCCGCCTAAATTAGAAGGCAGCAAGCCAATCAGATACTAGAAACTACTTGCCTTTCCTTCAAGTCTCTTATGTAGTCTGAATTCGGCCAATGCTAAACATGTAATTTCCAACATGTCAACAACTTTACAATGGAAACATAGCATCAAAAATAAATGCAATTATTTTCTAGTAAAATTAAGTGTACAAATGGAAAATCCCATATTTTCCATTTGTACACTTAATTGATTTTTTTTTGTATTTAAATCGGTCAAAGTGCAAAATAAATTGATTTTGTATTTAATTTCAAATCAATTTTTTCAAGAAAAAGTCCTACACAAATACCAATTAATTTTGTATCTGTCAGTTTGTGAGCATGCTTTGTGATTTGCTAATCAATTTTAAAAATGGTGTTAATGCATTTTCGAAATACATAATTCATATCAAGCCCATACATTTCTACTGAAGTGCAGCAACCGAACACACGTTTAAATGAAAAATTGACAGTTCACAAGGACACCGACACTACTTTCATTAAAATTAAAGAATACAAAAAACAATGAAAACCAGAAAATCAATTTTCAATCAAGTTTCATTACGAAAAAAAAATCAATTTTTTATTGAAATAGAAATTGACTATGGAAATTATACGCCTGTTTGACAGATGCACTTAAAAATAAAATATAAAACCCATTGTCATTATCATTTAAATGATTAAAGAAGATTTACGAATTAACATCTTTATTATTAAAATAAAATGACTCAAGAACAAGTGTATATATACTACCCTCTACTAGATTGTGAAATATTTTCTCTTTGTTTTTTGACATCTTAACATTTTTCAAGATGAATATTGTGTTGACAGTTTAATTTCGAATTTGTACTTTTGTCTCAGGAATTTTCATTGTGAAAAGACAATGCCTGTCACTTTCTCCTTCGTCGTTTCCTTGCATTTAAGATAATGTTCCCTCTTTTTGTTTGTTTTGTTATTTTTTTTCCTGTTTATTCACTTAATTGTGTGTTAAATATTCTTCCAAAATCGGCAAGACTATCTTTAAATGTTTCCTCTCAAATCTATTTATAGACTTTTATCGTGTCTGACATATTCTCACTTTTTTTCCTTCTTGTTTTCGTTTCGACTGCCATCGTCATTCTTATTTAGTGTATAGGCAGGCTTGTCTGCCTGCCCCACAGCCACACTCCCCATTTTTCATTGCATTGTTTTCTTCGCATAAATCACAAAGTGGAATGTTCGAATATGTGTCAAGTTTAATCGGTTTTATTGTGTACGATGATGGCTATATACTCGTAGTTTTAGTTGTACATAAAACGTCAAATTCTTCGAATTTGGTTATCAAGTTGGGTTAAAAATGACTAAATGATAAAACAAAAAACCCCACGGTCACAGAAACATACTATCGTAAGTGATTTTTGTTTTCTGCTGTGGTTTTGAATGACATCATTGTTAAATGCCTGTTTTGGGAATCAATCCTTTTTTAATAGAATATTTTTTGTATTGTATGAATTTTAACAATCTTGCATTAAGTCTTGATTTGTTGTACCTCAGAAACCTTGACACTGCTTGACACCAAATATGTAATAGTACAAATTTTCCTTTTTAAATATAAAATAATAAAAAATATGTACATATAGTAATTGTTATTACTCGTATGCTGGCGTCATTTAAATCACCCGTTTTTTCATTTGGTTTGTTTTGTTTTTAATTTGAATACATTTTAAGTTAAAACTTTGACAAGTGGTTTACCCCTGGTTCAAAACACGTTCAAAAAAATATAAATGAAAATAATAAACGATGCTCGTGTTTACATTGCAATTTATACGTTCATCGAAAGCAATTTTTATGAGCGTTTTAATGGACACATGGTGAGTTCAAGTATAAACATACGAGAGTGCAGCAGTTGAATATGAATATAAATCATTTTTATTACTATATTTTTATTATTTGCTGTAGCTTTAATTGTAAGATGAATGACGTTGTCGTTTGCTGATTGGGAGATGATATTTCTGAAGGTACATACGAGTACATAATATTGATGTTGACGATTAAAATATTATTCAATTGTGATGCTTATACATATACGCAACACATCTCAGGTTAGAAACGAAACGACGACATTTCGTGACTTTTTAGCCTTGTAATTTCGTTTGTAAATTACATTTAACATTATGAGGTCTTGATTCAAGTTGATAGATGTTACTAAGTTTAGTTCACAGTGTATAATCCAGGTACGATAGTTGATAATTTTAAACTTTATAGTTTCGTAAAACATTTTGACAGAAATCTTAATGTCAAAATTTGACATGTAAATTGTAAAATTTTTATTTATACCTCAGTTTTACAAAAAGTTCAATACAGTACGCAAAATTCCAGTGACTCACCAGTGAGTGAATGAAAAACGATTAATTAACAATTAAAAAATTAACAACACCTTTCCATAAGGTCAGAATTCAAATAATCAATTATACTAGCCCTGAACAATTAGAATTTTATTTCGTTAGAGCAAAATAATTATAATTTATTATTTGTTGTCCATTTTGAATGTGCATATATTTGTCGAAATTTCGTTAAAATGTCAATTGTTCTCTTTTTGGCCATTCTATGGGCTTGAATAGATTGAATTGTTTTTGATTTAAATCAAGTAGCAGATCTCAATATTGACAGATAAAAATTGTATCCAAAAACAATGATTATGTTCTATTGTAAATATTGTATTACAAATCTTTTATAAAAATGTTTCATTTGTCGAATCAAGCTTATTTCCTTGCATCAAACAAACACAAATTTAAATGAAAATTGTCAGTTAAACCGACACTAGCTCCACCAATGAGAAAGAACACAAACACAATGACAACTTAGAACTCTATTTTCAGTTGTGTTCTATTGGCAAGGGAAACAATCATTGTTTTTTGCAAATTTTATAAAGAAGCTTTTTTAACTTCCCATCAGAAGTTATTTATTTTGTTTAAGCCAAAAACAGAGTACAGGAAAATAAATAATGATAATAATCAGTCATAGACAATTATAGAAATGTTCTTATATCATTTTTTTTTTTTTGACAGTTCAAAAACACTCATTCTAGCAATGAATCACTTAACAAATTAGCCTACACACATGTCTGACTGTAGGTTTTTTAAAACTTTGTTTACACCGCCCGCATCTGCTTCTTGAAGTCTTATTCCATCAACACATTAAGTTATTAAGAAGTCGTAGTAAATGAAATATGTACATGCGTACAGTATATAATAGTACTTATGTAAATAATTATGACTGACAATTTAATTTCTCGTTAAAATAATAAATAAAAGATGTTCTGTCATTATATGTTTGTACAATGTACATATATTAGAGAATTGTCCTAATATATTTAATGTATGAATTTTAAATTAGTTCCAGTTTTGACACCATAAATCCACACAATCAATTCCACATTTTGACGACTCTTGGCTTTTTCTTACTCCTATGTCATTAAGAGGAGAATTTTTGTATTTTCTTTTAACAATCTTTATTTGTCTAATTCTTTTTCTTAATAAAAATGAGCCACCAATAGTAAGTCGAGTATTAAATATTTTAAGAATAAATATCAGTGAGAATATTTTGACAATGAAGAAGCCACAAATTCAAATTATGTGCCAAGTGCTTGTTGTCTTGTGCTTGAATTTTATATTTTATGAAGATTTAAAATTATGTCGATTACAGACTCGGATAAATGAACTGGAAATGGATTCGGAGTTATTTTTTGACACTTTTACCCGTGGCGTGATGTATAGTAAGTAGGACTTTCATTCTATAGGTCTTGGGTTCAATTCCTGCCTGTGCCACCTAAAGTGATTTTTCACAGGCACTTCCTATGCGAGGAATTGACAAATCCTCCAAGAGTATTTGTTGTCATGAAAAGTTCTTAAATTAGCTCCCCTCCATCCCTGACATAACTCGCACACATGAATGGTTGAGAGTTGTAAGTCACTAGGCCCTAGTTCTCAACGGGTTATTAGCCCACCTCATTTATTTTCATTTTACTACGGTAGAAATGTCAAAGTTAACATTTGGTTTCGGTTTGAATATCTTGTCCAAAAGTGCTCATATCTTAAATTAAACAATGAAGACTAAAATTATGATCAAATCCAGGTGCTTTATTTCTAGTTCTCATTTTAATACTTTATTTTCACATTTTAACCATCAAGAATAAATGACTTTAAAATGAGCCGCTTGAAAACAGTAAAATCAGGGCCCATAAGGCAAATACAGTCTACTAGATTTCTTGAACCATAATTAGGACAAAGTCTTAAGCTAGCCAATGATATCTTTTCAAATGCCAGCTTTGAGGTCCTTAAACATAATTGTCATTAAAACACTAGAATTTTAGAAATTTGTGCTATACGTACTTGTAAGTAAATACTATATAAACTTCTCTTTAAACCCAAGTGTTAGAATTATTAACGTTTTATACATAATTCTCTTGTTTTGGTTACGTGTTTTCGGCCATTAAAACTACCGCCAACTATACGTGAGCAGAATATTTTTGTTTTCAATTACATATGTACGTATATTAATAATTTGACAACTCTTTCAAAAATATGTATGCATGCATTTTAATAGTTTTGGGTTTGTAAGGAAATCGAAACTAATTTCACTTTCAATTGAATGTGTTATCAACCTTGAGCGGCTTACTTATGTGCTTAACATTGGATAATAATTTTTTTCGTTGATGTAATCCGATTTTGATTCCATATTAATTGACGATTAGAATTATTAACCAATAAAGCTTTTATTACAATGATTTATTATACTTACAACCAATTTTTGTACTTGAGAAGTATTTTTTTGAGTAAATTGATTAGATAATGCATTTCAGAAAAACTTGATTTTTTCGCATATTATACTAAATTATTTTATGATTTTATTATTTAAATGTACATACGTTGAAATATTTCAAGGGAAATTCTAAAAAAAGAAACAAAAAGGAGAAGTATCATTGAGAATTAATTTTGTCATAAAGAACATTTAAAATGAATTATTAAGTGTTGAAGGGAGTTAATTGAGCGAGAAGTTAAGCATAAATAGAAAAAAAAAATAATTTTACTAAAAATAATGATTAATTACTGTTTTGGTAGGTAGAAATAACATTTCGATAGATCCGGGAGTATTGTTTAGTATGTGATTACACTGTTTTTTTTTTTTAAACTACATATATTTAGTTTTGCTAGTGAATTAACTACTTGTTCTATTACTCGTATATATTGAACGATAAATGTCATTTTATCATGAATGACAAAAGAAATCAAAAAATAAATAATAACCCATATTGTTGAGTTGTCGATCAATGATAGAACATTTAAAATCATAATCACCTTTGAATGATTTCTCAATTATTATTTTGTAACTTATTTAACTATATGTTAGCAATTGAATTTTTATATAAACCAAGAAACTCAATAATTATAAATTGGCCCCTATTGTGGTTTTTGATTGATGTACGACTTTTTTTGATTATTGATAGTCGTTTGCTGTGTTACTCCATTATAGTTCTCAATCGAATCTTATCGATCAATCGTATGTTGTTAATTATAATATTTTTTTCTGAATTGAGTTGAGTACTCCATTTAGAATTGAGTTGAAACTGTATTGAATTTAAAGGAAGAGAACTCAGCTCTACTCTCTGATTGCGAGACATTTACAAAGGGTTGAATACCTGTTAGTCAATGTGGTTAATCTATTTATTTTTATTCTTATAATTTCATAATTTCAATTGAATTTTTATTTAATCTTTTATTATTGGAAGCAAGTGTCAGCTGATAAAAAGTTAATTTCCAACAATTTATGACATTCCAATGTACGTACTATACTCATAACGTCATTACTATTCTTTATTACGTTCGAAAATGTGTCTGTTATAAAAATATATGCCATAATATCATATCACGAAAATATTAAAATGTTATGTTTTATCATGGAAACTACGTGCTTAAATGAACCCAATAAATAGTTTTGTTGAGTACAGACTGTGCTTAAATTTAAATGTTCATATAAATAACAAGTTACTTAACAAGAATTATGATATCATCAGCTTTTTATTTTGTATGAACAATATTATTTTATTTTTACTAATAATTTTCTTTAATTTATTTCTAGGTTTAAACTTGGATAAGAGACAAGAAACTGCATCAACATGAAGCCCAAATCATCATCTGTAAGTTGTTTTCCAAACTATTAACCTAAATTTTTTTTTTAATTAATGAATGTACTGTTTGTACTCCTATTATACTAAAATTTTGACTTCATTAGGTTTAAAGAATGCGGCAGCTCCTTTCCTAATGACGACGTTAAGTCTTGCCTTGTCGGAAGTCTTTGAAGTCTTTGTTTTGTGACTGAAAAAGTATAATACTGACGACAGTTGGACATTCTTTTGTGTTTTTTTTAGGTCAAACATAAAAATGACATATTGTGTTGGGGAAAACACCCATAGTAAAAACAAAAACACACATATACCTACATTATTTATCATATATCTATTTCCTTATTTATTTAAAATAAAACAAAAAAAAACTTGACATTTTAAATTTGTCAGACAATCTATGCATGACAACTTGGTCACATGTAAGCTGACTTAGCAAGCTCTGCAAGAAGGCATTATACGCACGTTTTCCAATAGAATCTTCTTGCAAATAATAGTGTAGGTACAGCAAGCTTATTTAAAAACAAAAAAAAGTCCAGGGAACCAAAACAAAACTTTTTATTTTTTCTATTAAAACGTACATACCTGCCACCAGCAGCCTATCTGCTTACCTAGCACTTCGTGTCTCTTAACCATCCTCAACATGGACTTTATTGTGTTTTCTTAGTGAGTCATTATCAACAGAACAAAATGTATACATAGTATTATTGTGAGGGTGTCAGTAGGCCAGTGGGCTTATAAGGCAAACACAAAAAAAAACACCCTCCTGTAACAAATAAATCACCTCATACCATAATATACCTTCTCATGAAATAAAAGTAACCTAAAAAAGAAAATAAACCTTAAAAATGCTAGTGTCGTCCTATCTTTAGTGTGTCAGAGAAAAACTAACAGAACGGACGTAGATTTAAAAGAGCTTCGGAAAATATCTACATACATCTTATTAAGGTCCTTTTTATTTTTGAGATCAACAAATTAGTTAAAAATGGTTGTATGTAATACTAATTTGGTCCAAATTCAATCTCGATCCAGTGGAAAGTTAAAATATAAAACGGTTAGTTTTGAAAAGTAAAAAATAATAAACAAAAAATCTCTGAAGTTAAAGGCTAAATATTATGTAGTATTTTTGGTATTACCGAATATTGTGATACAAACTTCAAGAAACTAACTAAACCGGTTAAAAAATATTTGTTAACCGTTTATTTGAAAAATAAAATAAATACAAATTATTCGTCATTTATGAGGATTATTTCACAATGAAGCTGTACAATCGAGTGTCGGGGCGTGGTGCTGACAACATTATTGTAAGCGGTTTCTATGAAATCTTTTTTCACGAACATTTTTCACTTTTGTTTTTATTCATAATTATAACTATGAATGTAAAATATATGTACAGTCAAAATCGGTTATAACGAACTCGATGGGACTGGAGAATCCGTTCGTTATATCCGGTGTTTCGTTATAACCGATTTTCCATCTTTTGTTCTTTATTAAAGTGTATACAAACTTTTTTTATTTTTAAGTTGGATTCTTCAAAATACTTCTTTATTTTCTCTCGGTCTTTGAAAATGGTAGAGATTGTTGACGCCGATACAGAAAACTCTGCTGCCAAACTTTTATTGGAATCACCAGCTTCGAGCCTTGAAATTATTGCAGATTTTTCTTCAATCGTAAAAACTCTACGCTTTGAACTCATTTTGAAAAAAATCTAACACATTTAACCAAGTATGACTATTCCAGTTCCTCTTAGAAACAGAAATTCGAGTATAAACACAACAAAAAAAAGGGAATTCCCATAATTTATCATTTTAAATGCGCGAAATTTCCAATGCCTACTTATTTTTTTTTATATGTTCGTTATAAGCGATAAATTTTTAAATATTCCATTTAAAATACTTCGTTATAAACGATAATTCGTTATAGGCGATATCGTTAAAACCGATATTTGGTTAGTACATTTTGTATAAACCTCGGCCGGGACTTCGAGATAAGTTTGTAATAACCGATATTTCGTTATAACCGATGTCGTTATAACCGATTTTGACTGTATATGTGTAACTAATATCATAAAAGTGAAAGTAAGCCTTTTTTTTTTCGTTGATGTTGTGGAAAATATAGATTGGTTGTAATCAAGTGGAATGGCTTCGAGCTATTTTAAGTTTAATCATGTAAACGAGTAGTTTAGTTAAGTAGTAATTAAACATGTCTCCCTATTTTACAAATGTGTGTAATATTTTGCATTTAACAAAACAGTGGACCTGGACATGTTAGCTTAGTTTTTTTTATTTTATTCTATTTCACTATTCATAACATTTATAACAAAGAAAAACATCTAAAACCTTAATTGGTCCAAATTAAAAAAAGATATTTTTCCAGTAAACTCTTCAAAATATGATCTGTATAGTATAACAATCAAAAAATAAAATTAAGTTGTGTTTCTGCTCGTGACTTCTGAACCATTCCGTTGTATTTTGAGCAATGGATGGCTTACAGTTTGTGTGTCAAATCCGAACTTCTAATTTAAGAAAACACTTCTCGGGACAAGAATTAATATTTGAGGATTTTGAAAAAATTCTATATTTAGGACAAGCCTACGCCTAAACATCACGCCATGTGAACTACAATGATTAATAATGTTAATGAACAAGAAACCAAAAAATCGGAGGTTTAATTACGTTTCAAACCTTTGTGACTTTGTTTTTTCACAAACCTCATCAACTCGCAACTTTTCCTGAACTTCACTTAAATCTCTGAAAACTAAGGATGAAATCCTCAATAAAATGATAAAATGAAACAATTTTTACCAGAATTTTAACCCAAAGTAATGATTTTTAGTTTAGTTTTTAATTGGCTTAATATTTCCATTTATTCAAATTAGCGCATCGTTTTATGACAGCTTGCAGTTAGTAATTTCAAAATTTGAACTATTTGACAAAATAGTTTCATAGCTAAAATTTTTTCAAAATACAAAATAATTACACTAGTCGAGAAAAAAACGTTTTTTTTTTCTGTCCCACAAACAAAACAATATTTTTTTAAAGGATTAACATGTCCTTAATTCTAATCTCGCCTTTAAGTTTTTCTATCACATCAGGATTTTAAAATATGCCCATTTAAAAATGCTAAAAACAACCAAAAACCGTGTTTTTAAGCCTAAGTTAAAACTCAAAACAACTCTTAACAACAAATTGTATGACGATTCTGAAAAGTACAAATCTTTCCCTTTTAGATGCAATGCAAAGGATTTCAGTATCTTTCTTAGTTTCTTGAAATTTTCATTAGTTATGAGTCTTTATTTGAATCTATACGAAGTTTCGAGAAAAGCTTGAATTTGATACTTTAATAGTTTTAGAAAATACCTTTTAGACTTAAATTTGAGTTCTGACTTCGAAACCAAACTCTTATTTTAAATATTTTCTCAAGTTTAAAAAATACCTGTTTTCAACATTATTTTTATATTTTTTAATACAGTTCAAAAACTTGATATAATAGAATTGTTAAGACAACAGATGCGTTACAAGAACAAAACTTTCTTTTAAACCGGTTTGCCTTTTTCTGTCGAAAACCATTTTAGCAAAAATGGTTTAGCTTTTCTTTTAGATTTTTATAATCTAACAACTTTTCAAGTTTTTTCGAACATTATATGAAATAATATAAATATTTCAACTGAATATTGAAAAAAAAAAATGATTCAAGATTTGGAAAACCATCACAAGCTACTTCATAAATTTAGATACCCTCAAAAAGCCTTATATACGTGTTTTTCACCAAAAACCATTGGGAAAGTGCAATTTTAATGCCAGTAAGAAAACATTCTCGACCAGTGTTATCAACGTAAACTAGGAGGAGAATATTGGTAACGCTGAAGTTTTATTTTCTGTACAAAAACTAAAGTTCTGTGCGAAAAGATAAATCAAAATTGAACTCAAGCAGAAACCGGCTTAATCGGCTCATACTATTTATTTGTGTTAATGCTTATTTCAAATATCTAATGTGGACTAGAAGATAATTTTTGTGTACGTTTAAATAGCAAACATTTTATAACCAAATGCGCGTCCGCTTTAAAAATGGAAGTTCAACTGTCGGCGTGGCCTTTATTATTATTTGCAATGAATAAATTGCATATACCTATGCAAATTATTGCTTAAATTTTAAAAAAAAAATAAATCTGTCCGCTTGCTCCGCATTTCCACCTTCGACGATTCCGCCCACTATATGCACGATTCATTGAGCGTACATGTTTATTTTTTCCTATGGCTTCTCATTGCCGCGTCCGTTTCGAATTTGTTATTTGTTTTTTTCTCTTCTTCTTTCTATCGCTCGAAAACATTAACCCCAAAAGCTAATTGGATTTGGCAACCATCATGTGCTATAGTATACTTACTATAGGTGCTAGGTGACCACACTATCAATGCATTTTTTACTGACCAAACAAAGTTAATTAGTTATTTTTGTCACAACCGTTATAATTACGAATCTAACTTCATTACCAATAAAATGCGCGTCTATTTCTCGTTCTTCTAATGAAAAGTAGAAAACTTAGACAATATTTCCTATCACGTGCCAAGTAACCGTGACTGACTTTCTAGAGATAGAGAGAGGAAGATGTGGATGATGATGATGATGTCCAAGACAACTTACCACGGATGAAAAAGACGTCGACGACCACGACAGTGACAAATGATAAACTAAGAAAGTTTTCTTCTTCGTTTTTGGTAAACAAACAAACAAAAACTACCAACCACACCCAATAGTGCATGTTTTTCTTTTCTTTTCTTGTCACTGTTTTTAGTTTCGTTATGATAAATGACCAAAAAATGATGATAATAATTATAACTTGAATTTCTAATCAGGTATTTATTTTTCATTTTTATTGCAGCTAAATGTGCGAGTTACCACAATGGATGCCGAGCTGGAGTTCGCCATACAGACGACTACCACCGGCAAACAACTCTTCGATCAAGTTGTTAAGACAATTGGACTACGTGAAGTTTGGTTCTTTGGATTGCAATATACTGATTCAAGAGGTGACTTAACATGGATCAAATTATACAAAAAGGTAAGGATATTTACAGAAATAATTCGGGTTTTTCATTTCTATACCTATATTAATAATAGTAATAAAACATTACATTTTAGGGAAAATCTTTTGTATGTGTTTTTAAAAATCTTAAACACCATATTGGTCAAAAGTTGAACTATTAAGTTGATTCTAGAACTGAAACATTACTAAAAACGAAATAGTAAAATATATTTAGTTATTTTGTAATATACAAAGTATTTATAAAAATCCGTTTCAACTTTTTCCTAGTTAATTAATAGAAACAAATTTTATAGATCGTTTACCTCTGCCTCAAATTTGTTTAAAAAATGTTTGTTTTATTTTTTTACTCTTGAACATTTTTCTTAAAATAAAAAACAAATAAAGGGTGATTTTTTAAAAGCTAGGCGTTAAATCGCACGATCTAGGCGGCCAATTGACCGGTCTGGAACGTGAAATAAAATGTTCACCGAACTCGCCTCTCAATAAGTCCATTGTTGCGCGTGCTGTGTGGCATGTGGCACCGTCTTGTTGAAACCATATGTCATGCAAGTCGAGCACTTGCATTTTGGGCAAAAAAAAGTTGGATACCATCTCAAGGTAGCGCTCACCATTCACAGTTACGTTACGATTCGCATCATCTTTAAAGAAGTACGGTCCATTGATGCCACCAGCCCATAAACCGCACCAAACTTTGACTTTTTCTGGATGCATTGGTAGCTCTTGCAATGCTTCTGGCTGATATTCATTCCAAAATCGACAATTCTGCTTATTTACGTACCCATTGAGCCAAAAATGAGCTTCGTCGCTCGCTGGAAGAAGCGCGAGATGAACTTTCTTAACAGAGCACGCATTTTGATAATAAAATTCAATAATTTGCAAGCGTTGTTCGTTTGTAAGACGATTCATGGTTAAATTATAGACCAAACTGAAGATGTTTGACAGTGAAACAAAACACGAAACGTGCGTCAGCTGTTTAAACCAATGTTGCCAAAAAGATAATCAGCCCTATCAGTGGAAAATCTCATACAATTTTGCATTACAAACGGATTTCATGATATAGTTTTTCGGTATTCGTAAAAATTTTCGATTACGATGGAATTCATGATAGGACTGAATAGCTAAAAAATCACCCTTTAGAAATCATATTACTTAGGGGCCAGTTGTATGTAGCTATCATTGGATTTCATCATTGAACATTTTGTTTCGAGACTTAAAAGAGACTTAGAGAGTCAAATTTGTTATGCCTGGTGCCAAAATGAAGTTGATGAGTTGTAGATTTTTTCTACTAAAAAAACCTTTCTTTCCTTTTAGTTCATAATTAAATTTTAAATGATGAAATTGTTTTCAATGAACAGCTGATTGTTGATCCCACATTTCGGAACATAATCGTTTCACTGAAAGCGTTTCATTTTGTTTGTATTCACACCTGTCAGTTTTACTTTCATGATCAACTCTTACCTCAAATGCTTGATTCCAATAAGGAAATGCTTGATACCAATCAGGAAATTTGTGTCCAATGACAGAAATTTTCAATGAAAGCTATAAGCAACCTGTCAAAAAATTCCAATGATTGGTTTCATTGATGAAAACTAATGAAAGCTATAACTGGCCCCTTATTACCTTCTGTCAAACCGTTAATGGAATGTTGACCTTCCGCTAATTGTTGAATTTTTAAAACTTTCGAATGATATACTTTTCACTTGAAAAATAAATGAGCTTCTAATTATAATGACGCATCAAATGTAACTAGATGTTGTAATATTAAAAAAAAACTCCTTAACTTCATAACTAATTTCCATAATGGACGAGTTACTCGTAACTTATCATCATCACTCAATCCTCATCATGTCACTCATTAGTTAAATATTAGGTTACAAAAATTAAGAACTCGATGTTTCTTTCACAATTACAAGCAGCCAGATAGTGCGGTTTTAAAAACAATGAAATACCTTAAACGCGTTAAAAAATATGTGGACAAAAAAACAAACGACGAAACTGCAGAAAATGGTGACGATACAGATACCGAGGATATGGTAAGGCGACCCACGACCCAAAGGCTTAAAGAACTCCAGTATATCATCGCTAAAAGTAGAATCTATATAAACAAATCGCTAGTTAATAATATTGGTAGAGCTTCTAAAATGCAAAATACAAATACAAAAAACAATTGTGGCATGTTTTTTTTTCATTACTCATTTTCCTTCCTTTTGTCATGCTTTCGATTGTCTTTAAATAGACAGGATCAATGCCGTTTTCTAATTGGGTAAAGTTGATAAATAATATGTTGAGAAAATGTTTCTCTTTTAAAAATGTGTATAGTTTTTATATTGTTTCTAAAAACTGCCTGTGTTCGTTTTGATTTCAGGTTATGAATCAAGATGTAAAGAAAGAAGATCCCCTACAGTTCCGCTTCAGAGCCAAATTCTATCCCGAGGATGTGGCCGAAGAACTCATCCAAGACATAACTCTGCGTCTATTTTATTTGCAAGTAAAAAATGCCATATTGTCTGATGAAATCTATTGCCCGCCCGAGACATCAGTTCTGCTAGCATCGTATGCCGTCCAGGCACGCCATGGTGATCACAATAAGAGCACCCACACTGCTGGTTTCCTATCGAACGACCGTCTTCTTCCGCAACGTGTCATTGATCAGCATAAAATGTCCAAGGACGAATGGGAAGCGTCAATAATGACCTGGTGGCAAGAACATCGTGGTATGTTGCGCGAAGATGCCATGATGGAGTATTTGAAAATTGCCCAGGACCTAGAAATGTACGGAGTGAATTATTTCGAAATCCGCAACAAGAAAGGAACTGACTTGTGGTTGGGTGTTGATGCATTGGGTTTGAATATCTACGAACAAGAAGATAAATTGACTCCAAAAATTGGATTCCCATGGTCTGAGATCAGGAATATTTCTTTCTCAGAGAAGCGCTTTATCATTAAACCAATTGATAAAAAAGCGCCAGACTTTGTGTTCTTTGCGCCACGCGTTAGGATCAATAAGAGAATTTTGGCCTTGTGCATGGGCAACCATGAATTGTATATGCGTCGTCGCAAACCAGACACAATTGATGTTCAGCAAATGAAAGCACAAGCAAGAGAAGAGAAGAATGCCAAGCAACAGGAACGGTAAATAATAATTTTTATAATTAAACCATTTTTGTTTTTAACTCTAAACTATCTTTTTTTTAATTTTTTTTTATTAGAGAGAAGCTGCAATTGGCTCTGGCAGCCCGTGAACGCGCCGAAAAGAAACAACAAGAATACGAAGACCGTCTGAAGCAAATGCAAGAAGAAATGGAACGCTCACAAAAGGACCTCATGGAGGCCCAAGAGATGATTCGTCGTCTTGAAGAGCAATTGAAACAATTGCAAGCGGCAAAGGACGAGCTCGAACTCCATCAAAAGGAGCTACAATCAATGTTGCAACGTCTCGAAGAGGCTAAACATATGGAACAAACCGAGAAGATTAAACTCGAAGAAGAAATCCAAGCTAAACAGGCTGAAGTGTTCCGAATTCAAGAGGAAGTCAATGCCAAGGACGATGAAACAAGACGGCTGCAAGCTGAAGTCGAAGAAGCTAGGCTCAAACAGGTTTGTTTGTTAACTTATCTTATTATTATATCCTATCTTATTATAACTTTATTTTTTAGGCTGAAGCTGCTGCTGCTCTATTGGCTGCATCAACAACACCCCAACACCATCATGTTGCCGAAGATGAGAACGATAATGAAGAAGAATTGGCCAACGGTGATGTTCATGGTGGTGATGTATCAAGAGACTTGGATACTGATGAACACATTAACGATCCAGTTGAGGATAGGCGTACGTTAGCCGAACGAAATGAAAGGCTTCATGATCAATTGAAGGTAAGTTTAACCGAATTAAATAAATATATAGACTTCTTAACCATACATTTTATTTAATTAAAAAAAAAAAAAAACAGGTTTTGAAACTAGATTTGGCACATTCTCGTGATGAAACCAAGGAGACGCTCAACGATAAGATTCATCGTGAAAACGTTCGTCAAGGTCGTGACAAATACAAGACACTCCGAGAAATTCGAAAGGGCAACACGAAACGTCGTGTTGACCAGTTTGAAAACATGTAAAGTGCTTAATTCACCCACAAACCAACAAACAAACTAAAAACAAAAAACTTAAACACAAAGTAAAAGGTTAATAAAATATTTAAAATTAAAACAAAAGAAAAAAAGAAACATTAAAACGCCATTGCAGTCGTCCAGTTATATAAAGAAGAAAAAATTGTTAGTCGAAAATATAAGTAAATATAGTTTTTATTTAATTACTAAATCAGAGACAAAGTCAATGAAACTAACAACAAACAATGAAATAAAAAAAATACAATATTATTAACAAAAAAGAAAAGGTTTACTTTGTTTTCATTAAAAAGAAAAAATATTATTTGTATTACAACAAATGTAAAAATAATAATTATAAAAGGAATGTGTTTTGTTTTTATTATTTTCTTTATCAGATATATAAGCATTCAAATATTATTAACAAAATATTTGAAAACAAAAAAAAAAAACAAATAAAGACTAAATAAAATAAAATCAGTAATGTGAGTGGAACAATATAAATTTTTGTACTTGCTATCAAAAAAACAACTTTTTATATAAACTTTTTTACATGATATTCTTATTAAAAAAATAAAAAAAAAATTAAAAACAAATACAACTGAATCAAATAAATTACATTCGCAGCATTAAAATAAAATAAAAAAAGTCTATTCAACAGCAGCAGTGTAAAATAATAATATATCTCTGTACAAAACTACTAACGAAAAAATAATAAATTAAAACGAAAAAAAAAGAACTAGTATTAAATGAAGTTTATAAATCATACAAAACCTATAATTATTATTTTTAAATAATAATATCGTTCTTCTTAGATAGATATTACGATTTTTTATTAAATTGTTTATTTTACACAGTTGGGGAATTTTTATCTTTCTATTATTATTATTATTATTATTACATAATTATAATGTTCATTTGTTATATTAATGTGTTTTTCTTCTCTCCTTCTTCTTGTCTTATATCGTTTTCTTTTTTTTTTTAGGGTAGTGAATATTGTGTATAGTTCTCAATATTTGTTTCCTCTTATACATAATAATAATAATATTTACCATTAAACAAAATATATAGAAACTTAACAACACTTAGTGTCACAGTAAGATGAACTAAACAAAAAAATAAATATATAAACTGATGCATTTTTTCCATTAAAAGTTATAATGAATATTTTTCTGTGAAATTTAATTTTTAAATAAATAAGTACGTTTTTTGTTTGTTAATGTTTGGCCATGTTACAAGTAAATTTTTTTGTCGAGCTTAAAATAAATTTGTCGTCGATATGTATAACCAACAAAATAAAGTTTATAAATATAAATCATTTTTAGGTTTTCATATTTTTTTTTTCTTATAAAGATACTTAAATGCGAACGCTCAAGTATTTTTATTTAATATTTAAAAGTTATTTTTATTGTATTATTTTTTTTCTTTTGAAAATAATAAAAAACAAAAATCTAAGAAAGAACGTTGTATGTTTCACAAAAACAAAAACAGAAAGATGATATTTGGCTTAAGTTTTAAAATGGAACGGTATTCAAATAAACAAACAGCAACACCAACTTGAATGAACCTAAATATTTTAATAAAAAAGAAGTAATATTTTGTTAAAAACAAAGGGATGTGTTTGATTGATGTGAAGTGTGACGCATCTAAAGAGCTTATTTACAGAGGAAATTCATACTACAAACGACAAAAACAAAATTTATTTCTTACCAAAAACTTTGGAGTTCGTTAAAAGTGTAATCTATAGTAACAATTTAAGATCTGATAGATTTGGGCTACAATTAGCACTTTCAGCAACATTTTTATTATTCAAGTGATCTAGGCTAGAACATGAAATATTCAATTAATATTAACGGAGATATTTGCATTTGAAGTTTAAACATGGATTTTTGCCCTTAACTTTTTGTAAAATTGCTCTTATTCAAAGATGGTTACTTAAATGGAAAGAGAATGATCCCTAGATTACAATTTCAGCCCTCTAGGTGGTTTACTTACTTACTTAAAGTGGCGCTACAGTCCTGTGTGAACTAGGGCCTCATCCAACAAACTTCTTCATCTAGCTCGGTCCCTAGCTAGATGTCTCCAGTTCCGCGCCCTACGTAGGGGGAGATCAATTTCCACTTTTGGGCGCCACCTGATCCTGTGGGTGTGGATTCGAAGATTTTCCGGGCTGGAGCGTTGGTTTCCATGCGCTCTTCGTGACCAAGTCGTTGCACTTTTATCCTTGTGGTTAATTCTACGTCGCTGTATAGCCCGTAAAGCTCGTTGTTCCATCTTCCCCTCCACTCACCTTCTATGCATACGGGACCGTAGATCACACGAAGATCCGGTATTACACGGCATGTTTTTCCTTGCATCAATGAAGTGTGAAAGAGAAAGAAATAAATAAAAAATGAAATAGAAACAAATCTGTCTCGGCATGCACGTACTAGCTATTCCTTGCATGTTTGTGACGTTTGTCTTTCCTTTTCTTCGTATTTTTTCGCTTTTGCTTCACTTCGTGTTTGTGTTTAGTAGAGCTAATATGTACCTCAATATGGGACACGAAAGTGCATTCAAGTGGACGATACGTATACGCACGGTTGCCACTTGAAAAAAGTTTTTGTCCAAATTTGAAAATAAACATGACCACTTGTAGGTAAAAATGACCAACATAATTCAAGGCCAAAAAATTTGTAAACACAGATTAATGAATTCATCCCATTTTGTTAAACATATTTTCCATATTATGCAGATGACATTTATTTTTAAATTACGTACAAATATACCCACAAAATCCCTAACAAACTTAATTAAATTAGAATAACCCAAATAAAGATGACGAAATATAAAAACATATAAGATCAAAGTATGTACATATATAAGTTTTTACAATAATTTTATTAAAAGTAGTACGGATCAATTTTGAGAATTTCTACGGCTTGTGTAGTGCTTAGATAATTCTCTCTGTTTCCTAAGTCCAATTCAGATCAAGAGTTTATATTTTTAATAAAATTATTATTTACACAAAGTCGCTTAAATGAGTTTAACCGTAGTTTCTGTTTAGCCAATGAGTATGTTAAAAGAACGTGTTCGTTACTCAAATTGTCGAACATCTTTTTTCGTTTCCGAAAAATATGACCAAATGGAATTAAAAATTACCATTTGACCAATTGAAAAAATAATGACCAAATTTGGTCACAGATGTCCAATGTGGCAACCGTGGGTTGGGTACGCCGAGCGAGCAACGAAAATAGAAATAAAAGATATCTGTCGAAATAATGCACAGACTTCGAAACGAAAAATCCGAATGCGGATTTGTCATTCCGTAAGTACTAGATTTCTTATCCGCATTAGAAATAGAGTACAAAATATTCGTTTTCGAAAATATTTGCTTTCGAAACGCATTACAGAGTAGGGCCCCTGGTCTAAAACCACACTGATAAGGACCTACCAGGTTGTTGACGATGGTCTTTAGACGTTCCAATATTACGGTAGAGAAGATTTTGTAAGCGATGTTAAGTAGACGTTTAAAGTTTAAAGGGTCTCCTTTTTTGAGTATCAAGCAAATAATACTGAGGTTCCATTCATCGGGCATGCTTTCTTCCGACCATATCTTAGAGATAAGTTGGTGCTTGCTCCCAACCAAATTATCTCCAGGCATTCAAGCCAACTGCTCCAGCGACTTTGTTAGACTTCAGCTTTACTTCGTCTAAGTCGGGAAGACGGGATTGTTGGCTTTCGTCGTCTAAATCAAATGGATCATCCTGCATGACAGCGAATTCGGTTCGTCGTCGCCGTTAAACAGTCTGCAGAAGTGGTCCTTCCATATCCTCAGCATTTCGTTTCACCTGCTCATAAAACTTTCGAACTTCATTTCTGCTTTTGAACTGTAATTCACTGGATCAATTTTGTATGTCCCACTTAACAATGTCCTCAAAGTAAGAATTTATTTAGCTTATCATACATTGTCCTTGAAGAAGAAGATGCCATCTAAAGAGCAGGATTTATAATCTGAAAACGAATTTGAAAAGCTGAGGGTACTGTAAACGGGTTCTAGACAACATATCATTAATATGAATGAGAAAGAGTGTCGAATTCAATGAAGATTTGATTGATCAAAATAAAGGCAATTTCAGGTAGAGAACAAGATAACAAACTCAATCAAATGCTTTTAAAATATATATCATATGCTCACATATAAACAAAGTCTGAGACCTCTATAATTCAAAATTTATTCTCACGGTAAACATAAAAAGATGTTTTTTTAATTTAAAAAATAAAGCAAATTTTTATTAATCATTCAACGCTACTTTTTCTTTTTTTTTTAACAAATAACAGCAGTTTCTTCATCTTCTAAACTTAAGTTATAAATACAAAAATCAATGTTTTAGTCTGCACACAAAAATTACCACATCTTCAAATCACCTATTCATATACTTTACTATAATAAAACTAACTTAGACGTTACGAGTTTTTGTCTATGTCTAAAAATAAAGCAAAATTATAGTAAGATAATTTAAAATGTACGTTTAGCGTCTAGAAATTAATTTAAATATTTTTTTTTATCAATTCAACTAAAACCTTAAATATCTCACAATCAGTCTAAAAAAAGAAAAAGAGAGAATATTATCTCCGCGAGTAAAAAAAGAAACAAAATAGTGTACTTATGTATCTATTGTTGGTTTCTATTCAAACCAAAAACCATTTAAAAAAGGTATGATTATTTTAAAAGTAACTTTAAAAACCATTGTTTGTCTTTAGGTATACAATTTTATCTGCAGACTTTTGTGATGGCAGTGTCATATTTTATTTATCATTTTGTTTTTTTTTTTTGTTCCAGAAGTTTCTTTTTTCTTAAATAAGAATTTGTGATTAGTATAAATATTATTATTTACAAATAGTTTGCCTTAAATACTAAAATAACTAACAAGAATTTAAGTTTATGAGAGAGTCTGGCCTTCCTTCCACTTCTTCAGCAAGGCACCCCTTTGAATCGGTGGTAGTTCTTCATTTATTTTGCGCAGGTTAAATGCATTTGACCTAGTTGTTGTTGGTGCCTTCGGTGGCTTCCAGTATTCCTGATTGCAGGACACCGATAGAGGTTGTAAGGTTGAATTAAGGGAATTTGCTGAGGAGAATCCACAAAGGGAACCAGCTGTAGAAGCCATTGACGGCTGAAAGGAGCCATTGATGAGAGGGGTGGGTCGATGAAATGGTCCTGCTTGGTCAATTGGTTGAAAACCATTTTGACAGTCAGATACAGATGTAGAAACTTGTGGATATTGCTCCTGTTCGGGACAGATGGAGTTTTCCCGCTGATTTGCACTCGATTGAGACTCGAAGCCGGACGAATGTGAGGAGGCACGTGAAATGTTCTCCTGAATGGAATTCATGGCGTTACGATGGTCTTGAAAATAAGTATTCTTCTCCACTGGTGCCTGATGGGCGGCGCCTACTTGTCCACTATTAAAAAAGCCACCTGAAAGCCAAGAAGCTGCGGGATTGTTAGTCGCCAAGCTGTTAGTACTAAAGCGGGAGGGGGTTAGTAGGTTAGATCTCTGATAAACAGCACTGCTGGATACAGAGAAGGGCGAAGCTAGTGGGGTGTTGTTAAAACCAAGTGGAGTCTTTGCAAAACCAACATCATTAAATCTGTTTGCATTCGACGTATTGAGAGTGGCATTCATAACTGTAGGAGCTGTAAATGAAGTATTCGCTCCGAAGGTCGATTGTGGACGCAAACAATCGAGTTCCAAGTTTGAAGCAAATAATGAGCGATTTGTTGAGAAGTTACTCATCGATGCAGCATAGTTGCGATTCCTTAGAATTGATTGATCGGCGGGGTCTCTAGAAAAACTCTGAAAGGCTGGCGATCGAGGGGCGCCATTTAGACTCAAAAGTGAAGAAGTAATCGGAGATCTGACCAGACGCTCATTTGGTAATTGAGAATGTGATACAAATGATCGGCCGCTCGAGGCACTCATAACACTGTTTCCGCTGCTATTTAGTTTTTGGCTCAGCAAACTGATGGTCTCACGGGTGTCGTCATCACTTAGACAGTCTTCCGAATAGATTTTATGGAAGCTACTTGAAGTGTCATCATTTCGGGTCAAGTTTGATTCCGGGTCGCTAGTAAGTGATAAATAAACTGTGAGTAGTGATGCAGTTAACTGAAATTAAAAAAGAATTAATATCACTTAATCATCAACAAAAAAAAAAAAAACTATTTCAAACCAAAATAACGTCGCTGGATGCTTTCAGCACTTCCTGGTCAAGTATTCCGCCAGCACATAAACTCCACAAGGTCAACATGAATGTGAATCGACTGAGTCTAAATCCATCGACGAAATTATGCAGGAATGCAAATCCAAGCATCAAGAAGGGAGTAGCTAGCATAAGAAAAGAAGTCATATTCAAAGTGGCCACCTGTGGCACTTTCATTCCCATTGAATATAGCACCATCATTGCAATGGTCCTCATAAAGAGACCCAATTTATGAACCGTCGGATGATTGGTGAGTTTTTCTGAATACGATGCAAGAACTTTAATTAGCGTCAGAATGTGTGAGATCGTTAAAAATGAATAATGTCCAATGCGCTCGCCAAATACCCAAGTCAAATGTTCCTTATTCAGATCAGGTAGACCTCGGAGAATACAAATTATATTGATAAATGCTAGAAGCGTCAGGTAGATGGAGATCTTTTGTTTTAATTTTGATTTTTGGGCATTTTTGATGCGAGCAAAATGAGGTTGTTTGAATTTTTCAGCTCCTTTAATAATAAAATCGAGGAATTTCGAACCTAGAACCATTTTTTTCTTCTCACGCAGAACTCTTTTCAGATGACGATCACATGTTGTGCAGAGGCGGTATTGTTCTTCTAGTTGGTTCCTAAAACAAAATGAATAAATAGAAGGTTTTGTAATTTTCATAAGTGTCCAAATGGAAAACAATAATTCATTCATTAAGCATTAACAAATATTTTTCGAAAAAAATAAAAATACAATCTTAGTTTTTGAATAGAGCTCGTATTTTTGCTTAGGGCGGGCCATCAACTGGTTTCTGCTTTTAATTATATTGTTATTGTTACAGCTGTTTCGTGCTCAAAATCTTGACAGAAAGTCAATATCATACTTACGCGAAACGTAATGAGTCGCTTTATGCTTAAACAACGTGGGAAATATCAAAAACTTATTTCCAAATTGAGGCTATGTAGGTCAAATAGTGCAGTTTTGGAAAAGAAGCTTTTGCCGTTTCAATAGTGTTTCACAACTCTGTGTGGAACCATTCTACCAATCACTAGAGTGTACCTAGTTTAATATTTTGTTTTAATCCCTATGTTTATTTTAATACCTGTTTAATTTCTGCTTTTTCCTAATTTTCTGTATATTTTTTTTTTAAATTCGTCTCATGTTTGAATACGTTACACGACACCCCCTTCTTAAAGCGACCTTGTGTTTCATAATTGTTGGGAATGTCTGCTCTTGCTATTACATATGGAACACCATAAATTTGGTTGAATTCAATGCATTTTTAAAAATACACTTGTATTTGGCTCATTCTGTATTTTCGATATTTCTTTTCAATTATTTAAGGTTTAGTTGTAAGTCAGAAAAAATAAAGTTTATCCGATAAGTGAGCAGTTTGAACAAGCATTTCATTCTAAAGCTGCGCATACAATAGTGCGAGAAAGCGTTGCAAGAAGCGATTAAATGAGAGAAAAAAGTTTATATGTAATTTTATCTACGTCCGTACAGTAGTCGCAAGAGACTCGCAAGCTTCTCGCACAAAAACTCTTCTGGCCACTTTTGCAAGCGATTTTGTGCGAGAAGTAAGTCATGAATCGTTTTACAAATGAACAACGCTTGCAAGTAATTGAATTCTATTATCAAAATGAGTGTTCTTTTAAGAAAGTTCATCGCGCGCTTTTTTATCAAAAAATTGTGTTTAGCGATGAAGCATACGTGAACATGCAAAACTGACGTATTTTGAGTTAAGGGCAGCTAGTAGAATTGCAAGAGGTACCATTGATTGGTGTGAATATGACCTGGCGGAAGCATTATTCTGTATTTCTTCAAAGATGATACGAATCGCAACGATAATGTGAATATGGATATTGAGCGCTGCTATGCTATAACAATTTTTTTGCGGAAATTGGAAAAGCTTGGCTTGCATGACATGTGGTTTCAACAAGAAAGTGCCATACAGCACGCTTAACAATGGATCAATTGAGAGGTGAGTTCCTAGAACAGTTTATTTCACGTTTGGGCCAGTGTATTGGCCGCCTGTATCGTACGATTGAACGCCTCTAGAATATTTATTTAATATTAAGGATCTTCGAATGACGTACTGGTAGCCAACATTGAAGCATTTATTCTTGAAATACCGTCCGAAATGTTAGAGTATGCCATTTTATGAATTAATTTTATATTTAAATTGTTTGTTTATTTCCGGTAGCTCTTAAAAAACATTATAATTATATTGGTGGTGATAGTAAAATTAAATAAAGTGATAAATAAATAATTTAACTATCTTATTTGATTCATTCATTCAATTGCTACTGGTAGATAAAAGAAACATGAATCAATCAAGTGAGTACCTGGTGCCATGTAACGTAACTACACAACGACGGCTAAGAGCCCTCCAGCTTATATAAACACATACCTACATTATTAATAAAGTTTTTCTAAGTATCCTCTAAATGAAAAAGAAACGTGAACTGATTCCATCCAGTCCTAAAAGGAAATTCATTGTATCCTTATATTTTACCTAACCTTTCCTTTTCAGATGAGAAAAAAAAACACCTCAAAAAAGGTGTGAATAAAAGCAAAAGAAACCTAAAAAAAGGACCGAACCAGCTGTTTGCTGAGAACAAAAAGAACCCATTTCCAAAAAGAGTAGTTATGAGTAGATAAAGATATATGCATGAACTACACCATTATGATTTTGCACTCTATGTGTTAACTTTTTGTTTAAGGATTGAACAACATTCCCTAAAAGTTGATACAAAAACAAGTTTTTGCCTCTGATTATCTGTCTACCGTCCATACTTACTTGTACACCTTGAGTTCGTCTTCGAATTTGGACTCGTTCTTCGGTTCGAATTGTGCCAATTTCTCAATTTTCAAACGTTGTCCCTCATTGCAAACGTTACAAAATCCATTTGCCGGAAATTGATCGCTCAAATCGGAAAAATCATTTTGCTGATTATCTCTCCTCGAAGTCGAGGATAAATTACTGCAGTCCAGCTGTTGATAGATCTCCCGATTGTAGTCGCCATCCTTGGTAAATCCATTGTACTGATCACATTGGGGACAAGTGAAACTATTCGCCTCCAAGTAGGGGACTTTGGTATTTTGATTGCAAAACCAGCAATTAACAGTCACTTTGAAGTTTGATCTAAAATTTAAAAAACCAAAAGTTAATTATAGATTTGAGGCAGTATTTTATATATTATGATGAATTCATTTTGCGCGTAACGATAACGAAACGAAGAGAAAAACGCGGAAATTCAATTCATCCAGCTACGAGTAGTCACCTTATTTTTATGTATAATTTGCATATTATTAAAACAGTCACAAAGCCAATTGATAGAAGCGGTATGAGGCTTATGGTCAGCGGTAATATGTTGTGCATTTTATTTAGTTAAGTATTTTTTGAAACACAACCGATTGGATAACAATTTTTATTCAAATAAACTTTTTTCTTTTTTGCAAACAAAATTGAAAATTTGCCGAGTAGCAGTTTGTCACATCACACGCGCACGGCAGTACGAGTTGAGTTTGAGTATGCTGTGCGAGTGCGAGAAAGAGAAAAAGACGAATGAAAATGAATTTTTTGTTTTTGGTGGTGGTTTTCTTTGCCAAGCAAGAGGCCGCGTTTTTTCAAATTTGGCAGCTGTGGTGAATTCGAGTGGTTTTCTCATAAGTGAAGTGAGCGAAAGGTAGGAGAAGAATTTTCACAATTATCATTATTAAAGGTTGTCAGCACTTGATATTTTATCAATTATAATTTATTAATTGAAATGTAAGCTTTTAACGTCATTACCCACATAACTCACAGGCTTTCGATCTACTAATATTAAAATGTTTTTTTTTTCTGTTCTTAAATATTTTAGTTTTGAATACAAATAAAATAAAACAGTGGATTTACGTTGAATGGTTAAAACTTTGAACTGAAATATCAGAATTTTTACTGTTGTTTAATTGATTAGCTTGGATTAAGCTGAGGTTTAAGAATGGTACTGACTTGTACTATATAAATAAAACCATAATCAAAGAACAGTTTGTTTACAGTGGAAAAGACTGCAATCAATCGAAATTGCGTGATTAGTGAAATCCATAAAACTAGTGATTTCTTTTGTCAAAATGTTAATCAAACTAGCATTTAAGAATATGTGTACGAGCCAGAATAATCATAAATGACCCTTTGTTGAGAAACAAGCTTCCAAGTCACTCAAATAGGCTCATTTTAATTATTATACCACAGATACAGTATTGAACCATGATTATGCAATTGATCTCAATGGTCCTCAGTTTCTCTTTTGGCAGCTTTCAATTTTAAAACTGTCACCTTTTGACACTTTTAGCAAAGTAAAAACTATGAAGTTACTAAAAATGGAATGATAAAAGCTCCAAAAGCATTGAATCACAACAAAACTGGTGCTACAAAAGCAACGACACAATCGCAATTTTGCGATAAAAGTTTTTTGATCATAATATTTCTCCAAGTACGATCACAATTGGTCACCTAGATCATGTGAGTTAATAATTTTAGACTTTTTTTAATGCTCAAAAATGGATTCTAGATTTTATTGGTAGAAGTCATAAAGCTATTGAGGCCATACTGCAGCAAATGTGTGAATTGGTCATGAAAAGGAAATGTTATATCTCCTTTTTTTGTATTGAAATAAACTTCCTTTGTTTCCATTTAAAAATACTCCTTTTTCTGGAATTAAAGTGAAACCTCTAATCGGTAAATCCCGTGTTTGAATTTTCATCCGTTAGATTGATATTTCACCAACTTCAGGTATCCACAACGTCGATTAGGCCAACTTAAAATAGAACACGCCTAAGCACTCTTCAAATACCATTTTATTGATAAAATTATGTGTTGGAGTTCTGTATAAAGTTAAACATGATTTAAAAATAAGACTGAGAACGTATAATCGTTTCTTATCTCGTTTTACTGAAAATATCAAATATAAAAATAACAAAATGAGAAAAAAACAGATTCACCATTAAATTAAATATTTCTTGTAACCATACCCTTATTCTTATATTAATAATGAAATGACACTTAAATGACATTTCGAATTCACCTCGAAACTCAGCATTTCCCCTACTTTTTGACAGTTCATACTTTCGGTGCCTTCACACGTGTTTTATTTTTATTCAAAACTAATTGCAACTAACTTTTAATTTTGCCAATATTTAACAAAAAAACTTCAACAAAATGCAAACTGACGATGTAAGAATAAATTCAAATAATTTAAACAAAAATACCGATTTATTCAGAATCCTAATTGAAATGTGTTTATTTTTGCAGGTTGTTTGGAGCATCATCAACAAAACTTTCTGTTCGCACAAAGTCAAGTAAGTTTTGTGTGTTTTCTAAATGAAACTTTTATTTAAATAAATTACAATTATTTTAAGAACTGACACTCGTACATTTTGCCGTCATGAATACAATTTAACTGGTCTCTGCACGAGGAGAACGTGTCCGCTGGCCAACAGTCAATATGCCACAATCCGCGAGGAGAATGGTATCATCTATTTGTTTATGAAGACCGCCGAACGTTCCCACATGCCCAACAAACTATGGGAGCGTGTCAAATTGTCACGTAACTTTGAAAAAGCCATCCAACAAATCAACGAGAATCTAGTCTTCTGGCCAAAGTACATGATTGCCAAAAACAAACAACGTTTTGTTAAGATCACTCAATATCTGATTCGTATGAGAAAGCTGAAGTTACGCAGACAAAAGCTTATTGTGCCACTTTCAAGGAAGATTGAACGTCGTGAAGCGCGTAGAGAACAGAAGGCTCTTATCGCCGCCAAGATTGATAATCACATTGAAAAGGAATTGCTGGAACGTTTGAAGAAGGGAACCTATCAAGACATCTATAACTTCCCACAGACAGCATTCAACAAGGCATTGCAGGCTGAAGATGTGGACGATGAAGAAGAAGTCGAGGAAGAACAAGAAATCGAGAAGGAAATGGAACTGGATGATGAAGTAGAAAGAGAGCTTAACATGGATGAAGAATTCGTTGAAGCCGATTCGGACGATGATGATGATGATGAAGATGAAATCGACGACGATGATGATGATGATGATGTGGAAGATGTTGAAAGTGATTCCGGCAATAAGGAAGAAGTAGAAATGGACAGTGATTTCGAATCTTCAGATGAATCTGATATTGAGGTTAGTACTGGATTTTGTTTTGTTTTTTGTTTCTTCTTTGAAATAGGAATTGAATATTTAGTAAGCCATTTCATTAAAAACAAGATTAGAAAAACTATAATCCAACACGATTTGAACAATGAATAACCTTTCTACAGCTTTATTCATTTTAAATTTACTTTTTGTCCTCTATGTTGTTTATTAACTATTTGGTTAAGGTTAAGGTTTGAACCCTAAAATAAATGCAGACGATTTACGTTAACATAAGATACAACAACTCGGGTAAGCTACGCATTAGCAATAAAATAAGTACCTGCCTAAACTACACTGTGATAATTTATGTTTGTCTTTTTAATTTATTAGTCTTTTGTTTTTAATGTTAATTTAAATATTAAATGTTATAGTTTAAATATTTTTCTTTTTTAAAACTAAATAAAAATAAGAATTAAAAAACAAAACCAACAAAAAATGTAAAATAGAACAAGGAGAAAAAAACAACATATCATTATAAAAACCCCTGAAGAAGTCGTGAGTAGCGACGAAACGTTGGGTAAAAGATGAAATAAAGTTTTTTTTATTTGCATTTAAAGTCAATTGACCAAAGTAGCCTGCATCACCAAACATAAATCTACAAATGAACAAATTTGTTTTTTGTTTTCTAAACGATGCATGCTCTGAAATTAGCCTAACCAATGTTTGTACACTTTTAATATTAAGAGAGAAAGTAATTTAAAGCTAGATTTCTTTTGGAAACCGCTATAATTAGAAAATTCTTTAAGAAAATTGCCTGATACTTTAAGATGCTGTTTATGATCAACTTTCTTCTTAACGTTCTTCTTTAATTAATTTATTTGCCTAACCTAATCTTAAACGATTACATTTTTGTCTGAAAAATAAAGTTCTGGTAAGCTTATGCAACAGTGAAAAAAAAAAGTTTGGTATTTCAACTCAAGTTTTTCATGTTATGGTTTCACCTCACTTTACCTTATACTTTATGTGAATCAATTTTAGTTACATATAAGAAAAGAAAAGTTATAGAAGTACCCGTAAACAAAATTTGTAGATGGCACAGGCAGGTATTGAACCCAAGACCTATGGCATGACAGTCCTACGCACTAACCATCACGGGTACTATAAAAAGGCTAAAAGGACGAAGTATTAATTTAATTAATGAAATCATTAAGCTTTGATTATACAAGTCAACACAAAAAAAGGCTTAATTTGTCTGTTCATTATATTTTAAAACGATAGAAAAATTACCAAAACCACCTCCGGTTTGGGCCACATACAAAAATCCAACAACATTTGTCAATTAAAATGTTTTTTTTTAAATTAAAACTTTTGAAAAAAGATAACAATCAGTAAACAATTTTTATATCCAAAATCAAAACTACACGGCTAATGTGAAAATATAGAAGAGGGAACGTGAGAACTTAGGCGTTAAATATTGAAGATTAATACGATAGTTTTTTTGTCACTGTAATTTTTGTAATGAAACTATAAAGTTACATCATCTTTTATAACGTATCGACAGAGGTTACTGCCTTCTTGTAACATAATAGTATTTTGTAGACTGGTCAAAAACGATTTTTTTTGCTATGAAAGGGAGGTTTATTTCACCTCATTTAAGAGGTAAAAGCAATTTAACACAAAATATTACCAGTATAGTTATCTAATGTAACTGCTGCCGTTGTTTTTAAATATTTGTTTACCATTGTAAGTCATTTTTTTTTTTTGAATTACTCCTATGTTCCCTTAAAACATATTAAAAAATACTTGTGTTTGATCAATTTCAATCAATCAGATCAATTTTAGGGGGCCTTAGTTTTCGTATACTACCCATACAAAAAAAAACAATCCGTCGAGTAAACAATTTCGAGTCTGTAATACTTTTTCACTAGTTATTAACTTGTATCTATTAGAATTTTGCTCAAAATGATTTATGAATTTTTATTGACTACTTCGAGTAATATTTTCGGTAAGTTTTTATGTTCATTTCATTTTCATACAAAATTCCCGTAGAAAGCAGGCATAATTCTTTATTTGTTTTCCTTTAAGCTTTCCGATTTTTTAAGTACCTTGGTATTGAAATGGGTGTGATAAAAAAAAAACAGTTAATAAAATCGGTTGAGAAAGTTTTGTATCTAAAAGAAAAATTGAAAAAATCTCTCTTGACTACAAAAGCAACATTTTTTGCGACAAAAAATACACTTTATAAAATGTTTACTGATGCCCATGTCAAAATTCCGTATTCAAATTACAGACACTAAAATAATTAATCCCTTATATGGTAAATAATTTCATCATGGTGGTCGAAAAATTCGCTTAAAAATATTAAAATTCTACTTTTCTAATTCGATTAACTCAATTCCGATGTTTAACGTTGGAAAGCATAGTTTAAGATTATCATTTTACATTATAAACACAGACTTGCAAACCATTGGGCTTAGCATTCTACTATACAGATTCTTCCTTTAAACAGTACACATTTTTTTACCAGCTAAATTATATATTTTTTTTAAGTCAATTTAAAGATCTCTTTGAAATGGACCAAATTGTCCAATAAATTAAATCCATATTACTAACTTTTAGTACTTTACTTTTCTTACTCTAGTACTTTTCTTTTCAAAAATGATTTAAGTTGTAAGTTGCAACAACGGTCATAGAACCAGATACGATAGGTTGTCCTTTCTGATCTATAAAAAGATGAAGAGTGTCCATGTAGTACTTATTTTGGGACCAACATCAAAACATGGTCATACCCTCAGATTATAATTCTAATTCTTGATTGTATGTATGTACATATATTCATATAAAAATGTAAATGTAAAACATTTTGTCTTTGTTTATTCAAATTTTCAAAGTGTTTTTCTTATTTGTTGGTCGCCTTATTTTAGCCAATTCCCATTGTTTAGAGACAAAAAATTCGCCTACTTTAATACACTCCATAATACCTAACCGTTTTTATAGGTCTCGTTTTTGGATACAGGTCCCATATATTTTAGCCCATTCTCCTTTCATGTTGACTTGTGTTATTATTATTTCACAAACGATAATTGTTCAAAATGTAAAGATATCACCTTTACACAAAAAATCCAACCTAGGAGACCAGGTTCTTTATGTGCATGCGAGATTAATTTTTCTTTTATTTTTTTTAATTAATTTTTGTTTTCATCAATCTTCAAAGTTCTTGTTCTATCTTACTTATAAATGTCTTACATCTTTAAACCATAAAACTTAAGAATAATGCCTTTAGTCCTAGGAATTATACTTACACTATAAATGGCTCTTTATTATATGTAGTCTTGAGCTTTCAATATGCCTACAAAATAGTGTTACTGGAATTTGAAAAGAAATCGCGTAGAATGCGTTGATAAGAACATACGAAACTAATACAGAATGCAGCTCCACTTAACCTCGTCGAACATTAGTTGCCCAGAATCTAGTTACGCTAATGTATTTTTTGTTGTTGTATAGAATTCATCTTTATCCCTTCAACTATGTCTAAGGCGCCAGTTATAGCTATCATTGAAATCGATCCGGAAAAATTTTTGAATCGATATTTGGCGGTGTTTCCCTTTGATTAGAAATGAAAATTATATACTGATCGATAGGAAACCACACAATTAATTTTTTTTGAGAAAAAAAGTGTAATAACGCATTTATTTTTCTCTAAAAATGTATTTTTCTATTTTCCGGACGGAAATTCATTTTCCTGAACAGCTGATACTTTTATGTTCAAAAGTGAAACGAATCGTTCCACTAATTTGTGTTCCAATTTCACACAATTCCAATGACAGATTTCTGTCAGTAAACATTTTTCGGTGGCTTTCAATCAGGAAATTTTTTTCAATGACAGACATTTTTAATGAAAGCTATAAACGACCTGCCAAAAAAATTCCAATGTTTGTTTTCAATGATGAAAACCAATGATAGCTATAAGTCAAAGCTTACGACCGAAAAATTCAAACTGTCCTAATATTTAAAAATGTGAATCTCGGCTAAGATGAGATACTGCTCATATGTCAAACTTAAATTAAAGTTGCAAAATGTTTGCTTTTCAAAAATGTTCTTTTTGAGTCAATACATTAACAATAACTTCTTACTTAAGGTAGTGGTACAGTACTGTGTGAACTAGATTGTCACTCAATAAACTTCTCCAATTAGCTTGATCCCTAACTGGATGTCTTCAGTTGACCAATGATAGTTGAACTCGTAGTAAATTTAAAGATTTTTTGTATGTCACCATTAAAAGCTCAGACTATTGTAGTCTGTTCTTATGTATTGAAATGTTCAGTATTTGAATTTTTAATATATAATAACCACTTTTCAACCATATTTCCTCACCTCTTCCCTTTCAAATTTCATTTTTATTAATGTTCAGAAAAGTAAGATCTTACGGCGAATTTATTAACAAAGTTCTAAACTTAAAACCCTGTTCAAAGCAAATAAGTAGATTTAAACCAAGATTCCTCAGTTTCATTTCTCGTTTTTTTTATGTAAAATCCTGACGAAATTGAATTTGAAATTGAGCAAGCAAATTCACTTTAGAATGGAGCAAAATACCTAAAATATTAGTTTCTTACATTTATCTTAGATCTATTTAACGTAGCAGGGCTTAAAATACACTTTCTTTTCATTTGATTTGTTTAAAATGCCGAATATTTATTTGTTTCATTTTTATCAAAACCCTCATTTAATAGAACCTTCAAAAAGTTATAGTATGGTTTACTTTCAATAACAAAAACCTTGTTGACCACTGCTCTAAAAGATCACACAAGCACAAGGTATTGAAAGGCAATGAGTTCACTTTTTAAATCACAAAACAAACCAAAAAAAAACCTAAACAAAAGTACTTGCTCGATTGACCTGTTTTTTATTTTTGTTTTGCCAGTTAAAAATTTGTTATTATATTTATTTGCAAATGCTCTTAACTTGGAATCTTATTATTATACTCATAATATTAATGGTCCCAATGAACTTTGCAAATTCACCTTTTAACTTACATTCACCAACTGACACCCTCGTTGTGATGGTAATAATATATTAGGAATTTAATAACTAAGCAGTAGTACGTATGTGTGTTTTCTGTTAGAATGATTTTAAATCAAACAACCTTGAGGTGTTGTAAACGAGTTTCAGAATTATTTGACCTCCATAAGTAAGTTTGGAGGGTTTGAAAAAAAAAAAACGGTTGGAAACATCAATTAGTTAACCATAAAAGAAACGATTGATGACAAGTAGGCCTTCTTAAAGCCAAAATTAAATCGTTTGTATATTTTTGGATTTCTTTTGAACCTTAAATCAGAAAAAAACATGCTTTTCCACTGATTGGTTCTTCAAGCTAAGCGTGCAAATACATTTTACAAACAAACATTTTAAAAAGTTTTAACTGAGAGAGCTATTTGAGCGTGTGATTATAACATTCGAAATATGTATAATGATCCCACCAAATCTGATAACAAGCCTCACAAATTTAAATTCATTACAAAAGTCAAAATTATTTTGACGAACGTTAAAAATTCGTATAGAGATCTAAAGATCTAATAACTATCTTTCGAATCACACTTTACCATCATTCATCCCACTGAGCATATAATTTAGACTCTGATTAAGAAGAGCACTGCTTTTAAATAAGTTACATAATTTCACGGCCGACAGCTTCACAAAAAACCTGTCATTAAATAGCAAAATTTACTCGCAAGTAGTAGCGGATTTTTTTCCAACTCAGTACCTATAACTAAACCGAAAAAAAAAAATAAACTTTGCTTCAAGCCTGCTTCTTTAGATATGTACCTATACCTACATAGCTATTAAATGTTTATTCCTCATGAATTATTCGCATATCAATTTCAATCACAAGAAACTCTCCCCCACTCTCGATTGACAACGCGAACGAACAACTGAAGAAGCTAAATGTTCCGGCTCAAATGAAATGATATTGTAAACGCTTACAACTCGATTCGTCTGTGTTTCTTTTTTTTTTTTTAATTTAATTACTGTGATTCTACTATCTTATCTTTAATATCATTTGTATTAACAAAACACGCTTTTCAACGTACATATATTCAAAAATAAAATTACGCAACCGTTGTTTACATTTGTTCTCATTGTACACTTACTCGCTCGTATTCTTGTTTTGAATTTCGCGGATAAATGTAAAAATGTAAAATGTAGATCAGCATCAGTAGATATGTACATAAGTATGTATTTTTTCACATTCCTTTCGATGCTAAGGTCATATAATTCGACGTGTCGTCGCCGTTCGCCATAGCCGTCGTCGTTGTCTCCAGCATCTTCTTCATCCAAAAAAGGAGCTAATTGATAGCTAGTATCGGCGCGCCGGCGGTTGTTACTTGTGTGACGCTGGCTGTTCCATCAGACATAACTACTCTCGATTTTTTTCTTCTCAATAACTGACTGAGTCACATAACACCATAACTTTATAGCTTTCCGACATTGTGCTGCTATTGGGAGGCTTAAACTACCCACTGAGCATTTTACCATTGCAGTCTCACTAAAGCTCCATTGTGTCGATCGTCGTGTTGTTTCTGTTTCTGTTTTTTCTGTAAATCGGCTCAGGTTAACTTTTTGTTCTTTCTTTGCGATCTTCCTCAGTCTCGCTTTAGTGTCGCTTTTAAATTGTTTCGAATTCAACTGGCCTGGCCAACAACACGTTTAAACCATAATTGCTTTTTATACTTCTTTTCCGGTATTGTGCGCGCGCATTTTAATTCGCAGTTTATTCTATGTTTTGTTATTTTTTTTTGGCTCCCAGTTCCCAGCTGATAGTTATCACACGGTCAAGGTTAAACCAAGTCCAAGACAGAGAGAGAGAGTGAATTTTGAATTAACACCGGCTTCAGTGTGACGCATTTGGTTTTGGCTATTTTGAATTTGTGTATTTCTTTCTCTATACCTTGTTGTCTGCTCCCCTGTTCCCTATTCACATGAAAGAAGAAATTGTTATCGTTTTGTCTTGTTTAATTTGTATCTTTTGTTTAAATTCAAATTAATTGTGATATATACATACATATATTCCTATATATTCAGGACAACGGTGTTGGTGCATTTGTGAAAAGACCCAAGGATATCAGTGATAAAAAAGATGCTAAATCAAGAAAAGATTCCACAACAAAATCAACAGCATCATCAGCAGAAGCAGCAACAGCTAGCGATAGTAGAAAAATCATTAAGGGCAAGCGACGACTTAAGAAACCCAAAGTGGAAATCGAATATGAAATGGAAGCTGATGCCCCGGCACGGGAAAGGATACATAAGTGAGGTACAAAATGTGAATTTGTATAAAATAAACTTTTTTTTATGAACACAAATAAATATAGACAAATAATTATTATTTTAAAAAATAAAACAAGAAAAGAAAAAAAACAAAAACAAAAACAATACCTTTTTGATATGGCGTCTTAACTGTTTTCTTTATTTAAAATGTTTATAGTGCAAAAAAGATAATTTTATTATTCATGACTGCAAATGGTGATTATTTTATGATGTGAATAATTTGTTTAATTTAAAGGACTGAATACATTCTTAGAGGAATTTAAAGACAAATTAGTCACTTGGTTTGTATAAAATAATAAAAAAAAAAAAAAAATGGTATTGATATCGGAGATTATTTTTGTTTATGATCAGAATGTTCGGTTTCTCATAACAAAAAAGAGATTTAATTAAAAAAATCAAAAATGTTGTTAGGTGAATGAAATGTTAGTTTGTTATTGTGAAATAAAAAAACGCACTTCAAACGAATTCTATAAAATATCCAGATTCTTTTTTTTTAGCTTGTTTAAGTTCAATCAAACACATACGGAAAAATTAGTTTGACAATTTTTATTTGATGTCTATTCCGAATACAAACGCCTTAATTAAGTTTTCTGCCTTGAAACAAATATCGGTTAAGAGGGGACGAAGGCTTTAAATTGAACCCAGTCATCTGGGTTCAAATTGTGTGTAAATTTCAAATAAAAACTCTTTGTGAAATTCACAAAGGAAGAGTATTTAGTATCATTTTGGTTTATGATAAAAAAGTCGTCCAATATTGGAAGATACATAGCGGGCGGCCGTTGCAAAATATATTCGTTGTAAACATTATGAACAAAGTCTATTTTGGGTTTGTCTCTAAAACTGTAGCAAAACGTTCGAAATATTTCAAATAATTTGCGTTTTATATAAAAAAATTAAGGAATAAATGTCAGAAGCTCTCTCATCCCATTTTGAGAGCCCATGTCTCGGTACCATATACCTTTAGAAGAGTCGGTATGAGTAAAGGTATATTAAACAGACACTCCCATTGTTAGAAAGTGGACTGCTGGCAAGAGTTATTGGTCAGGTTCAGACGACATAAGAGACTTGAATGTAAGGCAAAGTTTTTAGTATTTGATTGCCCAGCTACCAAAACAATGCATTCCAATTACCTAAGGTAACTTTATTGGAAAGTCATTTAAGAAAAATCTCCCTTACTGTCAAGTCTAGTCTTCTTATGTCAACATGTCATGTTAATCATGTTTTTAAATTCAACTGAAGGCCGATTCTTTATAACTCTGCGGTTTATTTATTTACTGTACATTTGTTTTTATAGTTTTGTGTAAAAGTGTTTCTGTCATATTGGAAAAATGAATAATGAATTTTTCTTCACAATACAAAATACAACTTATGATGGACTTGTAACCCATAATACAACTAAAACAGATAGCGCATTCGCGTTTCTATTTTTGTTTCGTTCTGCGCATCTACGTCACAAGCACTCAACGAGTTTGACGTTTATTATTCAGTATGTGAAATCAAAACAAAACAATGGCATTAATTTGTTTGAATAATTTGTTTTTATAATAAAATGTTAATATTTCTAATATTTTTCATTTAGATAAATGGTTTTAAATAGTTAATATTTGTGTTTATTCGTAAGTTAAAGAAAATGTGTGTGTTTGAGTGAAAGAAATTAATAAAAAATCGAAGTAAATGAAGAGTATGGTGTATTTTTTTTCATTTTCATTCGGATGCATTTTTCTCCATAGAATTACCTGGGAAGATTGTTTAAATAGTGATAAATGGTTAAATAAAAGATATGATGGTCTTTTTTAGTCAGTGGTTTTTCAACCTTTTATTTAATTCATATTTTTTTTTGTATTTTATTTTTCTGGACAGTTTGCTTTCAGTGATTTGTCCGTTTAATTTTCGCATTCGGAAGTACATGCGACAACGAAAGAAAAGCTTCATAATCTTCTCATCGCATTTGATCTTTGCTTTCTCGGCAACTTCAAGTAAATGCTGGATGTAGTTTGGACAGATGTAAATGCCTTCACCTTCTCCATTTACGGCATTAAAAACATTTTCTAATGCAGCAAAGTGAGCCATCATTGTGGGATTTGCTTTAGACAAGCCTCCTTCGTCCAAATGATTTACCCAAGAGCTTTCGTCTGGTTCAATTTGTTCCAGGTTTGGTATAGTGTTTTTAAAACGATGGCAAATGTAGCCAGCCAAGTTTTCCAAACCATCGTAAGTAAATGGGAGATTTTCTTCTGGCTCAGAAGCAATAGGCATACTATTGTCGACTTTGACAACGACAAAAATCCTTCCTGAAAAAGCGAATATTGTTAAGATGAATCGATTATTAGATTGTGAGATCAAACCTGTCAAAGAAGTTTCTTCCAAACATAAGTCTGGTGTATTATCCACACCTACATTTCCGTTGTCAGAAAGTGCACCTTCATTGTGCCCAAGGATGTATGATTTCATCCATTGCATTGCTGTTCAGGCAAATTGTCATGCTCGAGCTCAATGGGAACTTCCAGCAACCCACTCACTACTTCTTTTTGCTTTTTCAGCTCCATTCTTTTCGAGCGCTTTGTTGTGTCAGGCTCAGACGCTACAGACAGTTGCTTTGGGTAAACCGTAGGAACTGCATCTGGTTTCAAAATCCGACACCGTGTGAATCCTATTGATATAAATCTATTTCTGATTCTTATTCTGAACTACTTTTTTTTATTACCTTACCCATTTCATACTTTGTATTGTTTATAAAATCTTCTTTCAAAAAGTGGAGACTACAAATTCTTGCAGTCTGAACATTAATTTTATCCTTGCGTTTAGTGAACAAGACCCACTGCTTCGAGGGATTAAATTTCCTTTCGGAAATGTATGAAAACTGGAATCTTTCGTTATCTTATTTCTTTCGTTATTGTTGCAGTCAAAAACAGAACAAACACCCATGTTTATTAGTAAATGTTTTTTTTTTTGTATAAATTATGAACAATATCACTTTAAATAACTTTATTGATTTAAAAATATTTTAAATTCACTTCCGTTAACATTCACAACAAAAAATAGATTGAAATTGCGCCTAATATACTAGCTCTCTTCAATTAATTGAGTGCTGGTGACGTCACGATAGTTTGACAGCCAAAACCTTACATGCGCAATGCGCTATCTTATTAGTTGTATCATGCTTGTAACCTGTGTAAGATATTTTTTTATTCAAAGATAATAATGAGTAGGTTCAGACGGCAAAATGACTCCTAAAAAAGGCAGTTTTTAGTATCTGATTGGTCAGCTGACAAAAAATTGCCTTCCAAATTAAAGCATTTGCAGTCAATTGCATTCTTAGAACGTAAACCATGGTAACTAGTTATTTTTTCAAGTGCCATAAATTTCAAACTCGGAACTTTACTTCACTAACCTCCACCTTCAGTTCATTGTAAAAAAAACTAAAAAAAAACATTATATCATCTACAAAACATTCTTCAGGAAAGCTACAAGTTCATTACGGTTTTTATTTTGTATTGTAAAGTAATTTAACTTATTTCTCTTCCAATTTAAGAAGGAACCCTTTTTTACAAAACATTACATAGAATTGTGCAGAAAATAAATAATTCATAGAGTAATAAAGTTTAGCTTTCAGTTGAATGAAAGAACATGATCAACTGTCATTCTGACATAAGAAGACTCAATTTGATAGTTAGGCAGATTTTTCTTGAGTCAAGACCACTTTTGTCCATATGACAGGTAATCGTGTTTTTTCGATCAACTGAAGGCTGAACTTTATTACTGTGTAATTTATTTACTTTATGCACAATTCCATTTAATGTTTTGTGTTAAAAGATCCCTTGTCAAACTGGAAAATTAATAAAGGATATATTAATACAAGTCGTGGTAGACTTGAACCTTGCGGAAGAAGTGTTTTTAAGACAACAATTGTTTTTGACACGATCAACGGAAGGTTAGTGAAGTAATGTTAAAAATTCGAAATTTATGACACTTGAAAAACTAACTAGTTGCCTTGTTCAAAATGTACGTATGTACGTTCAAAGAATGCAGTTGACTGCGTATGAAGTCCCTTATGTTGTCTGAACCTGTCTATTGTAGCTAATATTAAAACAAAATTCTATATGCTAAAAACTATGCTATAAAACAAATGTATCTACATAAATAATCAACTTCAAACAAAAATTGCAAGGAATAAAATAAGCTATTATGGTTTTTAAGACTTCAATTGAATTTAAAATATTGGTACAAAGTAAATGTATCAAACGTGTTTGAAAACGAACAACCAACCTTAAATGTTTTCTAAATGAAGACAACTTTAATTATTTTATTTGACCTTCGAAAAATGTTCCTTTCCTATACTCTCTTATATGAATTTACTTTCACAAAACAAATTATCCCTTTATTTCAAGTTTATTGTAAATAAAATAAGAAAGAGGCAATTAAAAATATTACCAGGTAAGTTTCTGCGTATGTACCTAATTATAGGTCATTAGTACCCATATCGAATATCAATAATTTTATTGATGTAAACTGAAAAGCCGTTTTCCCACAACTCGATAGATTACAAAATGTAGGTGTCGGTACCTACCTAACTAAAAATACTACTATAAGTGCAAACACACTTACGGCCTTCGAAAGATTATTTTTTTTTATTTTTATTTAGTGATAATACTAATTAACGAACAATAATAATTACAATTAGAGCTTAAGATGCTCAACAATTACCTACATATGTATCTATCTATATACAGGAATATGCACATAGATAGGTATTCATGTAGAAAACTAAAAATAAAAGTATAAACGTATGTACAAAGGCGAATTGAATTGGAAATAAATTCCTCATAAGGGGTGTGTGTTTGACGTGCATAATTAGTAATGCACTTACTAAAAATTTATTATAATGAGTGTTGAAAAAAAAAATAATTCCCCCTTCAAAACAAAAATTAATTATAATGAGTCTTGAAAAAAAAATACACCTTTAAAACCAATTGTGATTTCTGGCTTAAATTAATATTTTTCTCAGAACCTGTTTCTTATATCAACCGTTAAAAATTAATTTTTAAATGTTGTGTCGTTAATTTGATGATTGTTTTATTGCATTCAATTTTTTAAATTATTTATCGATTTGTCCATAAAAAAAGTAAAACATAGTTATTTTTAGTTTTGATAAAATGTATTCAATTGTAAGTGTGAGAGTCAAGTGGTATTTTGCATACCTACTCTTAAGCCAGTCTTGTCTTACCATTAAAGACTTGTGGTATTTCGCATCAATTTGAAAACTGCGTCATTATATTCTATTTTAAAAAGAAGTTTAAGGTCAAATATGTTAAATAATTGGATTTTCGGTGAAATCGGAATATCTTTTAGATTCCAAAAGAAATTTCGTAAACTATGCACATTTATTTTTACTCGCACCCATAAGAAATTTTCAAGTTTTAGACAGTAAATCCAACTTAATAAAAAGTTATCATTAGAACTGTGTTTGCAGTGCTTGGTGGCCTAAAAATCTTAGAATAAAGGAATCGAATATGCGAACAAAGCTTAATACTACGTTTCCACCGGGCACTAAACCGAGATTTAGCTAGATTTGTCACAAATCTCCTTGAAATCTCGAAGATTTACAATACAAATTTTAATCTCCTCAAATGAAGATTTCAAATAAAACTCATTGAAATCTACTTGGAAACATTAGTTTGTCAAATCAAACAAACTTTTTTTTCGGAGAATAATTGTTGAACCGACCCATTTAAACGCCAATTTCGTTTATTGACAGATGGAAATGTCAACAAAAACTATCTGTCTCACTTCCATATGACTCAAATTCAAAACAAAAAACAACTTTCAAGAAATCACAGACGAAATAAAATGTAAGTATACAAAAATAATAAATATGTACAAGAATATAATAAAACTAATTACTTACAGATGATGAGTGAACAAATACATATTTTTTTTCTTTTCGAAAGGAGAATAATTTGAAGTTTGGTTGTTATGACATAAACTAAACGCCAAATTAATCTCCTTTTCTTTGGTGGAAACACCTCATGATTTATTTTAAATCACTTGCCTTAAATCTCGGATTATTTTTTGGTGGAAACGTACTATAAAGCTTATATCCCACTCTTTTTTTAATACAGGCAATAATGCCACTAACCATTTTCTTAGAAATAAGACTGTTTTTGTCTTATACCCGATTATCTTTTACGCAACGTGAACACAGCTGATCCTGTTTTGCCATTCAACTGAAAGTTGAACTTTATTACTTGATGAATAATTTATTTTCTGCACAATTCCAATTTATATTATGTGTTAAATGGTTCCTTGTCAAATTGGAAAAGGAAGTGCATGATCAACTGAAGGTAGAAGTTAGTGAAGCAAAGTTCCAAGTTTGAAATTAATGACGTCTGCAACCGAAGTCAATAATTGTGTCTGAACCTGCCAAATGTTATTTGCGTTTGTCATCTCTTGAAATTTGACAAGTAAATTTGTATTCTTAGTCCATTTTTAAAAAGAATTATTTGAAACACAATTTTGCTAATCGAACAAACCATAATCCATAATAAAAATTGTACTGGTTTTTGTGCAAGAAGATGTTTAAATGGATGCGTTCAATCTCAAGTTGGAAAGGCTATTCTGGATATGTGGAATTTTTTGTTCACAAAAGGCAGACAAACATTTAGATTTCGAGTGCAAAAGAATTGTAAAATAAATTTTTCAATTGATAGTTTTAATAATTCGATGAGTTTTTACTAAAAAACATACAAATTTTAAATTAACGCTCACTCATTCAAATTCAACCATATGTTTAATCAGCTGTTCTATCAGGCACCCACATATGTCAGACATTGGGCAGGTTCAGACGACATAAGGGACTTGAAAGTAAAGCTAGTTTCTAGGAAAGTTAATCAAGAAAAACATCCCTAACTATCAAGTCAAGTCTATTTTTGTCAAAATGGCAATTGATCATGTTTCTTCATTCAACGGAAAGCTGAACTTTATGACTGTATGATTTATTTATTTTCTGCACAACTTCATTTAATGTTTTCTGTAAAAAGGTTCCTTGTAAATTTGGAAAAGAAATACATAAGTAATATTTCTTTAAAATACAAATCGTGATGGACTTGTAGCTTGCCTGAGGAGTGTTTTATAGAAAATAATGATTTTGGTAGTTTTTGTAATATGAACTTGAAGTAGAGGTTTGTGAAGTAAAGTTCTGAATTTTAAATTCAAGATACTTGAAAAACTAACTAGTTGCCTTGGTCAAAATTTACGTTCAAAGAATGAAGTTGACTGCAAATGAAGTCCCTTATGTTGTCTGAACCTGCCCAATGTCAGACTTTCAACTGAACAAAAAATTTGTTTAACAACTTAGTTTGACAGATGTGGAATTCCAAGCCTTTACTTTCGAAACTTCAAAATAACCCGTTAGTTCCTATGGCTGCGTTCAATCTGAGACAGATAGGGTATCCGGATACCTTTTTGTTAGTGTTTTACGTGTAAAATAACAGTTGATCAAGAACAGCTGAGATGTCAAAAAAGGAATCCAAAGGTATCCAAGAATTTCTGGGGTATGTAGGTATCTGACAGAACAGCTGATTCAACACATTGTTGAATTTCAAGAAACTTGAAAATTGATTTCAGCCTTTTGTAATTGATGGTAAACAAAAAGATACAAAATGTTAGTTGAAGTTGTATTTGAGGATTTTCTGTACATAATAGACGATGAAGAAGCTATTTTCCTCCGAATTTTAGAAGGTAATTATGATCTATTTTTTTTAACTTCAAAATTGACTTATTTTGTTCTCGTTTTGTAGATGACCAATTTGCTAAATTATTAACCGTAGGTATAGAATTCCAATTGAGCTAAGAGGAAATTTAACATAGATTACAGATTAAGGTTATCTCTTATTTATTAAATTGTTACACACCTATCAATTCATCATCGTCCGACGAATCAGTTGAATTATCCATTAAATGTTTTATCTTACAACAATTTTGACTTCGAAACTTAAATGTTTCTCTCCTTTTTGTGAACAGCTGAAAGTTGTTTTTATTTTTTGACAGCTATCTCACTACAGCTATCCAACTCGTTCAACAAGGTATCTAAAAATCCACCTATCCAAGATACCCTATCCAACACGAGATTGAACGCAGCCTATATATGTCCCAAGTAAAAACAATACTAGAGGCTGAGCGCATGTCTCTCAAAAACTGCATCAATAGCTTGCAAAACACAGTTTTGTATGTGTTAAGAGAAATTATCTGTTGTTAGACTCTGTAGTCTTCAAGAATGTTGAGTTTCTAGATACGGATAAGAGGTTCACGCAGAAATAGGACTACTACGCTGGTCTTTAATTTGGTTAGGCCTTTTCTTTTATTATATCGGACAAAGTATTTTTTAGTATAAAACTGTGAGTTCAGGAATTTTCATAGTTGACGATACTTTGCCTTATATTTATTTAATAGGTTACTAGTTGCGGCCCGCGGGATACTCGCATGCTTCATTTTAGCACAAATTTGGTTAGCATAAAAAAGGTGAGGCAACTTTAAAAGATAAAAACATGCTGTCACATGAGCACCTAAAATTTAGTTCTCAAAAAAACCTACAGTTTTCCTGTAATTTTCAAAATGGGTACTTGACCCCTTTCAGCCCTTCTAAAATTCAAAAATATGAGGACATTTTGGGAGTTTAAAGAACGTATAAATAAAGCCCTACACCAAAATTCAGCTTTGTCGGTATTTTTTGGAAGTAAAGCAATTTTTCTGTAGTTAAATGACTTCATAAAAAATACTCAACTTTCAGCCTCAAAATATTAATAACATTTGCTTATATTACAAAAAGTCATCACTAAATAAAGTTAAAGATGTACATACGTTATTATAGATCTACACAAATAAATAATTAAATAACTAACAACAACTAACTACAAACAAATTACATTTAAAGTTGTATTTTTCACAGCTTACAAATTAATCGCATATAATTAAAATTTTTAATTTTTTGAATGGTAATTATTGTAGTTCCTTATTACAATGATAAAACTAAAACACCTGCATTTGAATCACGCGATTTGATGAATGTGAAAAACAAAATATGAGCCATAAAGTTGACAGATAAAGGTCAACAACAAAATGAAAAAGAATATAGCACATTAACTCCAGTAGCAATATCGAAAATGTTTATTTGAATGACACTAGATTGATGGTGAAGTTTTAATTACATGTTTTGTTTTTTAAATTAATCTAATTGCATTTTTATTTTTAATGTACATAGCTGATTTTTGGAACGTTTTATTTAAGCAATTATAAAAAAATCAAAAGTGGATAAGTTGATTTTGCTATAATTTATTTTTTATCAAACTACAATTGTGGAAGTAAATTTTATTGTGTAAATTAAAATCTCATCCGACCAAGCCTTTTAAAAGCGTACTTAAAATAATTCAGTAAGACATAAAAAATACCCATCCAATTAATTTCCCAACGAAATCAATTTTGATTACAAAAAAAATTAAATTTGTGTGCCGAAATTATTCTCGGAATTACTTTATCATTGCCATGAAGGTCGTCAATCAAATTGTGAGTTCCGCATAATAATTTGTGTCTCTCTTTTGATAGACTACTGCTTTAAACTCTACAAAATTTTATTTAAAAAGCCTTCAAAAGTTTATTAATAAAATTAAATTTTTTTTGTAACCAAATAGAATAAAGATAATCTGATTTATCACCATTGAAAGATACAAATCTTTCACTTACTTAGTCATAAAGATGCAACAATATTATTCACTATGGCGTATACGTAATAAAAATTAATAATTTCCATACAAAAACTCAGCTCTGTTTAAATTAATAAAAAAGATATTTTTGCAGTAGCACTTTACCTTGATGAGTTGATTATTATTTTAGTTTTCATTGTCATGGGCAAAGTCATTAATATGATAATTTGTTTTTGCCCACTAACTCAAATATGTTAATGCGAGTTAAATTTTTTAGATAAATATTTTTTACTATTTGTATAGAGAAATATCTTTGAACATTTTATTTATAGTTTAAACTACTGAAAGCTTTATAGTTATTTGTTTTCGAATCTATGAGAGTTTTGTAAATATTTGTTTATCTGGTCTTTAGAATTGCATTTGCATTGTTAAAGGTTTCTAATAGACAAACTACAGTAAATTTAACTTAAGCTTGTTTTCAAATTCTAACTAATATAGAATATTGTTTAAAGCGTATTTTCTATAAAATGAACTATTAAGTTAGGTTAATTTTATTAAGTTAAAATTTGGTCTGGATTTAACATAATACGTCAGATTTATAAAATGATATTGTTAGCGTTAAACATCATAATATATTTTTTTAAAGTCCAGTCACGTTTTTGTTGTAACAATCTTAAAGCAGGCAGCAACTTATGTATATATAATTAGAGGCTCGTCACTTATACACAAATATTATGCACTTACATACTTCAGTAATGGCATTGTGGGGGGATTAAAGTTTCACGGAGCCTGAACTGGGCCCGATTTAACTATTTAATACAATTCATCAGCTTAATCTAAAACTTACTAAGTCCAAACAAAATATTACAAAACAAATTTGATTCAAATTCAATTTCTTCAATAGAACACAACATTCAAACTAAATTTGTTTATGATGTATAAGACTGGTCACCAAAATTAAGTTTTTTGTCTGCCTTAAAAACCCATAAATAGTTTTCCAAATGATTTTATTGTCCTGATTAGGAATTTCACTTTTAAATTTCTCTGTTAGCTTAGATTTTTAAAATATACCTCTGTAAAAATATGTGTTTTTAAGACTAGGGTAAAACTTAACGTATATGTAGTTCTTAACAAAAAATTGAATGAAAATCTTTCAAAGTCCTAATGTTTTTTGACGTACATATTATGTCTTCATTTGTCGCTTTTTATGAAGTTTTGAAAAGCCCTGTTTATACATACTTTCATGGTTTTGAAAATATGTCCTAACACAAAATAAATATTATATCAATTTGCATTTTTCTTCTTACCATAAATACCTAAGGGTTTCATTTAAGTTTTATGTTGAACAAGTGAAGAGTAACAACTACTGAGAATTTTTGGAAAAGCAAATAAGATAGAAGAAACTGTACGAAATGCGGTTTTTGAGAATGCTTTTTATATTAAGCAAAAATATTTCTTAAGTTAGGTAAAATATTTCCGAAAACACAAAACAAGGCACCCGTTTTATTTTAATTTTATTTTAAAAATATATTCGAATTAAAAAAAGGGTAAAGGTATAAAATTACAAAACCTTGTCATTGTCAGCCAATTGTAATAAATTCGGCATTCAAATTTCCATTTCGTAGTGACACCACTTGTCTAAATAGCGGGCTATTCAAATGAAACCTCTTTTTGAAAAACATTTATAAATGGCGGCGTTCAATCTCGTTTTGGATAGGCTATCTAAGATAGGTGTAATTTTAGATACCTTATTGAACGATTTTAATACCTAAGTTGAGAGATAGGTGTCAAAAAATGAAAACTATCATGTGTTCAATTAGCTGTCCTGACAGATACATCCCAGCTGTTTTGGATCATCTATTCTTTTACACGTAAAACACTAAAAAAAAAGGGTATATGGGATATCTGTCCGGGATTGAACGCAGGCTAATGTCTAAAAAAGAATTATACAATTTTTCACAATAAAACAATTCACAAACCATATCAGCTAAACTGACACTTTAAACTTATGGGGTTTTTCATGGGTAAAATAAAACAATTTATTTTTAATCTAGAAAACACAAATTTCCCCTGTTTTGCATTCCATGGGGCAAAATAAAGTGATTTATTTTTAATTTAAGATCAAATCTGCAGATCTTGATTTTTCGGCAGATTAACCCCTCTTTGCACTTATACAATTATAAAAAAATGTTCAGATGGATATTTGACAACTATACCGCACTTTTTAACATATATTCACACTAATACTATGACAGAAACATGAAACAATTCTAATAGTGTTCCATGCGCAGCGAAAAAAAAATCAAATTTTGACAGAAATCTGAATTCAACCATGGAAAACCCCATGTGTTTGTTATGAGTAAAATAATTCAATTTATTTTTTATCTACATCTGTCAAAATACAAATTTCCCCTTTATTAGTATTCCATAGGTTCCATAAATTTATTTAAGACCAAATATGCCGACCTGGATTTTTCGGCAGATTTAATCCTCTTTGCAATTATACTAACACAAAAAAGATGCTTAGCTTGAAATTTGACAGCTCTACCGCACTCGTCAAAACGTTCAAAATCAAAAGTTGCACGAATACACAAAAAAAAAACAATTCCACGAAATTCAATTTCTGACAAAAAATTGAATTTACTTGAACTACGATGATGGTGCAAGTAGAAATGAAAATTTAGATTTTAAATGAAAAGAAAAATTAATACATTTTGCCCAATGGAACCAAACAAATGAAAATCATATAAGCTTTTCTTGTATTTTAAAGTTAAGCGCACTGAATATTGATGTCTACTCATTGGATCCCGAAATTTGTCTTTTTGCTGACAAGGCTGCTTTCTTAAGTATTTTATTCGCACGATCTCTCCCATTGATTGACTGAGGAGGATAAATCTCTAAGCACAATGTTTTTCATTAGTAAAGTAAATTTTTTTTCGATGGAAATCTGCCAAAATGCTCTTTCTCTTTTTTTAAGTTTTATTGGAGAAAATTAATTGATTTTTTTTTTTTATCTAAAATCAAATTTAAGAGTAGCCAGCCAAAGGAAAAACATTTTGAAATTTTGACAAGCAATGAAATTTTTAATTTAGTTAAATAATAAAATAATTTCTTCAAAAATACAATGCAATCATTTATACATTAACGCCTCCGTTTTAAAACTCGAGCCCTCCGACGATTACGTCCAGAAGCAGATTTTCTCCTTAAACCATGTCTAGCTGAATTTAATCGTTTTCTGTATACTTTTCTAGCATAAAAAGCCTTAAAAATGATTTAAATGAAAAAGTTATATTAAATTAATAAATTCGTTTTTTTTCTGTAATAAAGTTCATACCTCTACAATATATTTGGCTTTTAGCTGAGGACTTAATTTGTGCCATTCTTTGGCTGCTACTCTTGTTTGTTGAATTGTTGGTTGGCATTTATTTTTCATTCTATATTCCCGCAGGAAATTCAAATAAGGATTCCTTGTTACAGGCCCGGGTTGGCATTTTGATGTTGAACGATTTTGTCTGCTCATGTTTCTTATTAATTTTTGTCTTTAATTTTATGTACATATGTACATATGTATAAATATGAAATCACGTTGAATTTTGTCTGAATATAAAATTGAAATATTACTCAATGATAGCCTAGATTTGTTTTAGAATTAAATATTTATAAATGTTTGCTTCATAAATTATGAAAAACAGTTTGTTTCGAAAACATGAGGTGATTTCGGTGTGTAGTGTATTGCAACAGCAACACATGAAATGGTTTGAACATTTTTATTTCATGAATGTCCATGATTTTGAAACAACTAGGTTTTTGTTTTAAAAAGTTCTGAATTGCTTAAAGACTGGTATTTCTTTAAAAAGAGCTGAAAACTTGTTCAAAGTGTTAGGTACACCACCAGAAGTCGGAACAACTACCTTATGCGATGAGCAGAGCAATCTGACAGCTAATAAAGGGTTTGAATTTTGTCTGGATAGTTGGCATAATATTGATACTTTAGAAGTTCATCTCGCAACTCCAAACTTGGTTAAAAAATGATCGAAGGCGCGCAATACTACTTAAACGAAAAGTCTTCCAAGGTCCAGTCAAAAAGGTCCATTTATGTTACCAAACGAAAATTTGCATAAACTAAGCTCTGCGAACGTATTGGCGTCTGAAAAATCACATGAGGAATTTCTGATTCTTATCCCCAGAAGCGTTATTAGTGTTTATTGTTTTTAACACAACATAATGCTAATCTTAGATCATCTATCTATCTCAAGCTCAAAAGGCTTAACACGGTAATATCCAGCAAACCAAATTTTTAACTAGCCAGAAATAACGGTAATAAATACTACCTCGAAAGCAATAACTATTGCTGGTTCGGTTCTAATGCTTGTTTTCCATGACACTCTGTTACCCTCGACAGAAAGCCAATTTGCTTGACAATGTTATGACTCGTCCTGTACTTGAGAGCGTAAATATGATTCTATGGGAAAAATCATCTTTCGCACTCGCGATGTTAAAAAACAAAAACACTCCATTATGTAATGGAGTGTTTTTGTTAAAAAAGAACTAAAAGACCTTGACATACACAAATCCTCTCATCTAATCTAATCGATTAAACTGTTAACTTGATATTCGTTTTTATGTTCACACCCTTCACCTTCTGATGCTTATTAAATTTGAATTTGAAGAGCATTGACCATTGCATTATTAAACATGTAGAATGAAATGCATTAAACTCAATTCAATCTTCTGTCGTTTATTCATCCATTTTCATCTGGCTGAGATGTACAAAGCCTTCAAATCAAGTACTTACCCTTATAACAATATTAAGTTTGTTTGACAGAATCTAAAAAAATAGGTAGCTTTGAAAATTATAGACAATTGAACTATAATCAAAACTTTTACACCACTCTTCACTATATGTTTCATGTCTTTCATTATTTTAGCAATATTTGTATTTATAAGCAATGTTCTACTTTTCTTCTCAAACAATTCAGACGTAATACTCCAACATATAAGGATGCTCAATAAGTTTATCCCTGAGCTCAGTTTCGCACTAACTCACAAGTATGATGTTCTTTGTTTTCAGCCACACATTAAGAATGTGGAGTGTTCTACGTGTTTCTGTTCTTCACTCCAATATTGATATTTAGAGCTTCTCTTAAATTCTTTCCTATTAATATTTAAATATGTTAAGGGAAAGGGTACATACTCATAACCGCTTTAATGCGTGCAAATTTGAAAAAGGAAAAGAACTGTAAAGTTAAAAATACTAGTTATGCACAAGTCTTCGACTAACTTCTCTCTGAGACGGTTGTAGTTTGATTTCCAAAATGTCTAAGATTTGTGCTAACTGCAATCTAGCTATAAAAAGATCTAAAAGTTCCGAATCAGTCGAGTGCAGTTTTTTCTGCGGTCGTCATTTCCACAAAAACTGTATTGATTTATCCGATATTTATAAATTATTAATCAATCGTGCAATTTATACTGATTTTTAACGGCATTTGATAAAGTAAGTCACTCTACTTTAATTTCTAAGTTTTTGAAATGGTTGGATTCCTATCTTAAGGGTCGAGTTCAATTTGTTTGCATTGACGAAGTTCTCTCAAAACCAATTTTGGTTTCATCTGGTGTGCCCCAAGGTAGCCATCTTGAACCCCTTCTTTTTCCTAATTTGTATAAATGATTTACCTGGTATTTTCCACAATTCTAGTCAACTTCTTTTCGCCGATGATTTAGAGTTTTTTCGATGTATAAAATCTATTAATGACTGCCATCTCTTACAAGACGATATTTTGAAATTATCCCAATTGTGCACGAAAAACCAATTATATTTAAATGTCGCTAAATGTTAATGTTTTTCTTTTTGTCGCAACTTTTCTGAAACCATCTTTGACTAAAAAATTGTTATTAATCAAGTTTTGGAAAGAGTTAGGAAGAAGAAAGATCTTGGTGTAGTTTTTGACCCTAAACTTAACTCTGTTAAGCACATTGAATTAAGTTTATCCAAAGCAAATTCCATGCTCGGTTTTATCAAACGCAATATCATAGACTTTAAAGACCCTTTTGCTCTCAAATCGCTATTTTATCTCATATGTAAGACCAATCTTGGAATGATTTTGTGTAATCTGGAACCCTTTTTATAAAATTCAATCTAAGAGAATTGAAATGGTCTAAAAAAAGTTCACAAGGTTCTAAAAAATTTGAATCTCATATTGATGAAATAAATAAACTTTAAGACAAAAATTGGACTCGATAGCATCCATGCGATTGAAACCTAGCCTTTGAAACTTGTAGATCATTTTGTTGCTTACCTAACCATTTAGGTTTCTGAAACATGTACCTGTTCGTTTTCAAAACTTCTGGTACCATGAAAAAAAACAACTTTTCTTCTTTTGTAATATTTTTTTTATTTTCTTGAAAAAGTATACATTAATTTTTAGTTTTTCTTTCCATTTTTTTTTTGTTTAAATACAGAATGCGTGATATTACTTACATACTAATATTCTACAAAGTTTTTGTTTGTTTAGTTTTTCAAGTTCTTTTTCTTAACTTACAAAAAAGAAAAACTTATCATACTCGTTTGGTTGGGTTTGATTTCATAATTTAATTAGTTGTTTTTTTTTCTCAAAAGTCAATAAGTAATAAGAAGAAATGCAGTATAAATCTTAACTCAAGTCCAAAGATACAGAAAAATATCTAATCTATGTAAGGTTAAGACTTAAAAAATAGGTAAACAAAAAACAATTTGAATTCATTGCATAGAAAACACTGTTATCTTTTATCAATTGACCTCTATTATATAATCTTGTATGCTTTTTTCATTTCGTCATGAAGTAGCATATCAAAAAATAAATACTTTCAATAGAAGAATAATAAATTAGAAAGAAGAACCAATAGGAACCTAATTTCTTCATTTATCCTTCCTAGAATACGTTGAATTCTGAGCAGAAAACAAACCGCGCATACGAGAACCGAACATCCAACTAGAATTAAAAGTCAATTGAAAAAAGAGCAATAATAATTAGTAAGTTAGGTGTTCATAAGTTGAGACATTAAAAGTCGATTTTGTTTTTTTTTCTTCTAATCTGTGCTGCCGGCTGCCTGCCGCAGAAGAACGTAGATCTTCTCCTTTATCCATTCCTTGTTGTAGGGAGCGTATGTGTTTGTGGACTTTTGGTAGACCAAACAACTGATGTCGGCCAGTTGGTCCACGAAGTCGAACAACTGACTGATGTCGTATGTGATGGTGGGGGTATTTGGATTGCGACGCTTCAGGTGCTCCTCGTAGATCTTACAAACTCCCTCCATACACTCGTTGACACTCTCATAGTCGCTGTAAGTTCGTGTTTCCGGCCGGAGGCCAGGTTGAACCAGAAGAATCGTATGCGACATAATTGAAATTCACAATTTTCTCTCAATTCACAACTACTCGACAAGAATTAACTTGAAAAACATAAACTAATTTACTAGAAGAAGGCGGCTTACGATGCTACTTCCTTGAGAAACCACTATTCTAATTTATTTTTATTTTTAGGTTAACCTGAAACAAAAATTGAAAAAATAAAACTTTGCATTAGAATTGAGAATTTCAATCGTTAATTAATTGAGTTTATTTAGATATTATCATACTTCAAGGTCTTTCGGTGAGTAATTGATGTTTGGCTTGGCACTTTTTGTTTGCTTTTAGTTGATTTATGCACAAAATTTCGTGTGATTTTTATTTAGAAAAAAAAGTTATTTTAAATTGATGATAAAAATGAAGAAGATAGATTAAGAACAATCTAGCACGGTGTAGTATAACTGTCTCATTTTTCTTTTCTTACATTTTTATAATGGCGTTTTTCTATTTGCTTCTCATCCCACACTTGTGTGAGAAATCGTAACGAATCGTAGCTAACTTCGGTTGGTAGAATTGCGTATTTTGTTTTGATTATTTTCATACTGTGCCAAACAAAATAATGGACGCTTTAGTTGGTGTTTACACTGACTGATTTTGTTCAATGCGGATTTGGGGTTGAATTTATGTTAAGGGTATTCATTTAACGATATAATTTTCTACTTTGTAGAAAAATATAAATTTCCGCAAAGGGTTTACATGAACACCCCATTAGAAATATTTGCGGAAACGTTAGAAACAAACATCTGTTTATTTGTTTTTTTTTTCTACGATTTCGGCTTCAAATTTGAGAGATAAAAGTCTATATTTTGCAGAATATTTTTCCCATACAAATTTTGACAGTTGATTTCTACCGATAGAAAATTCTACAGTTTTTAAGGTTTCTATGGGTTTTCTGTGTTTGCATGAATACCCTTGTTATGTTATTATTCAAATTTCGATAGTATGTAAATTAAAACGATACAAAAAATTAAAGAACGAAAAGATAGATCAGTTGGAATGTACATTTGTTGCGAAATAAATCGAAGTGAAAGATTTAACATGCATTTAATCTCTTTTTTTGCACAATGAAAAGTTTATTGGCAGGTCGTGTTAACGGTGAATAAGCAATGAGTTATACATATAAGATCAATTGATGAAAATATAGAAAATCTGATCAAGAAATTGTGAATGATATTGAAACTCAATCAATGAAAAATCATTGTAAAGGTTAAACGTAACATTTAATAGGTTCACTTTAAGGTTGAAGCTGTATAGATGTTACTTAGTAGTGTTTGTAATACCATATACAGGATAGGTGGAATATTTAGTGTTTTTGTAGTTATCTGATTACAGAATTTGACCAATAGGCGGCAAAGAAATCAAGTGTCAATTATGCCATTTCTACCATACTAAAAGTGTCAAAACCTCACTCCGAATCCATTTGCACCTTTTACCTTTAGATTTTGATTATAATTTTCATAATCTGACAGAAAGCCATGTAATCAACTAATTTTGAAAAAATGTTTTGGGTGAAAATGTTCATGAGAACGGTATGTTAGTCGACAACATTTATGGTACTTGCCGTCGTACGATGTGCGAATGTGTAAGAATCAGCTCACGAACATCAACTCACCATCGATCTAATTATCAACAAGTTGACTCTGCAATTGAAGAAGAACGACCATAAGCTTCATTATTGCTTCTCGAGCAACGATTTTGGTAGACAAATAATGTTTTTTCACATTGGTGGCTACGTTAACAAATAAGCTTATAGAAAACTCGGGAACAAAATCACGTTTAGCCATTTTCTGCTGAAATTGAAACATTTTTTTTGGCAAACTCTGGTTCATGAAGGACGAGGCTGTGCCCATGCCATTGGTATTTTTTCGCACCAAATTACAAAATCAGGTGATATCTGCGTCTTGTGAACATTGACCACTTTGGAGTTGTGATTTGACCCCCTTAGATTTTTTTCGTGGGAACCGTAAAGGGTAGAAGTTAGGCCAACAATCTGAAAAAGATTCAAACAGTTAAGGTCAATATCATTAAAGCAATCTATGAATGAGCTACAGCCCAAAACCATCAACAAGGTCTTAGAAAATTAGAGCGACAGAAGATACTTCTTAAAAGACATGTCTCCTTTTAATAATTTGGAACATATCTAAAAATTGCTCTTTTTACCATCAACAAAGTCTTAGAAAAGTAGACTTGTCCTCTTTTAATAATTTGGGACACATATAAAAATTACTATTTTTACCTTTATAAGCTTAAAAAATCAAGTTGTCAACAAATATAGGCTTGCCTATGACGTTACAATAAAGTTAAACATCTAGAATCATTTCATAGGTTGTTAGGTATATTTTCTATAGAAGCTTATATGAGCCGTTTTTCATACAAGAACTGTTTTTCCGGTTCGATTAACTACATTTTGAACCTTTTGCAAAAATAATAATTTCATAATTAATCCGCAAGCTTCAATTTTGCTGAAAATTCTTTTTTTGACAGTTTTTGTGAACTGAATAATCCACCAGTTACAGTCCAGTCCTCACTAAGTAGACTGCGGTAAAAATCAAATGTCAAATTAGGACATTATTATAGAAAGAATTTTATAGTAAAATGTATCACTTATTTATCATTATTTATCGGATTCTATAATAAGCATGAATACCTTTTGTAAGTTCTTTTTACTGTTCAACTCGCAATTTTTCTTAAATAGTCTCTAATCGCTTTAGATCCACCACATAATTTCAATAAGGCTGATATGTATTTTTTGTAAATATAACTTACTTTTATGTGCGCAGTGTCAAACACCACAACCGCTGTAACTGCATCACATAATTATCCTCTCGACACACAGATGTCGCAAGAAACAACAAAAAGTTTTCTTAATTCTTCCGCCACGGCCACCCCATCCATCAGCTGTTTCATTTATCTCATCCAAAAATCAAATCATCTCTCTTCCCTTCACTCAACAACAATACTCACCTGAAAACAACACCTCCATCTCACTCTCACACCATGACAAAAATAAAAAAAACATGACATTTCTCATCCACTCCGACTCACCGTTCACCGACTTGAGATAAAATTCCAACAACCCAGACAGCCTCCCTTCAAAATTTTGTTTACATTTTTTGTTTCCATAAAAATTTAATCAAATAGCAATAAAAACACAAAACATTAAAGTCGCTTTAAATTCATAGTTCATCAAAAAAATATCATAAATTCGATTTTACATAATTGAAAGAGAATAAACGACGTTCCACTTGAATTGAAAGACAACATTGTCCCATTAACATTTCCCTTGCTTCAGCACAGTTCACTGTTAATTGGACAAAACAAGAAAGACATCATCATAAATTTAAGTATAAATAAATTTCCAACAAAAATATAAATTTTGTAAAAGTGCCGCTCCGCTGCCGCTGCTGCTGCCGCCCAGTTCCAATTGTTAGTTGTGATTCTCACACCTGCTTTGTCTGCTTAACCAAACAATGCAGAGCTTTTCCGATGTTTTCATTCAAAACTAAGGTAATTTTTGTGTGTGTTGATTTCCCTAAAAGAAGCATTTCCTTGTTTCGTCCTCAAGCTTTTCCAACCAAGTCCCATGGAGTCAACGAGTGGCTGTCAAAAATAATACCCATTACCTACCACACACATTTACTGATACAAAATACAAAAGAACTTTTCTTGTTTTGTTTTTGTTGTTGTTTTTCTTGTTTGCGCTGCGAGAAAATTCCATTGAGCTTTTCCTCATATTTTCTTCTCATCTCATTCCAGATGCCCAATGAGCATGTCACTGCCCTGCGTTGCCTCCTGAATGCTCCCTTCCGCGATATAAATACGCCGGCCATCACAGATCGTGTTGCTCCAGTCAGAGATGTAGTTTTCCTCGACGAGGATGCCAACCACAGTGTTCGTCCTCTGATCTATCGCTCCATATCATCGCCCCAGCCAGCTATACCAGACATAGACACATCATCGACTATCTCTTCAACAGCCACATCAACATCAACCTCCACGTTTGAAGAAAAACAATCCGAGAAGCAAAGAAGGTAAGTCTCTAAATATGAATAAGAATGAATTCTCTTCTTCCCATCAGTACCAGCGCCTGTGCCAGTGACAGTCCCAGTGCCAGACAGAGTGAACTCACCTAGTTAGGTCTGATAAGAACACACTACGTCATCATCTGCCGGCTTATCAGTATCATTGTCAGAGTGTCAGTATCAGTTGCTGTTTACTGATTAGGAATCACTAGGCCAATGTAGTTCTTATTGGGTTGGGTCAGTTGGGGGTGATATCGTCGTAGTCGACGACCGCCAGGTTTTTGTATGTCACGCGCTCGTGATAATCGAAGCCAATAATAAGCAAAAGCAATAGTTTCAGTTTCAGCTGATAACGATTGGTGTGGGGTCGCTCTCTGCTCGTTCTCGCTGCTGCCGGTCGCCGCGATACCAATTGCGTAATCTTCTTCGACGTCGTCTGCCAAAGCGATAAACAGAATTCCAACGAACGATAAGATTTTAATGATTCACTCAATTTGGCTCTGTCGATGTGATTAATTATTTATGAGCATTTCGATTATTGGTTTTGATTGAAACACACTCATACGTACGTTTGCTGTCTTCATCGTTGTTGGTTTGAATGAAGAGCAGAGAAAAGGACGGGGGGTTTTTGAGCGGAAACAGAAGCGTTTTTCAGTTGTTTTTTTTTTTTTTGAAATTATTATTTTTAGTGCATCATAATGACTACGTCAAGCAGTTTATGGTGCCTGCGGATCAGAGTAGCAAGGTCTGTTTTCTCTTCTCTTGTTCTGCTTTTGTTTTTATTGTTTGGTTTTTGTTTTAATGTATTTTATTTGTTTTTTCTAATGATGTGCACTTGCATGGCATGGCTATGGTTATGGCTATGGCTATGACTAGGCTAAGTTATATGACTGGCACGCATTTGTTTGCTCTCAATCTAACACACACTGTCAGTTAGGGCGGGGGCTGGTGCTAGTGCTGGGGATAGGGTTCGAGCAGAAGTGGGGGTAGGTGGTGAAACGTTGGTGGGTGGGTGCTTTGCTTATGTTTGGGGTAAACCACTTGTAGCTTTTGGCATTGAAGAAGTTTGGCCATGAACTTGAACTATATAAAATGCTGATGATTGAGAGGAAAAAAATAATATCAACAAGTCAAAGAAAGCAAACATTGTGTTGGGTAGTTGGTTGGTTGGTTGATTTGTTGGTTGGTGGGTGGGTAGAGGTCTGATGCCAAAAAGGGGAAACTTTATGGGGTAGCGTGGCAGTGCGGCGCTATTGTTGCTATACTGTTTTTGTTAACGCAGAACTCAGCATGTTGCCTTTTGGGATTTAAGTTTTAATTAATTAGATGAAAGCAGACGATTAGAGGGCGCCGATTAAATATTTTTGTTGTTGTTTTTTTCTTTTTCAAAACAAATACACACATGTTATTTTTTCTTTGTGTGTATTCTTCTTGTTGATTTTTTTGTTGTTGTTGCGTCTGTTGTTCAATTAAAACACTTTTAGCAAATAAAAATGTGAATCAATTACTGATTGAAAGTAGACAGCATACTGCTGTGATGGCAAGAATAGAGAATTTTTTGTTTTTATCAATTAGATGAGGTCATTCTAGTCGTCAATCAATTTATTCATTGAGAATGCATTTATTATTGTTTACAATTTGAATTTTTTTTATTGGCTGTTTTGTTGTGATAAAAGGCAACACTAAAAAATAAATTCTGTCACGAAACTTGAAAATAAAATCTATAGAGTTTTTTTTGTATCGCTTAAAATATATAAAATATCTATTAAGCGAATTAGCAACTCAATAAATAGGTAGATAAATCGATGTTTATGGAAGTGAAATGTGGGAAAGGAATATTATAGAAAGAACACATACAAATTATTGTATGATTCTCTTAAAACTGATTTAACATTTACTCTATTTTAATTGAGTCTATGTGATGTACCAGTGTGTCTAATTTTTCAGTGAAGTTTCTATAATTTTAGGAAATTAATTTGGGATAGGAGAGAAGAGTGATTATATGTACAAGATATTTCCTATTAACAGTACCTAAGCCTCCAATGCTTTGGTGTTTTTTTTTTAGAGTAAACAAATATTTTTTGTTTAAAGTTTTTTCTTATCCCATTTGTTGAAACATGAATTATTTTAAAATATTCTTAATTTTTATTTTACCTTCGGCTAAGGTTGTTTTTGCAAGCATGTCTATATTTTTCATAAAGGCAAGTTTTTATAAAGTATGCAAATGTAGCTGAGTAAATTTGTATTTTTGTTTTTATGTTGGTTTTGCATGATGAAATTTGTTCACACAATTTTGTATTTGAAAATTGTTGTGTTAAATCATCTTAAAGAATCTTAACGATAACTCTTTTTATTCAAGCGACTCAAAAAACACAATATTTATAAGTAAGCTAAATATCACTGAAGATGTTATTACACTATATTCAACATTATTTTCTATATTATTTCGGAAAGTAAGAATAAAAACGTTTTAAAAACCTAGGAAAAGCTTAAGGCTTCTTTGTTTGTGACACTCAGTTTATATAATTTTTTTTTTAAATCAAGGCAAAAATAAATAAGAAAAAAAGGGGTTGGGTTCGATATCCCGATGCCAATATCCTCCTCTTCAATTTTTGTGAACAAAAATTCGTTCAACATGGCCCGATAACAATCGCCATTGACTGTAACGGCCACTTCTTGCTCATTTTTGAAGAAAAATGGATTAATTCTGCCTCTGGACCAAAACCCGCACCAAACAGTGACTTGTTTTGGGTGTATCGACTTTTCAATGTATGCGTGCGGGTTTTCTGTGAACCAAATGCGACAATTTTGATTGTTTACATACCCGCCAAGATCAAAATGAGCTTCATCTGAAAAGATGATTTTTTTTGTGGCAAAATCGGCATCTTCTTTAAGCGTGTTCGAGCGTATACACAACCATATTCGTTCAGCGAAAGGATAAAACTAATTATTTGTCAAATCAGACATGAGTTAAGTGTAAGGTATCAAAAAAAATGTAAGGTATCAAAAAAATAATAATATTAAGTAAAGTAGCATTCTTTTAAAACAACACAACAAAAAAACTCAAATCAATTAACAAAGTATACTGTTTTCATAATTATTTTAGTTCAACTGTTTACTGTGGGCTATAAGACGCAAAAAAGCCAGTTTTACTCGGATTTTAAAAAGCGGGATTCCGATATGCTTCTTAATTTAACATTCAAACCTTTGACTCCTATTGTTATTTAGTTTGATTTACTTATTTTGTAAAACAAAAAAAAGGGATTTTCGTGATTTGACGGGATTTTAAAAGCGGGATTTTAATTGATCGGGATTTTGAATAAGCGGGATTTTAAAAAATCGGTATTTTAGAAGACGGGGTTTAAAAAAAAAAATTTCGGGATTTTTTAAAAAGGGAATTTTAAAAAGCGGGATTCCGATACGCTCCCGAAAAAAAGGTAAATCTGCAATGAAAAATAATTTTATGAGATCAATTCCTTTCTGATAAAAATTAAAAACTATACGATTGAAAAGTCAGAGACCGAACAATTGTTAAGAGACTGTGACAGTGAGGCCATATGGCCAAACAAACAATTTTTAAGTGCGATTTTTACTCTTGCGTCGCTTTTATGCTGAAACTAAATATTTTACTCTGATCTGATATATTCTACACTTGACCCTTTGTTCATAAAGTTTTAAAAAAATACGTTCTAGCGACAAATCTAAGCTGAGCTCAGCTGGTGGAAAATTGTACTCATGCAATTAATGGACCAAAAAAAGTGTGATATCCTTATTAAAAACAGGAACAAACTATGATTCTTTTAGTATTAAAAATGTTGCTTAAATTTAAACTATATAGATTAGAAATCATTTAGACTTTTTTTGCAGTCATGAAATAAATGAGAGTCTGTTAACTCTGGAAATAAATTATTGTACAATTATGTTTCGTAGTTCAGTACAATTTTTAATTTTCAATTTTGAACATATTGGAGTTTTATTTTCAGCAAAAGATCATGCCACGAGATGAATTCTCAAGTCAAGTATTATTTTTCAAAAAGAAACATTTTTACTGAACAGCTAGAGACTTTTCCGCTGAATTATTGTAAGCGCTAAAAAACTTGTATCGTTAACGAAAAAAAAAACAAACTTTACTATTGATCCAATATACCATTAATGCTTTCATTGGTTTTCATCATTGAAACCAATCATTGGAATTTTTTTGGCAGGTCGTTAATAGCGATCATTAAAATAGTCTGTCATTGAAAAAAACTTTGTGATCGAAATCCACCGAAAAATGTTTACATTGACAGAAATCTGTCATTGGAATTGTCCGAAATTGGAACACAAATCAGTGGAACGATTTGTTTCACTTTTGAATATAAAAGTATCAGCTGTTTAGAAAAATGATTTTCCTACCGGAAAATAAAAAAATACATATTTAGATAAAACTGGCTCCTAAAGTATTTAATGAAAATTATTAACTAAACTCAAGGTAAATCTTTATAAAAGGCTTTATGACTTCATGTATTACGAACCAATTTTAATAATTAGTGTTTTCTTTTTTATCGAAAATGTGGCTTACGACAAAGTTACGTAAGGGGCCAGTTATAGCTATCATTGAATTCGATCCGGAAAAATGTTTGAATCGATATTTGACGGTGTTTTCTTTTGATTAGAAATGAAAATTATATACTGATTGATCGGAAACCAGACAAGGAATTGTTTTAAAGAATAAAAAATGTAATTGTTTATTTTGTTATTTGGTCACCCAGAAGTTTATATTTTAATTTTACCAGGATTTGGAATAATTTCTCATATTATTAGTCAAGAATGTGGAAAAAAGAAACATTTGGATCTTTAGGAATAATTTATGCTGCGCATTTATTTTTCTATTTTCCGGACGGACACTTTTTTTTCCTGAACAGCTGATACTTTTATGTCCAAAAGTGAAACGCCAATTTCACACAATTCCAATGACAGAATTCTGTCAGTAAAAATTTGTTGCTGGATTTCAATCGGGAAATTTTTTTCAATGACAGACATTTTTAATGATAACTATAAACGACCTGCCAAAAAATTCCAATGTTTGTTTTCAATGATGAAAACCAATGATAGCTATAACTGGCACCTAACAAGCGGCTTTCTGATAGCGTTCCAATTTTTTACTGTTCCAAAGCAATTGGGGCGTAAAGATCGTGGTTATGTAAAAACAATAAGAAATCATTATCTTCTTGATAATAGCCGTGTTGTTTTGGTATTCCATATATAGTACGGTGAGAAATTGCCAAAAAAACGATCCGCAGTAGTCCGGTTTTTATATTTGAAAGTTGATAAAATTGAATATTTGCCAAAATAATTTACCAAAAAATTCCAAACAAAATTAAAATGCACATGGAGGTGGTAGCATATTCTTATATGGTGCTGAACTATTCAGTTCTTCATCATTTAACACGAATCAAACTATCTCACTTGCACTTCATAAGAAACATCGAAACACTATTTGCATTATAGAAAGTGCTGTCAAACTTAATCAGTTTTAAATCTTCTTGTGCGGTGTAAACACCAAAAAGATTTATTTAATCTATACTGAGATAAACCTTTGGTGGAAACATAGCAAAACTTAATTATCTTTTCTATTGTTTTCTCTTGCAATATAAGCCCACTTAGTCCATTTTCACTAACAAAACTAAATAATATCAACAGTACCTAATAGATTGATTTTTTTCCCCAATGAAAAACACATGATTCCCAATGCACAATTACTCAACGAACACAGCCATCGAGATACAAATGCAATATCAATCGTACCAACATTTGAGAACGAAATCACATTCCATTCGAGACTCGTATAAATGTCAAAAACCTGTCCATAGTGAGATTCTACTCTAACTTTTATCGGTGTTATTCTCACTATGGATATTGTTTTTGTTATTCGTGTAAAATCCTACTTTACTATGGATAGATTTTCCAACAAAACACGGGTATTGTTATTCGTGTAAAATCCTACTATACTATTGATAGATCTTCCAACAAAACACGGTAATGTTTAAATCATTCTCACTTTGTTTCCGAAAATTCTCATATGATATAAGATGACTTATGAGTTATCAATTTCCTCGCTATATAAGGTTTTAAAAAATCTTGAGCCTTATGCTTTTAAGTTTTCATAGATACGTTTTAAGGTTAATTTTTCGTGCTTATTTCAAAAACGAATTTCGATTTTAGCTATCCCCGTCAATTTTAAAAGCATTCATTTTCCAAAATAATATCTGCATATTTTTATTTTAAAAATATATTTTCTTTAGGCTACACGCGATAAAAACAGAAATCGTTTTATCATTTTATGTTAAAAACTGTTTTGGCATAAATTATTCGGCATTTCTTTAAGTATTATGTAGAGAAGATGAAGACCAAAAACTAATAAGGATTTTTCAAAAACTGTATCGAATAAAAACTACTCCATCGATTTACATAGCCCTTTTTGTCAAATTTTAAATACACCGACAAACGAAACACCGTTTCCATTTTTATCTCAATGTAATGTACAAAAAAGTTGTTGCAAGAGACTCAAACACATAATTGTAGTTTATTTCCAATTTTAGACAACACAACTTCGATGAAACTTTTGGTTAATCGAAAACACTTTTTTGTCAAAAAAAGTGAATTGTAAGTTTCACTACTCTTTGGTCACTATTATTAATTTCTTCGTTTTCAAAAAATTCTTCGAAACGATTCATTTTTGTATAAATTTACAACAGCTTTTCAAAAGAAAATATTTTTGCTGTAAGCTGTCAAATTCTATTGAAGGATGGCTACGATATCGATGAATTAATAAAAAAACCTTTACAAAATCAGACAATTTAAAATTGATTTGAATCAACGCGTTAACCATAAAATTAAAAATTCATGTTTTTGCTGAATTCGTCAAAATTAAAAAAATAATATAGCCTATGTCCATTGTTTTCTTAACTATTATTTACTTCTTTATTTTCAAAGTTGATTTATTTTTTTTAACTAGTTTTCGACATCTTTTCAAAACAAACTCTTATCTGGAAATGAAATTTTCTCTTTGCATATTAGTAATACAAGCTTTTTGAAAATTCTGAACATTATTTGCTAAATTTATTGTTTGGTGAAACAAAAAGGACAAATACTTTGCAAAATAAAAAACTTTTCACTTTTCAGAAAAGAGTTTGGTGAAACTTATTTTGCAAAGAAGAAAACTTATCAATTCAATTCTCTTTGCAAATTTGCGTTTGGTAAAACGTAATTTGCAAAGTAAAAGTTCAAAGTAAAAAGTGAATAGTGTTTGGTGAAACAGGCCTGAGAGATTTTGAAGACGAATTTCAACCAGAACCATCCAAGCCCATCTGTAAAGTATAAGGTTGCCAATCGATCGGAAAGTATTTTAACAATTTCTAGAATTTACCTTAAAGTTTTGGACTTGTTTTTTCAAAAATTAAAAATCATGTATACGAGTGCAACATGGTAAGGATTATCCTACATGGGTATATTTCCTCACATGTTTATCATTATTATAATGCCCCCTCGTGGAGGTATGTAAATATGAATATAATCAGTAGGGACAAAATATAGGAACTATTTATAAAACATTTGTCACAAATCGAATTTAAATCGATTTGAATAATTCTTACCTCACGATTTTATCGATTTATCATAACATTTGAAGGATTTTATATTAAATTGAATTACATGGTCTTCCCTTATTGCCTTAGCCGTGTATACTTTTAATACTTGTACGTATAGTTCTTCAAAATGAAAAAAAAATAAAAATAAAAAAAAAACAAGAATAAGTTGAAAATGGAAAATAATACGAGGTTTCTGACTTCTTCAATTGTAGTAAAGTGTGTGAAGAAGTGAAAACTAAAGCAAATTCCTTAATTTTGTTTGTTTGTTTCTTCATTTTCTTTTTAAGTATAGCATTGACAAAGTATTTATGTACTAAAGTAAAAATGTTGGATTCTATTTTGTGTTTCAATGAAACAAGAACAACAACAGCAACAACAACAAAAACAACAATAATTTATTATGTTCTTAATTCTTTGTGTTTAACAGAAATTTCCACCTTCAAATCTATTTGTTTGTCCATATACGTTAATTTATCGTCATACGAAAAGATATCCATATGTATATTTGTTTGTAGATTTTTTCATTTCCTCATACACTGCCACAAAATATATAGTTTGGTTTTTAGTTTTAGTTTTATTGAGTCATTAAAATAACATATACAGTATACAAACATTTTGATAATTGTAAGCTAAAAGTCTATTGGTTTGGCCGAAAGCAGTCTGACATACTTTATATTAAAATTTTGATTTTGATTATACAGATAATAGATATTTAATTTTTGTTTAAAAATCTTCGATTACAATGCAGTTGCGATATTTAAATGTTTGAACGGTGAAATTATAAAGCACTTTCCAGGCACGGCATCCATTTAAGATTTGTAGGGTTTCTTCTAAATCCAATGACTGCCCTCCAAAATAATGAACTCTAAATTCTTTTAAAACGGGACAGACAGCTATAAAATGAAACACATCTTCTCTTTCATAACGGTTACATAAAGTACATAAAATAGGTAACTCAGGACGGGTGTGGTGTAATATCAAGGTTTAATAGTTTTCAGCTTAATCGGAAGATTATGTTTATTAATTCCATCGAATGTTCTTCTAGAAAATAAGTTTTTTTTTTGATTTAAGTAGTTATTCAATTTGCTATAATACAATCAGTGTTGAACAATCTGTTCCTTTGAAACAAATAAGGTTAAATAGCAAGACGGTTCTTCCTCCTAACTTAGTTGAACTCATTAAAATGAGAAACAGTTTTAGAAGAAGATGGATACGGACGAGAGATTATTCTTACTTAACTGAAACGAAAATTCTTACAAATTTGATCAAAGAAGGTATTTCGAGATTTAGAAACAAGGAATGGAACCAAAAATTAAGAGGGCTAGAGAAAGGTGGCAAACCTTTCTGGAATGTTGTTAAGGTTATTATGAAGCCTAACTTAAATATACCTGCATTAAAACTTGATAATGGGCTAGTAGCATTGTCTGGTTCTGAAAAGGCAAACGCTTTAAGCAAAATATTTACCGACTGCCATACACTAACCAATAACTCCACAACAAGTAGCAATGTAGAATCATTAGTTCTGCAATCATTGCATTCGATCAAATCCAGTATCTTAAATGATCAGGAAGAGTATATTTCAATTAAGGAAGTTATTGATGTAATCCTTGGATTGAAAACGCGAAAGTCAGCTGGCTTTGACAACATAAAAAATCTTTTTTTAAAAAACCTTCCAAGGTCAGGTATAAAATTTCTTTTAAATTTGTTCAATTCTTGTTTTAAGACAAGCTACTTTCCAATAGATTGGAAAAACGCTAAAATTATTCCAATTTTGAAACCTGGAAATGACGCAAGCAATCCTGTAAGTTACCGTCCTATAAGTTTACTAAGTTCTGTAAGTAAGTGTTTTGAAGAAATAATTAAAAACAAACTAATGGCACACATTAACAATAATAATATTCTGCCCCCTGAAAAATTTGGATTTCGACCGTACCATAGTACAGTCCACCAAACTGATCGAATAACTAGAATCATTAAAACCAATTTTACCAATGGTAGAAGTACCGGTATGGTTTTACTTGACTTTGAGAAAGCATTTGATTCTGTTTGGCATGACGGGCTCTTACACAAGCTTGTAATGCTCAACTTTCCAACGTGTATAATAAAAATTGTGAAGTCCTTTCTGTCATCAAGAAGTTTAGTTGTTTCTGTTAACAAAAATCTTACGGAAATCTTTGAATGTACTGCAGGCGTGCCTCAAGGATCCGTTCTTGGCCCAATACTCTATACAGTTTTTACTGCTGATTTTCCTGTTTTGCAAAATTGCAATAAAGCTATATTTGCAGATGGCACCTGTGTATTTTCTTCTGATTCACTTGGTTCCGTTATTGAAACCAATTTGCAATCGTCTTTGAATGCACTTAAACAATATTTTAACGACTGGAAGATTAAGATAAATGCTTTGAAAACTCAGGCTATCTTTTTTACTCGAAAAAGAAAAGCCTGTTTTTTGCCAAGTAACTCCCTCTTAATCAACGGCTTAGAAGCAAACATGGAAATCAAATGTTAAATACCTTGGTGTCCACTTGGACAGTAAACTAACTTTTGGAATTCATGTCCAAGAAATCATAAAAAATGTAAACGTAACCATTAAAATTCTCTATCCTTTTATTAATCGTAAATCAAAGTTAAGTCATGAAAATAAACTAATTATATTCAAAATTATTTTTCAAGCAATTATTCTATACGGATCACTTGCTTGGGGTAGCTGCACAAAAAGCCATATCCGAAGGTTGCAAACTTCTCAAAACAAGTTGTTAAAAATGATGTTAAACCTTCCTTGGCATTTTTCAACCAACGAATTACACATGTTAGCTAATGTTGAATATATTTCTGATAGAATTATAAAATTAAAAGCACGATATATGTAAAGTTTTCTGCGAAATATCTGACAATGCTTTAATTTCAAATCCAGCTTCATAGTTATAATATTCAAAAGACTGATTTTTGTTATCTACATATTTATATTTTCTTTGCTGTTGTTTATTTGTTAATTTATTTATTTTTGTAGATTAATTTATTTATTTGTTATTTATTTATTAATTTTGTATTTATTTATTAAATTATTTATTTATTTTTTAATATACTTATTAGTTTTGTATTTATTTTATTCGATTCTTATTATACACATTTATTTATTTACTCACTTATTTATTTTATTATTTATTATTTATTATTTTTGTATTTATATGTTACTTATTTATTTATTTATTGATTTATTTATTTATTTATTTATTCATGTATTTAGTTATTTATCTATTTATTTATTTATTTATTTATTTATTTATTTATTTATTTATTTATTTATTTATTTATTTATTTATTTATGTATTTATTTATTTATTCATTTATTTATATATTTATTTATTTATTTATTATTATATATGTATACATTTCTAAATGCTATTGATTTGTGCTCATTGACACTTTATCTGTTATTTATCTTTAATTTGTATACTGATACAGTTTTGTTGAAGTTAAATTTGAAATTTCGCACAGTTAGCTTTTGACTGCACTCCACCCCTTCTCTCTGTTTTATATATATTAATGAATGTATTTATTTATACTCTTTTGTTATGAAGGTTTTTCAAGTAGCTTTTCCTTCAACCAATACTTTATCTTTGAATTTTTTGTTAAAAACTCATTTAAACTCGGCAGTAAGGTAGATAATATACCAATCTCTGTAAATTGTGCAATATATATTTAAGATAAAAAAATAATGTAATATTTTTAGCTACAGTAAAAATCAATTCAAATCAAATCAAACAATCTGTACTGCGAATTCTGAGCTTCCTCCATAAAGTTTTGGTACAGTCTGTTTCCCGTTTTCTTTACCAATTCCTCCAATTTTGGTTTTAGGGATTCCACGAGTTTCATTCCCACCCTTATTTCTTCCATTCTTGAACACATCCTCCTTCATTCTATTAGTATATATATAATTAACTATTTGTATATAAATACTTTACTATAAAAACACTTATGATATTAATATTTATAGTTTTACTATCGAACAATATTGAAGTTCGATATTTTTCAGTTTATTATTATTCGATCATATTTTCTTGTATAATAAACATCTTGTTTAAAATTGTTCAAATTAATTTACTTCTTATTTATGAAATTTGACTTCTTGGAATAGCCATTCTAATACATTCGACATTAAGTGCATATATGCATATATATGTAAAAACTATGCCATTACTAAAAATTAAACGATAAATGCTTTAACAACGAATTGAAATAGTCAAAATTCACTACAAAAATAGTGAACATTTTGCAGTCACAGTTCGTAGTTTTGCAAGAAAAGTGTCTTTATTATATTTTTTCGGTAGGCACTATTTTTAGATTTAACACCTTTAGATCTTTTTATTTTGGGTGAAAGGTAAAGACTTCTAAGGCTCCACATGGGATTCAAAACCTAAAACCTTAAATGAGAATTATAATAATTTTTTTTTTATTCAATATCGTAAACTGAAACCTTTTAATGGAAACCCCTTTTTCTGTGAAGAGTTTTGAAAATCTTCAAGTATTAACTTAATTTCATGATTATTTCAAAAACCTTGTGCACAAAATCGGTCATTTTAAGGTTTAAACCTCACCTCAAGCTGCCTTCAAAACACGATTACAAACGCTGACGCTAAATTCAAAGTCCAACTTCAAACCTGAAGTAATCCATTTTTGGAAGTACAATAAGAATTTTTCAATATATAGAATATATAGAATGGGCAGGTTCAGACAACTTAAGGGACTTCATTTGCAGTCAACTATTTTCTTTGAACGTACATTTTGACAAAGGCAACTAGTTAGTCGGTAAATTGTCATAAACTTCAAATTCGGAACTTTACTTCACCAACCTCTACTTTCAGTTGATCGTGCAGAAACTATTAAAAACATAAATAAAACTTCACAGGCAAAGTACAAGTCAATCTCTACTCGTATTTTGTACTCTAAATAAATATTACTTATTCCTTTACCAATTTGATAATACAAATTTTTAAATAAAACATAAACTCGAATTGTGTAGAATATAAATAAATCACAAAGTAATAAAGTTCAGCTTGCAGTTGAATGAAAAAACATGATCAACTGTCATCTTGACATAAGTAGACTTCACTTGATAGATTTTTCTTGACTATAACGTTCCAGTCAACTTTCCAATGAAATTACCTTAATTGGAAGGCAATTTTTTGGCAGCTGGTCAATCAGATAATAGAAACTTGACTTACTTTCAAGTCCCTTATGTCGCCTGAACCTGCCCAATGTATTTTAAATAGCCCTCTATTTGGGTAGCTGTCATTTTTTGACATTTTAAAAGTCTAAATTATGCTATGAATGGATCAAAACACGCTTTAGCAATGAGTTAATAAGTTGGAATTGTAAAAATCCATTAAAAAATGGTGAAAACTTGAAATCAATTCGTAGTTTTGTAAAAAAAGTTTCTTTAACGGGTTATTTCTTTAAGAAGTGATCACACTTGGATACCGATACTTTATGATTTAACAGCTTTAGACCTTTTCCTTTAAGTTGAAAGATAAAGTATGGCAATGCCCTACAATCGATTCAAGCCTACAATTCTTGAAATAATTGAGGACATACAGTGAAAATTTCAGGAAAAATATATGCTGCTGTCACTGTAGCCAAAGCGGCTTAATTTTTTCAATATCGAAATGAAACCTCTTATAGCAAACCCAATATTTAATGATAAACATTCTTCTCTGGGGAGTTTATCACAATCTCCAAATATTAACTTAATTCCATGATTGTTAGAAAAAATTGCATGAGTAGCAGGAAAGCATAGTACTAGTTTTGTATGACATCCGCCCCCTGCCACGCCCACTTTAATTCATTTCATTTCATACTATTCAACATCCTTAAACGACCGAACTTCGAAAAAATTATTTTGTACTGCTAAGAAATAAATTCATACAAATTTTTACAATAGATGGCGCTTTGATTAATTATGCAAGTTCTTTATTTTTTAAACAGTCTTTGTATGCAAAAAAAGTAAAAAAATAAAAAAAGTCCATTACTTACTTTTTACAGTGTACAGCTACACCTCTATTCTTCTTAGTTTTCCCTAGCTAACCGAACTCTGCTAATCAAATTTAGAACAAGAACAAATGAAAACTATCAAAAAGAATCCTTACAAATGCATTACCTTAGATTTGAAAAAGACCTAAGCAAAAACTTTTCTTTTCGCGTGCATTTAGTTTCGCTGCGGTATCGTACTTTCTCGTACTTTTGGCGAAATCAACTGTGTTCGGTCGTCTTGTTTCGGTCGTGTTTTCTGTTCTTTTTGTTCTCGGTATTAAACCAACAAAACTTTCGAAAAGGATTACTATTTTTTTTGGATATATAGGTGTTTTCGATAAATGTTTCAAAACCGCTCCCCTTTGAGAGTTTTCAACTTTTGAAAGTGTGAAGAAGTTCAAATTTTTTGATAGTATCAAAGTTCTCATGCGTGTATATGGATTAACTTACTAATAATAATTATAATTTAAAAAATAATTAAATTAATAGAAATAAAATAAAAAAGTTTTTTGTCAACTATATATTTAATTAATTTTACAAAAGAGCAAAATGCCTGAGGAAAGTAGAAATCGACAAGATAATTCAATTGTTGACTATGACAGTGACGAGGATGATTTTGGAGGAAGAATGGATGAATTCGAAGAGGAGGATGAATTCGAAATTGACGAGTAAGTTAATATTCGAAATAGTTTCTTAATATTTTCTTCCTGGATTATTTTCCAAATCAATTATCCCGAAATTTGAAAAAAAAAATGGATTATTTTGCAGTGGCGAGGCGTGACTTATTTCTAAAGGTAAGTCGGAGAAAAATGAGTGGCTAGAAAAAATATCAGAAACGTACTTAATGAAATGTACTAGCTTAAAAAGATTTCTCAACTGAAACAACACTTATCGGAGTTGTTAAAAACAATCTACTTAAATAAAAAATTTGTGGAAATGTGTCACGTAACATATCATTCTTAAAGTGTTTATGGAGTGCTACAACTTTAAGGTGACGAAGAGATGGAGTTGTATACAAAACATTAAGTTAATTTTATTACGACTAAAAAATGATTATATCTCCAAAACAATTTTGTGCAATAAAAAATAACGTTTTTAACATCTGGTAAAATTTTGAGAAAAATCAAATTGACAGTTTTTTATAAAAAATAAAAACCAAAAAAAAACAAAACATTACTCAAAGTTGGTAAAAATTGAATTTCGACTCAAATATCTTTTCAAAAACTTGAGATTATGACTTCAAACTCATTTTATCTTAAAATAAATATTATTTTCAACATTCAGAAAAATTTTGAGAAAAATCAAATTGACAGTTTTTTTTACAAAAAATAAAAACCTAAAAAAAAACAATAATACTAAAACTTAGTAAAAATTTACTTTCGACTCAAAATAGCTTTTCAAAAATTAAAAATATTGTCTTCAAACTTTTTTATTTCACAGAAAATATTGTCCAAAAAAAAAAAATAAAATCCAACATTCCGTTTTTTTCATAAAAAAATAAAACCTACAAAAAATAGTATGCAAATTTGATAAAAATTGATGTTCGGTTCTTGATATCTCTTAAATTAATTTCATTCATCCAATTTGTAAAAATAAAAGAAATGCTAAAAATCTATTTCACAAAACTATTTCTTTATATGAAAAATATTTTGGTAATTTTAAAATTTTTAAGAATATGTAATTCAACTGACAACTTTTTTAACATAACGCGAAAACCTACAAAAATCTTTGCTTTCTTATTTAATAGATAAGCTCAATGGAGGTGTGAAGCGTCCTATTTCTATCACTTTTTTTCTTTAAGAAAATAAGTTTCCCAAAGCCATTATTTTTATCTAACAGCAAATCTATTCCTATAAGAGCCATTGTGAATTTTGAGTAACTAAAATTTAAACAAAATGCAACCACTTTTCACAAATCACTTCCAATTCAAACTTTAATTAACTTTTTATCTTTAATTAATATTTTTGTTGTTCACACTTTTATTCATAATATCTACACCTTGCACTGCAATCTGCTTGTAAACTGTATTTTAGAACAAAATCTCATTTTCCTAGTTAATTTTGGCTACTTGTGCCACTTAACTAAAATTACAGTAACTTTCTTCCAAAAATTATTCCACTACGCAATTTTCTTTAAGTGGCAACCCGAACTTCATAAACTTTATCCGCCGAATGAAGGAAAATAAAATCCAATAAGTCCATTAGAGACGGGTTACGTTTGGCTTTTTTCCTATACAGAATGAATGAATTTGTGTTTACTCTATGAAAATGAATAACAAGTTTAGTGCGTCAAGCCGTCAACGTACTGCTTTGCTTTGCTAGGCTCAACCTGACATGCGCATTGCGCAATGCGCAACACTCGTGTTTGTTTTTTGCACAAGCAAGTGAATTTTCAGATACATTAAAATTCATCGGATGAAAGTCGGTAAGCATCGGGTTATTTCTATGCTTAAGAAAGCGTTGGTTGAATAAAGAAGCACGCGCCTAGCGAGAAGTAGAAGAGAAAACGGGAGAGAAAACAAATTTTGTTCTATTCAGCGATAAAATAATAACCCGGCATACCTTTAAAGAAGAAAATACATGTTGATTGAATTATTGTAAAGTAATGTCGATGTCACAAGCGTTGCTGTTGTATGATTTGTTTATATACATGTTGCGTGAAGTTAGTTTGTTGATATTGAGATTTACAAAAGGTAAGTCGATGGGAATCGGCTTATATGGTGCCATCGCCACTGTTATTTTGTGTTTTTCAAATACTTGGAACAAAATAATCTCAAAACTTCTTGTCAATATCGTTAAAAGTTTTGACTATATCACTTCAATGTCATCTCTTAATCGTAATCGAATCGCTTAAACCTTGTTCCATAGAAAAATGGATTATTACATTTTCTTCACGTTATAAAATGCCTTACAAAAACAAGGTCATGTTCGAAAATATAAAATGAAATAAAATAAAATTGAAACACCAAAAATGGTTTTAAATCAATATATGTACGTTCTTCAACCACCGACCGATTTATATTATTTCTTTCTTCTTTCTTCTTTTTTTTTCATTTTTGTTGTCTCTCTTTCTCTTTATTAAAACGAAACACTATCATCACATGGCCTGGCCAGTAAATTGAATAACAGACAAAAATGCCCCCAAAGGAATTGAATTTGTATCGATTTCAGGATATCTCTGTTGGTGAAACTTAATAATAAGCTGCCCCATGAGGTCAGATCTCATACATATAATAATAATCTCTGAATCATCGTGAAGCATTTTTGGGTGAGTTCATCGGGTGATGTCCAAAAAAAGAATATACACAAGATGTACATATACGTACGTGAGTATACTTTTTGAGCTAGCGTTGCTAGCCATTCAGACAGCCAGCCAACCACCCAGCAGTGCAGCCATGCATCAGAGCATGAATTTCCTTCAATGGAGTATCTTTATAACATGTATAATATTTTGTCACAAAATGTAGAATATACATATGTACATACTTTCGCATACACGATGTAAATATTTCGCTGTAGTTGAACAGTTGAAATCTCGTATTTGACATGTTTGAAATTCTAAGAGCAACATCGAATCAGTCAAATTCGTCATAAATAATTATGGACTTATTTATAGCAAAAGATTTTTTCTGAGTTACAGCGTTCCATACATGGGCAGATACCACGCCCCCTTAATAGAAATGTGCACATTTTTGATTTTGCCATTATTGGCAAGGTTTTAATTTTGTGTAAAGTTTTAATGTTAATGAAAAGCGATTCAATACTTTGATGATTATTAGTGTTAATGTTTTTGAGATGCTGTATCTCAAGAACAAATCTTGTGACATAAAGTTGAAGTTTGTTAAAGTGTATATCCATGACTAGAAAGTTAAAAAATTTTGTTTTCGAAATATATATAGGATTATCCATTAAAGGCAGGTCGAAAGGTAGATGAGATATCAACAAGGTTTTATCTTTATTTGGGAGCCCTATTGGCATAGACCTATGACTTAAGAAAGCCCCACAAGAAAAAGTCTAAAAGGGTAAAATCACAGGATCTTAATGATCGATTTACGTCGCCTCGGCGCGAAATAACCACTACATGAAACACGCAGTCCTATAGCGATCGCCATTGACTGTGATGGCCTGACAAGCATCATTTTCGAAGAAGTACGGACCGATGACGTCTCCAGCCTAAAATCTACACCAAACGGTAGCTTTATTTGGATACATTGGCACCTCGCGAGTCTCGCATGGATTGATGTCATCCCAAATCTGGGAATTTGCATACCCACTCATCCAAAAATGGGCTCCATCGCCAGAGGTGATGTTCCGATAAAAATTGGGCACATCGTTGCTACTAGAGAACGCCTGTTTTGATCAAAGACACTCCATAAAAAGACCGGAATCTTTCGTACGTTTCACCCTTCAACACCCATTTGTTTACATTGTTGTATTTGTGATTTTGACATTAGATCCATGAATAATGGAAATCCAACAACAATTAGATGCGGTGTATTAACTTGTTTTGACAGATGTTGTTGATTTTTTTTACTGAATTGCTGTATGAGAATTTTAGATTTGATGTTATGTAAGATTTTTTCTTGATTAAGGTGATGTCACACTTTTATGTGCTTTTTTCTTAGTTGAAAATCTTAAATTATAGTTATCAAAACTTGTTCACTTTTTTGTAATTTTCAAATTACTTTTATGAAATAGTCATCGTTTTTAAATTCAAAAAAGAATTATTATAACATTCAAAAAAGATAATTTTTGCAACGTATAATTTTACCTGGATCAGAACTCTTTGCATTACATATAAAATTAAAAAAAAAACAATGTTTTACATTTTTGTTAATATTTATTCAAGTTTTCTTTACAAAATACAACAAATATCTTGTTCAGACAATTATAACTTTTTATTGAATTGGAAAGTGTATTTTACTCAGTACACCCATTTAAATGTAGTGAAGTTACAAATTAACAATTTTTTGCCACTTTCAATCAGAAAGACCCCTAGCAATAAAATGCAATAGCTAATGTCGCCGTGCGTAGCCACTAGGTGCCGCCCCCTTAAAAAAATAGTACTATATGTTTTATATCCAAAGGTTCCACCTACTAAAGTATGTACATATGTATGTATGTTTGGTTTGGTGGAACAAATTTTATTTAATTTTAAAATGCCATCTCTTGTTTCTAAGTCCCAACAAGCATTTTTCTTTCAGAAAGAAGTTTACTTGTAAGGTTATTTTTGAAAACGTATGATAGCTATTACTGTGTCCGAAATACTTCGCCAATATTACTTCATTCTTTTTTTCACATATACATTTAAACAAATTATATAGAATAACAAAGGCAAATTATTTATTTTTAAAAGTAACAAGTAACGACTTAAAAACATGATATTTTAGTGACACATTTGTTTGTGTTATTAATTTTATGTTTTTCTATCGAATTCTTATTAGCATTACAGCAGTTTTAGTTTATTACCTACAAAACACATATAAGAAACAATATCACAAAATACAACACCCTTTTTAGCCCACCCGATTTAATTTATTATCCCTATTATTCTGCATTAGATTTAATAAATTTTTTCTTATCAACCAGTGTTGCAACATAATTGTCCATTTTATTCTTCGTATTTTCTCATCAACTCGTGGTGAATTGACTTTAGCAGTGGTGAATTGATATTAGAATAATGGTAGACGTTTCAGCTTGTAGGCAAACCAGAATGACAGATTGGTTTCCGGTCTTTATATAGAGTGTCTTTGGTTTTGATAATAAAGTTTTATCATTTGCAGAAATTAAAAGAAACAGTATGGCCGCCACGAGCTGTCAAAATCAACCCGTTCCTATTGGAAAACCCTATACATATGATATCCAAACAACGAGTTGTTTTTAGAAGAATTCAATAGATGCTTGCTTTATTGAAAAAAAAAGTTTGGCAATTTCCTCGATAGCTTCACAAATTCCATGTTTAAGGTCTAAAATCGATTGTGAAGCTGGCATAGCTCTTGTCTTTCGGGTGGTCCCAAAGAAAGATTTCGGTTGACAATTTCGATCACATCATCGAAAATAACACGTTCAATTTTTTTACATAGTGGCGCCTGTTTTTCTTTCTTGTGTGACATGTAGCGCCGCGTGCCATTTTGTTGAAAAGAAATGTGGACAACATCACTATCCATGAAAAATCACTAATCAACAATGTAACCATTCTCGTTGTCAAAGGTCCAATCACTCCTTAAACCCACAAATCGCACCAAACAGTGTCACTGCTGAGGCTTTTCAAAAACCATTCTTAGATTTTTCCAGAACTAAATGTTTATTGGCCTAGCCTTAGCCTTCAAGCTTAAAAACTTAGTCTTCATCACTGAAGATGAACTTTTCCATTCAACTCCGGAGTTATGTTGATGCATTTTAAAGACCCAATCGGCAAAGATACAACGTTGCTGATGGTGATAGACCAGTTGGAGTTCCTGTGTTAGCTTAACGTTAAAAACGTTTTAAAATCAACAAACGTGGGTTTCCGCCTATAAAACAAGCTGCAGCAGTGATGTTCTCAGTTGTTGTTGGGCGATACACACGGCTTTGATTCTCCAAATCACTAACTTGTTTCAACAGCTTATATTTTTCAGCAATTACCGACTGAGAGGGTGATTCACTGCCATCCAGTTTTAGTTTTGCGAACAGTGACTGAAAAATGTTTATATTCAATTTTAACAAATTAAATGCGTTGTTGAAGGGGTTATCGTTCTATTTTCAGTAATGGCGTTATTAATACTTTTCAAATGTCAAAAGATGACAGCATCAACAGCTACCCCATTATCTGTTACAAAAATACTGGCACACAATTTTAAATATCTTAATTTTAATAATTGTTAACGACTAAGCATTTTACTAGTTTGAATTTATATAAATATTTAGAAGTCCTGTAGCTGTTTCAAAAGTTTAATTGTTTTTCTATTAAAAAAAATGCTAGTAAAATACTACAATTCCCTTTTATTAAAAACGGTTCATTTGAACACATCTAAATAGTGACAGTTCGTGTAAAAAATAAAAACATATCAAACAAACCTAATTCTGGGGAACAGACCTATTCATTTAAAATGTCAGAAATTGTGAAAACTTTATTAATATTTTAAGAGGGAATACGATGCTAATTTCGTATCTTTTTAAACTTGATATTCAGATAATTTATTAGTGCTATGATTAGAGAGCACCATGTTTTTGAAAACGCATTGATAAATTTTCTCTTCAAATTGCTTTAAAAAATCATCAATTATTAACCGGTATTAAAAGCCAATATTCTCGTCTTAACAAAAATTATTTATACGAGATTTTGACTGTTTGACGACAACATGCATGCATAAGCTTCAATGCTCTTTGCCAAACACTAGAGAAATGCATGCATCAATGATTTTTGCTGCACGTACAAACATATAAAGTAGATACTTCAAGGGTGCTTACGTACCTATCTTAAGCATAAACTTTAGAACAAATGAAGAGAGAATATAATATACTTTAGATCCTTTAGTATACTTTATTCCACATGAATTTACAATTTTACAAGACGAGTATACACATACATAATGTAGGTATGTACTGTTCATAGTTTGACTTTGTAAATTTTGTAAATAAATTATTTAAACTCTGTTGCAATCATCATACATGCACTGTACAGTACATGCTCATGCACTTCTTTCTATGCCTTAAACAAGAATTCAAAGGATATGTTTATAACATACTCGAATAATGACAGATAAGTGAGAGAAAGAAAAACTTTCTTAACCTAAAATTGAAGGAAAAATAACGAAATATTTTGAACGTGACATGTTCAAGTCTTGGGATTTGAATGCATTGACGACGACAAAAAGGACGACAACAACGATGAGCGACCATTGGGCTTTATATTTTCATCCTGTTAATGGAAGTGACTTATGCATGAAAGGATATGAGTAGATGGTCTTTCCTTTGTTTGACATGTTAAGCCTTCTCTAAAAAAAAAAAATGTTTACATGTCACATGCAAGCATTAGAATTATGTAGTTAGGTGCTTTAAAATTCCTTTAAACACGAATAGTATATAACATTCATTGTGATAGGTAAATACATTTTATATATTCTGCTCGAGCACATAAAATTAGCTTCATATATAGCTTTAACTTCAGAAAGATTTATGAAATGTCAAAATTTACAATTTAATTTAGAAAAATATGTATATTGAGACTTGACAACTTTGGACTTTCATTGTGAATGCACACTTGAAAGAAAGAATTAAACTGTCAATGTCATAGATCTCAATTACAGTGTTCTCATTGGCCTCTTTTGAAGTGGCTTATTTTGATTTCGTATCATTTTATCTTCATTTCATTTGTTAGTCAAAAGAGATATAAAAGTGAAACAGACATTTTAATTTGTTTTGAAATGGAAGAGATAAAATGAAGAAACGTCAAAATAAGTCGTCTTATGTCGCTTTTATTTGGAATTTCGGAAGCCTGAAATATTTTAACTTTGAAATCAGAATCGAAATCAAAAACACTCTATATGAAGATATAAATCTTTCGCACGTATCACCCTCCAAAACCCATTTGTTTACATTGTTGTATTTGTAATGTGGACGAATTCAACGAGAAAAATTGACGTGTTTTCACGCATACATAGACACAATTCCTGAGTTTTTAGGGGAATTTTCATGAATTAGAGGAGAAATTACACGCACACTAAGAAATACTTTATGAGGCCAGTTTCCGGTTTAGCTTGTAGGCAAACCAATTTGGCTACCGAGGATTTATATCTTGACTAGAGTGTTTTTGATCGAAATCATGATCACATTCTTATACGAATGTACATAAACGTCAAATTTTTCGTAATTGGGCGAATTGATTTTCTTTCAACAAACATTATTTTTGATTTTAAATTTTTAACATTAAAAACAAATATACAATTACACCAAGCGTCAAAATCGTCAAAGGATTTCTAAGACATTTCGAATTGGCAAATAAAAACGTCATCAAAAAAGAGTAAGGTGCCAGTTATACCGTTGCTCCCAAAATTAAGCGTACAGTCAATATTGAGAATTAGTTATTTTTTACTTTTCATTATTAAGATGCAATGTTTTTGGAAAATTCTTTTTAATTTCTATTTTTTATAATTTTTTTTCTTACGAATACATGAAAAACATTACTTAAACAAAAAACAAAAGGTAATATTAAAAAAAACTTAATTATCTCAACATTTCATCACACAAAATTGAGCGTACACTTTGTATTTATGGCTTCTTAAATCAAGTTTTCCAAAAATATACCGCTCTATTTACTATTTTTTTAAATTGAATTTGAATCCAGTATTTGTCGCAGAAATAACTTTCGTTTCAATATTCACTTCCCAATTTTTTTTGTGAAAATGGCAGAAAAAAGAAAAAAACATTGCTACAAGACATTTAATTTTAAAGCTACATTTAAACAATAAATCTTTACGCGAAATTGGTGAAATCGTCGGCCGAACACATTCAACGGTTCCAAAAATACTTTACAAATATCGGTATTAAGGTACGATCCTAAACAAACCTGGAAGAGGACGAAAAAAAATCTTTTCTCAGCAAGGCGAACGAGTAATTTTAAGAAAATTCAAAGTAAACCCCAAAACGAGTGTACCAAACTTGGCGGCCGAAATTGCGACACTTATTGAAAGACCAGTTTCAATCGAAACTGTTCGTCGCGTTCTTCGGAAGAATGATTTTAACGGCAGAGTTGCTCGGAAAAAACCTCTTATTTCCAAAATTAATAAGCGAAAACGTCTTGAGTTCGCTAAAAAGTACCTCAACAAACCCCAAAGTTTCTGGAACGATGTTTTTTTTTTTGGACGAGACCAAAATTAACTTATTTGGATCTGACGGAAAGCAAATTGTTTAGAAAAAGTCCAATACTCAGTTCAAGACAGAGAATTTGCGTGCCGCTGTTAAGCATGGGGAGGTAATGTTATGTTATGGGGGTCAATGGCGGCAAATGGGACTGGGAACTTTGAATTTATTGACACAATCATGGACAAGTGGAAATTTTTGGACGTTCTTAAAAGAAATATGCGTTAGTCTGCAGAAAAACTGAATTTATCAGCAATCTTTCACTTCCAACAAGATAACGATCCAAAACACACAATGTTTGTTGTGAAGGAATGGTTGCTGTATAATTCCAGAAACCAGCTCAAGACCCCACCCCAGTCACCGGACCTCAATTCCATCGAGCATTTGTGGGAAGAAATAAAGCGAAGGTTGCAGAATTGCAACCCAACCAATAAAAATCAATTAAAAGCGAAGATCACCGAAATTTGGGAAAATATACCCCAGTCTTTTACTAAAAAAAATTGTTGAATCGATGCCGCGGCGACTAGAAACTGCTGTGATTATATCTAAAGGTGGCCCTACAAAATATTAAAATTTAAATTTGACCACTCATTAACGTTTTTCTAAGCTTTGAATTCCAAGTGCACGCTTAATTTTGTGCCGTGCATTTGATGTTTTTTTTAGTTTTTTTAATTTTTATTATTTTTAGTAATAGTTTTTGTTATTTTTCCTCTTGTTAATTTAACATAAAATATTAAATAAAAGAAAATTGAAAAGAAAATACCAAAAACATAAATTTTAATCATTAAAAACAGTAAAACAGTTTTTTTTTGCTGGTGTACGATCAATTTTGAGAGTAACTGTAGCTATCATTGGTTTTCATTATTGAACATTTTGTTTTAAGATTTGAAAGCGATTAAGGGAGTAAAATGTGTAATGTTTGGTGTCAAAATGAAGCTGATCAGAACGAGTAGTTTCAGACTTTTTTCTTTAATATTTTGCCGTGCGAAACAACTGTGTTAAAATTGAAAAAATTGAGAATTTATGCATGTGTACCTCTTTGGAAACATATTTTTCTATATTTATCCTTTTGGAATCAGATAGATCCAGAGTTTAAATAGGTACCTGAATAAGTACGATAGTATCTGTTTAGGTTGGCAAGTTGTTGCGTAGATAAAAATGTAAAGAAGTTTCTAGGGAATAATTTTATTAAATTAATGTATTAAACCAGAAAAGTAACAAAATTAATTTAAGAACCTACAATCCTCCTCATCCTCATTTTGGTTGTTTCAAAAAACGAAAAAAATAGCAAAAGATAGTGTAATAGCTTTTTGCATTCTTAGGAAAAAGAGCATTTTACAAAAAATTCTTTTAAAGTAAAAAATTTTAAAATCTCTCCTTCTAGACTTAATTTGATTTGAAGAAAAAAATGATAGTTAAATTCAAAATTAATATTTTCTCCAAAATTTAAATAAAATTTTCATTTATTTAAATTTTTTAATTATTTCAAACTATTGATTTTCACGTTTTTGACATGTCAATTTTATATTGTAATTAATTCAAAAGAAACAGAAAATGTAAACAAAAATGTAAATAAATATTGTACAAAATATCAATAATGGCAAATAAAAGCTTATAATTATAATAATAATAATTGATTTTCACGTACGTTTCAATGTTCAATGAACTAAAATGACAATTTTATGTACAAATATGTAAATTGAAATGAAATTTTATCGTTTACATGGCTGTTCTAAAATAGTTTCGTATGTTTGTCAGGTGTAATTAATTATTTAACTAATCACGTTACAAAAAATGCCATTCTAATTATAAGAAATTTAATTTAGGAATTAAGATCAACAAACCTTAATATTGAAGAAATATACTTCAAATTAAAATTAAAATTGACTTAGTTTTTTATTTCTTACTAAATCTTTGTCAATTTTAATTTTCACCTCTATTATTATTGATTTATTTGTACGGTGCTAACATCACATCAACTAAAAAGAGTTTTGTTATTTTAACATGAATATATTTTCGATATATGTATATTAAAAAAAAAAGAGGCTGGGATGCGACCCACACTTATAACTACCCATCCCGTTTAATTATTCTACAAAATTTAAACATAAAAAAAAATATGTTGCATATGATTAAATAGTTTGATTTCAAAATCTATTTTTGTAAACGAGATTTTAGCCAAAAACCAATTTTTACCAATGTTAGTATCATTTGCGTAATATTTTTTCTATATTTTAATTTTGTATGAAAAAACTGACTGTTGGATTTTTATAAAAAAATTAACTGAATTTCGAAAACAATATTTTCTGTGAGATAAAATTAGTTTGAAGCCAATGTTTTTAATTTTTAAAGTAAATTTTTGCCAAGTTTTAGTATTGTTTTTTTTTAGGTTTTTTATTTTTTGTACAAAAACTATCCATTCGGTTTTACCAGATGTCAAAAAAGTTATTTTTCGTTGCATACAATTATTTTGGAGATAAAATTATTTTTTGTTTGTAAAATATTCGAGGGGACATTAATTTTTTGTTCAGTTTTTTTGATTTACAAAAAAAACGTTTTTTTCCCAAAATTTAATTGGTTCACCTTTTTTTTAAATTGCTATGGCAAAAAAAAACCACCCACTCAATTTGTTTGAGAATGAAAGAGTGAAAGCTATAACCGACCTTAAATCTGAACACTGTCAAGAACAACATCATTTTGACGTTAGGCATTATCTATACTTAATACTTAATATTATAAATGCGAAAGTAACTCTGTCTGTCTGTTACTCAATCACGCCTAAATTACTGAACCAATTTGCATGAAATTTGGTATGGAGATATTTTGATACCCGAGAAAGGACATAGGCTATTTTTTACCCCGGGAAAATGACGCATTCCCTTGGGCCGATCGCTTTTACGCCTAAACTACTGAACAGATTTAAATGAAATTTGGTAAGGAGATAGTTTGAGACTTAAGAAAGTACATGAGTTACTTTTGACCTCGGGAAAACAACGCATTCCCATGGGAAAAATTACTTTCCGGGGAATCTGATCGCTTTCGCTCCTAAACTACCAAATATTTGAATAATATTTGAATTAAATTGGTATTACGGGAAAACAACGCATTCCCAACCCTTCTCATAAGTTGAGATTGAAGGTTGGTGTTTCAGTCCTGTTAATGAGAAATCTTGACGCATCAAAGTTATGTAATGGTACACGGCTACAGATTACTCACCTAGGACGAAATATTATAAAAGCTATAATCATGACTGGATAGCAAAAGGAAAAAATGTTTTAACTCCCCGCATTCCGATAATTCCAATCGATTTGCCGTTTCAGTTTAAAAGAGTGCAGTTTCCTCTGGAAGCAGCATTTGCAATTATTTGCAATAACAATAAATAAAGCTCAGGGGCAAACGCTAAAAGTTGCAGGTGTAAATTTGGAAAAAAACTGTTTTTCCTATGGACAATTATATGTAGCGTGCTCACGAGTCTCAAACCCACAAAATCTTTACGTTCTGGCCAAGGAAGGAAACACAAAAAACGTCTTATATAAAAATATATTGCAGTAACCTATCTTCTTCTTAAAATGTATTAACCTAACGTCCTAACCTATGACAATCACACTTAGTATGGCCTCACCCCATCTCCGCACAATTCAAACATACGTACAAAAAAGTACAGCTCAGTTTTTTTTTATACTACTATCCAAAAAAAACTATCTAATGCGGACGAAGTCGTGGGTAAAAGCTAGTTTAAAATAAATTTGTCAATTTATATTTCCAAAATCTCGGTGATTTATGTACTTTTAGAAATATAAAAAAAAATTCTTATTTTTGCTGTCAAAACTCAGAGAATAGGAATTTTTGGATTTGATTTCTTAATTACATATTATTCTTTATAGCACAACTAGCTGACCCGACAAACGTTGTTTTGTCATATAAAGAATTTCTAGAGAATATTTTGCTAAAATATTTTATTAAAATTAATTCTTTAAAATTATAAACATATCGTTAATTATGACAATACTACAAAAAAACTATATCAATCCGTTATGCAACAGAGTGTGCAATATTTTTTGTGATCCCATCTTTAGCCAATACAAACAAACTGGATGGTTTGCCCACTCGAAAGCACGCCACGTATAATTGTCCGTGTGAAAAAACATGAAGTGCTCAAATCTAAGTCGTAGACAGACATCGTTTGGCCTTGAGACTTATTGATAGTCTTTGCAAATGCCAATCTAATTGGAAATTGAAGGCGTTTGAATTGAATTGCTACATCTGTGGGTATAATAGGGATTCGAGGTAATAATATATTTTCACCTCGGAATTTGAGATTTAGAATTATGGCTTCGATAGCATTTTTCATTATTTTTTTAATTACTAATTACTAATGCTTCGGTAGCATTACAAACTGTATCTGTAACTGTTTGACACCAAGTCTCCTGGTAACAAATGTTGTATCTTGAGATTTAATTCGTTGACATCCACATTTTTTGCTGCTAAAATTGATCTTTCTGCCAGCCATTCATGATTTGTATATTGTCTGTGTACATCGGGAAATATCTAGTCAGTGAAAGCGTCTTGTGAATCAATAATCGTGCAGAAATCGACCGGTAATTTTATGTATCCAGTTTCATCGGTAGTAAATTTTCCGTCACCTATATCTAACAGTTGTTTTGAGAATGTTTCAGCGGATGGATCTTGAAGCATTTGAACACGTAATTTACTTTCAGTTCTACTTGTGGCCATGGATGATTCTTTTTTTATATTGCACACCGCGTCTGGGTTTTTTTTTAAATATTTAGTGCCAGTTTAAAATTAAATACTGAATGAGCTGTTCTGCCTCCAACCTATAAAGTTGCCGCAATCTCAGAAGATGCAACAACCAATGCGGTACCATTATTTGATCCTATTTTAGCAAGAATTAGCGAAATAAGAAATGTTTTGCCAGTTCCACTTGGTGCATCCAAAAAAAAAATCTACCTTGTCCTGCCGAAACTGCGAGTATGATGTGGTCAAAAATGGTGCTTTGTTCTTCATTCATTAGTGGGACATTGCGAGCAACAATCGCCGCTATTTCTAAAATATTGTATTGTAGTTCACAATTCAATTCAGTGTCTATTAAATCAGATGCATTTCGATTTGATGAATGCATACCGAAATGACTGAGTGGTCAGTTGGCATTGATAACGCAAAAATCGTCAATAGCATTCAATGCTTCATTGTACTGTACATAGCGTCACTGAATACTATCGTAAGATCGTTGCACCGTGTACGATGTTGATGCAATTAAACCATAGTACTTTGGAATATAAAAAATAGATAAAAACCTATTCTCAGACCTACCGAATGTATATGCAAAATTTCATTGAAATTGGTTAAGCCGTTTCGGAGGAATATGGCAACTAACACTGTGACAGGAGAATTTTATATATTAGATTTAGAAATAAAGAATAGAAATTCAAAGTTAGTTTGACTCCTTAGTGAATTTTGTTTATATTTCTGATTGAGAAAATTCTCAGCAATATAAACTAGCCAAATACATACGTAGAAATAGACTCCCTGTCATACAAAATATGCTCTCATCTGTCACTAGGTGCCGTGTTTGAAAAGCCAAGTAAATACTGACAGGTCTAAAATGTTCTGCCAAATCTAAATCTTTAAAGTCTAAATATGTAACTAAATTGTTGACATTTTTATTTCATTACTAATGATTCCTTTTTTTTTTTCTTGTCTTTTCAGGGAAGAAGGGTAAGTGCAAAATAAATGTACATTCATTCTAGACGATTTAACATTAAATTCAATTTGAAACTACGTATCGACAAGACCACAAAAAATAAAACCAGATTCCTTAATTAATATATATGAGGAACCTTTAAAAAAAAAAAGAAACTGAAAATAATAATAATCATAACAACGTGCGTGACACAGCTGCACAGTAGCAATTGCCCGCAGGATAAATGTGGAACAACCAATAAATGGAAGTTAAAATAAAAATAAAAACAACAACTGTATATTTGCGATGATATGCAATTAACGTTCGAACAAGTATATCCACCTACATAGTAGGAGCTTACATACCTAAAGTAAGTACATGTACTCTACATACAGCTGCGGTCAGAAAAATAGCTCCGCAGGACATAATTATGAACTTTATAAAGTAAAAAAACTGATTTGGTTCTAAGATTCTACAGTTGATTTCTGTTAAATCAATTAACTTTTAAGCTTTTGCATAGTTATGGAAAAATTGGATTTAAAATTTTGGCAGTCAGAAATAGAACTGCACCCAAATCACAACAAACAAAATTAAAATTACACCTTTTTTTTAATTAATATTATGTATTTATTTTCAAACTTGTTGAATTTGTGGTTTAACCCAATATTCCTAAATAATTATCCAAAAGAATTTCAATCGGGTTTAAGTCTGGCGACTATCACCATTGTTATAAGTCAGATGCAAAAGACAACATCTGAACTTCCAGATCTCATAATACTAGATCCCCTATATTTAATAATTTTAGACTTGTATTTATGGTTGAGCTCGCAATTTCACAAGCCGCTTCCAGCTTACAACTCACTACATTGCTTTCATCTGTCCACAAAACATTTAAATCGTTAAAAATATTTCAAATTTAATTTCTGTTCTATTTTTTTACCGCAACTGTATGTATTGACGATGTACTGTAAAAAGTGAACAACCTACAATATAATTATTGTGAGTGATTGAAGAACACATTGTTTGTAAAATTATCCTTATAACAGTGATTTTATACACGCAAGTTTCATACTATACTCTGTCCAACAAAAATAGTCAGTACAGAGAAGATAGGACGTTTACCTCTCACTCTGACTGAAGTGAAATCTCGTTAAGCTGTGAGAGAGAGCAAATATTACAGGGTTTCCGTAGTGCCCATTATAAATTTCGAAAAAGCTCTGATAAATATTAGTAGGGATACCAACTTTTTATTTTAAATTGAAAGTTAAAAATAAATTCCGTTTAAGAAAATTTATAAATTATGTACATAATCCCGAATTCAAAAACCCCTTTGTAAAAACTAAGAGTATTCGATTCTGTATCACACAATATTCACAAATACACAATTTATAAACAACACAGCACAGATTTATAATAAAATAAAAGCAGTTCTTTTTGGCACTGATTATAAAACACCGTATAAATAAACACTTTTTCAAAGAATATTTTTTTTATGAACAAAATCACTATTTTTCACCATCTATAACTACACCATGTATTACAAATAATTTTCGCTCAAACTCAACCCTTTGCTTCCTAGTGGTTTCGCAATTAAACCAAATACTCTATATTTTTTCTTTATATTCCTACTGGTTTTTTTTTTTTATTTTTAGTGAATATTATTTTTTTTGTATTTAAATGCATTATTCATTATACACATTCTATATAAATTTTAAGTTTTTATACAAATATTTGAAAAAGTTGACATCTCCGGGAACAAAGGGTTAATTTACGAAGAATAATAAATAAACTTCACTTACCGAAAAACAGCAAGCTACAACACCATTCCCATATTTGTTCTCAAAAGCTTTTAAAAAAGCACACATTCTGAAAGCTCCCAAACAAAATCCAAAGAAAAATCCACCATGATTTGCATTAACGTGGAAATGGTAACTCTAATAACAATCTGCTTATTTTCAATACATACGAAGAGGGTTGTTTGTGAACACATTATTTATCAGTGGCAGTGTGGCTTTGGCTGCGCATGGTAAAGGTTGTGGGATGTACGCTCGTCGAAGCGTAATTACAACAACAATTTATGTGTAAGTCAGTGGTTGAATTTTCTTTTTCAGTAGGTAAAAAGGGAATAAAACCACTGACTGGCACCATTTGCAAGAAAAAAGCTCTCCCATAAGACGTGTACTGACTATTTTTGTTGGACAGAGTATAGGTATTTTTACCTACACAACGTGTACTTATTTGCGTGCAGCTATGTCCTTATTTAATAGCTTTCTTTTAATAATTTTAATAATTTATTATTATATTTATATGTGTTGTGTTTATATTTGTGTGTGTGTGTTAAAGGTATAAACTACTGTAAAAAAAGGTAAGTTTTAAAACCCAACAAAATAAAGGTAATTAAATTTAAGTTTATTATTATTTCTTGTTTATTTTTTTAGGCAAACATTGTTTTTAAAAATTATAGTGTTCGTACAATAAAAATATATGCCCTTAGAAATATATCCTTATGTAATAATCTTAAATAGCTCCACGGAGGAGAATGTGATAAAGATATAAGGTTTTGAAAAGTTTTGTTTTTGTATACTTATACTTGGAGTTGATTAGGTTAAACATTTATCAAAAATATGCATTTGTGCCTTTTTTCCATAAGGTTTATGGTTTCATTTTCCATTCTGCCTTGTATGTAGTTTGGAAAACTGTCATGTTCGAAAATCATTTTAAAAGTATTTTGTCATAGGTTATAGAATTTTTACAATTTCTGATTAAAAGGAAAACTCATAAAATTTCCTACAAATACTTTAAAACGTATTACAGGTTCCTAGATCACTTGTAAGGTGACGCAAAAGTTTTCACCTGATGTTATTTTTGTTTATGGTAAAAAAAACTTTTGTTCTACTTTTAGATTATTTGCTGTCTTACTTTTTTCATTTTCTAAAAACATTGACTAATTGGTCATTTCCAGAAGTCTTCTTTTTTAGACATGGGTTCGGAATCCTACTTCTGACACCATGTTATATAATTTTATCAAACGTGTTTGCAAACAAACATGGTATACATATTTTGAATAGTAATTGTAATCGACAAAAGTGATTGGCTTTACTTAATAACTTCACTTATTGTCTTGAGTTTTCGACTTGACTTCTAAATGGCTTCGCTTAAAAAAATTAATATGTAAACAAGAGCTATTGTTACCTAAGGGGTTTTCCAAAAAGAACTTGAGAAATATTCTATCGGCTTCCAACCTTGAGTCAACTTGATCTTATATGGGTTTAAACCAAGATAAATAAATAAATTAGGTCGCGCAACAGTCCGTTGAGAACCAGAGCCTAATGACTTACAACTCTCAACCATTCCTGTGTGCGAGTAATGTTCTCAGGAATGGAGGGGACCTACAGTTTTTAGCCAAATCCGATCGGCTAATTTGAGAAATCACTTTTCACGACAAGAATTACTCTTGGAGGATTTGTCAATTCCTCGCAAGAGGTAGTACCCGTGAAGAAACTGTAGATGGCACAGGCAGGGATTGAACCCAAGACCTCTAGCATGACATTCCAACGCACTAACCATCATGCCACGGGTTGTAAACCAAGATCCTTACTTAAAATACGCCACAATATGGTCTGAACGATGATTAATTTTTAAAAACCCCTTTGGAATTAACTGATTTGGACCGTTTGCTCCGGACGTCTGAACGGCTGCGATATTTGCGACAGTTCGACTAATCTCTTATATCACTAACACGGCAAAGTCACGCAAATGTTTGTACTAAACTTGTTAATACTTTGGCCTAGAATCACGACCGAAAATTGGAGCTTTCAAATTTGCGGTCGCCGACTCCAAACTTCGGTAAAAAATGTTTACAGAAATTGTTCGGTTATGTACTTTACCATGATAAAATTGTTGAGCTTCCTGAATAAATTGAAAATGACAGTTCGATGAGTAGTGAAAGGCTGCGTTCACAAATAAAATTCAAAGTTTTCAAATCCCTATTATTAAACATACTTTTAAAAATTGGGCTTATTCCACTTTACAAAAGTGAAATAAGGCCAATTTTCAGCAGTTGGTCATATTGCACTTTGACGAAGTGAAATAAGGCCAAATTATTTTGAGAAATAAGACAAACTTATTTTTACGGTGAGGTATGTAGGGGAGCATGCATGCCGTCCCCTGCTTGGCCACACTATAGAATTTGGGGTAGGTGCGATGTTGAGTATATGCAAAATTTCTTTGCATTTATGGCTTTATTTCAGTTTTGTTAAGTGTAATAAGACCAACTCTCCAAAATTCCCTTTATTACACTTTACAAATAGTGGCTTTATTTCATGGTACCTTGCTTTAAAAAAAAAAAAACATTAACATTAATTTTGAAGAATTTTTCAATGAAGAGAGTTTAAATAATTTTTTTCTTGTTGCAAAAAAGTTTAACTAAAAGTAAGAAAAAATAACTTAGAAATAAAATAAAATGTAACAATTTTGTTACACTTGTAATATTGTGACAACACTGGTCTGCACAATTACCGACATTTTGACATTGATTTATATTTATACGACATCAAATGGTTTTCAAACAAAATTGAAAAGATTTAAAAAAAAGTTAAAACTGAAAAAATAAGTATTTATTTTTTTTGAAAAAATTTAATTTTCTCCATGAATGCTTAATCATCGGTATTTTTCCTTAAATTTCTATTTCTTCATTATGCATTTCCGTAAATTTTCGCATGACATAAATTCCTTATTTTAACGCACCCTCCCTCTTATCCTTAAGAGGAATTATTCACACATTCTAAAGAAATACATATAACTTTTCATTAAAAAAAATCCTTTTATGCGTCAGAAAATCCTTCCCTTCTCCCTTCTGTCTCTCCTGCTGGCCTCCCGCCCGCCCGCTCACACAACAATAATGGTTCATTGGATTTTAAAAGAGATGGTAATTTTACTATATTTCAAACCCCCCACAAGCTGTCACACCAAACAAAATTATTTAATTATCATGCTGTTACCGATGCCAAATCTGGCTGAAATCCACCCACTTTTAATTCTAAATTAAATTTCCGCCTCCATGACAGCCATTTCGATAGCTTTTTCTAAACATTTGCATTTTGTACATACGTATATACCAGGTGAACCTACGCTCCCTTAATATTCCCCCTCCCCTGATAGAGTAAAAAATAGGTAAATATTCACAACAAAACGTTAGCATGCATAAAAGAACCAATATCCTTTTCATAGAAATTGGCGCATGTGAATGAATAGAGAACAAAATATTAAAAAAAAAGTTTCGATTCGAAGCTTAGTTCGAAGGATTCTGTGGTAGTTTTGTTTTCCTTTTTCATCTTTTACGTATTTATGTACAGTTACCTTTACCAACATCGTAACATCTGGTGTTTTTAGACAACAAGAAACTGGCATCAGTTCAAAACCATGACGACTTATATGTACCTCTAGTCGTACATTTGAATATCCTGGCCATATAAAAATAACATTCGAATAATTCCATTTGACACAAAATATTCTACTGCATCGACACCATATAGTTCGTAGGGTAGGTATGTACAGTACATATATATAGTGTATTCTAGTTCAAGATAAAAACACATACAAAAAGTTAAGAGAGTTGCCACAGTCAGAAGAGGAAGGCTAAAAAAAAAATACCGAGTTTGAGGAAAAACGTTGACATACGTGGAAGTGTGTAGGAGTTTGAGGTTTCCCTATATATGGTACATAAATGGCAGCATATTAGAATACTTTTCTATTTAACAAACCAATATGCAACTAACTACGAGCTAAAGAAGAAAGTGAGTAGCACAATACAATATAATGTACAAGGGCGAAACCTTGACGAATTGCCGCCCTAGGCAAATATTTTGAGTGGGTCTGGAATGTGTAGTTCACAGCTGTAAAACTTCAAAATGTAATCAATTCAAACTGTCACAGATACATAAGTTAAAGAAAATGTCGGTTATGCAGTGTTACATGCTACCGACATTCGTTCAATATTCTTTCATTAAATAGCAACATTTTCGAAAATGCCTCTGTTTTGATAACTTACTTGTCGGCTGTGCAATGATACATGTTACCGACATTCGTTCAATATTCTTTCTTTAAATTTACAAATAACTAAATTTTTGAAAATGGTTGAGACTGGCCTCTGTTTTGATAACTTAATTTTAATGATATTTTTTCGTTAAGTTTCGTTCTTATTTGTTTTTGAAGAAGAATAGCTACAATTAGTCCCTCATTTCAGTAAAAATGTCATTTTATGAAGTCAGAATATTGAAGAAAGAGAAAGATGGTCTACTTAACTTGAATATAACAATTATGACATTTCCCACTGACACCTTTCGAATATGTTAGTTCCATCTAATTAAAACTTCGTCTAACAACTAACATTTTATATAGTATGGTTTCTTTTATTTATCATTGATTAACTAGTTGATTTTATAAGCAGAAAAATACAAAGATGCTCTTACGTTTTCCAATGAAAATGAGCACATAAAAACGGAGAGAAGTAGACAACAAATAGTTAAAAAAAAGGTTTTATTGAGATTTGACTTCGTGGAAATACCCTTTCGTTTATTAATGACATTTGGTTTCGAAAGCTTCCAACTATTTAAAAATAATCCAAAAAACCAAGCAAATATACCGTGAACACGTGTTTTACCCGGATTGCTCCTTTTCGTCAAGTTTCGTTAATTTTCAATTTTAGAGAAAAAGGTCTTTGCATAACTTTTCGTTGGTTTATGACTTATATCTGACAGCTTTCAACGATTATAAAGAATTATAGAAAACCAAATTTTCGCTTTTCGTCAAGTTTTTGATTTGAAAGAAAAAGATAACTAGGAAACGGCCCTCACTTAAGAAAAACTGAATTTTCGTCAATTTTATGTTATCTTATGAAATAGAGATTGTAAAAATAGTAAAAAATAGGGTTTTATTGAGATTTGACTTCGTGAAAATAACTTTTCGTTTATTAATGACATTTGGTTTCGACGGCTTGCAACTACATATTTATAGATACCAAAAGACTCCAAAAAAAAAGCAAGCAAATATACCGAGAACATGTGTTTTACTCGGATTGCTGCTTTTCGTCAAGTTTCGTTAATTTTCAATTTTAGAGTAAAAGGTCTCCATAACTTTACGTTGCTTTATATCTTCCAACGATTATGAAGAATTATAAAAGAACAAATTTTCGCTTCTCGTCAAGTTTCGTTAGTTTTTGATTTGTATAGCTGATATCCCTTGTGAGAGGCACTCACTTAAATGAAACTGACATTTGGTTAGGTTTTAACGAAACTTAGAAGAATAAGGTTTATTAAACTCAAATGCAATATAATTGGATTGAAGTTTAACTTCGTGAAATTTCCAAAAATTAATTTCTTAAAACCAAATACCAAAAATATTTTAAATCATGCAAATAAGCAAATCTATCGAGAACATGTGTTTTACCCGGATTGTTTCTTTTCGTTTAGTTTCGTTCATTTTTAATTTTAAAGAAAAAGATTGTGAACAGCCCTTACCAAAAACACTCTAATAAAGATATAAAACCTCGGTAGCCATCTTGGTTTGCCTACAAGCTAAACCGGAAATCAGACTGATAAACTCATTTAAGTAAGCGTGTCATTTCTTCTCTAATTTATGAAATTTACCCCAAAAACTCAGTAGTTAATTCTTTAATGCGTGAAAACACGTCAATTTTCGTCGTTGAATTCGTCCACATTACAAATACAACAATGTAAATAAATGGGTTTTTGGTCCTCACTTCAGTAAAATTGAACTTTCATCAATTTCATTTTACTTAAGTGAGTAGCGAAAGCTATCCGATGGCTTATGACACTCATTCTGACAGCTTCCAACGGTTATAAACAAATCAAAGAGGCTGATAAAGTGAATATTCTCAGAATTGCAGTGTTTCGTTAAGTTTCGTTAGTTTTTTTTATTTTGATAGTAAATGAAGCTTTTTTTTAATGAAACTGGAATTTGATAAAGTTGTAACTTAAGGGCAATAATTCTCTTCAAATAACCAACCAAAAGAAGAATAAAATAAGGAAAATACTTCTCTTTCCCGTATTGTTGCTTTTCGTTAAGTTAATTTTTCTCTCGTGTGCCTTATTTCGTTAAGTTTTCGCGGGGCTTATATTGTTAAGTGAGTTAATGACTGTTTTCATATAGTTAAAATGTTTCAATTTTAAGAATTACAATTTTTTATCTTCAAATACAAAGAAGTCCTCTCATTAATTGTTGTCCAGTATTTTCATGCGGCCCCCTTTAATTTGAACGCCTTACATAGTCTCTTGAATCCTCTTTTCTGTAAAGACCAGCCTTGAAAACGTCACACTTATGCCGGATTCCCGGTTGTGCAGTTTGCGTTGTTGTTCTCGTTCTCGTGACGTTGTTGATGGCTGCATGTGTGTATCGCGTTCCGGAACACAACAAAAACAAAATTTTATCACGACTCACAGCCACGAAGGAGAGTGAAAGACGGTTTTAGTTTTTTTTTTTTTTTTGTATATTATACATTTTCTATTCGTTCTTTTCCGCTTCGTTTCCAGTTTTCTATTGTGTGGAGATTTTCATTTCACCTGTTAACTTGTGTGCCTTGCCTGAGCTTTGTGCTGTGCTGCAGTGTGTACTGTGCAGGTGGTGTATCTAGCTTATGATATAAAAACAGAAAGAATTGTGCAACTGAAAGGTTTCTGCCAGATTCACGTCCGCATCGTAATCGAGTTCTAAATGAAAAGCGAGAAAAACAAAAACAAATTTCCCAACAACAACACAAAAAAAAAACAAACAATTTTCATTCCTAGAAAAATGATACACCATCATCACGAACCCCTGGTGAGCAATCTCAATCCAGAATAAGACGAGAAGAAAAATGGGAGTCCCTATATGCTTTTCTTTCCTTATTTTATTGCTTGCTGTTGCTGGAGCTTTCCTAAAAATTTCCTCGACTTTTCTTTTATATAGTCGAGGCGGTCTTGAAATAGTCTTCTTCGTCTTTGTCGTCGTCGTCATCTTCGTCGTTTTTAGATGATATTGCTTGCCAGACATGTATCATAGGGTGAATTGCATGGTTTTTCTTATCAAAGAAAGAAAAGAAAAATAACACGAAACGATAATGGCATATCTTTTACCTTTAACTCGATGACAGGGACTTAACTTGCCAATCATGCTCGTTCGGTCTCTGAGGGTCTCTTTGTCATTGTTGTTGTTTATGAAATTCAAACGTGCGAATATGAGAGTATTTGATTCAATTTACCGTCACCAATTTTAACTATAGGAAGAAAATAACCTAAGTATATGGTAAGCTCAATAGGTTCACTTTTAGAGCATCCCTTAGGATGAATCGAAGTGCAAAATTAAGTAAATTTAGAGTCTAAAAATGTTTTTTTTTGTTTTTAGTTGGAAGTAGGCGGACGTTAAGCTTATATTGTGCAATGGGACTAAAGTACAAATCTAAGCCCAATAAATGAACAAAGCTTTAAAAAATTTGTATACCTATTAGATCATTTTCTTAAAATGTCTTATTGAATTTAAATATTCAAATAAGTTCGAAACTCACTTCTAAGTCATTGTTGAAAATAAAAATATAACATCATACCTACTTACCTCTTCTAATATAAAACCTCATACGAAGTTTAAGAAGGTTGGTAGTGGGCGGTTATGGTGATACAATAAAAGCTTCATAATTAACATCTTCGAGAAGAAATCAAGTCTGTTGTGAGAATAAGATTTTTTTTAGAATGAAATTTGCAAAAAAGAATTCTAGGGGACACCCGGGTTTGAACCGGGGACCTCTCGATCTGCAGTCGAATGCTCTACCACTGAGCTATATCCCCGCTTGAATAAAGCTTTAAATAATGAATACAGAAATAAAAGCTGTGACGTTGATCTTTGCGAAAAAATTGTATTTGTTTTTGTAATTCGCGAAGATCCAAGAATTTAACTGACACAATCGAATACAAAACAGTTCTTGCTGTAATGAGTTTTAATTTTGTTGAGTTTAAAAATGTTTTAATAATATAATATGTACTTTAAAGACTATACAAATCAGGTAATTCGTTTAAGGTCGGCAAGGCCTTGAATTAAGCAAAGAATGTTTTACATCATAAAAATATAGGGCTGGATGTATACAGCAATGGATGCACCCAGATAAGCTTATCAGTATTAAAGCAGAGCAATTTCGGCCGTCCCCTCCATCCCTGACAACAGTACTCGCACACAGGAGTGGTTGAGAGTTGTAAGTCACTAGGCCCTAGTTCTCAACGGACTGTTGCGCCACCCAATTTATTTTTTTAATTTCGGCCGTACTGTCAAATACAGAGATTTGTTCTTTTGCCGTACTACGCGAATGTGGAATGCCTTACCACACTCTGTCTTTCCTAGTAATTGCAATATTCAGGAATTCAAAACCAATGTTCACCGACATCTCCTTTTAAACTCTCTCTCCTCTTCCTAGTGCTCACACTGTGCCTCTGCATAATAAGGGTAGTAATATCCCCTTGAGTGTGTACTTATTATAAAAAAAAAGTTGCAATATAAGTCGTTGTAAATTATTATTTTATTCATACCAAAAAGAGAACTTTCTGTCAGAAATCGAGTTTGCAAAAGATCCTCGACTATACTGATAGTCTTTCCTTCAATGATTTTATTTAAAGCGTTACGTTGTCTTTGATGTTTACAAAACTTACCTCTAGAGTGGATTGTACATTAAAAATCCAGCCATAATTTACAGATTTCAGAATTCTGTGTATAAGGCTTAGTCTAAAGCCTAAACAACTTAAGACATTTTCTTTAAACTTCCGACTTAAGTGTTTTAGATCATTGCCTAACTTCTGAAAATAAAAAAATGGTTTTAACTATTTTGAAAATAATAGTTTTCCGGTAGATACGGAATTCGCATATAGGATTAGAATCTTTTATATGTACCTTTAAAACGGAGATATGAATTTTTTTATACATTTTGGTCTAATTTCATAAAAATTGTTTGTAACTAGCTGGCCCGATAGACGTTTTTCTGCTCTTTCTATACATGAATTTCGTTACCTGATTCAAAAAGTCCACAGAATAGGAGGAAGAACTTAATTAAAATTAGTACAAAATAAAAGTGCGTATACGCCTAGTGTACCACTATTGAATTAACTTTTTTAGTGGAAAAGAAAAAAGAAATGACAATCACACAAAATTTTTGATTGTCAATCCGGACTGATAGGCAAACGTACTATTTTTTTTTTGATATTTCGTCAATTTTGTGGTACGGGTAAGTGATTGGAAATTGATTTAACTGCTGTTGTCATTTTTGTGTAACTTTTTGAGTATTCCACTGTCTTTTTAGATTGTATTTTAATATTTTTAAACAATTTTCCTTAATTATATGTAATTTTTAGTATAATTTCCCTTGCGGGAACTCCCGAAACCAAATTTTACTACAAACTTTGAAAATAATTAAATGTCTCAAGCTTTGCGTAGTAAGTTTCAGCCTTTTATAAAGTTAGCAGAATAGTTTTCAAATTTTGGTTAAAAATTAATTCGTATGCAAGCACTTGCGTAGGTCTTCTCAAAAACTTTGATCTCACCAGAAACTACCCCGGCGACGTCTCGAAAAAAATTAAATGTCTCAAGCGTTGCGTAGTTAGTCTCATCATTTTATAAAGGTAGCAAAACCGTTTTTAAATTTTGGTTAAAAATTCGTATGCAAGCACTTACTTAGGTCCTCCTAAAATCCCGATCTCAACAGAAACTACCGCGACGCTACGTCTCGTCACCGACCGCTTGTATCGGGTGATTTTTTAAGAGCTTGAGAACTTTAAAAAAAAAAAAAACGCATAAAATTTGCAAAATCTCATCGATTCTTTATTTGAAACGTTAGATTGGTCCATGACATTTACTTTTTGAAGATAATTTCATTTAAATGTTGACCGCGGCTGCGTCTTAGGTGGTCCATTCGGAAAGTCCAATTTTGGGTAACTTTTTCGAGCATTTCGGCCGGAATAGCCCGAATTTCTTCGGAAATGTTGTCTTCCAAAGCTGGAATAGTTGCTGGCTTATTTGTGTAGACTTTAGACTTGACGTAGCCCCACAAAAAATAGTCTAAAGGCGTCAAATCGCATGATCTTGGTGGCCAACTTACCGGTCCATTCCTTGAGATGAATTGTTCTCCGAAGTTTTCCCTCAAAATGGCCATAGAATCGCGAGCTGTGTGGCATGTAGCGCCATCTTGTTGAAACCACATGTCAACCAAGTTCAGTTCTTCCATTTTTGGCAACAAAAAGTTTGTTAGCATTGAACGATAGCGATCGCCATTCACCGTAACGTTGCGTCCAACAGCATCTTTGAAAAAATACGGTCCAATGATTCCACCAGCGTACAAACCACACCAAACAGTGCATTTTTCGGGATGCATGGGCAGTTCTTGAACGGCTTCTGGTTGCTCTTCACTCCAAATGCGGCAATTTTGCTTATTTACGTAGCCATTCAACCAGAAATGAGCCTCATCGCTGAACAAAATTTGTCGATAAACACATTTCGAACCGAACACTGATTTTGGTAATAAAATTCAATGATTTGCAAGCGTTGCTCGTTAGTAAGTCTATTCATGATGAAATGTCAAAGCATACTGAGCATCTTTCTCTTCGACACCATGTCTGAAATCCCGCGTGATCTGTCAAATACTAATGCATGAAAATCCTAACCTCAAAAAAATCACCCATTACTAGAATAACCAAAAGTGTCTTAAAACTAGACAAAGAAATTGTAAAACCTATCCTTCTCATTTTAACCATCAAAATAGTCGCAGGCATATGTTTCATTAGCAACTGAGAGCCCAAAAAATTGATAAACATTCGTTAGAAATAAAAACTAAACCTAAAGAACAGAATACAAAACAAGTTTTTTTTCTGTGAAAACTTAAGGGGGTCGTCTACCTTCGCGGTTTGAAAAAAATGATTTTTCGTTTGCATATTGCTAATGCAGACATAACTAAAAACATGCTTTGTGAAGGATTTGATTGAAAGCATGCTGGTTTACGAGATATCGAGCCTCAAACCCGGCCGGCCCCGCCAATCGTGTTTAATTGTAACATTGTAACGTTTTCCAAAAAGTAGTAAATTTTGATGAAACTATAGAAGATATCCTAGATCTGTAAAGCGTTACTTATTCACAAAACATCTCGCTAGGTCTAGACACAAATTTTTTTACAGTCTTTTTTAGATTGAAAAACATGGTCAAAAAATGTATTTTTTTTTTCAAATCGCTGCCATTTGGTGAAAATTTCAAATCATCAAAAAAGCTTGTGTCTAGACCTAATCAACGTTCTAAACATTAAGCTAAAAAAAAATTGTTTGTTGCTTCAAGGTTTTGAAGCTGAGATATCGTGCCAGCCGTTCTACTCCGTCGCACCGGCAGTAGTCCATTCAACGAAGCGTCAAGGGCAAATTGTATAAAAAAAATCATCCCTTCTTTGTTTTTCGTTAAAGTTCAAGAACTGACTAATCAAATAAAAAAAAATTGTTGAAATACCGTGTGTAATTTTTTGCAATCCATCCTTGAATAATAAGCCCGAAATTTGAGCGCGAAGGTAGACGACCCCCTTAAATTTAAGAAGATTGAAATACCTCTTAATTAAGACTTATTTCATGTCTCCTTTGTTAGAAATTCTGTAGTCATAAGTATAATATTTCCTAAGAATAATAAATGCAAGAAAACCTAACATTGAGAACTTCTTTAATGTTAATTTAATTCTAACATTCTCTTGAAAATATCCGGTTTTATTTTGTATTGTGATTAGTTAATACGTTGGAATTCATTGTTTAAAGTCTTATTTTAAAACCCTGCTCATTTTATAACCCAATTTATTTTTTAACATCGGTAATTTTTAACCCAGACAGCTATAACTTCGAGGTAGTTAAGGACTTTGTCTACCTAGGCACCGCTATAAACACAGACAACGACACCAGCGCTGAAATCAAACGAAGAATAACTCTTGCAAATCGCTGCTTCTTTGGACTTAGAAGGAAATTGAGAAGTAAAGTCCTCTCTCGAGCATCTAAAATCACCATCTATAAGACACTCATCATCCCGGTTCTCATTTATGGCGCTGAGGCCTGGACCCTGTCAAAGAAAGATGAGAACGTCTTAGGATGCTTCGAGAGAAAAATTCTTCGGGTGATTTTTGGTCCCGTACGTATAGATGGAGAATGGAGGAGAAGATATAACGACGAACTGTACGGGCTGTACAGCGACACTGACCTAGTTAGCAGAATAAAAGTCCAACGGCTTAGATGGTTGGGTCATGTAGAGCGAATGGACATCAACGCTCCAGCCCGGAAGGTCTTCGAATCCAATCCCGAGGGACGGCGCAGTAGAGGAAGACCGCGACTCAGGGGGCGCACTCAGGTGGGTGAGGACCTCAACCAACTTGGCGTGCGAAACTGGAGACAGCTAGCTAGGGACGGAGCTGGCTGGAGACGCATGTTGGTTGAGGCCCAGGTCCGCCCCGGACTGTAGCGCCACCTTAAGTAAGTAAGTAAGTAATTTTTAACCCGGGTTATTTTTTAACCTTCTTAATTTTTTAACCCGAATTATTTTTTAACCTTGGTTATTTTAAAAACTAGTTTATTTTTAACCCAAGTTATTTTTATAACCCAGGTTATTTTAAAACCCAGGTTAATTTCTAACTGAGGCTAAATTTTAGCCCGGGATAACTTTGAATATTTTATGATCCAGGTTATTTTGTTATCCATTTTATTTTGTAACCCAGGCCATCTTTTAACACAGGCTAATTTGTAACCCAACTGATAATTTTACATCCCAGATTATTTGTTAAAAATTCAAAAATAATTTGAATTAAGCTCTAATAAAAACTTGAAAACCACTGATCTTCGATTACAAGTGTAAACATTTTCTTGGGATAAGTTTTTGTGTCCGGTATGAGTTGTCCCTGAAGTACGGTTCATCATAACCGCTCATAACGTATAAAATAAATCATCCAACAAATATGAAATACCGGAAAACTAACTTATTGAAAGAAATGGTTTGTGCATTCGATTAGTTCGTTCAAATACACAAACCATATTTTCCTATTACATATTTCATATTTGTATTATACTCAAGAGTTAAGTTTTTCAACAAATTATAAATAATAATAAAATGTGCTTAGCCTACAGTCAATTTTCTTTCTTTTGACAACTTATTTGTTAAAGTTGGTTCATTGTGAAAGCCGGACAAAAAAGACTTACTAAAGAAATAATATATATGCTAAGACATATAGAACATACATGACGTGTGCTGTCTGGTGCAGAAGATCCGTTATCCAAACCGAATTTAATAGAACAAATATTTTCTGCATAATATTTCCGATACTTTAATAGTTTGACTTTAACAAATAAAATATCACTGAAATCGGTTCAAGCGTTCTTCAGTTGTTAATAAGCCTTTTTTTTTGATAAACACCGCCCTAAAAAATTTTTGGATTAATTTAAATTTGACGCTCATAAGGAAAGTCAGCTTCTCAATTAAAAATATTTTGTTCGAAAAATCGCCATCCAGCATATTGCTCGAAAATTCGGCGTTCTTTCGTATGGAGTGAACTGTCAGCTGTCAGCTGTTACATTGTTAAATTTTATTTTGCGTTGGCAACACTGTTCTAATAAATGGTACAAAATTAAAATTTTACATGAATTGTGAAACATGAGTAAAAAATTTTAAATTCTAAACGACGAAATGAAGCTCATTAAATCCAGTTGTCGATTTTATGCTTTTTTCTTGCCATTGGGGATAATCAGCTAGTTTTTCCAAATAATTTTACTTTTATGAAATTTAAGTCACTTGATGTGATTTCTTTTTTCAATTTTTGTAAAATTTTCCTTAACTTATAACAATTGTTGTATTTATTCAATTTTTTAAATTTTTTCAAAAAAATTCAGTAACTTAAGGGGACACCCGGGTTTGAACCGGGGACCTCTCGATCTGCAGTCGAATGCTCTACCACTGAGCTATATCCCCACTTAAAAAATTCCTGTTAAATAAACAGCTCGTGCCTTGAGTCAGAATTCAAAAGAAAAGCATGAAACAAAAAGTACAAACAAAGGCTTTTAATTATTTTTTTTTTAAATCGAAATTGTGCTCTATACATACTCATCTTATCTCAGAAAGCTATTAATATAAAAACATGTTAATTGATAAGATATCATTCGAATTTTAATTCAATTCAAAAATTGTTGATATTGACTATTATCATCATGACTTATTTTTAAGTGTGATGTTTTGTTTTTAGCTTTGAAAAGGAATACAAATAACTAAATTTAAAACCACATAACCTAAGGGCCTTCTGTTTATTCAATTTAAATAAATTATTTTGTTGAAGTTATCCACGCCTACTTGCACGCCCACTTCCACGCCCACTTCCACGCATTACTTGCACGCCCATTTCACTCCCTCTTTTATAACAATTAAGTGTGTGCTTTACGTTCCTAAAGTACAAATATTTTTGTATTTTCCTTTAAAACAAAACTTGCGGTATATAATATTTTTCGCCCACTTTTTCACTAATTTTTCCTTTAAATATTTGAAATAATGTCCTGAATTCAATCTATTACATATTTTAAACACTGATTATAAATTGTCAAACTATGAGGTTGAATTATTCTACTTAACCTATGTCAACATCTAGAAAAGATTTTGATTTGAATTCTATGAATTCCATTCAAACAGATCCAAAGCCAAACAATATTCTCTCCCCATTACATCATCAATCAAATGCAATTCACTTCCTGACAAGCTGTCAAATAGTATTCAAAAGTCACATCAACTGTCATGCTATATCAATAGCCATTAATTTTGGTGTTCAAATGCATTTCTCTTTATAGTTCACTTGGCTAAAGAGTTAAAATAACTATTCATCCACATAACAAACCTTCTATGCATATTTTCTCTTTACATTTATCTACTCGTAACTCGTACATAACATGTTTATATAAAAGTTATAATAATTTAATCTGATGTAAAATAACGTAACGTATAGACAACATTGTTTCGCACTCACTCACTCACTCACTCTATCCTTTCAATCAACTGTCATGTTTCAAAATACATGTATTCGTTTTCCAACCCTTATACATAGCTCTAGACTTCTGTCAGGCGAAATTTTCATGTGTAGGTAAGGTAGGTTGATATTTTAGTAAACGAAGTGAAAATCTCAAATAAGATTTATTAAAACAAACACGCCCTACCTATAAATTGTTAAAAATCAAAAAAAAAAAAAAAACAAAGATAAAGATAAATAAAAAATCACATCAGGCTTGAAAGTTCACTGACACATCACATACCTACCACCTTTATAGGTAAAGGAAGGTATGCAGATAGGTAGGTAGGTGCAAGTATAGGCGATTAAGTACTGAAGTGTAAATTTTTGCACGAACTCTGAATAATTCCAATTATCGCAACCAGTCGATAGAATCAGAAGACAAAGGAAGAAAACACAGAGCTCCGGAAGCACATTTTAAGTTTTTCCGAATAGGTTAGGTACATTTAAGGGCTATGGTCATGTACTCATGGAAATGTTCCATTTTCTTTTTTTGAAGCAGACTGAAAATAAAGCTTATTGGTCCAAAAACTATATTTTTACCTAACTGGAGTTTTATTTTAAAGTAGTTACCTAGGCCAGAAGTTTGCACCCGAAAACATGATCGTTTTTCATCTATTACGATATCAAGATTTAAAACGATTACAAGATCTAATACGATCTCAAGATCTAATACGATCTCAAGATCTAATACGATCTCAAGATCTAATACGATCTCAAGATCTAACACGATCTCAAGTTCTAGTAAGCTTTATAGTCATTAAAATTTAGGACGCACGATTTAGTGAATTGTTAAAATAAGTTCCTAAGCTAAGTTTCTTTAAATAACAGTAAAATGTGTTAAATCAATAACTTCTGAACTTCTGACATTGATTATTCGGACTGAGCGATTATTCGGTTTCCCAGAATAAGGTTTGTTTGTTTTGTTTTATTTATTTTAATGAACTGTCAAAGTTTAGACTTGTTCAGATGAGCCGTTTTAATAAAAAAAAGGTGATATTCTGTTTTTCTATTTTGCAAAGCTTCAAAATGCTAAATATCTAGGAAAATAAATATCTACAAAAGATAGTTTAAAATGCCTAAGCAACAGGACTTAAATGCCCCTCTGGGAGCATTTACATACATTACAATAACTTGCTTTTTGTAAACGATAATGGCGTAAATGGTTTAGCGTTTGTTTCTTTATTTTTCTAAAAATGCACCTTTTAAAAGAGTCCCACATAAACAGCACTCCCTTCCAGTTGATGTGTAAAAAAAGTAAAATAATTTTCCGAAATCGATTGGTATACTCAAGTATTTTAAACCCTTAAAATAATGTTGACAGCTGACAGATGATATTTTAGGGTTAGTTTGGAATGGAAATAATGAAATTCTCGTATTTCATTTCAAAACAAGTAATGCTTTTGTTGTTAAACAATATTTTAAAACTATGTTTGACGGCCACAGTTTAAAGTTTGGATTTTCTGACAATCTCCATTTCTTTAACTCTTACTGTCAGAAGTTAACCTATATGTTACGCAATAAATTGTGTTATTTTATTGATCGTTTCATAGATTTTCGAACATGTTTATTTCTTTTTTTAAAACCAAGTGACAGCATTAGTTTTTAAGATTAGTTACTGAAATACGTGTTCTTCTTGCTGCCTCGAAGTTATTAACAGGTGACGTTTCGCTATTGACGGTTGACTTTTTTTGTTTGACATAATTAACAGCTAGAACTTGATCTTATTTCCGTTTGCTCCGTCGCGGTCGTTAGTCATCACCGTGAAAACGAACATTGATGTTCTGATCCAATGTCTGTTTGGAGCAGAAGAGGAATAGAAATCACATGATTTTGACATTTCGTTAAAGGTAATGAAACTTTGTCCCTGACTGTTATAGCTTATTTTGAATATAGAGTTTTTGAATACAAATCAAAGAAGTGCTCGGTGTCGAACATTACGACATTCTATAGGAGTTTTGGATTAATAGCTAAAAGCTGATGGATTTTAATACATACAAAGAAAGCTGAACAAAATTAAAAAACGAGCATCCGAACATGTCTAAAAAGTGACAGTTTGTTACAAAGCAATTACCCTTAAACAGACCTATTAATTGGAATTCCCAACTGTTGACTGGACTATTCCATCCACTGCTCTTATAAGAATAACTGTACAGATTTCATATGGATTTAGCAAATTGCTAAAAGTTAAAGTAGCAATTTCGTGATTTTAACATTAACAAATTGGTAAGTGATAGTAAGATGTTAAAATTGTTTAAAATTAGCTAAATCACCTTTTAGCCTAGTAAATTGCTAAAAGTGAAATTAACAATTTACTAAATCGTTTAAAAATTTTCGCCAATAATTCTTATTGTAAGAAATCTGTATAAATAATATTTCTTTATCACGACCAAATTGTAAGTTTAATTAACTACACTATTTTATTTAAATGGAAATCTCTGTGGATACAAATTTTAAAAATTCAAAGTGATGTATTTCTTTTGACAGCAGCCATCAGCTGCATCAGCTGTTTTGTTTACATTTTATTTAGCGTTAAATATTTCGAAAGGTTTGTTTGTTTAGTTCATCTGTGAATTGCTACTATTAGGGCGGGTAGTAGTTGTGTGTAGATGTCGTGGCTATTGCTGTGTAGCACGTAGCGCCGCCCATCATGCTGGAACCACATGTCGTCTAGGTCCGTCCATATGGTTCAATTTCGGCCATAATTAATTAGTTGTCATCGCTATGTGGCGCTCGCTGTTGACGGTGACCGCCTCACTAACGTCGTTTTCAAAAAAGTACGGACCAATTACGCCTCCAGCCCAAAATCCACACCAAACGGTAACTTTTTGAGGATGCATTATCACCTGGTGAACCTCACGTGGGTTAACATAGCCATTCATCCAAAAATGCGCCTCGTAACTAAAGATGATTTTTCGGCCAAAAGTGGGGTCCTCTTCCAAACGATTTGAAGCCCAGTCAGCGAACAAACGGCGTTGTCTATGGTCATGATTTTTGGGCTCCTGGGTCAGTTGGATCTTGTACGGGTGTAGGCCCAAACTCCGACGCAAACTTCGCAAAGTTGAGTTCTTGTGCACGGCGAGGAATAGACTGCCTCGGGTTCTGCTGTACACTATTACGGACCGCGGCGATGTTCTCGGCTGTTCCTTGAACGTACAGGTGTTGGCTGATTGTTATACTGAACCGGTCGTCTCAAATTTGGTCACCAAACGTTGAAAAGTGGACTGTGAAGGGCCACCAAATCTACCCGCGCCAACTTAAGAACCCTATAGTTTATACGAAAACTTCTATGGGAAAACTAGAGTTTTCGATGTAGGTTTTCGTCCAAAAACCGATAATTTTTCGAAAACCGGGTTTTGGGTTTGATGTGAAAAGCCTTTTAGGAAAGAAAAAGAGAGTTTAAAAGGAGGTGTCAATGCAATGACTTGGAAACACAAAGGCATTCTACATTCGTGTAGTACAGTTGAAAAACGATTCTCTGTATTTGATTGTATGACCGAAATTGGGTCCTGGAGTAAACTGATAGCATTTCCAGATGCACAAGTATTACGGTTGAATGAATTATCGACTTTTTATCAAGAATTGATTTTTTCCAATTTTTTGGTTTCAAGTGTTTGTGTTTATTATTTCTCTGTCAACTTAATTCACCGTTTTCAATCGTTCGGTTTCCGATCTTGCTTCTTTGCAGTTTAAAAAAAGAATTAAGTCATTACGTTTATCAAGTGACACCAAGTTTTAATCAAAAACAAACGTTAACATGCATTTATTGAAGTCAAAACTCTTTAATATTAAAAAAAAACCAACAGCAATTAAATGCGACCCTGTGTTTGCCCCTTAAATCGATTTTCATGCACATTTCGATCAGATAATTCTTTTTTAGAAAAGAAAAATAAACAAAATTTGTTTAAAAATTAGAAGATTGTGATTTGCCAATCCCAATCCAAATTCCCTTGCCTTTAGATTAGATAGGAACATAGAGAGGCTCGAACGAGCACGTCACAAAAATTATTGTTTACTAAAATGCACTGAGTGCTATGAGATTGATGTTATTTGGCACAATCATTTTTAAATCAACAACGATTAAAAAATAAAATAAAAATAATGTTGATATTGATGATGATGGTAATGGCGGGCGAGGCGATGTGATCCGATGCGATGATGATGATGATGATGATAAAGAAGAATGGAATTAATGGTATTTTGAGGTAAAATTTATGGGGGGTTTTGCAGCAATAATTAACTATTTTTAGATTTTAATTCTTGTATTGTTTTCTATTTTTAGAAAAAAAAAGTGTTTTTACTTTTTGTTTTTGAATAATTTATTGCGATTTAGAACACGATAGAGCAGAAATACTTTTAATTGTTTTTATTTCTTTTGCTTTTTCTTTTTAATCCTTTTTATAAAACAGTTTATTTTTGAAATTTACTTTTAAATGTTTGGGGATTTGAATGTTTAGTGCAAAAGCATGATTCATAAAATTGTGTTATGCTTCGAAAATGACGTCAGAGAACAAGCCAAACGACTGCGGTAAAATACATGCCACAAACAAACTGAACATTGGAATTTAGAATGAGTTTATGAATGCAGGGAATGTGGTGTGTTGGTTGAGGGTGAGAGCCTAGATGACGAACAAATTTTAAAGGTAGACAGACCTACAAATTGACGATGGACGTTGGTTCTAAAAATATAAGTAGGGTTTTTGGGAAGTTGATAGGCGTATGAATGCCTACTTAAGAAAAAGGTCAAAAAGGATTGTGTTTTAGAGAAGTCAATAGTGACGTAGGGTTTTTCATTGGACTAGACCCTTCATTGTTAATCCCTCTTATGTATTAATGCAGTTTTAGAAGGCTTATTACATGCGTCAAAAATATATTTTCATGTACTTGATAATTTATGGAGCGTGTTTTTTTTTGTTTTAACACATAAAGAAGATAAATATAAAATTGTATGTATGGCGAAGAGTGTTACTCAAAGAAAGGTAAAAAGTATGACAAAGTTTTTAAAAGTTCGGTATTGTTTTGAAATTTAATGACAGTTTTAAAATTTGATGATACCAATGTGGAGCCGAATTGTTTGCCTTTCATTTGATATAGCATATTTTGTATTTTCTGTCTTAATAACCGTTTTTAGTTTTTTTGGTCCAACATCGAAAATTTGATTTTTCTCAAAAAAAAAAAAAAAAAAAAAAAAAAAACCGAAATTTGTTTAAATCCCCCACAGAAACGTTATTTTGTTTTTAAATTCTCAGGAAATTAATGAACCGATTTAAATATTTTTTCTGAACAACAGATAATAATGCAGAAAGGACTCTCAAAAAAATTGAGTGAGTGGTTTTTTTACCATAGCAATTTAAAAAAGGTGACATTTTGGTTAAACATCTCACTAACCAATAACGCTAGAGATTTGAATTTAATTTTATATTTAATATTGTAACGTGATACCAAACAAATGTATTTCTGGAAAATAATCCAACTAACGGTTTTTTTTTTTATAAATCAAAAAAATATTTGTCACCTTAAAAATTTTACGAACACAAAATGATTTTATCTCCAAAATAATTCTGTGCAACAAATAATAATGTTTTTAATGTCTGGTACGGTTTTGAGAAAAATCGAATTGACACTTTTTTTTTTACAAAATATAAAAACCTAAAAAAAAAATAATAAAAGTTGGTAAAATTTGATTTTCGACTGAAATATCTTTTCAAAAATTTGAGATATTGGCTTTAAACTAATTTTGTGTTTTAAAAAATATTGTTATCAACATTCAGTAAAATTTTGAGAAAAAGTCGAATAGACAGTTTTTTTTACGAAAAATAAAAACCTAAAAAAATTAATAAAAGTTGGTAAAAATAAATTTTCGACTCAAATATCTTTTCAAAAATCTGAGATATTGGCTTTAAATGAATCTTATCTTATAAAAAATATTGTTGTCAACGTTAAGTTAAGTTTTGAGAAAAATTAAATTGATAGTTTTTTTTTTACAAAAAATAAGAACCTAAAAAAAAACATTACTAAAAGTTGGTAAAAAATTAGGCTTAAGTCATTTTCGACTCAAATATCTTTTCGACAGTTTGAGATTATGGGTTCAAACTAATTTTATTTTATTAGAAATATTGTTTTTAAAATTCCGTAAAATCTTGAAGAAAATTGAATTGACATTTTTTTTTTACAAAAAATGAAAACCTAAAAAAAACAATACTTAAACTTATTAAAAATTTACTTTCGACTCGAATATCTTTTCAAAATTTAAAAATATTGGCTTCAATTTTTTTCTCACAGAAAATATTGTTTTCGACATTCAGTAAATTAAAAAAAAATCAACAGTCAGTTTTTTCATAAAAAAATAAAATCTACAAAAACTAGTACATATCTCAAAAACGGGTCATATTTTTTAACGAAATTCAAATGAAAACGTAGAAGCGCTAAATAACTGTTTGCAGAAATTATTTCTAAGAATTGAATATGTAATAAATAATGGGTGTTTATTTTAGTTATGTGGTTTTTAAATCTGGCAATACTACTTTGTTCTTTTTGACAGCTGTCACTTGATAAATGCTTTTTGCCATTCCATAATGAAAACATAAAATTGTTCAAATTTATTAGAACATGGTTTGGTTCGAAGGAACGCAACTATACAATCTATTTACTAAAAAGCACGAGCACGCATTATCTCGTGGGAAGGCCTCGAAGATCTTACGGTTTAACACCGCTTATCTATTTTTTTGTGGGGTTTTATGAAGAAAAGAAGAATAAAAGACGTGTTATTGCTGACATACGACCCCAATTGCTGCAAAGAGCGGTAGAGAATTTGCCCTATCTAAAGCTTAATTCCTTGCCATAATGTTGAATAATACGCATTTCATTTTCGAAAAAAACACCCTATATATCGGGTTTTCAATAAGAGCGCTACAAAAGTTTTTTTTTTTTTAAAACAATAACGGTTTTGGATATCAATGAAATTCTTTATTCCTGTGAAAGTACGTTCGATGCCATTTTGTATGGAACTCGATTTCTTTTGCATGGCCACCACGGGCACGCTTGCAGAAGTCCAGACGTTGAACCCAATTTTCGACGGTTTTCAAGCATAAATCGGACGATACTGCTGCAATTTCACGTTCGATATTCGTACAAAGTTCATCTATCGTCGCTGGCTTGTTGGCATAGACCATAGACTTGACGTAGCCTCACAGGAAATAGTCTAACGGTGTCAAATCGCACGACCGAGGCGGCCAATCGACTGGAACATTTCGTGAGACAGCACGTTCTCCAAACTTGGTGTCCAATAAATTGATTGTGACATCCGCTGTGTGGCTTGTGGCGCCGCCGTTCTGTTGAAACCACATGTCCTCCAAGTCCATATCATCCAATTGGGGCCAAAAATATTCGGTTATCATTAAACGGTAGCGATCCCCATTCACAGTAAAATGTCTTGATCATCACGGAAGAAGTACGGCCCAATGACGCCGCCGCCGCCGGCCCATAAACCAAACCAATCCGTAATTTTGTCAGGATGTAATGATGACTCATGGAGTACGTGTGGATTGCTGCCTGACCAATACCGCATATTTTGTTTATTGACGAAGCCATTCAGCCAGAAATGAGCCTCATCGCTGAAAATGATTTTTCAATGAAAATCCGAATCATTTTGAAGCTGTTGCTCAGCCCAATTAACGAACATACGACGCTTCTGGTGGTCAAGCGGCTTCAGTTCCTGCGTCAATTTAATCTTGTACGGATGTAGGCCAAGGTCTTTTCGCAAAATTCACCACAACGACGCGACGTCACAGAGATGCCCAACGCTTAAGAACGACGTGTGAGAGACACATTTGGGCTTTCTGCAACTGAAGCCTCAGCGGTAGCAATATTCTCGACACTACGGGCACTTCTTTGTCTCACTGGCACAGGAAGATTTTGTACTGTGTATGTGGATTTAAAATTTCTCCACTAGACTCTCAATTGTTGATCTGCTAGGACGATTATGACGACTAAAATTGGACTCACTCCGAATTTCGGTAGTAAATTTTAATAATTTCGACTCGTTGTTGGCTCGTCTATCTTTTCATCATAAAATGGCAAACCTTACTGAAGAAAAATGTCAAAAGAGCGGCAAAAAATATGGCGTCGTTTGCTGTCCCTGTCGCTCTACTTTTGTAGCGTCACTGTTGAAAAACCCTGTATAAAAAAATAATTTAAAAAAAAAAGGTCTGATAATATTGGAAACTTTATAAATTAAAGATCTTTTGAGAAATTAAATGACAGTTCCAAAAACAAGTTCGTGCATTTTGTGCAAGAATTTTGGAAACTAATCTAGAGTAAATAATTATTTTTACTTAAGAAGTACAATTTCAATTTTTTTTTACTTTAGAAATAAAAAATTAAATGAAAAATATTCAATGTATATTTTTTCAAAATTCCGTACAAAATAAAAAAAAATAAAAACATAAAATAAAACTAAAACAAAAAAGAAAGAAATTAAGAGAAGATTGAAAAAAAAATTACTTAAAAAAATTTTGAAAAGTTAGCAATTGTTAAAATTGTTTGAATGTTTAAAACCACATCAAGTTCGCTCAATTAAATTGTCCTTTTAAACTAATAGCTTTTAATTTATTAATTTCTTTAGTATTTTACTGATCAAGTTTTGTAATACAAATAGTACAACTCAAGGGCTTAAATAAATTTAAATCTTTTCAAAAATGTATAAGTTTTTGAACTTTCATTTTTGTGCACTACTTAAATGTTATTATATTTTTAATTGGATTAAAAAAAAATTGTATGAGATACCTTAATCTATTTTTAAATACTTTTCGCGTTGCGTTTCAAAATTCTGTGATAAATAAAAAAGAAATATCCCTAACCTTTCGGTCTCGTAAAACAAACATTTTAATTTCCATCCTCGTTTAAAAAAAAATTCCTTTTATTAAATCAAACACATCATTTCAATTTATTTAGTAACTAGCGGCCCGTCCCGACTTCGCACGGGTAGACATAAATAGGTACAGATATTTAAGTTATAAGCATGCTAATTAAAACGACCATGAATCACTAAATTAGAAAACTTTTTTTTGTCCTATCATTAATACTCTTCGCAGCGTATGCGGTGAAAGACATTTTATGGCTTATTTTTTTACGCCTTCGGTTAGTTTTAATAGGAATTTCTAAAGATTTCTATAGTAATCTAGTACTAAATATAGCCTATGTTACTCAGTGATAATTTAGCTTTCTAATGCAAAAAGAATTATTAAAATCGGTCCAGTACTTTTTGAGTTTATTCGTTACATACAAATCTTTCCTCTTTATAATATTTGTTCAGATAAGTAATCAAATATTTTCGTCTTTTCAGATTTCATAGCTCATATTAAATCATTTTTCTTTTTATTTTATCCTTTCCGAATTTTAAATCCGTCCGTGAGGAAGGACTTGGTTTTCAATTTCAAAAATTTAAAAATATTATCTAAAAGAAGTTTCTCTAAAATAAATTTGACGTTAAAAATGCATACAATCTTACTAAGAAGTGTTTCTTTCTGTTCAAGACAATTTATGTTTGAGTAGAGAACTATCAAGTAAGTTAAAGAAGTTTAAAGCTTATGACATTTTTAGTTTGTGATATAGTTACTTTAACACGAATAAAAAACATCTTTCCCTAATAGACTTGAACTATTTCTTGCTCTATGAGCAACCAAAATCATCATTAATAAAGATTAAGGTTGAGTCTAACAAACTCAATCTTGAAAATAAAAATTCCAAAACAATAAAAACAAACTATATTTTATGCTCATAAAATTGAATCAAGAAACTCACACGAGATTTTTCAAATACTCGTAAATCTTTTTTGTATTCCCATCACAAAAACACAAAATCCAAAAAAAAAACTAAAAACAAAACTTCTCAAAACTTTTTCTTTTGCTTTTTCTCGAACAAGATTTTCTATAAAACTTCCATAAAATATCAGTCCATCAGAAGATTCCACAAAAGAGCACCCCACCACCACCACCGACCACTATATACCAGCATTCAATCTTTTTTTGAAATTTGAGAGTTGAAAGAAATATGATGCACATCATATAAAACTATTCTATGCTATTTTTTCCATAGACATCATTCATATATGGTAAAGGAGAGGATAGGTAGGATGGGAGGATAGTCGTAGCATACGTTGCAAGTTTTTGATTCATTTATTTATAACCTTATCCAATAAATCTTTCAAACTTCATGAACAAAACATATTGAGGTTGTACCTACTAAAATAAAACATGAATAGAAATAAAAATTTAAAGAAAAATTTAAATTTGTTGGATTATACACGAAACTAGAATTATTATTGAATGCACTGTTGGGTCATAAGTACCTATATTTAAGTTTTAAAAGTTTCAACTTAATTTTAAATTATAAAAATAAAACAAAACAAAAAAAAACTTAATTTTACATTATTTTTGCTCTAGTAAGCCAAATAAACTTTACATAATAAAACAACAAACTAACTTAAGTACGCCATGAGAATTTTCAAATAGGAAGTGGAACATAAAAATAATATATTAAAAATAAAATACAAAATAGCCGTGTTTTTTTGGTATTCCATATATAGTACACAGAGAAATTGCCAAAAAAACGATCCGCAGTAGTCCGGTTTTTATACTTGAAAGTTGATAGAATTGAATATTTGCCAGAATAATTTATCAAAAAATTACAAAAAAATAGCGAAATTCAGACCAGGGGTGAAATTGTGTAAGCTGATTTTTGATAGTTGACTATCAAAATCAAGAAAATACGTCTGTGTAAGGTAATAGTTGATTTACAAGTTTTAACCAAACAATTTCACATAAAATAAAAACTTCAAGAAGGGGTTTGTTCGTAGACTACTACATTAACTTGTGGTGTTGAAGCGAGCTTGAAGCTCGCCTCAATTCTTTATATACCTGAATCGAGTTGAAATGAGCTTGATTCGCCTCGATTCCGGTCGGGGATCGGAGTCAAGTCAAAATTTGTGAGGAAAAAGCTGTGTGGAGGAGTTGGTTTTACCGATAATGCATTATGGTCTGTTTATTTGCATGTTTGTGTAGAAAAAATATAGTTTTGTCTTAATCAAATTAAAAAATAAAAAAAAAATGCACATGGAGGTGGTAGCATATTCTTATATGGTGCTATATAAGAACTATTCAGTTCTTCATTGTTTAACACGAATCAAACTATCTCACTTGCACTTCATAAGAAAAATTGAAACACTATTTGCATTATAGAAAGTGCTGTCAAATTTAATCATTTTTAAATCTTCTTGTGCGGTGGAAACACCAAAAAGATTTATTTAATCTAAACTGGGATAAACCTTTGGTGGAAACATAGCAAAACATAAATATCTTTTCTATTGTTTTCTCTTGCAAAATAAGCCCATTTAGTCCATTTTCACTAACAAAACTAAATAATATCAACAGTAATAGATTGATTTTTTTTCCCCAATGGAAAACACATGATTCCAAATGCACAACTACTCAACGAACACAGCCATCGAGATACAAATGCAATATCAATCGTACCAACATTCGAGAACGAAATCACATAAGATCCATTCGAGACTGGTATAAATGTCAAAAACCGTAGTTAGATTCAACTTTAACTTTTATCGGTAGTATTAATATCTACTACGGATATTGTTTTTGTTATTCGTGTAAAATCCTGCTATACTATTGATAGATTTTCCAACAAAGCAAAAAAACTTAAACGGATCCAATTATTGGAATTCCCAACTGTAAACTGAACCATTCAAACAATTGAAACATTGTCAAACCTTTAAATTGAGTAAAAATCTCCATCATACAGCTTTTCGAACGGTTTTGCTTGGAGCATGAATCGTCGTACTGTTTCGAAATTTTCAACTGTCGAAACTATTTTCTTCATTTAAAACAAAACAATTGCAGCTGAGACGGATTATTAAGAACATACAAATTAACTCTTTTATGTAAAATTAGCAAATTGCTAAAAGTTAAAGTAACCATTCCATGATTTTAACTTTAGTAAAATGTTAAGATATAGTAAGATGTTAAAATTGTTTAAAATGACTTAGATCATTTTTAAGCTTGAACATTGATAAAAAGCTTAAACATTTTAATAAATGGTTGAAAATTGTGTACCAATTATGTTTTAGTGCAAATAAAAATAAACGAAAATTAATGTTATTTGCTGTTCGACTCAAGTCCAATTAGAAATGTCAATCTAAAGTCGTAAAAAGACTTTTAAAATAATAGTAAATGACCTGTTGATGTTTTTAATATATGTAAAAAAGCATTCAAGAAGTTACTTTAAATTTTTCATTAAACAAACATTAGTTTTTTAAAGTCGTTACAAATTCTTCGAATTTTTCTTTTTTTTATTAAAAATTTAACTCCTAAAATTTCAGCTCAAACGGATAACTTTATTTTTTTTTAATCTTAAACAATTTTCAAAAAGTATTACATTTTTGGAAATACTGTTTTTTGAAAATTTTTAGTGTAAAAAATTTGAGCTCCTCGCAATTTTTTAGCTTTTAAAAAAAGTCAAACATTTTTTCAAAAATGTCAAAATTAACATGATTAAATATTTATTTATTCAAAATAAAATTTTGAAGATAGAAAAGAATCAAAATGAAGTGAAAAACTTTAAAAATTCAAATTCCAGCTTTGAAAAGCATAATCTTTGAATGTGCTGTCCGCGATGGAGTAGGACACACTTAGGCAAGTTTAACAGCCCATTGTGATACCACATGAATCTTGAGGTTTTCTTCTAAGCTCATTGAGTCCATTACGAAACGCGAAAGACTGATTATGTTAATATGATTGAGATTATTATAGAAAAATTCTCCTAGGTAATTCTTGCGTTTTGAGCTAAAGCCGGGCATGTACAGAGGAGGTGAAGAACTATTTCCTTCTCTTCCTCATCCAAACAGCTTCTGCAAAAGTCATTTGAGAATACTTGTAGCCGCGTGGCCTGCTTTTCTATTAGACCGTTTCCGGTTATGACACTGATTATCGAGCTTATATGCGATCTGCTTAGAGATTGCAAGCACATTGAGCGCTTTAAATCTAATGTAGGCCAGATGTGACCTTTGTGACCTGACACTTGGTGATTTTATTCCACCTGATGGTTGTCTTTTTCATAGCAACTTACATAAGCAATAACATGATTAAAAACTAAGTTGTAAACATTTATAATTCTTACTTCGCCATTTTGTTCTTAAAAATAAGTTGCGAACTATCGTTGATGCTAACAGAAAAATAAGAAAAATTTTTCTATATTACAAAAAAAACAAAACTTGTGCGTTAGTGATACTGGCAAGTGCTGAAAGTATTCTCAAAATTTCTCAGATTTACAAACCATGAATTTTCGAATATCGTGAAAGTTCAAAGTATTCCCGAATATTTATGTGCAACGTTAAAAAAAATTATGTTATTAATCGCAAATTTGGAAAAAAATTTCAATTTGTGCTACAAAGTCCCGTTAAGATAGCAAAAAAAAATGCCCATCTTGGTCGCACGAACTTGTTCCTATGTTTCTGCAAAATAAGTTTATCTTCCAAACGTTAAATGCCATTTAATTTTTGTAAAAACCTTAACCTACTATTTTTTTTTTCGAAAATCATTAGAGCGTTTTTTTTTTTTAAATTAATTTTGTATAAATCAAATTTTTCAATATTTTTAAGAAATATTTTTAGTATGCGGTGCTTATAACTACACATTTCACTTTAAAATTTTATAAAAATATTTTGCCACGTTTTCGAGATATCGAATTTTGAAAAAAAAAAAAAATAACAATATTTTTTAAAAATGCGAAACAAAAATTGTCAAGTTAAGTCCAACTTCGGGAAGCGATTCTCTTGTTGTAATTTTGTACTGCATTTCCACAAAGTTAGGCAGTAAGGTTCGGAGAGTATTCCACAGAAAAAAAATAAAACAGTGTTAAGTAGCATGATTATGGGGACCCTTTGACGCAACCAGAACCAAAAATCTCCAAAATACTTCTCAAGCAATAAAGTCATATTTAGCTGTTATGTGTGGCTTACTACTCCGTTTTCTTTGAGCATATTGTCAAAGTCATGATCCTTCAATTGCCGAAAATAAAATAAATCGGTTCAACATGTTGAACTGCTCTACGTACGCGAGTTGCCAGAAAATCGATAAAGTCAGATAAACAGCTACACTTGTGCTTGCAGCAGCAGCAGCAGCATTTTTTGACGAAGCACAAGCCTTACGATATCAGTAACGCTCCCAATCCCCAACTCTCTTCAAAGAACTTCACAATTCTTGAAAAATGACTACGTTTGTATCACCATTACTTATAAAGCACATTTTAATGAATTTTATCGGAAATGGTAAACATAAACGTTAAATTATGATATTTCAAATGATAGCTGAATTTAAGTCTTGACAGGTGCCAAAGAGCAGTGCTACCAATCTAAAACCACGAAATCAATGAGTCTTTACTAAATTAATAATTTTTTTTTAAATTTTTAAATACGTACAAATGTTTCACTTGCGAGTATTTTTTAAATGGCAAGTATTGCATTCGTTAAAAATTTCGAACTCGAGATTTTAATCAAATATGACATTACGATGGTAGAGAAATCGAAAAATTGAGTTCGCCCCATTCAGTCTATCTGTCTGTCTGTTTGATTAAGTATAGCAGTAGTTTCTCAAGAATTAATCAACCCATTTCAATGTATTTTTTTCTGCTCAAGCTCTTATACTATTTTAATAATATTTGATGATCAAAAATGTCATTGTTTTTATTTTTGATTTAAAAAAAAATATATTAAATTTTTTTAAAATACAGGAAATATTTTAAAACAGACTCTGCATATGTACAATGTACATGGCCAAGTTCGTGCGACCTAGTCGTTTATTTTATTTATGTATGATTCATTATGATTACGTATATATGCAGGCCAAATGACGTTGGCCCTGAACAAATCAACTGAGCACAACTTCAAAGATTTCCTTTCCTTTCCTATCTTTCCGTGTATAGTCATCATACCTTGTCCTGTAATTTAACATTCAAACTGATATCTACGAACACTCTTCAAAGCCTTTCACAATTCTCGACAATTCGCTTAGTTTCGCCCATGTTCCGAATTTCGATCGAAAGTGAATTGAAATCACTTTTCAGTTTCACGTGAAATGAAATTGCATGTTCTTCAATTCGATCGATTTCGAAAACTTCGAAATTGCTTCGAATTGTCAGAACTGAAGGATCATCAATTTCTATTTTGTTTCTGAAATAAAATTTGTGCTGTTTTGAAGATGTATGCAATATTATTGGCAAATTTAAGTGAAAAAAGGAAGCAGAATTCAAGAGAAAAAATAAGAAAACGAATTTTACGAGACAAGTCAAATATATTGGATTAACCTGACACAATGTAAGTGTAAAATTATGTAGAATTGTTCTTATAAATAAAGTAAATTCTTAATTTCCTCTTTTAAGCTTTCATTGTAATTTTAGATTAAGCAAAGACGCTTTTTTATATGTTCTAAGGGAAATAAAACCTTTTATAATACCTTCACCTCTTCCTCCAATTCAAAAACTTGCTGCAACCCTCCGATTCCTAGCAGAAGGAAGCTATCAAAGATCAATTCACAGAAATAAAAAATGTGATTTGAATGCGTTAAAAAAATGGAACAAACCGAAATACAGAACATCCATTTGCATGTTCGAAAATCCAATTCACAATAACAAATTGTGGAACACCCAAATTCATTTTCGCAAAATGTATTCACATTAAGTGAAATGCAGAACATGGGCATTTGTTGTATCACCACTTTTGAAGTATATTTTAATGAATTCCAATAGGTTTTTCGATTGTCAAGCGAACTTTTATAGAAAATAGTAAAAATACAACTTTTATTATGATACGTCAAATGACAGTTGAATTTAAGTCTTGACAGGTATCAAAAAACAGTGCTACTAACTTAAAACCACGAAATGAATGAGCCAATTTTGAAATGCATTTATTTGCATCAAAGAAGATAAGAATCTCTATAGTTGACATTACGACTAAAATTGAGCTAAGGGTAAACTGATAAGCATTCCTGAAACATTTTTTGTAAATATATCGGTAAAACAGCAAAAGGCAAGGAACATTGCACCGGTTTTCGAGTGATGTAAATGTTTTGGTTATACAGGGTTATCCATTTTGCGGTTTCAAAAGTTTTTTTTTCATGATATTTCTTTTTTGTTATAAAGTTTGAATATTGGCATTATGTGTGAAACACTACATCATTTAAATGACCACCACGCGAATTGTTGCAAACATCGATTCTTTTGAGCCACTTTTTGACACATATTGGGCGGTATCTCAGCCATAACTTGACGAATGTTGGTTTTTAAGTGCTCAAGAGTTAAAGGTTTATCTTCATAAACACGGTCTTTCGCGTAGCCCTACAAAAAAAAGTCCAGCGGGGTCAAATGGCATGATCTTGGTTGCCAGTTGACACTACCACGACGAGAAATTACTCGGCCAGTAAATGTCTCTTGCAATAAAGCCATATTTGCTCGAGTTGTGTGGCATGTGGCACATATTCTCCAAGTCGTATTTTTCAATAGCAGGCAAAAAAAAGTCGGTTATCATACGACCATAACGCTCCGAATTGACGGTGACAGTCATTCCATCGTGGTTTTCGAAGAAGTAAGGTCCAATCACACCTCTGGATGAAAGACCGCACCAAACAGTTACTTTTTGTGGATGTAATGGCCTCTCTTCAATTACTTGAGGATTTTCAGAACCCTAAATACGAAAATTTTGTTTATTAACATACCCAACGAGTGAGAAATGTGCTTCGTCGCTGAAGAAAATTTTCCGGCGTGTTGTTCAAGCACCCATTCGACGTACATATCAACGTCGTTGTGAATGGTCAGGTGGCTTCAGTTGTTGTATGAGCTAGACTTTATGTGGATGTAGGTGTAGATCCAAATGCAAAATACGCCGTAATCTGCCGTAAGACAGTCCTAATTTCTGAAAACGACGATGAATTGACGCGTTTGGGTATTCGGCAACACTTTCACTTACAGGAAAGGCCTTACAGGCCTTTCATCATCTATAACCAATCCAGTCTCTTCAAATTTCTTCAGAATTTTGCCAATTGCTTGCGTAGTTGGACGATTATATAAACCATAATCTGCTTTTAAAGCACGATATGTGGCTGTGGCAGAATCACCATTTTTGTAAATAGATTTTATCAACTTGTATGCGTTGTGCGATGGTTAAGCGATCCATTTTCGAAACTGTCAGACTTTCAACTGAAAAACAAAAATTGTTTTAACAACTTAGTTTGACAGATGTCGAATTCCAGCCCTATACTTATGAAACCGCAAAATGAATAACCCATTAGTTCTATTGCCTTGGTTTCATAATTTAAGCGACTTGAAGTATAAAATAGAAATAAAATATTTTTCAATTATTTCATAAATGCATTTAAATTATTTAACATTTTTAACTAAAATATATTTTATTTGTATTTTCCAAAACAAACATTTTTTCTATCAAAAAATAAAAATTAAAACAATCACTCAAAACCTCAATTTCATCAAACAGGTGTTCTGTTTTTTTTTCCTTGGAAATATTTTCACTCAAAATAGAAAATTTGGCAACTTTTCTCATAACAGGTGGAATACAAATCCACTCAAGTCAACAAACATCCATTTTTGTCTGTTTTCTTAAAAAAAAAGTTTTTTAAATTCAAATTTTTAACTTGACAAAATAATGTAAATAAAAATACAACTCAATCTAACAGGACAATTTCTTAATTTAATAATGTTCTACAAAAATAAATATCTCGAATTTGATAAAATATACCTACGGATACTCTGCATCTCTCCCGGATTTTTCCCAAAAACAGGTGACGGTCATATTTGCAGTCTTCATCCCCTCACAAAATATCCGAACCTAATAACCTGGATAAGAGTTATTATACAAATACATACGAGTATATATTTTTGTATATTTGTATCAAAAGCAACCGCACTTACAACAGGTGGAGGAGTGTTTTTCTCACATACGGAAAAAAAGGACATAAATCACCCACAACAAAATAGCTCGTTTTCTTCTCTTAATTTTCCTCTCACACACCTTCAATTCTCATTCAAATTCTCTCTCCCTATAAATGGCTAACAAGAAAAAGCTGCCCTGCGCTTTGAAATTGAGTGATTTTTATTTGATTGTGCCACTTTTTCCAACCACAGTGCTCTTCAAGGAAAATCCCAAAACATAAAAATTTCATTTTCCTCAATGAAATTCCGAGCAATATTTTCAGAGTTCAGTTAACGGTTTTCTCTCGGCGAGATTTGTTCGTATCTGTTGTGGATCGAGAAATACAAAAATAAAATTATAAAATAATTTCCAAGTGTTTTGTGAATGAATTTCTAACGAAATTTCCTGAAAAACTATTCTTAGTACAGGAGGTTAAAAATATCAAAAAAATAAAATACTAATAAAAAAAAAGGATAAATAAAAGAAGGTCCTTTAGTTTCAATTCTTTTTAGCAAAGAAAAGTGTATTCTATCCTGCAAATTTATGTCTATCTAGAGATCCTCCTGGAAGTTAACAGGAGTTTAAAGAAAAAAGAAAATTAAATACTTCCTCCCTGTTGCTTCTTTGATTTTGTTTTTTGTTCGTGTGTAATTTTTGTCGGTTTTGTTTTTGTACATATTTCCGTTCCTGTATAGAGAAATCCTTGTTGCTGCCGCTCGATGTCGTCGTCGTTGCCGCCCGGGCGCTCCGCGGTACCCAATTTTCGTTCTACAAACAACCAACCCATGTTAAAGGTTTAAATCGTAAAGGAGGATATTTTAGAGTTAAGTGTTTTGGTAAATTGTCCTTCAGAAATCGTCCTGGCTAAAAAGTCTTTGTCTGTTTTCGTTGTCGTTTTCATATCCCTAACGTCTGTATTTCCGAATGATAAAGTGAACACCTGTATTTCTTGTGATTGGCTGTGTTGAAACAGCAGTTATTTGGTTTTATTTTATTATTTTTTAAATCGTAAAAAAAGAAGTAAAAATAAAATAAGAAGAAAAAGAGGAAAAGTATACTTTCCACCCCATTTCCGGTGGTGCTAAGGCTACGACTATGGTTATGGCTATGGCAATGGCTAAATAAATATTAAAGAGGATACGAGAAAGTTCAAGTATCTTTTCGCAATGGCTTATGGCTTATGAATGAGAATGTATCTATACATATATGTTTGAAGGTAGATTTAAATACGCTACAATCTGTGTTCAACATCGCATCCTTGAACGGATGTTTATTAATATTTATGTGTCAGTGCAAAAGACATCGTACTCGTATACAAACATACAACAAAACAAAACAAGTATTGTTTTCGAAAAAGTTCGCCCCAAAAAACCTAACGAATTCGAAAAAATAAATATAAAGGTGAGTAGACTTTTATTTTTATTTTTATTTTGAGAGAGGACGACTGTTTTTGAAGGATTATTATTGTTGTTGTATTTGTTTTTTTTTTTTTTTTTTTTTTTTTTAAATTCGCTTTGTTATTCTTTTCTACCGTCATCATGTATTTTTAATATTTGGCTCTCCTCTTAAAAAAGGTCCTTTTCGCGTTTTATTTCCAAGTGACTGAGTGGGTTTCATTTTTGTGTGCTTTTAGGACTACAGGTACTATTGTAGCAAATTTACAAAATAAAAAATATTAAAATCTCATATCTCATATCTCTTGTAATGACAGAAAAACAGAGAGATATCAATACCTAAATGTTGTTTACCTTTATCAAAAAATTACATTTATTCAATAATAACGAAAATTTAATTTAGGCAGGTGATGATGATGATGATGAGTGTATCAGAAATGGTTATACTTTTTGTTTTTGTATCCTTTGTAAATTCATTTTTTTTTTAATTTTTTTGGGTTGAATTGGAGGTGTTTTCAGTTTTCATTAAATTATGTTTTGCAAAAAGCTGTTCTAGACATAGGTATGTATACCTTCCTACGCATTTCCTTTAATGGCAAATATAAATAAAAGTAATGTATTTTTTAATTTAAAGCCAATTTATGTTGGAAGGAGGAGATTTCGAGTTGTTTTAAAATTCACATGAGTCTAGTAAGGGTAAATTTATTTGAAACTAGAATTTAGAATTTGTAGAATTTGTATTATGACAAACCTCTTTTATAAAACTTAAGCTAAGCCCTGAGCTATAATCTTTTATTAGATTTTAATTTTTTATTAGATTTTAATTTTCAACTTCAAATGTTAAGAAATTTTAACTTGGTTGAATATAGTTCGTAGTAAGTTTTTGCATAAAAACTTATGTTAGATGAACTGAAATTTTGGAAAAATTGCGTCTTGACAAGGTGCCTCACTCAGTCAACTGATGAGTCCATGTGAGTTCCACCCGGACGAAACGCCAAAAATTTTTTCAAGGACTAAAGGCTGCAAGCTGTTTTGAATCAATAATTCAACAAGTCCGAAATATAGTGCATTGTCTTCTACTTTGCTTGAATTTTTTCAACAGTATATAGAATTTGTATTATGACAAACCTCTTTTATAGAATTTAGAATTGTTTTTTGAAAAAAATAGTTCCTTTACAGAACGGATCTAGAAATCGATTTGAAATCGAATTTAAAAACGATGTTTTCAGTATTTCACACAGAGAAAAAAGTACCACATAAAATAGAAGAAAAGTAATAAAATTTCTCTATGGTTTTCATCCAAGAAAAACGTCTTATTAAAACCATAGGAAAAATCTTACTAAAATCTAGATGCCAAATTTATAGGATATCCACCTATTTTTAAGAAGATATCTTATTGCGATCTAATAGGACTGCTTTTTTTTTTAAACAACAAGAAAAAGTATTATAAAGTATAAGCTTATCTCTTAGAAACAATAAGAAGACATTATTGATAATATGAGAAGATCTTTTAGTAACAATAAGAAGAACAACTGGTTGGAAGAAAATGAAAAATGCTTTGAATACATGTGAAGAACTTATTAAAAGCATGTTAAAATCTTGTTGAAAGAATAAGAAGATCTTATTAAAAAAAAGATTGAAACTCTCTTAGAAACAATGAGACGAACTTATTAAAAGTTCATTTACGTATGGTTGAAAAATATCGGGTGATTTTTTAAGAGCTTGAGAACTTTAAAAAAAAAAAAACGCATAAAATTTGCAAAATCTCATCGATTCTTTATTTGAAAAGTTAGATTGGTCCATGACATTTACTTTTTGAAGATAATTTCATTTAAATGTTGACCGCGGCTGCGTCTTAGGTGGTCCATTCGGAAAGTCCAATTTTGGGTAACTTTTTCGAGCATTTCGGCCGGAATAGCCCGAATTTCTTCGGAAATGTTGTCTTCCAAAGCTGGAATAGTTGCTGGCTTATTTGTGTAGACTTTAGACTTGACGTAGCCCCACAAAAAATAGTCTAAAGGCGTCAAATCGCATGATCTTGGTGGCCAACTTACCGGTCCATTCCTTGAGATGAATTGTTCTCCGAAGTTTTCCCTCAAAATGGCCATAGAATCGCGAGCTGTGTGGCATGTAGCGCCATCTTGTTGAAACCACATGTCAACCAAGTTCAGTTCTTCCATTTTTGGCAACAAAAAGTTTGTTAGCATTGAATGATAGCGATCGCCATTCACCGTAACGTTGCGTCCAACAGCATCTTTGAAAAAATACGGTCCAATGATTCCACCAGCGTACAAACCACACCAAACAGTGCATTTTTCGGGATGCATGGGCAGTTCTTGAACGGCTTCTGGTTGCTCTTCACTCCAAATGCGGCAATTTTGCTTATTTACGTAGCCATTCAACCAGAAATGAGCCTCATCGCTGAACAAAATTTGTCGATAAAAAAGCGGATTTTCTGCCAACACATTTCGAACCGAACACTGATTTTGGTAATAAAATTCAATGATTTGCAAGCGTTGCTCGTTAGTAAGTCTATTCATGATGAAATGTCAAAGCATACTGAGCATCTTTCTCTTTGACACCATGTCTGAAATCCCGCGTGATCTGTCAAATACTAATGCATGAAAATCCTAACCTCAAAAAAATCACCCATTATAAAAAATAAATAGAAAATTTCTGCTAAATTCATTTAAATAAAAGACGAAATAAATATCTTTTTTTCAAAAAATGTATTGTTTTTCTTTCAATGAAAGGTAACAAAATAGGATTAATGATAATAATTGGTTAATAAATAAATTCTATATTCTTTAAAAAAAAACATGTTTTCTCATAAAAGTAAATAAATAAAAAGTAATAAAAAACATAACTATGACAAGAAATAAACAATGTCCATATAGCCAAGAGAAGTTGTCCTCTAACAGATGACTTAAGAAGACCAGTTAAATCTATTTCTGTTAATTTAGAAACATGTAAATTGGTTGACGCTCTTTAAGATGTGGCTTAATTTAAATTGTTGGAAATCTTTTCAAGCCATTCCAGAACCTTTCGGATCGACGGGGGTGATAGCGTACCCTGATCACACAATAAAGGTGTATTCTAAAAATAAAATAAGAGCATTTTGTTGCAAAAGTAACAAGAATTTGTTTATCAAGTTGGGTTCACACCAAGTTCAACACAGCTGCTATCGGAAATCGGGTCTATGAAATAACTCCCACGAAATAAGTCCCACTTTTAAAAACGAAATAAGTCCCACCAAAAATTGCTATTTTGAAAGTGGGAGTTATTTCGTTTTTAAAAGTGGGACTTATTTCGTTAATTGGTGGGACTTATTTCGTTATGCGTTTTTATTTTAAGTGGGACTTATTTCGTTTTGAGTGGAAATAAATTCGTTTTGTAAAGTGGGAGTTATTTCATACCCCTAAATTTATATTTTGGTGGGATTTATTTCGTTTTAAGTGGGACTTATTTCATTTTCATAATTTTGCATTTTAAGTGAATGCATAATAAATTTTGCCGTTATTTGTTGCTCTTCACGTTGTTTCTCATTGAATTTCATAATGTTCTTTTTGTTGCTTTTTAAAAAAAAATGTATTGTATTGTAGAATATGCTTTCGAAAAGTTCCGTTATTTCTTGCTCTTTACGAAATGAATGGTATTGTTTCAAATTTGTTGTTAAGTGTGCTAGTTTACAAGACCTTATCATTATATTGATTAGTTAAGTTTGTGAATTTCAATAATGAACATGAGTGTGACATACAAAATAATTGCAGGGAAGAGGAATAACAGCAAGCTTCTTTATATTTTTTTTGAGAAACAATTATATATAGGGTGTGTAAAGTCGCCAGGTAGGCGCCTATATCAACAACTTCTTTCAATAAAAGCACCAGTGGGTGGCCCGCTTCGCGGGATCTCAGGATTTTAACTCCCTTTTTCGGGGTCACACCCGCTCACGCAACTCCGTTGCTCCGCTTAGGGTATGTAAAGTCGCCAGGCAGGCGCCAATATCAACAACTATTTTGAATAAAAGGCCATTATGGCTTTATTTCTCATTTTTTTCTTATGCAAAAAGTTATGTGTTGGACATTTCGTAAAAGGGACAACCATAATTTTTTATAATAATAAAAAAAACTTTAAAGAAATTTGTACAAATAGGTACGGAACTTAATTACTGGAAAAACAATATTAAAAAAAATTGTTGACGTTATTACGTATGTAAGTGTTTTATTATAATTTTAATAGGAAATTGGAATTCGTGTTCCATTTCCATGTTTTCTAATATCACCATTACAAAATACAACTAATCCCAATGCCACATTAAAACTATAATACCGTCTACCATGCACTTAATTTTAATCTGATGGTCCTTCCGAAACGGTTTCCATCTTAATAATAAGAACAATTGATCTGTACTTAATCCATTTACGAATGCAAACGTTGTTACTAGTGGGACTTATTTCGTTTATGAAAGTGGGACTTAATTCATTTAAGAAATATATTATTCAAGGAGGAGTTATTTCATTTTGAGTGGGAGTTATTTCATTTCATGTAAATTTTTAAATCATTTCATTTTGGTGGGACTTATTTCGTTTTCAAAAGTGGGACTTATTTGGTGGGAGTCATTTCATTTTTTTAAGCAATTTTTGGTGGGACTTATTTCGTTTTTAAAAGAGGGACTTATTTCGTGGGAGTTATTTCATAGACCCTCGGAAATCTACCCAAGGACAGCTTGAAAAACAACAAATAACAATTCCTTCATTTGGAATTGACTTGTGTGAACACAGCTCAATATATGTACAACCTTAACTTATCTTTGACGCCTGTGTAAAATGATTAAGCAACTTTTGTGGCACAGGTGGTCTACTTACTAAGATTTTATTGAATATCGAAACAACTTACCCTCTCCTTCCTCCACTTTAGTAGTCCAGCTTGAAATTTAATTCGATCGCCAAAGTAGCCGGAACTGTCGAAGTTGTTAAAAAATTTGTCGACGTCTTCCATCTCCATTTTTTCGAGAACGTCAATGGAGTTTATTCCATACACTTTGAGCAACACGGATACCGAACCACTAAGTCCCCAGGAGAGACAAATTTGATGGGTCTCCTCAATTTCGTCATTGTTCCATATTAAACATGGAACACTGATTGCTTCACTCACAATTTCATCTTTACTTCCACTCGCGATTACATTGTCAATATTTTCATCCATTTTTATCGATTTCATACACTTACTTTAACTTTTTTCTTAAAATTCACCGGCACGCAGACGCCTCTAGACTTGAAAACAAAAATTATGTTTGGCAAAGCAAAGTACCGTTTCGTGTATAAAATATGTGAGAACTTATAATTTTAAAAAGGAATTCTTTTTGATTTGGAATGGACAGCGATTTTAATAAGTTTATTTTTTTAGGACACGAAAGTAATAAGATTTTCTTATTACCTCTCAGGTCTTTTTTATAGAAAAAGATTTTTTTATCAGTGAAAATACTAACATTTAGTAAGTTAATCTTATTAGATGAGAAAAGGGGAAAGGTTTTCTTATTGTTTATCATTCTCGCAGACGCGCCATGAGAAAATAACGGGATGTATGCATTTTTATAGGAAAATATTAATCGATTTAAGAAGATTTCCTTCTAAGCATTTATAAAAAAGAAACAAGTCGTCTTCAAGATTGACTTCTTGAAATTGATAAGTAATAAGGTATTTTTATGCTTTTATTATTAAATGAGAATTTTCTTATTAAACACAATTTTCTTCATATCACAATAAGGCAATCTTATTGATTTTATGTAGTCCTTTTTCTCTCTGTGCACAATTAAAAATCATTAACAAGACATTAATGCAATTCCTCAGGTTTAATCTGTCCACAATTTTTTTTTAATTTCGAGTGAAAATGAAATGTTAAATTTTGTAAAATTTTGTAATTGTTTAAAATTTTGTTAATTAGGTACATTGAAAATATTCAGAGCCAGCATTTGAATAATTGCTTTTAAGCAACAATAAATTATGTTCTAATTTCCAATACGGTCATATTTTTCTTGTCAAATATGTTGATATAAAGCTAAACAAAATAACTGCTTATAACTTTGATACATTTTTGATTTAAAGATTTAGTCAATTATGTGATGTTTAAAAGTAAAAAAAACACGTTCGAATTTCTTTCTACACAGAAATTTTAAAAATCAGTCTTAAGAAATTATCTTTTAAGATCAAAATATAACATATTGATGATTGTGGTTTGTCGCCCGTGTTAACTTTTGGACAATAAGAAAATGAATTGAATATTTTTTAAAATGGAAATATGTTATTTTTGTTTGAATTTAGTTTTACTCTAAAAAAAAACAATAAAATAATTACCCTAAACAAATATGTTTTCTCCTAAAAATGAACTTCCAAATGCAATTAGAATTTTTGATATAATGATTAAAACAAATAAAGCAATGCAAATTATAAAATAAAAAAAGGGGCTGGGATGCCACCCACACTGATAACTTCCCATCCCGTCTATCAATTTGTCTTGCTTAAAAGGTTTGAAAGTTTTCGTGTTTTTTTTGTTTTCAAACAGTTGTCAGTTGAATTGTTCCAAAAAATTTTAAAATGTTTGCATATGATGAAATAGTTTGTTTTCAAAATCAATTTTAGTTAACGAGATTTTTAGTCGAAAACCAATTTTGCGTACTTTTTTTTTGTCGATTTTGATTTTGTATGAAAAAAAACTGACTGTTGGATTTTTATACAAAATTTATTAAATGTCGAAAACAATATTTTCTGTGAGAAAAAAACAGTTTGAAGCCAATATTTTTAAATTTTGAAAAGATATTTGAGTCGAAATTAAATTTTTACCAAGTTTTAGTATTGTTTTTTAGGTTTTTATTTTTCTCAACATTTTACCGAATTTTAAAAACAATATTTCTTATAAAATAAAATTAGTTTGAAGCCATAATCTTAAATTTTTCGAAAAGATATTTGAGTCGAAAATGACTTAAGCCTCAATTTTTGCGCACTTTTAGTAATGTTTTGTTTAGGTTCTTATTTTTTTGTAAAAAAAAACTGTTAAATCGATTTTCTCAAAATTTTACCGAATGTTGAAAACAATATTTTTTATAAGATAAAATTAATTTAAAGTAATATCTCAGATTTTTGAAAAGATATTTGAGTCGAAAATCAATTTTTACAAACTTTTAGTACCTAATGCTTTTTTAAGGTATTTATTTGTTGTTAAAAAACTGTAAGTTTGATTTTTCTTATAAGATAAAATTAGTTTGAAGCTTATATTTTTAATTTTAAAAAAGATAATTGAGTCGAAAATCTATTTTTACCAACTTTTATTAATTTGTTTTAGGTTTTTATTTTTTGTAAGAAAATTGTCAAATCAATTTTTGTCAAAATTTGACTGAATGTTGAAAACAATATTTCTCATAAGATAAAATAAGTTTAAAGCCAATATCTCAAAGTTTTGAAAAGTTATTTAAGTCAAAAATCAATTTTTACCAACTTTTGTTAATTTTTTTAGGTTTTTAATTTTTTGTAAAAAAAAAACTTTCAATTCGATTTATCTCAAAATGTTACTGAATGTTGAAAACAATATTTTTTAAAAAATAAAATTAGTTTAAGGCCAATGTCTCAAACTTTTGAAAAGTTATTTGAGTCGAAAATCAATTTTTACTAACTTTTATTCATTTTTTGTTTTAGGTTTTTATTTTTTGTAAAAAAAAAACTGTCAGTTCGATTTTTCTCAAAATTTTACCGAATGTTGAAAACAATATTTCTAATAAGATAAAATAACTTGGAAGCCATAATCTCAAATTTTCGAAAAGATATTTAAGTCTAAATTCAATTTTTACCAACTTTGAGTAATGTTTTTTTTAGGTTTTTATTTTTATAAAAAAAACTGTCAATTTGATTTTTCTTAAAATTTTACCAGATGTTGAAAACGTTTTTCTTCGTTTTACAAAATTGTTTTGGAGATAAAATCATTTTTTATTCGTAAAATTTTTGAGTTGACAACTATTTTTTTTTCTTCAATTTTTCGATTTATAAAAAAAAGCGTTCATTGGATTTTTTTCCAAAAATATACTTGTTTGGTATCACGTTACAATATATAATTTAAAATTCAATTCAAGTCTCTAGCGTTATTGGTTCGTGAGATATTTTGGGTTAAGCAAAATTTTCACCTTTTTTTTTTAAATTGTAATGTTAAAAAGCCACCCACTTAATTCTTTTGAGAGTCCTTTCTGCATCTTTCTGCATTATTATTTGTATAACAAAATTTTTTTGAAGTCGATATCTCTACTGGTTCTTGAGCTATGGATGACAAAAAAAACTTCCCGAACGTACGGACGTACGAACGTATGTACGTACACACGCACGCACAGACACCTATCTAAAAAAACCTTTTATTTTGACTCTAAGGACGTAGAGAAATGTCAAAATTTTCAATTCGACAAATCGGACCGATAACAATAACTTTCTATTGGAAGTTAAAAAGTACGTATACGCCTAAGTGTACCTCCACTAGATCAATCATCATTTATTCGAATCTCGACTTTACGAACTAATGTTTTATTGTATGTATCATATACAAAATGTTAGCTCAGTATATTATTGCATTTAATGAATTAATCTAGAAATAAGTAGTCATTAAGCGCAGTCAAGCAAAATGTTAAAATATGATAAAAGATTACGTAAATAATATGAATGGTAAATAATATCATAGTAATTTGAATTTCAATCTTGTATCTTATCATTTGACCTTTTCAGAACAGAATTATCATATTCTTTTGAGAACCATTCGCTTGCGTCTTTAATTCATGATATTGTTTCAGCTTAATGAATCATAGAATGCGTTGGTTAAAACAAATTGTTTTAAAACAATTTATTTGAGTTTTTGGTGACTATTAAATCTGAATGTTTGTTTTTAAAAAAATCATGAAAAATTCAACGTTCATACATATATAATTTAAAAAAAACCCTGAATTTGATCCTATAATACTAAATATTCGAGTGTCAAAAAAATCAATGTTTGAAATTTAACCCATACTATATGAAAAGCTCTTCAAACGCATTTACCCACACTCTTAGTTTATTTTTAAACACTTAAATGACGCACTTCCCTTTTTTTGAAAAAAAAAAAAAAAAACAGAAGAATCCAATTACTCATTTCAAAATTTTTCATACCAATTGTTATATCTATAAGGCTAAAGTTGATTAATTTTAACACGAAATAAATTTTCTTCTTAAATTAGAAAATTATATAATTTTATACTTTAAACCTTGAATATTATTATATAATACTCATACATATATCTTCCCCTGGATCTTATTTAAAATTAAGGAAGGAGAAGAATCAATGGAGTGGAAATTAAGGATGCTAGACGCTAACAGCCTTGAAAATAAAAATGGATATTATATTGAGTTGTTGCTTTTTAGATTTAAAAAAAAATAATTGTTTGTATTTTTTCCTTTACTCTCAAATAAAAATGGATGCTATATTAATATTTATGAATTTTAATAGAAACAGCTGTGGATTGTTATTAAATAGAATTTTTAAATTTCATCAAACGGTTTTAAATGTAGGTAGCTAGGTAGGTTTATGACTGTCTGTGTGTGGGAATAATGCCATTGGAAACATTTTTTGAACCCTGAGTTAATATGTTGTAAGGATTTTTCACAGACAAACATAAATTGATGGTAATTTAATACAATACCATCAAAGTTGGGTTTCCTGAAGACAAAAACCGTACACAAAAATATGCAAAATCATTCATAATTTAAGGACATTTCTAAGTTTTTTGTTTGTGTTACTTTTTTATGGATTTTAAATATTTGGTTGCTTCTGATAGATTTTTTTTCAGAACTAAATAAAATGTCTAGGTATGCCTAAAAGGGTGTTTTTTTTAAAAGCATATAACTTTGAAATGGAATATAAGAAAGATTATATTATAAATTGTCAGAAAGATAATCTTCCATCATTAAAGTTTAAATAATATTTCTGGCATTGCCGGCTCGAACGAAGTCTAATATGGAGGTCTAATTTTCGATGACGTTTTCCAACATTTGTGGCTGTAAATTGGCAATAATGCGGAGAATATTGACCTCCAAAGATTCAATCTTTTCAAGCTTATCTATGCGGTTACCAAACTTTTCCTCCAATAAATCAATTGTGTCACGAGCTGTGTGACATGTTACATCGTTCTGTTAAAATCACAGCTCTTGCAAATCATACTTGTCAACGAAAAGTGACTTTTACTTTCAGGCCAGTATCGTTTTTAAAGTAATGCGGACCAATTATTTCACCAACCCTTAAAGCAAACCAAACTGTCAGTTTTTGTTGATGTAACACTTGATAATTATCAGCATTTCAAATACGGCAGTTTTGTTTATTGACGTAACAATTCAACCAAAAGTGAGCTTTATCGCTAAACAAAATTTGTGCGGGACGTATTTTGAACAGCACCATGATTTTGAAAATAAATTTTTAACACTTTGAAGGCGTTCTTCAAGCGTTCTGCTTCTGCTTATGTTGAAATGCCAAACCATATAACCATTTGACAGTTAAACAAAATGGCCGCCAGTTAAAATAGTGTTGCCAATTGTTCATTTTTATTCTAATTACAATTGATAGATGCAGAATTTTAAACTTCTTCAAAATATTGCCATTTTTTTGGAAAGTAAACACATCATTTTTTTATCTATTTAAGTATCGGGAGATTTTGTAAGTTAAATATAGGGTTTTTTTAATAAGAGCGGGTAGATGTTGTGTGTTGATGTCGTGGCGTTTGCTGTGTGACACGTAGCGCCGCGCCGTCCTGCTAGAACCACATGTCGTCTAGGTCCATATGGTTAAATTGGGGCCATAAGAATATAGTTATCATCGTTATGTAGCGCTCGCTGTTGACAGTGACTGCCTCACTAACGTCGTTTTCAAAAAAGTACGGACCAATTGTGACACTGCCTCTAAAGGAAATAAAACAAAAAGTAACCGCATGAAATGACAAATAAAAATAAGAGGCTGGGATGCGACCCACACTGATAACTTCCCATCCCGTCTGTCGATTTGTCTTGCTTAAAAGTTTGTCTATGTGTATCAATTTTTACCAAATTTGCGTACTATTTTTTGTAGATTTTATTTTTTTTATGGAAAAACGGACTGTTGGATTTTTATAAGAAAATTACTGAATATCGAAAACAATATTTTCTGTGAAATGAAATAAGTTTGAAGCCAATATTTGTAATTTTTGAAAAGCTATTTGAGTCGAAAGTAAATTTTTAACAAATTTTAGTATTGTTTTTTTTAGGTTTTTATTTTTTGTAAAAAAACTGTCAATTCGATTTTTCTCAAAATTTTTCCTAATATTGAAAACAATATTTCTTATAAGTTTAAATTAGTTAGAAGCCATTATCTCAAATTTAAAAAAAAATATTTGAGTCGAAAATCAATTTTTAACGACTTTTGTTAAATTTTTTTTACTAAATGTTGACAACAATATTTTTTGAAATATAAAAGTAGTTTAAAGCAAATATCTCAAAGTTTTGAAAAGATATTTGAGTCGAAAATCAATTTTTACCAATTTTTTATACATTTTTTTTATGTTTTTATTTTTTGTAAAAAAAACTGCCGATTCGATTTTTTTCAAAATGTTTTCTAATGTTGAAAACAATATTTCTTATAAGTTTAAAGCAGTTAGAAGCTATTATCTCAAATTTTGAAAAAGACATTTGAGTCGAAAATCAATTTTTACCAACTTTGAGTAATGTTTTTCTTAGGTTTTTATTTTTTATATAAAAAACTGTCAATTAGGTTTTTCTCAAAATTTTATAAGATGTCAAAAACATTATTCTTCGTCGCACAAAATTGTTTTGGAGATGAAATCATATTTTAGTCGTAAAATTTTCGAGGTGACAAATTTTTTTTTCAGTTCTTTTGATTTATAAAAAAACCGTTGATTGGATTTTTTTCCAAAAACTATAATTGTTTTGTATCACGTTACAATATATAATATAAAATTTAATTCAAGCCTCTAGCGTCATTGGTTCATGAGATATTTAGGGTTTACCAAAATTTTCACCTTTTTTTTAAAATGCTATGGTAAAAAAACCACCCACGCAATTTTCTTGAGAGCCCTTTCTGCATCTTTCTGCCTTATTATCTGTGTAACAAAATTTATTTGAAGTCGATATCTCTTCCGGTTCTTGAGCTATGGACGACGAAAAAAACGTCGCAAACGTACAGACGTACGGATGTACGTACATACGCACGCACAGACATCTTTCTAAAAATCCTTTATTTCGACTCTAGGGACCTTGAAACGTCGAGAAATGTCAACATTTTCAATTTGACAAATCGGACCCATTACAATAACTTCCTATGGGAAGTTAATAATCATAAGTGAGGTGTTGCATGGGTGTATTTCTCAATTATGAATAATTTTTCATGGGCTTGTTTTTTGAACATGATAATTTCCTTTTTTGAAAACTTACACTTTTTCCATTGATTTGCTTAAAAATTTCACATTACCAAATAATTCCTAATATTTTAACTTTTAAGTGATCAAAAACTGGTACCAAGTTTTTGTATGTTTAATACTTGAACTTTTTTTGAGTACTAGCTGCTCCCTGTGGAGTTTCTCGCATGCTTTATTTAAGAACAAATTTGGTTAGCATAACAAAAGTTTTAGTCAGCCAACTTTCAAAGACATATGCTGTCGTGAACAAAAGAATTCATTACTTAAGCACAATTTTAACCGTTTCCAGTGGAAGCTCCAATCTTGAAATATTCTTTATTGGTGATCAGTTATTAGTCTTAGCGTGATGTTATAAAGTCGACAGCCTTCCTCAATAAATGGGCTATTTAATACTTGAGAATTTTTCAAATCGGACCTGTAGTTCCAGAGATTATACCGTTCAAACAAGCAAGCAAACAAACAAACTCTTCATTTTTATAATTTTAAGTACCTATATAAAACGTTCATGTTAAACTCAAGTATTAACTAACTGCATGAGTTCCCAAGTCTTAATTCTACAAAATGAAAATGTTACCAACGACCTTTTTGCTCTTAATTTTAGTGAATTCCTTAAAATTAAATACTTCAAAAAATAAATGAGTAAATACTTGTTTTTATTTTTTTTAGTTTAAAGTATTACATGAAAACATATTCGCGTATTTCCCAATTAGTATAAGTTTAAATGAGCATAAGTCTTCAAGTACTTTTTTTGTAGGAAAAATTATCATACAACTTTCCTTATGCATAAGAGTTTCCTTACAAGTATGGCAAATGTTGAAAAAAAAAAAATGGATAAAAACCTGTCCTTCAAAACAGATTATGCTCGACTTCCGTTAATTAAGAAATTCAGACAAGAATCCTTAACGACACATTTTAATAGGGTTTTGTATAAATTATAACACACCAAAAAACAAGCAAACCTCTCCAAACTTGAATTCAACACTTTAGAACAATTTCTTTTTTTAACTATACGGTTGACACGTTATTTTCATCATGTCTCGTAAGTTTTTATCTCATATGTTATAAACCTAGCCTTGAGTGGGTGTGCCTCTTGCCATCAAGAAACTTGGAATCACCAGTCTTCTTTAATTTGAATGTCATAACCTCAGACACAACATCTCTGACTTATAATTATTGTGCATATGAATGTTTATAGTCAAAGGCAGATCTATGGTTAAGGCACATGATGAAGAAGGGTTATTGTGAGAAAAATAATGGAGTCATTAAGACGGTCTTTAGTTAGTTTTAAAAATGCCATTTTGAAGAACTTTGGAACGTCTTCGCTTATTCCAAGCAAAAGCGTGTTTATTTTTATCTCCCTAAAGGTTTATGCTTTATATAAAACAAAACAATTAATAAGAAAATTGCGGGCCGAAAGTACCGTTTTTCAGCGTTTTCAAGAACTTAAATTGTGTTCAAATATTTCAAAAAAGTGCGTTTTTTCATCTCTCAAAAGCATAAAATGTATACAAAAGAAAACAAAATGAATTCCCTAGTAGAAAGCTTTTTATACTTTTTTTGGTACGATAAGTCTTTCTTGAGATATTGGTCCTTGAGATATTGGTATGCTAAGTCGTTTTTAGATGCATTTTAAGTTAAATCATACAATAAAAGCGTTATAGTTTTGAAAATTAAAAGAAATGAAAAAAATTTAACCAAAGTCAAAAATTCCAAAACCAAAAAAACAAAAATTCTGTCGTTTGGTTTCTTATCTACTTTTGGCTATGTCTCATAATATGTAGGTTTTTGATACCTTTTTCGTCTAACTGTATGTGGTAGTTAGTTCAAACAGACAGATGGCACTGTTTGTTGCTTTTTTCCGTTTTGTCGTCCATTGGGTGTGCTGTGTGTTTTTTTTTTTTTTATGGCTTTCAGCGTATGCTCTTTCCCGCAGTCTCGTCCCAAAACCTAACCCAACCCCCTTTACCCCTAGAGGGATGATGGAAAAGTTGTTCTGAGGATTTTATGTTTCGAAAATTTTTTTTTTTTTTCCTAACCTACCTGGAGATAGGTAGAATCAGAAGGAAGGTAAATTGGTACTTGCTCTTCCATTCCATTAAAATTCTTCCAAGAAAATGACATAAATTCAGAGTAAGTTGTTGTGTGTGTTACGTTTGCTTGTGTTTATGTGTCTTATTTTTTCCAAGAAAAAAGAAAAAAGAACGAAATAAAGAAACGTTAAAGCTTTAGGGTAAAACGTGAATTTAGTAAAATGAAGAACGAAAAAAAAGGTGTAGAAAGGTTAAGTAAGAGTAAACTAAGGTAACAAAAAACAAAAGTAGCCTGCCTTGAGGAAAACAAAAACAAAAACGAAATAAAATGTTAAGAAAACTTTAGAAAATATTTGTTATGTTTTTTTTTAGCGGTAAAAATGTGAGGTGTAGGCGCGTGATTACTGATTATATTTGACATTAAATTTTTATTTTATTAGGATGACCGCACGTGGCGAATTAGTGGTGAAAATGGGACAACAACTCTTAAAGGTACATACAGTGATTTTTTTTTTTTTTTTTTAATTGACATTGACCAGCTCTCTGACAGCTCAAAGAATTCTCAGAATTTCATAGTAAAATATTTTTAATTTGAAATTTTTGGCATTTTTGTAGGGAATTAAAAAAAAATGGACTGTCTGTCAACACATTTTCAATTAATTTTTTAATGTTTACTCGTACGTATAGTATTATGTCAAAAAAAGAAAAGTTTTGTCAATGCTTTTGTTAGAGGTGAAGAACCTTAAAATGGCAACACTATTTTAACTAGCGGCCATTTTGTGATCTGTCAATTGTTATTTAGTTTGGTTTTGCATTGACATTTCAATATGAATAACCTGATGCCTGAATATCGCTTCCAAATTCTGAACATTTATTTTCAAAATCATAGTTCTTTTTTTATTTATAACCGATTTTTTTAAGCGATGAAGTTCACTTTTGATTAAATGGATACGTCAATAAACAAAACGTATTGGGAGTGATGGTAATCCTCAAGTGCCCACGTTGAACCACTGTTACATCCACACAAAAACTGACAGTTTGTTGTGCTTTATAGGTTAGTGGTATAATGGTTCCGTACTTCTTCAAAAAACTACGCTGGCCAGAACGTTACAGTCAATGGTGACAGCTATAGCTATATAATGATTTCTGACTTTTTCGTTTATTAATTAAACAACCATGATGTGCGGGCCCTTGAATTGGCCTTCAAGATCGTGCGATTTATAGCCGCTTGATTTTTTTGTTCGAGGATATATGTATTAAGTCGTTAATCTTTCCCGATAAGTCCGAAACGATTGACCACTTGTAGGACAACATTCGCCGTTTGATTGACGATCTACGGCCACATATGTATGTTGGGAAAAAGTCATCGAAAATTGGACATCCAGATAAGACTACGTCCGAGACAGCCGTGAAGGTTATATGCTAAAAATTATGTTTGAATTATAAAACCAGAAGATTATCTTTGGATTGAAGTATAATTGTATGTCAACTTAATAAAATCATCATTAATTCATTCCAATCGCTAGTCGACGCCATCCAGTTGCGCACCCCAAGGCTTCAGGCGTCCTGGACTATGCCATCTCTTCAGCATAAGCATGGTCTACAACGCTTTTGCCACCATTAAAATGTACTACAAAATTCTTTCCGAGCTGGTTCCTTTGCGCATATACGAGCTAGGTGTCCTGCCCGCCGGAGTCTACGGAGCTTAGTTTTTGTCACAAAGTCAGGTTCAAGGTAGATTGCCTACAGTTCATGATTGTAGCGCCTTCGGAATCATCCTTCTTCACATAAAGGACCAATAATTCTCCACAAGGCCTTTCTTTCAAACGCTCCTCAGAAAAACAAATACAAAGTTCCTCACCTTTTTAAAAACACCCTTTATAAGAGTTATTTTTGAGAGTTTTAAATTGTATGTTTTAGATGTCTTAACTGATGAAGTATAACGTAGTTAGAGGAGCTATTATTTTGAATCTAAAAAAAAGGACAAACTTCTAATAGAGATTTGTCTAATCAAATTTTTTGAATAAGGCGCTAAAGAAAAACTAGTGTCAAATTATTGACAAAACTTTGTATAGGTGCTGATGATGACGAACGCGTACTTTATTCGCACGACAAATCGTTTTTATCGCTGGCAACAAACATCAAATAAATCAGAAACTTTGCACTAGTTTCATTCTCTCTAGTAAGAATACAAAATTTAATAGTTCACTGGGGCGTATACGCATTTTTTTTGAAATTTGAAATTTTTTGTTTTTAATATTTGTTTACGCACTTGTGCATTGGTTTATATATATATATACATCTATAAAATTGTTAAACAATTTCTACTAAACGATGTTGGAAAGACAAAAATTCTCATGTCAATAATTCATAAATTACAACCTTGAAATACAAGGACTAAGTTTTTCTGGTTCAATTATACTTTGGTTTTGGTTTTGGTTTTAGTTTTAGTTTTAATTTTTCTTTTTCTTTTTCTTTTTCTTTTTAACAACATGTGTTTTTGTATTCAAGTTCCTTTAAACAGCAAAACATAATTCAAATGTTTACTTAAAGTTCCCTTTTGTAATTGATATTCATACACGTATCTTCATCACATCTTTATGAAACTTAAGTAATTAATAATAAGTCTACAAACTATTTACAAAAGTTGAAAGTTTTGATATCTACGAATAAATACCCAAATATTTATATGTAACAGTCTTTTCTACTTGTCTCCTATTTGAAGTATACATCCTCTTGAAAGCCCCTCGCCACCCCTTCTCATAAGTATTCAGCCCAATTAATTTCATCCAAATAAAGTATACGTACATATATGAATTTATATAATAATAGTACTCGTTTATCTTATTCCCATTCCATTATCAAAATATTAAGCTGCTGAGTACCTATGTACGTAGTTTAGTAGCTCAACTTTTGTGATATATTATATTTCATTTCAATTATATTTGATCTCTTCCTCTTTATAGCACATTACATCTCTATATATGAATAAATATATATGTATACGTAGGAATATTATTTATGCGTAGAAACGTTCATAGTAGACACATCGATTCGGTTTTCTCTTCTATACTACTGAAGTTTCATATCCTGTCCTGAGTAAAACTCAAATCAATTTCCATTAAGCTCAAATCCATTTACATACTATATACCGTATTTTATATCACATAAATATACCTATAACTTTCTATTGATATATTCGTATGTAAATGTACGTGTTTCCATGTGTAAGTTTAGCTGAAGTATTATGTCCTTAAAAAAAAAAAAAGAAACCCACATTCCTGTACACGTGGTATCCCTAAGGGGTTTTAAATTTTGTTTTTATGTTGATGTTAAATTTCCATTTAATTTAATTCCTGATGAGATTCTTTAGGTGAATTTTTAAATTTATTTGTTCATAAAAATACTTAATATACCAAAAAGTAAACAAACAAAAAGTATGAGTATTCATAAATTTTAATATTATATTATGTTGCTTCCGTGTGGCTTTGTTTTTTTTTTTGTTTTGTTTGCTTCTTGAAAACCAAAAAATTTCTCATCGTCTATGGAGATAAGCCCATTAAGGAATTAGCTGCATTATTAAAACTTTGTAAAAAGCCACAATCTCATACTTTTTGTTATGTCTAATATCTTTTAGCCTTCCAAGGGGAAAAAAAACTTATTTATTTTCTTTTTATCTGTGAGTTCTCTTTGCAAAAACAAAACAAATACATTTCCGTTTGTCTTAGGATAAATTTTTAAAACATCAATTCAATTGATTGTCAAATGAAGAAAATGAGTGCATTCAGTGCAATTTTAAGCGGCATTTACATGGGCGTTTAGGTTCTGTTTGATTTGATATTTATTCTTTGTTATGCTATTCACATGAATTTCTCCAATTTGTGTTTATTAGAAATGCTTAGTGAGTAAAGGTTGTAAAGGTTTGTTAAATGTTGATGTTGACTTTGAATAAAACACAAATAATGTAGTAAATTATTGTCAATTCTTTTTATTATGATAATATTGGTAGGTATAGTTTGATTATGTATGAAGAAAATATTGGCCGATTGGCCGCCGCACGCAATTTTGGTAGCAAACCTCCATCCGATTGTTCAAATTTGTGATGACGCTGAGGTATAATTGAGGTTTTATGCCGTTAATGTGCCGAATTATTTCATCTCAATTAAGCTATTGAATTGTTGCTGTCTTATCGACGTATGTACAAAAATTGATCATCCACTGTTGCCATTTCTTGCCACCATTCTGACAATTGACGACGTTTGGTCAAGAGGCTCTAGTTCTTGAGTCAATTCAAATAACCCCAAATAAAGAAGATCAACGGTGTCAAATGACATGATCTTGGCGGCCAATTGACATCGCCACCTTGTGAAATAACTTGGCAGTTGCATGTGTCGCTCAAAAAAGCCATTGTTTCGTTATTTGTTTCACATCCATATCTACCAATTCGGGCCATAAAAGGTCGTTATCATCGCACGATAGGGAACACCATTCACAGTAACTACCTGACCGGCCTCATTTTGGAAAAAGTACGGCCCGATGATGCTGCCAGCCCATAATCCATAAGCGGCATCAAACAGTCACTTTTTGTGGGTGCATTGATTTTTTGACAATCACTTCAATTCTGCTAACTGACGAATCCACTTAGGTGAAAATGTGCCTCATCACTAAAGATGGGTTTCTTCAAAAATTGATCATCCACTGTTGCCATTTCATTTTTTGCCACCATTTTGACAATTGACGACGTTTGGTCAAGAGGCTTTAGTTCTTGAGTCAATTGCACATTTTAAGCGTGTAAATGCAAGTCTTTATGCCTAATGTTCATGAACGACGAGCGTGCGATTTACAACTTTTGATCGAGACAACGAGTATGCACTGATGTTTTGACATCCCGTACATACCCAGTTTTCGCAAATTTTTGCACGATTTTTCCGATTAAACGCACATTTATACGATTAAATTGACCGAACAAATCACAAAGTACACGATATAAATTTTGATTTGACCGCCCGTTTCCATAGCAAGCCTGAACAACTTAAACGCGTTGCTCGATTGTATATCTTTCCATGGTTCAAATTAAGTTAGTCTGAATTTGAGAAATGTCAAATGAAATGTAGAAAAAAACTTTACGTTTACGTGTGGTTCACATTCAACATCGGCCCTTAAAATTCAACCACCCATTATAAAACTTTTCGCTGCAGATCAACTACGTTTTCGACATAGAAATCTCATGATTTATTATCGTTTTTTTAAAGAGTACTCAAAAAAAAAACAACAATAGTTCGTCTTGTCTTATGATACATTTTCAAACGTCAATTTAATTGACTGTAAAGTAAAGCCAATGAGTGCGTTCAGTACTTTTTTTATGCAACGATTACATAAAGTAGTTCATTGATTAAATATTTATTCTTTAACATATTGGCAATTTGTTTATATTTTTTGAGCAATAAACTTTTCACCAAGAAAATTTAAATACATAAATTGACTATAAAAAAATGCATATTCAAGGAGATGGTGTTTCTTTTTTTTTTGATTTTGTACTTTTTACTTTTTTAACTGAATAAAATAACTTCATTCACGACTGCTTCATTTCATTTTGTTTCATTTTACATTATTTTTAACTTTATTTAATTCAATTTAATAAAATGTCCCGCCTGAAGAAAAGCTGGAAGAGAGCAAGCATCCTTTGAATTTTACAGATGAAATTAATTTCTTGTGAAAGAATCCCATCATATTTTTTTTTGTTGTTGTTGATATTCAATTAAGCGCTGAATTTTTCAAAAGGTTTGTTTGTGTTTCGTAAAAGTATTCGTTTATCAAAATTGGATTTCTTTCGAAAATAGAATTCTCCACGAAAATCGATTTTATGTTTTCTTGTGAAAAGTCTTGTTGCGTGAAAGAACTATATGATGCCACTCAAATTCATCCGAAAATTATGTAAAGTTATGTGTCCATCAACTCCTCTCGACAAGAATACAGAAATATAGTTGATGGAAGTTGTATACGTCACTCGAAAGTATTATTTTCAAAATTGAAAACAAAGGTTAGTGCTAAATGTAAATTGACGTATACCTTAACTTCTTTTGGAATTCAAATACAAATTTGCAAATGGTGGAATGACACCTGTCAGGTTGCAAATAGTAGTTTTGTTTGATTAGAATTTGAAATTTCTTAAGGTCAGTTTACATTGCAAAGATTTCTTGCGTTGATTTTTTTTAAGAAATGAATTTATGCTCAATTCTTAAATTACATAAATAATAATCAAACTTAATGTTTATTTTATTATTCGTTTACGAAATCCTTCACTTATACTCTCAACTTTATTTGCAAAGGGAATTTAAAGCAACGAGTACCGTTTTTTATTCTTTGGTTGACATACTAAAAAAACCAAGACGCTGATGCTTTGACTAAGAGAGGTTTTGTTCTGAATTTTGTTTGTTGTTCTAGAAATAAGATGGGAGTTTTTGTAATGTTTTCCCAGAAGACTGAAATTCAAGTGTCAAGTCATCAAAATTGTATAAGCATAATATACATACATAAATGACTTTCTTTCCTGTCTTATTTTTTGTGTTCGGTATAGGTTTAGCATTTTCTTGTTTTTTTTGTTCTTGTTTTTATTTTGAATTGTTGTCATGTGTTTATATAAATTTGTTTTGTGTCTAAAGTGAGAATTGAATTTATATGGATAAAGAATTATTTTGTTTTTCTTGTTTCTTAGAAGCAAATAATATGACAAGGGAAATCATATTTGAAAGCCACATGTTTAGTATTAAGTATTTTTTGTACATAATGCGAAACGTCAAACATTCATTGGTGTAAAAATAAAATGATGTACATAGATACGAGTATAACATTCTAATAACAGTTATTTTTGATCAAATGAGATTTAATACAAATATTTTATGATATATGTATGAATAAATAATTTTATAATGTGAAATTTTTTGTATAACAAAAAAGACAAACAATTTTTTGACATTTAAACTGACAGATGTCAGTGTAAAATTACAAAGCATCATATATACGAGTATAATCAAAAAACGTCTGATTCATTTTTAAATTTGTAATGAAATATTTATTTTTTTATAATTCCATATTTTGTTTGTCATATTAAACAAACCTAATATTAAAGTGAGGTTAGTTCATATATAATGTGTCAGATATCTTATAACCTGATTCTGTCAAATTTTTCATTTAAAATAATGAAATAGGAAAACTTGACAGTTTTTGAAATCTCAAAATGAAATAGAAATGGAGTGGTGTATGTTTATGTGTCTGAAGCTGCATTTATTTGAAATTATTTTGTGGCTTCTTGAAAATGCTTTGGAGAATAAAGAAAACTCTTTCAATATTTTGTTAAAAGGTTTAATACTTTGGTACCATTTGGAATGAGAAGTTTCCAGTTCGAACATAACTTTTTTTTAAATTTCGAATATGACTTCTTTGAAAATTTCGAACATGACTTTTAAACAATTGATCAATCTGTCAAAATTTAGACTTAATTTTCATCTTAAAATGTGTTTATTCTTGTGTTAACGTCAATTTTTGGGTTTACTCCTTGTTCTTTATGGCGCTAGCTGTTTGGCACTTAGCGTTGTCCTGCTAGAAAAAACGTGTCATTTTCACATCCATTTTGTTTAATTGGTGCCAAAAAAATGGCTATTATTGGATCTGTAGCGCTTGTCATTGGTTATTGCCTCATTGTTTTCGAAAAAGTGTGGACCAATAATGCCGTCCTTATCCAAGGCCAGAAGTGTTATGTTTTCTGTTGACCTGACATTTTTTTACTGACCGATGATGGTTGTTGGCAGATTGCCAACGTTTGAATGACGACGTTTCAATGACCAAGTTTGTACTAATGAGCACTCATTTTGTTAGCATCGAATTTTTGATTAAGACCTTTTGCCAAATCGTGTTATTTTGTGATGGTATTTGGCTGTTGGCATAGTGACTCAGTAATTAACAACAGACTTTCGCCACCATTAAAACAAAATGGATGCCTCCCATAGACCCTTTTAATGTGTATACCCGTCATATTAGAACTCTTCTAACGATAAATTGTTCTTATATCTTTGACCTTACAAAATGGATGTGAATTTTAAGAACAAACAAATAGTTCCTGTTTTTTCATAGCCATGGTTCTACACCTTTTCATTAATTACTTCCTGTGGCAAGTGTAACAAAACAATAGAAGAATGAAGGTTTTTTTTTGTCTGCAGTAAGTTCTGGGTGCAACATTCTTATCTTTTGAAAGCTAACTAAGAAAACGACTCAAGCCTTAAAAAACCCTAACTCCAGTTGAATTAATTTCCGCATCCATTACCATCAACTTGATGTGTGGTTTTCAATTTTCAAAAGTCATCACCTCCTACCCTGAACTCATAAAAACCAATGGACATGGGTAATGATAAAACATAATAAAAGGCTATATGACTTGTCAAAAACCCATTTTAAACCCATCAGTCTTCCATAAACTATCAACATTACTAAGTTATTTTATAAATCGTAACAAAGTTATAGTTTCAGAAATTAATATAAATTATAACCCCATATCGCTCCATTTTAGAAACTTTGACGTATATATAAAAGGCTCTTTTGACGCGTTCAAGCTAAATAAAAACCTAATAATCACACAAAAACCAAATCAACTTTTCACTACGCAATTTCCTGTAAATTCCTAAAATGTTTTATACATTAATATGAATATGTGTACAGTAAAAGGTCTATTTGCCGGACATCTTCAATACATTGAAAGTTAGCGAAGATTGGTTTAAATTAGCTTCCTTACATCCTCCGTCGCATTTGAGTGGTTCGCTAAAGCCAGAGCCTAAACGAATAGACTGATTGCTTGCAACTAAGTTTATCTATAGCAATTTTTTGAGATTTCTTAGAAGTGAGTCTGTAAAGTACTTAAGTATTTCAGGATTTTGGCCCAATCAACTGCAAAAATTTAGTATGATACTAGAACCCGAATATTTAAAAGGTATTAATGAATTACGTACATAAGTACTTAAACAGTATTTCAAGTACTTAAGTAATACTTTAAATACTAATATTTCATCAGAATCATGTAAAAGTACTCAAGTACTTTGATAATACTTGAGTAACCAATATTTTCAATGCATTATTTGTCAAATATTATAACTTGGCATTTTAAATTCGGGCCCACATTCTATAAAGTCTTTTACCTGGAAAGACAGAGGACCGTTTTTTTTTTTTAGAGCTTTCACTGTATTTTAATCCGGATAAACTTCTGAAACACACGAAACACCACTCACTCCATAAGAGAAATTCCTTAAAACTTTCCTTCCTAAAACTTGTTGTTGTACTCTTTATGGTTAAAAGCAATTTTATTTAATGTCATATATATACGATTACAGTTTTAACCAATCGAGACTAAAATTACCCTCTGATTTTGATAAAGGACTATAAGACCTAACCCTATGTGTATAAATGGACCTTGGTTTCATGGTGATTTGATGACATGAACATATAGATATATGTATATGTAATGTAAAGGATATTTATATGTAGTATAAGATCTATACACCGAACCCTCCGAACCACATTAACCAAACCAAAATATAATCAACTTCCATATATCCATATATGTGTGTGTGACATGATTTCTCATGGTAAACCACAATCCTCGACTATAAATAGGAAGTTTTCTAGAAGCTTTACAATAGTATAGTAATATAGGAAAATGCTTCCTTCATCAAGATGATGATGACGCAAGGTCTTAACTTTTTCATATATGTATATACTTGTACTCGAAAACCTATGATTATTATTTTCTATATGAAATATAATCATATGTATGTCTGTATGTATAAAGGATTGGTCTATCACAAAAGACTAACTTTTGAAAAGGGCCAAACTTCCTGAATGTCAGATGAATTTGAAATGTTTTTCTTCTTGTTGGAATGTTAAATGTTTATAAATTTAACTTGTAAACATTTTGTATTAAAAGAGTTTTGATACACACGTACCTACTTATGTAATGAAAGCAGGGATTATTGTTACTCGTATATGTAATTTCATAGCATCGTTGAGTAAAACTTTAAAACTATAATCAGCTGAAAAGTACTTTATTATGGCTATAATTTTCCTACTGAATTATCTGTGAATGTCTTAAATGAATTATAAAAAAGAGACTGGGATGTGACCTAAACTGGCAACTTCCCTTTCGTGGCTTTAAAAATTATATTTTTTTAACAAGCCAAATCATCATTTAAGGAACTTCGAAACTCAACTTTTTTCTGTCGAGAAAGTTGAGAGGTTTGATTCATTAGTGTAGTATTTTTGTCAGGTTTTTGTATTTTCACAAAAAAAGCTGTGCATAGGATTTTTCTGCTAACTTGTTTGTATAGTTTTTTATTCACCCCAAAAAGATTTTAAATTTGAATATTTAAAAATCGGGTATGTTTTGAGAGCAATCATCTGTTGTTGATTTTATTGTAAAGAGAAATGTATGCCAGTAAGACGGTATTAGAAGATCCATATCCTTTCCATGAACTTATTGTGACTACATGTGTTCGATAACTTCACGAATTGCGTCTTTAAAGTCTTGAATATTTTGTGGAAGTTTGGGATAGACATTATTTCTCACATGGCCACAAAGACGAAAGTCTAAAGGAGTTAGACCACAAGCTCACGGTGACCAATTCTAATCACCACTTCAAGAAATAAAAAGGTCAAAAAACTTTTATTGCAAAACTGCTATTAATTTCCCATAGGAAGTTATTGTAATGGGTCCGATTTGTCGAATTGAAAATTTTGACATTTCTCGACGTTTCAAGGTCCCTAAAGATTTTCAGAAAGATGTCTGTGCGTGCGTGTGTACGTACGTTCGTACGTCCGTACGTACGTTCGTACGTCCGTACGTTCGCGACGTTTTTTTCGTCGTCCATACCAAACAAGTATATTTTTGGAAAAAATCCAATTAACGTTTTTTTGTATAAATCAAAAAAAACTGAAAAAAAATTAGTCACCTCGAAAATTTTACGACCAAAATATGATTTCATCTCCAAAACAATTTTGTGCAACGAAGAATAATGTTTTTGACATCTGATAAAATTTTAGGAAAAATTTTTTATAAAACATAAAAACCTGAAAAAAAATTACTCAAAGTTGGTAAAAATTGAATTTCGACTCAAATATCTTTTCAAAAACATCAGATTAAGGCTTCAAACTTATTTTATCTTATAAAAAATATTGTTTTAAACATTCTGAAAAATGTTGAGAAAAATCGAATTGACAGTTTTTTTTTACAAAAACTAAAAAAATTTAAAAAAAAATTAATAAAAGTTGGTAAAAATTGATTTTCGACTCAAATATCTCTTCAAAACTTTGAGATATTGGCTTTAAACTACTTTTATCTTTCAAAAAATATTGTTATCAACATTCAGTTAAATTTTGAAAAAAATCGAATTGACAGTTTTTTTTTTACAAAAAATTAAAAACCGAAAAAAATTTTTACAAAAGTTGGTAAAAATTGATTTTCGACCAAAATATCTTTTCAAAAATTTGAGATAATTGCTTCTAACTAATTTTAACTTATAAAAAATATTGTTTTCAACATTCGATAAAATTTTGAGAAAAATCGAATTGACAGATTTTTTTTTTACAAAAAATAAAAACCTAAAAAAAAAAACAATACTAAAACTTGGTCAAAATTTACTTTCGACTCAAATAGCTTTTCAAAAATTACAAATATTGGCTTCAAACTTGTTTTATTTCACAGAAAATATTGTTTTCGATATTCAGTAATTTTTTTTTTATAAAAATCCAACAGTCGGTTTTTTCATAAAAAAAAAAATAAAATCTACAAAAAAATAGTACGCAAATTTGGTAAAAATTGATACATATAGACAAACTTTTAAGCAAGACAAATCGACAGAGGGGATGGGAAGTTATCAGTGTGGGTCGCATCCTAGCCTCTTTTTGTTTATTAACGCCGCCGCCGCGCCGCCCGCCGTGTTGTTCAAAATTTGTTTTGAAGAAGTGTTCTGTAACGCTGGCAAAACCACTGCGTAAGCGTTTCTATTTGTCCTATTCTACCGGTCTCTTTCCTAATAAATCCTAAACAGCATTTATCCAGCCTGTTCCTAAAAAAAGCGAACCCTCCTCGCCCTCTAACTATCGTCCAATTACACTTACGTCCTTCTTTCCAAGGTCATGGAAACGCTGATCAATATTCAGCTTAAAAAATATCTTGAAGAACGGAAGCTTCTTAATGACGGGCAGTATTGCTTTAGTTCCACTTGTAATCTCATGGTTTATCTCACCGAATAGTGGAACATATCTTAACATATCGTCTAATTGAAGATTTTGTATCTCTTGAGCACCGTCGCAACGTTTCATGCATGTCATTACTTTATCGCTATTCCTATAAACAATGCTCTAGTGAAATAGCCAGTTGCAATCTTCCCCTCACCGTTATACCTGTTTTTCTAGGAATCCTCATCAGTTTACCCTTAAGCCTAATTTTGGACGTACTGTAAGGTACAGAGATTAATTTTTTAGTCGCACTACACGAATGTGGAAGGCTTAACCAAACTCAATATTTTCCATTCAAAACCAATATTCATCGGTATCTCCTTTCTAATCCTATCCTCCCTTCCTAATTGCTCGAACTGTCTTTAATCATTATAAGGGTATTCAATTCATATCACTTTGAGTGCGCGCACAATATACATAAAAACGTCGTCCACATCAGTATCTTCCAATGAATGCCTACAAATTTATTATTAACAATAGCTGCATATAACATCCTCGTTTTTGAATAAGTAAGGTTCAAAAACGACATCAAACAGTTACATTGAGATGTTGCGAATAAAAGATTGCTGGTTTATCGACAAGCTTCAGCTCTTGCATTAACTGAACTTTAAAAGGTACAAAATCTAAGCCTTTTTGCAAAATGCGGGTAATGTCGTTTGTGGGATCGACAAGAAATCGATATACCTATTATAGGTTTTCGTCAACAGTACGGCCTACGAGTACAGCATTAATATTCCCAGTTATTCTTGAGCTACGCATACGGATGTGATTTTGTGTATCTCTAAATTGTCCCAACAGCTAGAATTTGTCCAACAGCGAACCGAGACTGAATTTTCTTAACCAATTTTGTAGTGAATCTCAAGTATTTACTATTTCAATGTGCTTAGAATCGTAAACGGTTCCATTTTTAGTAGTAGCATACAGTTTTTAACTGTCAAAATTCAAAAATGACTGCCTTAAAAGTGATAGCGGTCCAACTAAGGACTATTCAAAATATCCATTCAATTCAACAGTTTGAGATCGATGATTCTTTAAATGCAGGTATTTAAAAAAAAGATGGATGTTTATTTTTAAAACCATGGAAGATGTGGACATTATTATCGGTACGGCATGCCAAAATTATACCAATGAAATAAAAAAGTTTCCACCAAAGGCATTCCTCTTTTTAGATAGATGCGGTCTGATACAGGATAGATTGGCAGTTCCGCTAATCTACCACGTCAGACGACAAACCGTGGATAGGCGACTCCTGTACAATCGGGACGTCATGGCACAAGGCGGAGCAGAGCTCCTTCGGTTCAGTAGGGCTGTGTCCGAACGGGACCGAACTGATAGGGTGAAGCAGGAGAACCAGTTTTGGTGGCTTCAATCGGCACTTGATAGTGGGTAGTCGGGATGAGGTTTTAAGCCTTGGCCGGCTTACATACTTGTTTATAGTTTTAGGGTAGTTTTAAGTAAAATAGGCATGGTGGCACAAATAAAAAAAAAAATAAAAAAAAAATTAAAAAATTAAAAAAAGTAAAAAAAAAAATAAAAAAAAATAAAAAAAAATAAAAAAAATTAAAGAAAAATAAAAAAAAATAAAAAAAAAATAAAAAAAAACATGGAATAAAAAAAAGAAAATAAAAAATGAAAAATGAAAAACAAAAAATGTTAGGTAGTTAGATTTGCTGCTGTGGTTGTTCTAGTTTTAAGTAGTTTATAGGTAGAATAGGTAGTTTAAGTTAGTTTAAGTTTTATTTAAGGACCTTATTTTAAGTAGTTTTTAAGTAAAAATAAAAAGGATATTGATATTAGTTTTTTTTTTAATTTTCTAATGAATACAAAAATAAATAAAATTGAATTGAAGTTAAATAGATCTTAGGGCCGAAAGGCATTAGAATTAAGTATTATTGTATAACTTAGAGTGTCCGTATGGGACCAGTAAGTTAGTTGTGAGTTATGGTTAATTAGGCTAGTTTTATGAATTTTTGTCTAGCTTTAAGATAGTTTTAAGAATGAATTAATAAAAATGAATTTAAAAAAAAAAAAAAGTTCTTTGGACAGTCGTGCCAGAGGTCTTGGGTTCGATCCCAGCCTATGCCATCTGAAGTTTTTTTTTCGCGGGTACTTCCTCTTGCGAGGAATTGACAAATTCTCCAAAAGTAATTCTTGTGAAGTGCTTTCTCTTCGTTCGGATTTGGCTTAAAAATGTAGGTCCCCTCCATCCCTGACAACAGTACTCGCGCACAGGAATTGTTGAGAGTTTGTAGATCACTAGGCTCTAGTTCTCAACGGACTGTTTCGCCACCCAATTTATTTATTTTATTAAATGCTAAAAACCCCTTGATGTTTTAGGTTTGAAGACAAATTATGAAAGTCTAAAAGACGAAGTTTTCCGCTGCTTATTGTCGGACCATTCTTCGAGGCAATAGAGTGTACCCAGTTTAAAAAAAAAACCGGAGATGCTCCTACGTTTATTTCAATATCTCCTTTTAAAATTCATACATATATACTCTCAATACGCATCCATTTATTTATTCAAACTTTGCTCACATATTAAAGTTGATTGAAAAAAAAAAAAAAAAGTAAAAGCTTTAATATTTAATAATAATAATAATATACTCTCAAATATGTACCAAATATACCCACAAAGTTTCCTCGATAAATTTTGTATAGTTTTCTGTATTAAAATGCATAAAATATGTCTCATTTTTGACGAATTACACGATACGCCCCCTTTAAATACTTTTGACTAAGCTATCACGTCTAGGTTTAGGTAAATACTTTTTTTGACTAAGCTATCACGTCTAGGTTTGAAAAACACCCAAATATACTGGAATGCACAATCAATGACCCTTTTAGCTAAAGAGTGATTTATTATTATTAAAACCATGGGTAACTTCAAAGTCAAAACTTTAGCGACATTGAATACAAAAATATGTAAACAAAAACACTAGCTGCGATTTATCCTTTTGTTGTCTACTATAAGGATGCATTTGACAGTCAAAATAAACAAATCAACCGTTAAGAAGTTTTGTCTCCCTTAAGAGCAAAACTTGTCATTTTAACCGAAATTTAAACCCTTTGTGTTTATAGAAAATGTTTTTCTTTTTTTTAAAGAGAAATAGAGTCAAATACCCCTGCCAGACATGCTTAAGTTTCAACCCTTAAAAAAAACACAACCCAAACTTTTGTTGATCAAAAGAACAAGAGACACTTTTTCCCTCACATTCTCGATGAAATTGACTGTAAATTACCAAATTAGAATTTGATATGCAATAATTTGTGAGTTGAAATTCAAGCTTGTCTCCTAATAGTTAACCCTACCATCTGTACCTACGTATCTACCATATATGACACACAATGCAAATAAAGGATACTAAGTTCCACATCAGTATCATTCGTACCATACCTAGTCAAGAAATGAAATGGACGGGGCTGGAAAAAAAAAGAAAAAAAATGTCCTTATGGAAAAAAGTTGGACTCTTTCTTTTATTTTTGTTTTGTCTCTGCTGTTGATCCTTGAAGAGGGTAGATAGATGTATGGGTAAGGTACAACTAAAGCAGATTTGTGTAAGAAGAGTCTAACATTGAGCACATGGTTATAGTACCTATACATAGTTTGTGGGTTTTATTGCGGTTGTCTGCTAAGAAGGACGTCAAAGTTCGTTTAAGTTTATTTACGAGGCTAATGAAGGACTCAACGTTTTGTAGCACCCTAATTTTTGTATTTTGTTGCAACAAATAGTACAAGTATATGTCAACGGTCTTATTATGTATACCAATGTACTCATTTATATTTTTGTCTTTCTTGATGATACAAAAAGAAAAACAGATGGAAACATTATCCCCTCAAACCAAAGCAACTATGCAAAAGGACAACAAAACAAAAACCAAAAAAAGACTAAATAAATGAAGCGACTGGTCCATGAGGATAATGTGGTGGTATGATGTCCTTTTTAGTGGATTTGCTGAAATGTTTGAAAGGGAACTTCATCATATTAGATTTAGTTAAACCTTCTTATTAATATTTTATAGAGAAAAGAGTAAAAATTGTGGATATAGTATATAACAATAGCAATACTAAGTACACTTAAAATACTCACTTCTATAACCGTGAGGAAATAAGTTTTCAAAATAATTAAGTGGTTCACAAAAAATAGGGGAGAAAAAGTTTTATAAGATGAAAAATCTAATCATTGAAGAAATCGTTGTCGGGTAAAATTAAAAGTTTTCTAACAAAAAACCGTTATAAGACATTTATTTTCTTCAAAAGATAATCATTGCCTTTTCATGTTTCAGTAAAGTACAACCCTTCAATTTTCTTTTCTTTGTTAACAAAAAGTCAATTCAATGTACTTCTGTTAAATATGCAAGTTAATTAACCGAAGATGCTTTAAAAAAACTTAAAGGGGGAAGGTTAGTTCAATTCTCAGAATGAGTCAGAGTATAATCTGGTTTTCGAATGGAGTCTTTGACGACTAAAATAAAAATTGGCTTATTGCAGAAATATTGGGGAAATTAGAGACGATTTTGTTTATCACTGATAAAAGAAAAATAACATGGAAAAATAAAAAAATTCATGGATAAATCCGGAAAGCTTAACCAATAAAATGTTTGACTAATTTTTAATACCATACATCGATTTAACAATTGAGGGGTATAACTTTAGACTTCTATTACACTTTTTTTTCAAAAATTAGTTAAGTATGACATAGTATTCTTTAGAAGAGCCCACGTCTATGTATTTTAATAAAGTTTATCAAAATTTGTTACCTTCTATACTTTTGGGTACTTTAAAAGTCAAGTTTTTTTTTTCAAAACAGCACTATTTATTCCCTTAAAAATTAAATTCCTCACCAAAACTCTTCTTTTCCCATGCGAATTAAGGGGGTATTCTAGTGTAGAATTTTGAAAAAATCAAACATTTTTTTTTTCATATTTCCAAAGTTTAGACATTCAAGAATATGCATTTAAAAGGATTTTTTAATATTCCTATTATTTCACAAGTTAATTGAAGGTCATAGAAACTGGTTTTGAAGGTCATAGAAACTGTTTTGTCCTTTTAGTTTCATTTTAAGTTACTTTTGTGGCAACCTTTATACTAAGGATTTTTATATGGAGCAGGAATCGCTGATTAAAAATATGTACGTATTCTGTATCATTCTATAAGTGAAATTGTCGAAAACTTGTCTCAAAACTCTGAACGCGTTTTTCTCGAAACTACTTTTTTTCGAGCTGGCGGTAAGGATATATCGAGTTCTAATAGACCGATTTACTTAAAATTTGGAGAGGATGTTCTTTATACATTTCTTTATCGTGTGGTCCTAGCCCAAAAATATAACTTCTCATTTAGTATTTTCAAAAAATTCGGAATTGTTGAAAAATATGCAACAAGAACATTTTTTTTTTTAAAACTGCTGCCATTTTGTTAAAAAGTTTTTTTTTTAAATTATCCAAGGGTGAAACAATAGCGACATCTATAATAATTAAGAATCCGTCTGGTTTTTGTTTTTCAGATCACCAGGAGGGTAGGTAGGATGCACGCCAGGACACCCTCTTTTATTTAGACCCCCCACTTTGACTGCTTGTAACTTTGTTAATTTTAATTTTTTTTTTATTAATTTTTGTATGTATGAACAACAAATCAATAAACAAATGATAAAAAAATTGATTGTAAAAATATTTTTTGTTTCCTTTATACAACGCTTCAAAAACCGGGCGAAATTCATGTCTCTACACTAGAATACCCCCTTAAAGACACTTTTAATACTCTTGTATTTCCATGTTATTAAACTCATGGATTAAACTATTAAGTGTTACAATAATTCTTGTGAAGAAAACATCTTTGGTAGGCTCACAGATAACATAATGTTCTTATAAGTTAATTTTTATTTAATAATTAAATATATTGTATAATAAGATCATGGAGTCATCTGAATTTGTTAAAGAAGTTGCGTTAGGAAAAGGGTGAAAAAAAGGAATTTTCTCAGCAAAAAAAGCTGAACAAAAGAAATAACAAGTAAGAAAAAACTTCCATTCGAATTGTAGTTCTTAGAACTTTTCTTTTCCAATTTTTGTTTTTATTTTTGGGTTTACCTTATAGAATCAAGACCATAAGAAATAGATAAAGATAATTCCAAACTTGAAATTAAGCCTCTAGACTAATCGCCAATATCTTTTAAGTAGTTTTTAACAGTTTTTTTTTTCATTTTAATCAAAATTATCAAATGTGAAAAAGAAGAGTTTTGAAATTATACTCCCAATTCTTAAATAAATGTATACAAACTCGAAATTATCACCAAAGAATTTAACATATTAAAATCAGAGAAAAGTCCGACTGATTACGGACGAAATCAATAAATTATCAATGAATGAAAAATCATGGAAAAAATAACATATGCCATGACCTACTCCAGTTAGTAGTGACAAAGGTATTTGATTTCTTGAAAATGCGTGCATTTGGTATTGATGAAATTCTTCTTATTTGGGTTAGTAATTTTCTTTCGGACTGTTGAATTCAAGTAGTATTGGACGGATTCAAATCTGATACTTACAAAATAAACGCTGGTGTGCCCCAGGGCTCCGTCTTATCTCCGGCACTCTTCCTTATCTTTTTAAATAATCTTTTGTCTGAAGTTTCTAACCCACTAAATTGTTTTCCTGATGACAGTAATTTCAGCTTTTCATATTCGTTTTTAGATTCTCATCCTTGTTCTTCGGATGTGGACTATCAACGGCAGCGTATGTTAAGCTCATTAAATTCCGATCTTGACAGCATTGTCCAATGGGGAATCAAAAACCGTGTAGAATGTTTTTTTTAAACAAAACAAAAACTGTTTTGGATATCAATGATGGTTCTACGGTTCTACGGTTTTCAAGCATATTGCTGCAATTTCACGTTCGATATTCGTACGAAGTTCATCCATCGTCGCTGGCATTTTTTGCATAGACCATAGACTTGACGAAGCCCAACAGGAAATAGTCTAACGGCGCACAATGGTTCGATTTGTATGGGAGCGCGGAAATAAATCGATAAATCCTGTAATATAAATCGGAGAGAAATAAAATTGGGCACACATGTGTGGGTTAGGGAAACACACATTTCCTCAAAATTTAAATTAAAAATAACAATTAGAAGATGAGTTATTGAGATTTTTCTAAATTTTGGGGCTTATTGTTCATATAAAAAAAATAACAATTTTTCAGAAAAATTACAAAATTTATCACAATAACAGAAATGTGATTTTATTGATAATTTCATTGACTGCTTCAATGCGATTCATTTCAAAATACCGGCTGTGCAGTGTTTCTTCGATGATGTCTATTTTTGGAAGGTCACACGACTGAGGCGGCCAAGTGACTGGACGATTTCTTCAGATAACACGTTCTCCAAACTTGGTTTCCAATAAATTGATTGTGACATTCGCTGTGTGGCTTGTGGCGGCGTCCTGTTGAAACCACATGCCCTTTAAGTCCAATTCATACAATTGGGGCCAAAAATATTCGGTTATCATTGAACGGTAGCGATCCCCATGCAGGGTAACGTGCCAGTCTTGATCATCACGGAAGAAGTACGGCCTAATGATGCCGCCGCCGCCGGCCCATAAACCACACCAAGCCGTACTTTTTTCGAAATGCAATGATGACTCATGGAGTACGTGTAGATTGCTTCCTGACCAAGACCGCATATTTTGTTTATTGACGAAGCCATTCAGCCAGAAATGAGCCTCATCGCTGAAGATGATTTTTCGATGAAAATCCGAATCATTTTCTAGTTGTTGCTCAGCCCAATTATTAACCTTTAAATGTTAGATTTTTAATATGACACATTAGATTTAAAAATAGGCGGAAGGGTAAAGTTTTTTAAAATCATATTGTCTTTTGTCTATTAATATCAAAGAAAACCTCAAAACTGTTTGATAACTTAATTCTATCGAGGAAGATATCAAAATATTTCTTTAACCACAAAAATAAAGCCGTCAAAATTCCCGCAGTAAGAAGAACTCTTCAACATTAAGAAGGAATTGTGTTTCAAAACAGAGAATACAAACAAACTTTGTCCATAATGACACTTCCTTTAACAATTTTTGTGTAGATAGTTTTAGTTTCAAAATCAAACCCTTTGTATCGAACTTCCTTTTCAGCATTGGAATTAAATGTCTCTTCCCTAAAAGCTGACACGCAAGGACTTTTTCTATCAATTTAACTTTCTATCACTATAATTTTAATGATGAGGTTTTAGGATGGTGTCTTTTTGGACACATGTTGCTACAACCAAAACCAGTCAACCATCCAGCAGCGCACTCATTTATTATGTGGTTTTCCTCTGACCTTATAAAACTACATTAAAATTCCAGTGATTTTTATTTTATTATTTTCCATTGCCACTGTTGATAGGATTTTATTTTTCCTCTCATTCTTTTACTCTCTTTTATAACACAATTTGTCATCGGGTTAATTTTATATAATTAATCATTTCTCTTCGTAGAATATTTATTTGTGTGTATACTTTGAATTGAAATAAGGATATTAAGGATATTCCAGAGTCAGAGGCAGAGTGGAGTCGGACAGAGATACATTTAAGTTTAAAATAAAAAAAAACAAATTTAATTAAAATTTTATATTCACTTGAGAATCAAAACATATGGTGTAACTTTGTTGTTGAACAAAATTTAAAAATAAAAATCTACGCCCTCAATAAATATATGGTTAACAATTTATCATAAATACTTAAATAGTTTTAATTTATTGTTATTTTTCATATACAAACAGGAAGCTGCTGGGTTGCACTTAATTTATAAAATAACAATGTCTCTGGTGGTCATGTCTTGTGTGCGAAATACGACAAAATACACAAACAGCCGTTAACAAGTTGAATAAAACAAACATTAAATAAATTTATGTTGGACGTATTTTAATAAAATGAGACAAAAAAAGCAGAGGAAGAAAAATGAGGAAGTCTTGCTCAGAGATTTTAATTCTTAAGCCAATTATTGTGACAGCAGAAATTGTTGAAAGTATGAAGCGTATGGGTTTTTGAAATTACATATTTTTTTAAAAATTTTGTGTATGAAATAAAACATAAATATTGAAGCAATAAGGTTCCCAAATTCATAAAGATTTTCTTTCCAAAATTCTGAAATATAAAGTTTATCTAAAACAGTGGAGCTATTTTGAAAGTTTTGGCGTACCGTCTCCTGACACTGAATAAGATGTCTCAGTTTTGAATATTGGAGATATCCGTAATAAACGAAACAAAAACTACACACTTTGGAAAAAACGTAACATTTTGATGAAATTTTTGGTTGAAATTTCTTCATCTAATAAACTGTCGATACATGAATACAGGATTGGTGCAATTATGTCGGAAGTCTTTTGTAGCTCGGCTGGTATTATTCCATCTGGTCCTGCAGATTTAAATGGTTTGAAGCTGTTGAAAGCCCATTGTAGCTTGTCCCTTGTGATCAGACCTTGTGGATATGTTGCATTGGGACTTGAACGTAAACCGTTGCAAGTCTCGGTAAGAGAACTTCCAGGAAAATGAGTATCCAGTAGTAAGTTCAGCGATTCATTACTTGAATTTGTCCAGGAGCCGTCTGCATTTTTCAAGCAGCTTGGCATCGCTGGATTAGTTGAAAGAATTTTCCGTAACCTAGAGGCTTCAGAAGTTTCTTCTATCGTGCCACAGAAGGATCGCCAAGAAGATCGTTTAGATTTCCTTAGTGCCTTCTTGTAAATTCTTAGGGATTCTCAAATTGAAAAATAAAAATTTAAAAGTGAAATTATTTCTCAGTTAAAATGCAGTTACTTATATTCTTATCTAATGTTAACGTGTACATTATCAATGAACTTTTTAGCTAGCATCATTTATAATAGGATTTTCTAATCAGATATTTCTTTTTGAATAATCTTCTATTTGGGCAGCTGTCACTTTTAAAGTGTTTATCTTTTGAAATTTTTCAAGTAAAAACTACGCCTTTACTTTAAATACAGTACTCTCTTCAAAAACGCATTGAAATTGAAAAAAGAATTCACTACAAACAAAGATGAAATTTGAAACATTTTTCAATTTTGCTAGAGTAGTTTTCTGATCGTATTATTTTTCGATCTTGTTATTTAACACCTTAAAACTTTTTTCTGTGCATCCTCGTAGGAGGGTCTATGCCAATAATTGTAAATGTACTTTAAAGGCGGAATTCTTGGAGGCAAATGTGCGAATTGTTCAAGAGTAATTCTTAAAGTGCTTTCTTAGCTGTTTGGATTCGGCTTAAAACTTTCCATCCTTGACAACATTACTCGCGCACAGAAATGGTTGAGAGTGTTGTAAGTCACTAGGCCCTACTTTTATTTTTTAGATTTTTTCCGCAGATGGGCTTTTTTGTTAATTTTCTAAAGGGGTAATTAATACCCTTATAACGATTAAACACAGTGCGAGCAATTAGGAAGGAAGGATAGAATTAGAAAAGAGATGCCAATGCACATTAGTTTTGAATGTCTGCATATTGTAATGGTTGAGAAATATTGAGCCTGGTAAAGCGTTCTACATTCGTGTAGTGCCGCTAAAAAAAGAATCCCTCTACTTAACAGTACGTCCGAAATTGGGCTCAATGGTAAACTGGTGGGCATTCTTAGCAGTACGGGTATTACGCTTGAATTGTTTAAGGGAAGGAATGCAACTGGCTATTTCACTACATTGGGCTGGGAATGGAGCCCAATATCACAGTGAGACATCTATGCACAGAATAAGCAAAGCGACTGTCTGCAGAGTTGGTCATCGAATGTTGAATATTATCATTGATGAATTTCTCTCTAACAACATTTGCATGAGCACAAAATTTTTTAGATACATATAGCTTCGAAAATTGTTTCCCAAAGTGGATTTCCTTATGTAGCTAAATGTGTTGACGGTACCATGATAGATATTGATTCACCAAAATGAAAAGTTAAACAGTTTTGAGGTTTTCTTCGATATTAAAAGAAAGACAATAAGATTAAAACTAAACTTAACCCTTTCGACTATTTTGAAACCTGACAGTTTAACATTTAAAATTATTAACAAAAAAAAAAACAAAATTTAAATTTGATTTATAAAGTCTTTCCAACAAGGACTTGACAACTTTCCCAAACAGAGAACCTACGTCAGTAGCTTGAAATGGTTAATCGGCTTCAATTCTCAAATTAGCTTGATATTGAATAGATGCAAACCAAAATTCTTACGCATAATACCGCATAGTGTAGTCTGAACGATGCTTAATTCTTGAGAACTCTGTGGAACTGACTGATTCCGAACGTTTGCTACGGACTCCTGAACAGCAACAACTTCAACAATTTAACGTCTCACTGATTTGACAACATCGCACAAAGAATATGTAGAATCAAATTTTTCCATTAAACTTGTTATTGCCTGTGTACTAGTGCGAGAATTACGTTCGGAAACTGGAGTTAACGCTATTAAAGTACCAGCCACCACCGGTCATACATATGTATGAATCTCTTGCCCCCTTTAATATATTTATGTCTTATTTCAAGATTCAACACTATTTGTTATTTTATCTTCTTTTTCAAAAGACATTAAGGTCCATTGGAATTACCAGGGAGACTTTAAGTCAGAAGATCTTATATTCAGTTTGGTGAGACATAATATATTGTCTCACTTTTTAAAAGGGTAACTCACCAACCAATTATTAAAACGAGAGAGAAAAAGAGATAGGAGATATATAAATATTGAGATATGACTAAAGAAGAGCTGACACAGTCATAGAATTTTACGATATCCCTTTTACAATAAAAATTTCGTAAGGTGATATTTTTATGTTCGATCAATTTCACCATTCCTTACATTTTTAAAATGTCGTAAGCATATGAGCCAACAAAAAAAAACACCCTATTGCGAAAATTACAAAGCTACATATAAATACATTTATATGTTCTTTTGAAACATCTGCAGGCAAGCTGAAAATCGAAAAAAACCTCAAACCCTCAAATTTTGTATTGAATTTGCAATTCAAAGAATAAATTTCACCTTTATAAGAGGAAAAACCCTATAATAGACCATAATATAAAATATTTCTTATTTTGTTGTTTGTTTGTTTGTATATTTTTGTTTTCTTTTACAATATTTTACACGAAGAAGGCTAAAAGCTTTCGAATGATTGACTTATTATCATCACAATCCTTCAATTTATATTTCCGATAAAAGAAAATACTCTTGCAATAAATCCAGTTTCCTTTGGGCTTAAGAAACTCTTCCCCCCTCTCTCTATACGCATCCTAATAAAAGTATCACCTAAAATACAACACACTTACACATTCATCCATATTTTTGTTGTTGTTGTTGGTGTTTGTAACTTCCCAGCGGTCTTATCGCCTTTGTAATAAAATCTTCAATTTGGATTTATTACCAAGTCCTCAAGATTGAAACGGTTTAATGTATCCATTTGACAATCTGATGCGTCACGGTAAAACATTCTATTCTATATAGACCAACTTTAGTGGTATTACACACACATCCCTGTCGATTTGTTTGTTTCTTGAGATATAACACACTCAAACTCAAACACACAAAGAAGCCTTGAAGACCCACACACCCATATAAAAAAAGAGATACCCATAACAATATAAATCTCACCTTTCAAGATTCAAAAGCTATATCGCAGCAGGTTTCTTCTATAGTAGGGATATCCGAGGATAACACCTTGTAATAGGTATATACAGTCAAGGGCAAAACAATAGGTCCACTTTTAATTGGTGGTTAAGATTTCTTAAGAAAACGCAAATATTTTAAGGCTTATCTGAAAAGCATTTATATTTAATTAATCCTTGAAGTCAGATATCAATACAAAATTTATTCTTAATAAATAAGACATTAGAAACAAAATTTGCTGTAAAGAAGATATTAGGATTAAGGGGGTAAGTTTCTGTTGTTTTAAAGCCAATCCAAATGAGAAAAACCGGAATAAGTTCAAGCAAGCCAGGGAGGCCTGCAACACCCATATTCGAGGGACTAAATTTTTACATGACCAAAAATTACGGCAAAAAATACTGCAATGTTTCAAAGGCTGTATAAATTTTTGGTCATTCGTAAAATGACCTTCATCTTCCTCGGTCACCACGGTCGTTGTCAATAATAATCCATTTGTTAGCTCTCTCGAGGAAGCTCATCTCTTTCCTAGGCAATTCGGCACCAATTCAACGCTGCCAGTGAGTGTTATGACTCGGCATGTCATTGAGCGCATTAATAATTCTATCCAATCATATGCTCCAATCCTTTTTCGCACTCGTACTGTGGCGAGAATCCCAAAAGATCTCAACATACATAAATCCGCTGGTCCGGATTGTTCTGAAGAAGCTTTTTCATATGTTCTACTCCTCAGGTCTCGTTCCGAGCGGATGGAAAATAGCATTTGTCCAGCCCATCCCTAAAAAAACGTGAATCTTCCTCACTCTAATTACCTACTGATTGCACGTCTTTTCTTTCCAAGATCATAGAAACGCTGATTAATTATCAGCTCAAGAAATATATCGAAGATGGAAAGCTTCTTAATGACTGACAGAACGGCTTTCGTAGCAATAGGTCTACTGGTTTATCTCACCAAACAATAGAGCAAATCTTAACATCGTTTTGGAGAAAGTAAGATTATTGCACTTGATATATCAAAAGCATTTGAAAGGGTTTGGCATCAGGCTCTCTTATCGGTTTTCATGAATCCCTACTTCATTGGATTAGTAATTACCTTGCGAATAGTTCAATACAACTAGTATTGGATAGGTTCCACAAAATAATGCTGGTGTGCCCCAGGGCTCTGTTCTAAGTCCAACACTCTTTCTCATTTTTATTAATGATCTCCTGTCTGTTTCGCTGACGATAGTACTCTTAGCTTTACATATTCATTTTCAGACTCACATCCTTCTCATAATAAGCTCATTAAAAACCGCGTGGAATTTAATCCAATGCTGTCTTGTATCCTTAGAGCGAGATATACCCCCCTTGCGAATATCTATGGATGTCACTTGCATCGAGGAGACTGAACATTTCGATATTCTCGGTATGTGTGTCACCAACCAAGACTTATATACGTCCAAAGCTTGAGTATACTCCGAGTATTATTTTGAGTAACGCCCCCAAAAGTGGGCGTGCCGAAAACTTGTGTATGGGAGAGTTATTAAAAACCATTGACGGTTGCATTCTTTTTGCCTCAATTGGGAAGAATTACGAATCAATGGTTACACAAGCATAGAAGTTCTTATAAAATCTGAACACACAACAAGTGGTCCTATTGTTTTGTCCGTCACTGTATGTAGATAAAAGTATTTTTGTGTGTTCAAAAAAGAGAAAGAATAAGTTCAATCTCACTCGTCCTCTATGCATATAGTCGTCCTGGTTGTCGTCGTTTGTTTTCTAAGGCAATACATTTTGGCAGGCGCTTAATCATACCTTCCAAAAATTATTGTGTGTTAAGGCGATGAATATGAGTATTAAGGCAAGTAAAAAAAAAGTAAGGAAAAACTGTAGAAAGAAGAAGTTACCATATAACCATATAAGACAGCGATATTATAAGTAATCTACATTTATATATACATACATAGCTGTGTATATTATTTTGTCGTTATACCCCCTTAATGCTATTGATTTATTTTTCCTAAAATTATTTGTAGAATATTTGTTAACATATAAAATAGGAAAAAAATGTCAAATTCCTCCAAGAGATATTTTCACCTTTCCTTTATCCGCGTAGTAGATACGTAAGTACACCACCATAAGTCCTGATAACTTACCTTGGCAAAACCTTGAAAACAAAAACTGCGTATAAGAAAGTGAGACATAATATTTTACTTTGGAACTGGAAATTAGATATAATAAGGGATTATGAGGATGATGTGTTTGTATAGGGATATACCTTAAGTTATCTATAAAAATGGTAATTCGAGAAATTTCTATTTATCTTGTGAAAATTTACATTACAAAACATTCAAATACTCGATACTTATGTCAAAAATATTGGTAGTGGTGAATACCTTCTGATAAGAAGGTTAAAATGTCACGAGTATTCGACAAACGTCAAACGTCAAAATGAAAAGGGTGGGTAAAATAAAAGTTTCTTACTTAAATTAAAATGTACAAAGCATGTTTGATTACTCGTAACTTTTTTGTTTTTAATTTTATTTCGTTGGGGTTAATAATAATCAGCGAACGAAATTCAATTTTCTATTAATTTTGTGTGTTTTTATGACCACTGACTTCTTACAGAATTTACCCATTTGTGCCCCACTATGTAACACAAAAAGACGGTGACATCTACCTGTTTTGAAGGTGAAGGTCATCCAAAGTTGTTTTCCCTATTTTGTTTCGCGTCGCAGGCTTTGAATGGTCATTCATTTCCCACTACATCATCTCCTCGACCAGTTCTAAAGGTTTTTTCAATAAGGGCGGGTAGATGTTGAAATGAAATGGAATGGCGTTTGCTGTGTAGCACGTAGCGCCGCGCCCGTCCTGCTGGGACCACATATCGTCTAGGTCCATATGGTTCAATTTGAGCCATAAGAAATTAGTTATCATCGTTATGTAGTTATCATCGTTATGCGCCTCGTAACTAAAGGTGATTTTTTGGCCAAAATTGTGGTCCTCTTCCAAACGATTCGAAGCTCAGTCAGCGAACCAACAGCGTTGTCTAAAGTCATGAACTTTGAGCTCCTGGGTGAGTTGGATCTTGTACAGGTGTAGGCCCAAATTCCGACGCAAAATTCGCCAAGTTAAAGTCTGCGAAAGGCCGAGTTCTTGTGCACGGCAAGGAATAGATTGCCTCTTGTTCTGCTGTACACTTTCACGGACCGCGTCGATGTTCCTTACCATCATGGTGGGATTTTTTATCGAGCAACTTCAAGTCCAAGTCCACGAGTGTGAAGAGGTTATTGATTGGAACGTTACGCCCGGTGTTGAAATATTAGGGCATCAACGAAATCACCACACCACATCACATCCACAACCAAGTCCTGTACTTTGACGAGAGCTTAACTATTACTACCCAGTAGTTTTACCAAATATATAAAAGTTATAAGATCTTACCATTCGAGTTATAAAACTTTCAATTGTAATTGAATAACAAATAAGAAATAATGGACCTCGATTGGGGCATAGTGTACAATCCTACTTGAACCAGAGAGGTCTTCCTCCAAATCCACTTTTTCAATCTCAGTAAAAGAAAAAGTTGTTTAACCTAGCTTTGTAATTAACATCTTTGACCGAAACATTTTTCGAAACTCATTTTCAAAGAAAATTGGTCTAATGATGCCATAACTCCTAAATCCGCAACCAACTCTCTGTATATGCATGGGTTTCTCGACAAGAACGTGTAAGTTTTTCAAGCCCCTCTAATGTTATATTTTACCATAGCTGCCGAGACAAAAATACTTCTCGTCAGGAAAAATAATATTTGGCATATATTGGAGGCAATTAGAAAGCTGATAGTCATGCACCTTTAATTGTATAGTTGTATAGGAGTGCTTCATTTCTCCCAGGGTTTATTTCTAATAAAAAAAACACACACTGTTTGCGCTCTACAGCAATCATTTTGAAAATAAGTTGTTATTATTTTATAAATTTGTTTTTAGTATAAAGCAACTCATATCCTTTCGTGAAGTCATTATCGAAAATCTGCGAAACAGGAAAAAGCTAATATTATCAAAATCGCCTTTGATTTAAAAATTCTCCAACACTGTAAACGCACACATGAATCTCTCTTCAAACCATAGATTTAGATTCTAGGAAACTCGGAAACACCGAGAAATGTCAAAATGTTCAATATGACAAATATAAAGTCCACATTTCAAGAGGATTGACATTCATTAATTAGTATTTTGATTTGTAAAAAGTTTTCATATGAATTCTCATTCAAAAATAACTTTCCTTTCCTAGAAGTCAAGTTAACTTTATTAAAAGTTTCATTATGGTTGATAGTAAATTTCCATTAGTTTGTCAAATTTTATTTAAATCGCAAAATAGATACAAACCTAATATAAATGTCCCTTTTCGACATGATTGTTAGATCCACAAATAAACTTTCGATAATATTATTATTTTCAACGGAAAATAAAACTTTCAACTACATTATTTTGATTATTATTCGTAGATATGTCATGTCCTGGGTGGAAGTTAGGGAGAATTTAAATTTGTTTTAATGTACATTAATAATTTTTACTCGCATTATAAGTTTTAGTTAAACATAGAAATGATATAATTAGTTTTGCTTTTACGATGTTACAAAATTAAACAACATTCAATTACAAATTGTATTACCATTTCTAATGAGTACACTTGGGCGTATACGTACTTTTTTCTTATTTACCTACTTTTTTGTTTTATTGGTTTCATTATTACCAAGTTTTTCTCTATGCATGTTCTTTTAGTCAAAAGTAGTTTTGATTGAAAAACTTATTTTTTCCACCTTTCATGTTAAAAACCCGTACTGCACCTTACCGAATCTTTTTCTTTTCATTGAGGAATTGATATTTGAAGTACATACATACATTAACAAAAATATAAGCAATCTTTAAGATTTTTTGGACAGTACTTTATTTTGAGTTTTTAGTAGAAATAAATCAATGTTTGTCCAAAAACTTGTTTCTCAGAATTAAATTATCTTTGTTTGTAAAACCCAACAATTTAGAGAAATTAGCACTTTCGCAAAGTTCAATGCCTCGGAAAGCATATAAAATTGTCAAAATAAGGACCTTCCTTCTATGACTTGCCATTCATGAAGTCTGAATTTTGATAAGTTTTGTGCTATAAGATAGAGGACAAATTCGTAATATTTTCTTTAGCGTAAGGCAATAAACTCATTATCTATGTAGATAGTTTGTATTTTGAAAACACCTCCTCACTTTATTCGTCTTTTTTTCGAAGGAGTCAGTGATTTAAGTAATTTAATCAAAAAAAAAAAACATTGTCTTGCATGTAAAAGTTGACTTACGAGAAGGTCTTAAAAATTTCCAACTTTAATTTTTACCAAAATTTAGTTTTTGATTCCTAATTTTTAGTTTTGTTTTTGAAATTTCGCTATTTCGAAAGCTATTTATAAAATTGTGTGAAATTTTTTTGACTTTGGATTCAAAACTGCTTGAATAATTCAAGCAGTAAAAACAACAAAAATTCAAAGTAGCTTCTGTTTAAATATGATTTACTTAAGGTGGCGCTACAGTCCTGTGTAAACTACAGCCTCACACAACAAACTTCTCCATTTAGCTCGGGCTCTAGCTAAAAGCGTCCAGTTGCGTTTCTTCAAGTTGGATAAGATTACTTTCCACTTACGTGCACCACCTGATCCGCGGTCTTCCTTTACTGCGATGTCCTATGTGCGTGAATTCGAAGACTTTTTGGACCGGAGCATTGATTTCCATGAGTTCTAAGTGACCCAGCCATCTCAGTCGTTAGACTTTTATCCTTCTGGCTAAGTCTAAGTCGCTGTAGAGCTCGTACAGCTCGTCGTTCCATCTTTTCCTCCACTCACCTTCTACGCCTACAGGACAGTAGATTACGTGAAGAACTTTTCCCTCGAAACGACCCAAGGTGCTCTTATCCACTTTTGTCATAGTCCATGCTTCTGCACCGATTAGCAAGACGGGGATGATAAAGGTCTTATGAAGTGACACTTTGGTTGCTCGAGAAAGAGAGAGAGCTTTACTACTCAATTGCTTTCTCTGTCGAAAGAAACAGCGATTAGCAAGAGTATTTCTTCGTCTGATCTCAGCGCTGGTGTTGTTTTCTGTGTTCATAGCGAAGCCTAAGTAGGAAAAGTCCTTAACTACCTTAAGGTTACGTCTGTCTATGGTGACGTTTTGACAGAAACGTCGCTGTTGTTGGTCCTTTTTTGATGACTGCTTGTACTTTGTTTTGCCCTCATAAATCGTTAAACCCATTTTGCCACCTCTAGCACAATACTCACAAAAGCTCCATTGACATCATGCTTCTCATGTCAATTTCATCACCATATGCGAGTAATTGAACAGACTTTTGAAAGATACCGCCTTTAGTGTTGACGTGGGAGCTCTGCACTGTTCTTTCAAGGACAATGTTAAAGAAATCGCATGACAGAGCATCACCTCGTCTAAAGCCTTCTTTGACATCGAAAGGTTTTGTTAAGTTCTTTCCAACCTTTATGGAGCAGTGCGAATTCTCCAGGGTCATCCTGCACAAACGGACGAGTTGGGCCGGGATGCCAAAACTAGACCTTGAAATTGATGAAGAGATAGTGGTCGTCAATTTGATGTTCTTGGTTTTCTTTCCAAGATCTGCCGTAATGTGAATATTAAATCGAATGTGTACTTTCCTGGTCTAAAACCACACTGATAAGGACCTATTAGGTTGTTAACAATGGGCTTTAGACGTTCACTTATTACGGCAGAAAAGTTTTTGTAAGCAATAATAAGAAAACTGATTATTCTATAGTTTGTTCAGTTTTGAGAGTCTCCTCTTTTAAGTATCGGGCAAACCATATTGAGGTTCCATTAATCGGGCCTGATTTCTTCCGACCATATTTAACAGATAAGTTGATGCAAATAATTACCAACTGCTTTGAAAAGCTTGGCATTCAATCCATCTGTTCCAACGGCTTTGTTAGATTTCAGATTAGATATGGCAAATTTTACTTCATCTAAATCGGGAAGATGGGATTTTTGGCTTTCGTTGCCTATATAAAAAGATCATCCTTCCTGACAGCGAAATTTAATTCGTCGTCGCTGATATACAATTTGCAGAAGTGGTCCTTCCATATCTATATCCCTTTAAATAGCATCATCTCAAAAACTGCTCAGAGAATTTTGATGATAATTTATTTGAATTTGAACATCCTTCCTTTTTCATTTACTAACAATATTATAGTCTTAGAGAAGTTCCTACTAGGCCTTAAAAATAATAACAAAACCGACTGTTTGTAGACTGTTAGACCCTGATAAATTCTTACCATGCTATCCGACATGAACAATTCACGTGAATGTTTCAATAAATTTGCCTTCGGTTATGTTTTTTAATTTTCTATCTTTCGAATATTAGTTTGTGTCAATATTCTATTTTCAATTTCCAAAATATACTTTATACAAAAGTCGTACCAGTTTTTGACAAATTCTGTAGATAGCATAATAAGGGTGATCATTTTTAGCATTTTATGTTAACACCCCAATTTTAAGTAGGGATTAATAAGAAATCAGACTTAAGATAATATTTTAAAAAGGTCCTATACAAAAAGTTTAAACTGCCATAGTCGCCTCAGGGGGGGGGGGGTGAGGTAAGCGATAGATCAAGTGAGTAATTAATTCTGGACATATCTGCTTATTTCAAAAAAAAAATACTTCTAATCGTTTGTATGTAATTTCTGTCTATTCTTAATTCTTGGATAAAGTGTAATTTTGTTATAAAAATTTCTCGAAAAAAATGTAAATTTACTTGTAGTGTAAATTTACTTCTACAATTACGCTTTTTGTGTAGAAGTAAATTTACACTACAATAGATTAAGTGAGTAGTTGGTCCTGGACATATCTGCTTATTTCAAAAAATACTCTAATCATTTGTATGTAATTTCTGTCTATTCTTGATTCTTGGATAAAGTGTAATTTTGTTATAAAAATTTCTCGAAAAAATGTAAATTTACTTGTAGTGTAAATTTACTTCTACGCAAAAAGCGATGAAAATCAATACGATTGTTACACAACTTCCTCCTACTGCAAAATTCTTAAACTCTATTGTTTAGTTTTCAATAATCTCAGTGAACGTATAGAAACCCTTTAAATTTAATAATTCACACCACACATTAATTTACCAAAATATATCCTTGAACGCAATTCTAATTTTACGGTTATTAAATATTCTTAATATGAACCTTTAACCTAATCTACATATAATTATGTTATACTTGATTAAATTATTCTTTTATTGCATTCACAATTTTACCTTAAGGACTCTTAATTCTATATAAATGCATATACCGTACGTATTTATATGGAAAAGAAAAGTTCTTAAATCATTATGTATGCATTGCCCGCAGGATAAATCTTAATGTTCACATTTACTTAATTTTGCAGGATTAATGTAAACAAAATGCACGCATAATTAAGCAATGCTTTTGTTTTAATTTTTCATTTTTTCGTTGTTTGTTGTTTCTTATTTACAAACCATCAATCAACTAAACCACACAAACACGCATCAGGACATGATGTCCTTGTTAACATACACATACATAAATATTGTATATGTATGCATATCTCGGTCAGTTTTGAAGTAAAAAAAAGTATGTTCTTCATGTATTCATGCTGTTTCCGTTTGGTTCCGGTGCGGTGGTGGTGGCCGTTGCTGTTGCCATTTTGATGCGAATAAAATGAAATCCCGTGTGAATAACCATATGATGATATACACATAAAAACATATCCTTAGAGTATACCTATGCATGTATTGAAAAGTATGTCATTTATGTGATTTTAAAGGGTTACCTATTTATATATTTATGTATAATATCATGTGCCCTTTACATCCATATTTATACCTATAGTCACTTGGGTTAACCATCAGAGGTAATCACCATTCAAATGCATTTATCCTCTTTAAGGAAAAACCTTTTTTCGTCCTTTACCCAAAAATTCTATAGACATATGAAAACATTTATATATAATTTTCTGTGTGTGTATAGACATACATGTGTGTTGGTATAACTTAATATAGCGATAATGATGGCAGGTTTACCTAATTGGAGTTTTTAACTGCGTGCGTATAGTTAAATTATTCAGCACCTGAGTGAGCATATGGCTTAAATGGATTTTATGTAAGGTTTATACTGAATACTTACATACATATGTAGTTATATGTATATGGTGATGATGATTTTCCAAGTTAAATGTTCGTATTTCATATTTATGGTGCCTTTCCAACTAATACCTTATGTTTCTTTTCTTTTTTCAAAAATAAAACTTTTAACATTTTTGTGTGGGGTATATTAACAGCTTTATGCGAGAATGCTCATTTTAAATGATTTATTATTCTTCGCCATGAATATTTTCCAAAGCATTAAGTTTTCTGAAAAGGTGATAGGAGTATGAAAAGAATTATTTGAAAGTTTTTGAATAAATATTTATTGGTTTAAGTGGGCTTTTGGTAGATTTTAAGAAATTATTTATTACGAATTTAAAATGATACTTGGACTGGATTGCATTTTTATGGGCTTATTGCCTTTTATCCTTTATTTTCTAACTAAGACACAATATAAGTTAGGCTTAATGCTCAAGCATACACATTGTTAAGAGTCAATTAGCTTGTTTACAAATTAGTATAACCTTGCGCCCATCTTCGTCCGCACTTTTTAGTACAGATATTCGTTCTTTAGCCGTACAACGCGAATGTAAAATGCCTTCCCACGGTCTGTATTTCTCTGTCATTTCAATGTTCAAGAATTTTAAACCATTGCTTTCTTAAAATTTCCCTTTATTCTTTATACTAAACGTGTTTCTGACACAAATATTAAGGGTGTTTATAAAACTTTGAGTTTGCGCTTATTATAAAAAAAATAGAAAAGCCAAGACCAAAAAAACAACTCTCAAGTCCCATTTATCTCTATTCTAGCTGCTTTGTGTTAAAGATACAAAGTTTTTTATAGGTCTAAGATTTAATGAGTTATCGGGACATTAATGAGCCAATACATAATTCAAACTCAAAAGTCCATAAGTCAAAATTTCACTATTACGTAGAACAGACTTAGACTTTTGGGTAGATTTAAAGTTGATTGATCACTTTTTTTTTTAATTTTTAATCCCGTCCTGGACGTTTTTGGTTGAAAAAAGAATTTTTAGAATGTTAGAATTAGTTTCCAGGGTTTCAGTCCACTTGGAATGAACATAAATCCACAGATGGGTTTTATAAAGGGTTTTTCAATAAGGGCATCAGGTAGATGTTGAAATGGAATAAAACAATCTGTGTGTGGGGTATTAACAAAATTATTTATTTATTTGAAAGGCCCATGTATGCCATTAAGTGTGAAATATGACATCATTCAAATGCCCGCCTCGGCTTCTTACGGTGGCACGAATCCGAGTGGTCCAATTTTCAATGACTCTTCCGCATAGATCCTGCTGAATTTGAGCGATGGTTTGTGTTATGTTTACCTTTAGGGCATCGGGGTCAAATCCCATGACCTTGGTGGCCAATTCACATCACCCCTGTGAGAGATAATCTTACCCTCAAATCGTTCATGCAAAATGTCAATCGTGGCGTTTGCTGTGTGGCACGTAGCGCCGTTCTGCTGGAATTACATGTCGTCTAGGTCCATATGGTTCAATTTGGTTCATAAGAAATTAGTTATCATCGTTATGTAGCGCTCGCTGTTGACGGTGACCGCCTCACTAACGTGGTTTTCAAAAAAGTACGGACCAATTACGCCGCCGCCGCCGCCGCCGGCCGGCCCAAAATCCACACTAAACGGTAACTTTTTTAGGATGCATTATCACCTGATGAACCTCCCGTGGGTTGGTGTCGTCCCAAATACGTTAATTTTGCTTGTTAACACAGCCATTCATCCAAAAATGCACCTTGTCACTATAGATGATTTTTCGGCCAAAATTGGGGTCCTCATCCAAACGATTCGAAGCCCAGTCACCAAATAAACGGCGTTGTCTATGGTCATGATCTTTGAGCTCCTGGGTCAGTTGGATCTTGTACGGGTGTAGGCCCAAGTCTCGACTCAAAATTCGCCAAGTTGAAGTCTGCGAAAGGCCGAGTTTTTGTGCACGGCGAGGAAAAGACCGCTTCGGGTTCTGCACTTTCACGGACCGCGGCGATGTTCTCGGCCGATCTTGCGTTCCTTGAACGTACGGGTGTTGGCTGATTGTTTACTGAGCCGGTCGTCTCAGATTTGGCCACCGAACGTTGAAGAGTCGACTGTAAAGGGCCACCACGTCTACCGTAAAATGGGTGCAATGCGCGCAACGTTTACGTTAACGAACACTCATTTTGATAATAAAGTTTTATCATTTGAACGTGCTGTTCAATAGTGTAACTTGCATTGATGATTTGGCATAAACAACTGAATAATAAACAAAAGATTTGACAGATTTGACTATTTGTTCAATAGTGTAACTTGCATTGATGATTTGGCATAAACAACTGAATAATAAACAAAAGATTTGACAGATGTCATCAAAACAAAATGGCCGCCACGGGGCTCCAAAATCTACTCGCGCCAATTGAAAAACCCTTTATAACATCAAGATCTCTATGCTAGGTTAAAATAGGTAAAAAGCTTTCAAAGTGTTTGTTTATAGGACTTTAATTCTATAATTCTTTAAAAATATGTTTTAAACTCACCAGCATTCCAAAAACGTGTTTTTATCTTGGAGGCAGAGCGGTTTTTAATTTTTTTAGAAACTTAAATTAACACACATTACTTTTGACTCCTTGTCCGTTTCTGGAATCATAATTTTGTTTGATATAATATACATTTTTCAATCCCATTGGGTAATTACAAGTGTACAAATGTGTATCAAATTTTAAGATCCCTCCTGAATGATTTTAGAGGGAAAAGCGGTTATGGTTTTTTTTTTGTCAAAGTTATTAATCAATATCTTTCTCTTGAACTTCGCTTCTAGGTGAAAAATTTGTCAGTTTTCCGAAATAAATGATTTTCAATTCAATTACAAAAATCGCATATAAGGTTCCAACTTTTGTCGAGTGACTAACTGTTCTTAGAGGATTTTTTTCAATTACAGAAAGTTTTTAAATCAGTTTTTATTTTTTGACCCTATTTAGAAGACCTTAAGTTCATAAATTCACAAATGATTTGAAGTGTTTAGATCTCGTCACACAGATCAAGTGTACTTCATTCAGAAGTCATAAAAATAGTTTAACGAAAGTTGTAGTTTTTGGTATTTAAGTAGGTTAGAAGTCTACACCTTAGTTTCTGGTTTTAACTTTCTCTAGAACACTGAAAAATTGCAAAAGTCTACAATAATTTTTTTGAAGAGGTTCTATTTTTGGTTTTAGTTAAAATGTGAAGCTCTTGACCTCACCTAGCATTTCAAAAGTTGATATGAAAAAAAAGGCACAACTTATATATGCATATCCTTGATCTCATTGCTTCTGTTTTCCAATACATTTTGAATAGCTCGTATTCTAGACAACTGTCACTTTTAAAGCTGAATTTTGACATTTCAGAACTATACACTCTTCGAAGATGCATTGAAATTTAAAATTCATTACAAAAATGTTGAAAACTTTTGCAGCCACAGTTGTCACTTTTGCCGCCACAGTTGTCACTTTTGCACGAAAAGTTCCCTGCCTGAGTTATTTCTCGAAAAGGTGATCACAATTGGCCTCCGAAATATCACAAACAATACAAGGCCTATGCCAAAGTTCCATAATCAATTCAGGACCTATAAGACGGAATTTGTGAAGTTATCGATGCAAATGTGCAAAATTGTCATGACAAATTTCATGAAAAAGTATTGCAACTGTAGACGTGGCGGCAATCGGGCTGATATTGTTTTCCATTGCTAATGGCACGCCTTACTCCTTGAAATGGAATAAACCACAATTTATTTCTTTTTAAAAAACACTCGCTTTTATAAACATTAGAATGATACCTCTTATTGAATAATTTTTCGTTAATAAAAACGACCACAGCTAGAAACTAGTGGATTTTAGCCATTCTTTTGCCCTTACAATTGGGAGTTAGGGGAAAGACTGAAGGATCCTACACCTGAATATAATAACTTATATAATTTAGGAATCTGACACTTCTTCGATATAAAACATCCTCCATTGTTGTTGGATTTGAGCTACAACCTCCAAGCTAAAGGTTACTTCGAACGTCTGTGAAATTTATTTTCTGTTTCCATCAAGTTTCAACTCTTAACCCACCTACACAGAAAGTTTCCATTTTATAAAATCTCACATAAATTTTGATTCAGGAAGAAACTTCAATCATTCCTTCTTATCACAACCTCATTTATTATAGTCACTTCCTTTACTGCGCTTCTTAACTCCTTGAGAAAGATTTGAGATTTCTTATACTTGCTCTCGATTCTTAAAAAATAAAAAAAAAAATTAAGTGAGTGACAAATAAGAAGAAAGTCGGGCAGATAGGACAATCCCAATAATACTTACACGTTACACTTCTTCTAAGTATAATTGACTGGTAAACCAGATTTCTAAAGTAGTAGTAGCTTGGTTGGTACTTCAAAACAGCTGCAGTCCTCTTATGTGAATATTGAGAATAAGTGGTTCCGCATTCTCTATCTCATTCTTGCTCTCCCCTTCCCCCTCCCTCTGTTTGCTGCTGAGTATGTGAAAAATTTCGATTTAAAGTGCAGGCACAGGACGAACAAATATATGAAAAGGACTTTAGTCATCAAAAGAAAAATAACACAAAAAAGAAGAAAAAGGACGAAGATCGAAGCAAATAGAACAAAATGAGTGCATGCAGAGAAGCAGCATGATAATAAAATAAATAGATAAAAAGAACGAAAAGGATGTCAGGAAATTGACTATTTTTAGAGTGAAGAAGCGTGTGTCCTATGAGACTAGCCCCATCCTCATCCCCATAACCATCCCTCCCTCCTTCCCTGAACAAGGTCCTATAGATTCTCTTGAATGAATGGGAATCTATTTTTAAACGTCTACTACACAACTAAACCGAGAGCGAGACCAATGACGATGACAACAATTGAGTGTCGAGTGCAAATAAATCCAAAGCACTTAGCTTAGGTTAGGTATAGACTATACCGAGAGTACATGAACACCTCCTTGGTACGGTATTCAGGACGTGACGGTACAGTACGGTATAATAGTTGTGTGCAATGCAGGAAGCTGCAGTAGGTAGGTACCTATCTATACCAGGACGAAAGAAGTACCCTCAAACTAATTATACTGACGGATATGAGATTACATACGTACATACATACATATATATATATAGAAAGTTCCTTGGACCATGATGATGGGAGAAAGGGAGGCATTAAATAGTCGTGTGGTGTCCCTATAGTCAAACCTACCATAAGCCATTCCATCCCTGCTGGCCGGGAGCTCAGTAGTCCGCGTGTATTTAATAAGGTCCTTAGCGTGGGGGTATTTTGTATATGGCGAAAAAGCATCTTCACACTCATATAAAATACCGCAGGACTTTGTAATGAAAAGGATGCTTATGTAAGGTATTTTAGACTTCTCCATAGAGAATAATACAAGACTACGACCGACACACCAACAAACACACTTGTAGTTCGGTTTTGTTTGAGTAACTTGACGATGAAGATGACGATGATGATGACGATGATGATGACGACGACGAGAACGACAACGACAACGACAAGGATGATGGTTTCTAATTAAAGTTTTAAGATTCCGTTCGACCGACTTTCAGAAGCACGCACTTGCACTGATTACAACTGACTTTGTATATATATATATATAAATATATATGTATAACTTATGTATTTGTATTAATATTATTGCATGTTACATCTGATGGTTTGTGTGTGTTATGCGATTTATCTGATTGTTTGAAATTCCAAAGGATGAATTTCCAAATAGCGCAGGATTAGCAACTTAATTGGAATTCAACAACGAATTTCTACTAATTAGACCAAAAGTATTATAAACATAGATAAATATAGCTTCTTACATTTAAAAAGATGTATGCATGTGCTTTTTTTATGCATGTACAGGGTGGGTCTTATTTAAAGTGACAACAACTTTTGTAGATTATATTTTTAAAATGGGAATTTGATTTATGTGGTTTTTTTTCGCATGGAATATATTGGTTCTTAAATGAGTACCAGCTTAATGCTCCCACAGACGTCGTTTTACATAACACTTTGTTAGACTTCTGGATTCAACACCAGTATTTCAGTATAAATGTTCTTTTTCAGCTGCGTAATAGTGGTGGGATTATTTAGTTTTATCTATCCCTTTAAATTAAATAATTCTACAAACAAAAGTCTGGAGTTGTCAAATCCGCAGAATGTAGAGGCCAATTAAATCCTGAATTCTTGAGGATCTCATGATTTTAATTCCTTCCCAAATTAGATTTTGTATGATAACAGCTGTAATGCGGTTTTAAGATCTCTTCGCGGTGAATTTCGGGACAAACCGAGTTGATCAGGCCCGCTTCGTGTCTATGTTTCTGGACTCTTAGCAATACTTGCAAGAATGGGTTGCACATTCGGTTTACCTAGGGCAGTACGAGGTCTTCTAGCCCGAAGAAGTCCACCTACAACTCCTTGTTGAAGAAATTGAGCCACCCTTCAGTAATCACGTGCACAGAAGATAAATTTTGCACATTAAAATTAGGAAGAAACTTTTGACCCCCCTTTTATATGTCACCTTTCTAATAATGATTGGGTGGATTGAGCTTTTGATTTTAAATCTGGTGAACATTTTTCTGGTGTTTAAGTCTAAAAAGTTCAAAAAATTAAGTGATGTGTTTTATTTAGACTTAAGACTGATTTAACACATTTTTAAATCATTATACGAGGTGTGGCAATTAAGATCCGGGAATTTAGTTATAATTTAAAAAGTGGCAACACTTCTTCATTTGTTATCATCTGTCTAAGAAGGAGGATCTTCCTTTTAGTTAGAGTTCAAAGTTGAAGTATATAGCACGTTTGGTTTGCGTTTTATGCGTATTTTTTGCAAGTAACCTTTTTAGTGGCGTAGTGAAAATGTGTGACGTACATTACAAGCAACGTGTTGTGATTCAATTTTTAGTGAAATCTGGCGAAAAACCTTCAGAAATCCTCCGAAAATTACAGGTTGTCTTTGGAGACGATAGCATGTCAAAAACGCGTGTGTTTGAATGGGCGAAGCGGTTCAAGGAAGGGCGTGAATCGGTGGAAGACGATCCACGTGAAGGAGCTCCCGTCACCTCTCGTACCGACGTGAATGTTGATCGTTTGCGCATGTTGATCACGTCTGACTGTCGTCGACTAAGCATTGGTGCATTGTCTTACGAGTTAAACATACAAAAAAAACGGTTCCCATGATGTTATACGAAAATTTGAACATGCCAAAGATCTGCGCAAAGATGGTGCCTAAAGTTCTCACCCATGAACAAAAACAAATGCGGAAATCGATTTGCGAGGATCTGTTATCTCGCATCCCAACGTTTCCTCACCCACCCTATAGCCCCGATATTGCTCCCTGCGACTTTTTTCTATTCCCCAAGATGAAGTCGCACCTCAAGGGAACTCATCATGGCGGCGTACAGAGGGTCCAAGAAGCTCTAACCGTGGTGCTAAACGGGCTAACTTTGGAGGACTACCAAGGGTGCTTCCAATCATGGGAGAAACGTTGGAATCGTTGTGTAGAGTTAAAGGGAGATTATTGTGAAGGTCGATAGTAAATTTTTTCCTAAAACTTTATTTCCTTGTTTTTTATTGACAAATTCCCGGAACTTAATTGCCACACCTCGTACATGTATAATATAGAAGAAAACTACTTCGAATAGAATTCTAAAGAGACAGCTCTGTTATACTTTTCTGAAAAAAAAAAAAATATTACAGGGTGACGAAAACAGCAGTAACATAATAAATGATTTTGTTTAGTTTTAAAGAACAAGTTATGTCCAAATGTATGATGTAATATGACAACGTACCAATGGCAACCTCTTGTCCAAGAAGATAAATTCTTTTAAAGAAATACTGAATATATTTCTAGAATTTTGAGCGCCCAATTCGGCGGATTCTGAGTAATCTTATGTGGATTTAGGCCTACATATATCCATCCGTAAAATAAGTTGACTTGACTCTCTGATAATGATAAACAATTCAACTGACCAAACCCGAATCGATTTTAATAGTACTTTTTGATAGAAGTCGTACTACCTATTTAATTTTGAAGGGTAATAAAAACCTTTCCATAACCCTTGTACGATTTATGCGCACGGGAATGGCTTCTATGCCCTATCCTATATTTCTAACCAGTTTCTTTCCTATCGTTAACCTAAAATCTAAAATTTTGTAATTAGGCTGAACGTTTTTCATTTAATGTTATCACAAAAAATCTACCCTTAACTAAGTCAGATTAATTGTTAATCATATTTCTAATAACTTCCTCACGCCTCGAAAGCATTAAACTAATACATATCAAATCATACTGAATATTTGACAGCTAAATGCAGTGTTGTCGAAGAAAATCAATCCAAACAAGAATAGTATTGAAAAAAGTAGCATGTGTATAATAAACCTATTGAAATTTTACAAATTGTGTTTAAAGAGTTAATCCCAAAAAAGAATAAAAGAAAATGTTTTAAAATTTCATGGTCAAATCAACGGCTAAATTTAAATTTGAAAATCTTAAAAATAAAGCTTTTAAAAAATTAAAAAAAAAAAAAAACACATTCTGATACTGATAATTTTTTGTTTTATCGAATTCGTAAAGAGTATGATTTTTTGAATAAATATCTACACAGGCAATACGTATTGAAAACTCAATCTCAAATTTCATCCAACCCCAAAGCTTTTTGGACTTTTTAAAATAATTTCTAATTTCTCATTCTAATTTTATAGAAACCGGTTGCAATATTCATTACGTCAATTTATCAATACCGAAAGTGTTTGAACTTATAGTCAGAGATCATGTGTACTTTAATATTAAAGAATTAATTTGTTATGAACAACATGGATTTAACCATGGAAGGTCAACTGCTATTGATCTTATGCTATATTCTAAATTTAATACCGAAGCTTTTGAGTCAAAATTCCAAGTTAACACAATATTTACCGATTTTACCAGAACTTTCGATCAAATTTGTCACCAAATTTTAATAAATAATGCTTCTTAAATTGTTATGCTACTATCTGACAGACAGAATACAATGCTTTAAGTGCGGAAGTAATTGTTCTAGGAATATAAGAGTTTTTTTTTCTGGTGTGCCACAAGGAAGTCATCTTGGACCACTTTTGTTTAATATTTTTATTAATGAAATTCCTCTTTTATTAAAGAATGCATCTTGTGTAATTTATGCAAACTCTATGCTTAATTTTCTTAAAAGAAAATGTAATGAATTTACAAATCCTTACGATTTGAAATCTGTTTATATCGGGTGATTTTTTAAGAGCTTGAAAACTTAAAAAAAAAAAACGCATAAAATTTGCAAAATCTCATCGATTCTTTATTTGAAACGTTAGATTGGTCCATGACATTTACTTTTTGAAGATAATTTCATTTAAATGTTGACCGCGGCTGCGTCTTAGGTGGTCCATTCGGAAAGTCCAATTTTGGGTAACTTTTTCGAGCATTTCGGCCGGAATAGCCCGAATTTCTTCGGAAATGTTGTCTTCCAAAGCTGGAATAGTTGCTGGCTTATTTGTGTAGACTTTAGACTTGACGTAGCCCCACAAAAAATAGTCTAAAGGCGTCAAATCGCATGATCTTGGTGGCCAACTTACCGGTCCATTCCTTGAGATGAATTGTTCTCCGAAGTTTTCCCTCAAAATGGCCATAGAATCGCGAGCTGTGTGGCATGTAGCGCCATCTTGTTGAAACCACATGTCAACCAAGTTCAGTTCTTCCATTTTTGGCAACAAAAAGTTTGTTAGCATTGAACGATAGCGATCGCCATTCACCGTAACGTTGCGTCCAACAGCATCTTTGAAAAAATACGGTCCAATGATTCCACCAGCGTAAAAACCACACCAAACAGTGCATTTTTCGGGATGCATGGGCAGTTCTTGAACGGCTTCTGGTTGCTCTTCACTCCAAATGCGGCAATTTTGCTTATTTACGTAGCCATTCAACCAGAAATGAGCCTCATCGCTGAACAAAATTTGTCGATAAAAAAGCGGATTTTCTGCCAACTTTTCTAGGGCCCATTCACTGAAAATTCGACGTTGTGGCAGATCGTTTGGCTTCAGTTCTTAAAATGTCAAAGCATACTGAGCATCTTTCTCTTTGACACCATGTCTGAAATCCCGCGTGATCTGTCAAATACAAATGCATGAAAATCCTAACCTCAAAAAAATCACCCATTATGTCTTGAGTCCATCCTTTTCTAGAGTACTGTTAAATTGTTTGGTATTCCATCTATTTCTGTTGGCATTAATCGAATTGAAAGAGTTCAGAAGGCTTTTACAAGGTTCGTTGTTAAACAATTACATACAATGGAATATTGATACTGCATCGTATTATTCAAGATACACCTTAATCGGTCTTGATTCCCTATAAAAAAAGACGATCTGTTGTGTTTATTGTTTGTTCATGATGTTTATTCTTACAGAATCAAAAGCCCTATAACATTAAATAAATGTCCCAGAAAGAAGAATGCGCCAGCGACATTTTTTAAACTGTCCAAGACAAAGGTCTAATTACGGTTGCAATGAACCTTTCACTAGGTGTATACATTTATTTAATATTTATTCAAATGAAATTGATTTATCAATTAATCGAATGGATTATAAATTTAAAATCCTTTATTTGCTAAGTTAAGTGTTAAGTCCTAATAAATTAATTTTGTAAATATTATTAGTAGTCTGTAAAACTTAATAGTCTGTTGACGAATAAATAAATAAATACATTTTTTGATCCTTAAAGAAAAAAGGAGGTATCACTACCGTTTATTCAAATTTTGGTCAAAAAACTCAAATCACAATACAAAAAATAATAAAACAACAATAAAAACCATACAAAAGAAGTATTCCTTTCTTGACGAAAAGGAATACTAAAAATGTGAAAAAAGCGGAATGAAAGTGAAAAGTAGTAAACCGCTATGGGAAAAGCACTTTCGGCAACACTGAGTGAGTAAACAGTAAACAAATACGGGAAAAGCACTTTCGGAAACACTGAGTAAATGCCATAGAAATTTTTGACAGTTTCTACAAATTGTAAAATCTTTTCTTTTTACTTTCCTCATGAAACCTTCTAAAAAAACCTTTAACTTAAGTTCACATAAAACACTCTTTAGCCATTACACCAAAAGTGGCACTAGCAAGCAATAAAAAGTATAATCCTTGTTTTATGGTCTCTCGAGCTTTGAACCGGCCATCAGTGGTTAAAACAAATCTATAAATAATTTAAAATTTCAAAATACGAACAAAAATACTAAAAAAATTTCATTGTCCTTAAAAATATAACCACCACTGTATGTTGTACCAAAACATATTCTACGTATACTAATGTAAGTGTAACAATCCTTATTTCAAAGTGCTCCAGTAGAAGAAAAATAAAAATCTAACTTCCCTGCTTGGTCCTCTGCCAAAAGCTATTAAACCCTAAGTACCTAGGTGAGAGAACTCTATTACATGTTATTTTATTTTCATATAAGAATCTCCTAAGGCAATCGTGCAAAGTTCCTTATAACTTGAGTTTTTTAAAAGTATAAGACCTCTAAGATTAATGGAGGTACACATTTAAGGCTACATTAGAAAAAAGAAAATAGAGAGAAAACACTTAAAAATGATGATAATGTTTTAAAAAGTCATTTCCTCAACCGTGCGTTCGGTGTCGGTCGGCTACAAATTGGCCAGAGCTGTAACTTTTATGGGGGTGTTACAACAGTAACAGTCTGGCAAGAAAAAGAAGAATTTTTTTTATTAAATAAAATTCATATCGTTATCAACGTTATAAATTAATGGCTGAACGAAAAATAATGACAATAAAAATTAGGAAGTTGATTAGGTTCAGTGGCTATCACGGTTTTATATATTCCTGGAATTTGTATTCGGTTTTGAAAAACTTTATCATTTGTATTCGAAGCAAAAACCTTGTTGACTAATATTGTTTATTTTCAAAGAGATTATGGAATTTAAAATAAATTAAATGTTACATTTTATAAACTTGGATATTGAGCTAAAAAGTATTAATATTTAATCTTTTTCCCTGTCGACAAAATAACACAAGATTAAAGTTAAAAATAAATAAATAATAATTCACTGGTTAGTAGAAATCATTGAACACATTTACAAAGACTAACCTAAAAAACAAAAAACAAACAAATCCCCTCAACTAAACCACAAATAAAAATAAAAACAAAATACATTTGAAATTTAATTTCCACTATTAATCACCATCGCGGTGCTATAAATCCTGACCTACAACGAGTTGATCCATAAAAAATGCTATAAAATACTGCAGTAAACTCTATAGAAGCCTTTATAAAGTTTATAGAACATGATGCATTTAGAAGGATTGAAATTTTGTAAACAAAATGTATATACTCACATTTGCATGTATCGACAACAAATTTGTAATAAATAAAAAAGTTGTGGTTTTAAGTTGTTTTTTCTATTTTTTGAAAAATGAATATTTAACCAATGGTTTGGGTCTTGGATGTGTATTTTAAATTTTACAAATATTTTCATGTACCTATTTATTTATTATTATTATTTTTTTTGTTGGAAAAAAGGGTTTTAGTTCGATAAGCGGAAGATTTACATTTATTTAATTTTTATTTTATTTTTCCGTTATCCTTTATCTTGAGTTGGGTCCTTTTTTTGGTATTCTATATACAAATAGGCCGCCTTTTCAAGCTTTTTAAGAGAGTGTAATTTGTTTATGGGGGACATTTATTAAAAATTGACAAGTTCTTGTGGGAGTATATTAAAAGCAAACAACCATAGAATTATAAACATGACCTTTTTCTTTTTATTTCCTAACTCGGTTTAAGGCCTAACGATGGACCATATAAAGAGAACATTCTTATCTGGTTTGCGATTTTTGGGTTTTTAACAAAGACTATAAATCAGTATGAGCATATCTACATTTATATGAATCATGTGTAGAACTATGTACATTTGTATATAATCATCAAGCTATAAACAGGGTATCCCAGAGTGTTTTCAAGGAAAAAAATTACATGACATTCAAAACTTGAAAATCCATAATATTGAGGTTTTTTTTTTTCAAGTAAGATAAGATAAGAGGTTTAGTTTTGTTATTAAAAAAAAAAGAGTATTGTCTTTAAGAAATTAGTAGATATTTATTTAAATTTTAAGTAGAAAGTATGCTATAATGCATATCAGACAAATGGGCCCTACGCCTCAGGTTGCCGCACCATATTTCTTGAAATTTTCCATTAAGAATTGGAACATTTTCGGCTTTATTTCCTTAATTACTTTACGAGCTCTATTTTTAAGATTTTGAATCGATTGTGGAGCATTTGCATACCTACTTATGTTTCACGTGGCCAAAGTAATTAAATAACAAAATCTCGGTGGCGAATTGTGATCACCTCTTCGGGAAATAAAACTTTTCTTGTAAAACTGTGACTTTTAACTCCAAAATTTTTTGGAAACCCACGAATAAATGACAGTAAGTGAAATGAATTTCTTTTTGACAAAAAGGGCAAACTTTCAAAATAATATTGAAAATTACTCTCATTTGGAAGTTAGTTCGAATTTGAATATTTTGAAATTGTAATTAAGTTAAGTTGAAAAATGTATTTTCAAAGAAGAACTTTAAATTTCCTCCATGCTTAGGTATTTTTTTATGGCGTTAGGTCTTTTCGCCTAAAACCACATCGCCCAAAACAATTTTATTAATATTTTGTTTTCAAAATTTTCACCAAAATGAAAAATTATATTCATTTAAACTTATAAAAAAACCTTTTGGACGCTATGACATTTCTAAATTTGGGTGTTACGACATTAAGGGGCGTATTATCACTCGCGAGTCGAAAATTCGCCTAAAGTCGAATGTTTTGGCGAATTAACAGTTTGGTGGTATTACCAATGGCGAACTCCGTAGTTCGTCTTTGAAAACAAAACTGCCAACATTAAAAACTGAACGTGAAATGTCATTCATTGTCAATTGTCATAAATATTTATAAAGTCAGATTGAAGAATATTGTTCTTTGTGAAAAAAAGTAAATAAAGATGATTAGCAGCGTTGAATTGTTTTTCGAGGATGAAAATGAAGAAGTTACAAATAAAGAAGAAAAAATCATGATCTGCAGATTGAGGAGAAGTTTAAGAGATGCTTCCAACCCACTGGAAGTACCAGATAATTTGTAATAAAATTAACAATTACTTTGATAAAATTTAACTAGATTTTTTTCATAGATTTGTGTTATACTTTCGGCTTAGCAAACACGCATTTAAATATGTTTTAAGTCAGATAAGTTCAGGATTTCAAACGACTCTAAGTTCTGCAATTCCACCAATTTTAAAACTTGCGTGGTTTCTCCCAACCTACAGTTTCAGTAGTCTTAAGCGAAGTTCTTAATTTGCTTGAAGCAATAATCTGCCCAGTTTGGATCAATGCAGATATGTCCACTAATGAAAAGCAAGAAGCGAGAAACTATTTTTTTCAAAGGTAAGGATTGCCAGGGATAGTTGGATGTGTAGACGGAACTCACATTGGCATCATAGCTCCTGCTCAGTTACAACACCAATATTTAAATAGAAAAGGTTTTTACATCTTAAATGCGATGGTGGTAAAGTACTTCAAAATTGAATCTTGTTGTTTAGGTAAAACTTTTTCTTTTTAAGGCTTGTGACAATAATGGAGTAATAAGGTTTATTGATGCTAGATATCCTGGTTCTACGCATGACTCGTTTGTGTGGAATCATAGTGCGTTAAAGGATTTGTTGGAAAGATGGTGGATAAATGGAGAGCGGGGAAGATATCTTGGTATGTGAATCATACTCTTATATTAGCATATGTTTAAACAATTTTTTGTTTTTAAAAATTCTAGGAGATTCAGGATATTCTCTACTGCCGTATTTAATCGGTCCATTTAGGAATGCCTCCTCAGGGTCTAGAGAAGGACTATTCAATAAAAAACATGCGAAGGCAAGAAACATTATTGAGAGAACAATTGGCATTTTAAAAAGTAGATTCAGGTCAGTTTTGAATGAGCGAAAACTGCACTACAGTCCACAGAAAGCCATCAAAATAGTTAACGCTTCTTGTGCACTGCATAATATTTGTAGAAAGTACAACATTCCAGATCCAGAGGCAGTGGAAGAAGAAACCTTGCAATCCAATGAGGTTGAAAATGAACCAACGGAATTGGACACTGCTAATTTACTATCAGAAGGTACCCGAATAAGAAATGAAATATTACTTTCTCTTTAGGAAATGTTTTGTTTTTTATTTTTTCTTAAAGCTAATAATATAAAATACACTAGAATAATGAAGTAAAGTTAAAAAAAATCTATTAAAAAATTCATAATATATACACATGATAAATATTAATAAAATGAAAATAATGAAACTTTTAAAATAAATAAAGAATTTAGTTCAGTGAAAAAAAAACGATTTCATACATTTGCACTTAATTCTACTTTCTTATACTATTTTGGGTGGTATTGTAATTTACATTCCAGTTTCTTTATTTTCAAATCCAGAAGATCTTTATGTTGTTGCGCCTTCTGCACATTTTCTCTCTCCTTCCGTTTTTCCTTTGCTTTGAGTAACTCAACATGTTCCTTGTTGAGTTCATAATTCTTTCTTGAATATCTTGCCATTTCGGAAAGAGATTTTTGTATGGAATCCGACGCAACAAGAAGTTTGTCTTGAGTCTCCGTTTGTTTTTGGAGGAGTTTGACTCGTTCATCCACAAACTTTCCCCTGCTTCTACGACATTCGTTGATTTTTATTGACTGATCTGATGTCATTGCCATGGGATCATCTTCAACTTCAATGTCTGCATCATTTGATTCGGGTTGTTCCACTGTTGCAGTTGAATTTGTTCCAAACAAATTACCCATTGGATTTACAGCCTGCTGTAAACTTAGCAAACTGTCAACTGCCTGTTCCAAAGGGGACAAAGACAACTGCCGAAAAGGCCCTCCACCTGCTGCGACTACATCCTTTTTATTTGTTGCGATTTTCTTTTTCAGTTTTAATTTATAGTCCAGCCAAACCTATAAAATTTTATTTTTTAAAACCGTTTTGTAATATTGTTTGTTACGTACCTTATGCCACTCTTTACCCTCTCGTATAGGAGGTCCCAATGCGTTTAGCTGAAGGGCAAACGAATCCCAATATTGGGCTTGGTTTTTTTTGGATGAGCCAAACGTCCCGACACCCTTGGCAATGTCGGGGTTTGCCTCCATAAGCTCCACCAACTTTGAGAACTGGGCGTTGTTGGTTCTTTTAATGCTATACCAATAAAAGTTGTAATTATAATTTATTAAATAATTATTTAATTTGTTCTTACCTTTGTCGATTTTCACTAATTTTTTTTTATGGCGCAACAAAAAATCTAGACAACTATACATCGAATTCAAAAAAAAACTGTGATTTTTTCAAAGTCACCAAGAATTACAGTTCGACCGATTATGACAGATAAAGGCGAGCATTCGCCAATTGTAATAGAACGACATTTCAATTCGCCAAATTTTTGAAGTTTAAGGCGAACGTCAACTTGGCGAATCGCAAACAGTAATGCGAAAAAGTCACATTCGCTTATTTTTTTAGGCGACTCGCGAGTGATAATACGGCCCTAAAAGTTGGTTTGGATGGATATGACATTTTATTTGGGCTTTTTGACGTTTTCTAAGTGATTTTTTTTTAGACGTTTTTTTTTTTTGGGCTTTATGTCATTTTATGATTTGGATTAAGTGTCGTTGGGGGATAAGACATACTTTACGATAGAAGTCATAATCATCAGAATGCCCACAATAAATGTCACAAAGCCCAAAAATTCTTTTATTCAAAACGACAACTTACAAATTTGGAATTTCTTTTATTTAAAAAGTATTTGGCTGTTAGGACTTTTCCTTTAAGATTTTTGACGATTTTTTTTTTTTGACTTTTTGGACTTTGTGATTAATTTGGGGCTTTATGACATTTATTTAACGCCTTTTGTTTTACAAATTATTTATTTAAAGAATAAAATTGGGTAACAAAAACAAAACGATTTAAACAAAAATTTAAAAGGATATATTAAGAAGATGACGCGAAAGTAATAATAAGACTCGACGAAAAACTTTATAATTTAAAGTAGGTTAGTCTGGTTTTAATTTTGTCTGCACATTTATGTATATTACACAAATAGAATTTAAAGGTTTGAAAGAATAATTTATAAGTTTGATCTAATTTCTAACAATTTACCAACATAAAAACAGAACAATTGTGATTAACATTTACGGTATTCTAATACACTGAGTGACAAAAAAAGTGGCGCAGTCATACTTTATGTTTTTGTTGTTTCCCAGCGGAGAAATTTCTAGGAAAGTTACGTCATGGTGTGCGCAGAAATTTTCGTGCATAGTGGAATAATCGGTGAACTCCAATAATTACATCACCAACATTTTGGAAGAATATGTGGTTCCTTTCGCACCATTTATTGGTACAAATTTCTTGCTTATTGAAGACAATGCGAGACCCCACGTTGCCAGGTGCATTACGGACTACTTGGAAGACGTAGAAATCGATGTGATGGCTTGTCCTGTCATGATCCCGGACATGAATCCCATCGAACATATTTGGGATCTAATTTAAAAAATGATAAGGAAGCGCCCTGCTCTTCCCGAGACACTGAAAGGGCTGAGATCTGATCAGATTGAAGATCGAAAAAAACCTTATTCAAGGTATGCCGAGGCGAATTAAAGCTTTTAAATAGATGTTAGGGGAGACAATACCCACTACTAAGTGAACAAAAATCCATTTATTTTATGTTTTATTTAAAAGTTCTTCCCATTTGTTTCTTTTGTACATATATAAGTTAATATTAAATTTTAATTAACAATACTGAATTTAAAAAAAAAAAAGTATTTTTTACATATTTGAAATTATTGCGAAATTTCAAAGTGCACCACTTTTTTTGTAACTCAGTGTATATCCTATGTGTCGACTTTAAATTTTTTACATTTCTTGAAGTTTCTAGTTTAAATCAATAATTTTTAAAGAGATGGGTGTGAACTTTGTTTTCCTCATTCATATCTCAAAAACGAGTAAATATTACTGTTCAAATTTAACTTTACAGACAGTAATTCAAAGATGCAGAGAAAAGTCTTTAAAAATGTTTAGTTAAATACACAAAACCTCATTCCAATAAATACATAATATAGTTTCTAAGAAATTAAAAAAAAAAAAAACTGAAAATACTCCTTGAAACAACCGAAAATTTTCCTAATATAGGAAACCAATATAAAATACCTGCGAACCTCTTAGCCTAAAAAAAAAAACCAAACAATACATAATTTAACCGCAGACTTAAAAATATAGGTGCATCATTGTTTTTGTCATCTTAAAATTTCTGCTTCATTGCCTGTGAGTAGAGCCACCGCATCACCACGTATGTACTAGCTCTTAATTTGTTTCCTTGTTTTGAAGGCATTGTTGGAGTTATGGGTCAAAATATTTACGCACTTCGGCAACTCTTTTACTGATCCTTTTTGGCGGAGAACAATCTTGTTTAGCTTTATACACCTAGGTATAACATGGATAGATATCTTTGTTGGAATGTTGAATCTCTTTGTATTGACTTGCAGTTAAATTGGCATTGGCGGATATGCTCAAAGCGTTTTCACGTGTGTGTGTTTCTTCGTTTTTAGGCTTTCACTGCCAATTGCAGCTGATTTCCGAAACTTGGTAGCTCTTGTTGTAGTTTCGACTAGAACCTGCATCACTTTGGTTAAATGAATATTTGCCGCCGCTCTTAGACTTATCTCTGCTTGGATGACCCTTAAGACCTTCCGGGAAGTATGCCAGCAGTTAGTATTATTTCTTCGCAAAGCTACTCTTCATTTTTAGCAAAGAAACGCAATTCTGTTCTATTACAGAGTTGCCATCTTCGTTTATAATTTGGTTTGAAGGCCTTGATAATTTCGATGAGCCCATATTTTTTCTCTGGAGGACACTTTGTTATATACATAAGTTTTGTATCCAAAAATAATTAAAAAAACGTTTTAATAAGGGTCGTTTTTGAGGAGTTTTTTTTTCAAAGACTCTTTTTTTTTCAGGAGGGCAAACTCAGATAAACCTTTGGAATGTAGGATTGTTCTAATGGGTGATTTTTTTGAGGTTAGGATTTTCATGCATTAGTATTTGACAGATCACGCGGGATTTCAGACATGGTGTCAAAGAGAAAGATGCTCAGTATGCTTTGACATTTCATCATGAATAGACTTACTAACGAGCAACGCTTGCAAATCATTGAATTTTATTACCAAAATCAGTGTTCGGTTCGAAATGTGTTTCGCGCTTTACGTCCGATTTATGGTCTACATAATCGACCAAGTGAGCAAACAATTAATGCGATTGTGACCAAGTTTCGCACTCAGTTTACTTTATTGGACATTAAACCAACCACACGAATGCGTACAGTGCTTACAGAAGAGAATATTGCGTCTGTTTCTGAGAGTGTTGCTGAAGACCGTGAAATGTCGATTCGTCGCCGTTCGCAGCAATTGGGTTTGTGTTATTCGACCACATGGAAGATTTTACGCAAAGATCTTGGTGTAAAACCGTATAAAATACAGCTCGTGCAAGAACTGAAGCCGAACGATCTGCCACAACGTCGAATTTTCAGTGAATGGGCCCTAGAAAAGTTGTCAGAAAATCCGCTTTTTTATCGACAAATTTTGTTCAGCGATGAGGCTCATTTCTGGTTGAATGGCTACGTAAATAAGCAAAATTGCCGCATTTGGAGTGAAAAGCAACCAGAAGCCGTTCAAGAACTGCCCATGCATCCCGAAAAATGCACTGTTTGGTGTGGTTTGTACGCTGGTGGAATCATTGGACCGTATTTTTTCAAAGATGCTGTTGGACGCAACGTTACGGTGAATGGCGATCGCTATCGTTCAATGCTAACAAACTTTTTGTTGCCAAAAATGGAAGAACTGAACTTGGTTGACATGTGGTTTCAACAAGATGGGGCTACATGCCACACAGCTCGCGATTCTATGGCCATTTTGAGGGAAAACTTCGGAGAACAATTCATCTCAAGGAATGGACCGGTAAGTTGGCCACCAAGATCATGCGATTTGACGCCTTTAGACTATTTTTTGTGGGGCTACGTCAAGTCTAAAGTCTACACAAATAAGCCAGCAACTATTCCAGCTTTGGAAGACAACATTTCCGAAGAAATTCGGGCTATTCCGACCGAAATGCTCGAAAAAGTTACCCAAAATTGGACTTTCCGAATGGACCACCTAAGACGCAGCCGCGGTCAACATTTAAATGAAATTATCTTCAAAAAGTAAATGTCATGGACCAATCTAACGTTTCAAATAAAGAATCGATGAGATTTTGCAAATTTTATGCGTTTTTTTTTTTTAAAAAAGTTCTCAAGCTCTTAAAAAATCACCCGTTACATACCCTACAGTTTAATAACACATTCGTTCGACCATGTTGCGACGTGTTACGTATATTTAAAAACACTAATGTTTAAATCAAGTGTGTACTTTCAACTCCTTCGTATGATAAAATAAAGTTGCATATACAAATCAATTTTTCACCAAAACCAATTTTAAGTAAAAAGAAAAATACTTAGAAAATTAATTTTTTTCCTTAGCCTCACCCTTTATATCATTTGGTTTTATAGAATAATTTCCATTGTTTTTCTGGCTTTTTCCATTTCTGTTTCTCACAATTCGCAACATTTTCGGATTTTTTTCCAAAAGGCTTTTATTATTTGAACCAGAACAAAATGCCCGGTGTTTTTTCCATAAAATATTTCTACGGATATATCCTGGGGCCCTACTCTGTAATGCGCTTCGAAAGCAAATATTTTCAAAAATGAATATTTTGTACTCTCTATTTCTAATGCGAATAAGAAATCTAGTACTTACGGAATGACATATCCGCATTCGGATTTTTCGTACCTGGCAATGCGTTTCCGAATGTCATTAGCGTTCGAAAACGGAAATTTGGTTTCTACACCAAGAGAGGTTACGGATTGCAATTCGAAGGTCGTTTTTGAAGGACACAAAAGGAAAATTGTGTTAAGTTGTGTGAAATAGATAAAATGTAAGTAAGGAAATAATAATTTTATTCAAAATTTAAGCAAATAAATTTCATTACAAGGAATCATCAGCGAAATAACTCACGCATTATGTTTACATTCTATCACACATTTTAAAAATTGAAATATTGTTCTACGTTCAACTCGTTCTTCTCTATTTCCTATCATCCATCCACAGTGCAACCGAATGCATTTTTTTAACTTTTTATTGAATTTTATATTTTCTCTTTAAAAATTAATTTCAACTTCCTCGTCTTGTTTGTGATTTGTTTTGATTTTTTTTTTTGTATTTTTGCTTTGACACATCTCATGAGAAATACTTCGAGACTCGGCAAATCTATTCTATAATTAGAAAAAGTACTAGATGATTGTTTTGTTCGATTCGAACATTTTACAGAGTACGAATTCATAAACGAATCGAATATCAGATTCGAATCGGGTTGGCTTTCGAAACGCATTACAGAGTAGGGCCCCTGGATTTCCGTACCCGTGGTGTGATGGTTAGTGCGTTGGATTGTCATGCCAGAAGTCTTGGGTTCAAACCCTGCCTGTAACATCTACCTAAAGTTTTTTTGCGAGAAATTGACAAATCTTAAAAGAGTAATTCTTATCATGAAAATTGCTTTCTCAAATTATCCGTTCGGATTCGGCTTAAAACTGTAGGTCCCCTCCATCCCTCTCAACATTACTCGCACACAGGAATGGTTGAGAGTTGTAAGTCACTAGGCCTTAGTTCTCAACGGACTTTTGCGCCACCTAATTTATTTATTTATCCTGGATTTTATACTGTTTTTAAAATGATTTTCGAATTATCAAGCTAGGAACATTAATATTGGCCAAAGAGGTTGAAGCTTAAGGATCTTTCTTTAGCAAAGTATCATTTCATTAACATTAACTTGTTTCTAAACTCAAAAGCCACGGACATAAAACTTCGTCTATATTTTAACTTATAAATCACTTTTTATACAAAATTTAATATGAAATCAATTACTTAATGACAAGTTTAGTTAAAAAAGTATTAAGTATATTTTTTTTTTATGATTCTAAAAGAAATTTAACATATTTTCGAACTTTCGACAGTAAGGTCGTTGGTCTTAAAAATAAAACTATTTTTCCTCTTAAAAGTTCAATGAACCCATTTATCAGCAATAGACTTTCTCATTAGGGTTTAAAACTCATAAAATTATTTCGTTTTTTTTTTATTTCTTCATATCTGAAAAAAGAAAGTCCCATAATTGGTCAAAAACTTTTTAATGTCACATAACTTTACTGCTGATTCCATTAAAAACTAAATCCATAATTTTGTGAATATAAAAATTTTTTGTGTTGATTTTAGTTTTTCATTAATATGGTCACAAGGATAAATGACATATTTTTGGCATATAAGAATTTTCCATATGTATTTGATTAAGCTCAAAAATATATATATGTACAAACATATAAAAATAATGACTCACAGATGTTTGATATTATATCGAGAATAAAAATAAATTCTTTTCATGTACTTAACTACCTACATAATGTACATATGTACATATATAGATACGTATATAAGAAGAAATTATTATAGCTGACAACAGATCGTCGCTCGTCGTCGGTAGTCATCGTCGTCCTGGCTTATTAAGCTATATAATCAGTAAAGTTTTGTTACTTTATTTTAACACTTAAGATTCGTTCGTTTTATTTTTATCGCCTATCAAAGTAAATGTTTTACTTTGATGTCAATGATAATAAAGTGGGTGTTTTATGTTTTTATATTCGAAAGATTTTATTGTTAAGAATTGAGTCATGTTAAACATGGTATTTTTGATTTATACGTGATGTGGGTTGGTTTTCATAAAAAAGGAGTTTAAAAAAATTCGTCCAGGAGTTCAAGTTTTCTTTTGTTAATGCTCTTCCTGGAATCAGCCAATTTATTTCGTTTCATATTATGAATTCATTTAATGACCCTTAAGGTAAGCAATAAGGTACATTATTATTGCAATAAACTTGTTTTATAGGTTTTACCTCTTTTATTTTCTCGAACATAATAGCGTATTTATTTTAAAGATCCCAATATCTACCATCTTGGTCGATATATTAATCCGTTTTATGGCAAACTTATGACCCCTTAAAATAATAAAAACATCAATATTTTCCACAAAAATGATTTATATGAATTTTTTAATTAAATTTATTACAACCAAAACGTAAATGGAAGTATTCATCTCGTAATTTTCAATCCATGTATTTTCTGATGAATTGCAAATCATCCACCCGAACTATTAACCCAAAAAACTGCGATTATATGGGATTAAAAAACCCACAAAAATATTTGCAACTATGAGTTTGATAAACTTGCAGCTCATTTGCTATAAAAAATTATAGTTTAATCCCTCGCTAGGATTAGACAAATAAATAATATACCCTCGACCAAACTTATAAAACTACCCCACTTTTATTTTCCATCCGTACTGAACTGAAATTTAAAATCGAAGTGTAAAAGCAATAAAAACTTAAGCTTACCAATTATCTCAAGTAATAAAGCTCCCTTTAAATTCCCCACCATCCAATAAACCATCCATAGTATCACCATTTACCACTGTTACTCTGGTTTTTGTTCTTATATATTTATGTATATTTTGAAATACTGCATCCCATTTTCTTAGATGAAAAGCTTTTCGAAAATAAACAACTTCTCATTAGTTAAGGGATAGTCTCTATTTTCTTCATCCATATATCTTTAGGAAAACATTAAAGTATCTACAATGTACAAGTAAAGTTTAGTATACTCGTACTTATTTTGTGTTTGTTGGTTTTACTTTTTTGTAATCATTTCTCACTGCATCCATTTTGAGTTTGAGTTGAGTGGATGCTCTGCGATGCACAAGTTGCACAAGATAAACTTCTTTGGAATAAGGATAAGAAGTACCTATATACACAAAAAAAGGGTTCGAAACTTTCTTAATAATCTCGAGGCAACCTCGTAAATCACCAAATGGTTGATAGTAGAAAAGTAACCATCATCATCATCATCATACTCTGGCACTCTTTATACCCCAAATGAAAATCCTGATGTGTTTAGTATAGTTACAAATCATGGTTGCCAGATGGTTAATGAAATTAGGTCCACTATTTTGAAAATGAAAAAAAAAATATGGAAGAAGTGGAAATTCATTGGGAAATTCGAAGAAACAAATCACCTGATGAAATTCGTCACAAATTTTGTTTTAATAATTGTTAAACCGGTGTCAATCTTTTCAAACTAAGAAATAGGGCTCAAAAATATTGGACAAACACTTAATATGTAGAATTTGAAATCATACACAAAAACCCCAATATATTCTTTCATATAAATTAGACGTCGAAAAAGACTTCACTTCGCTTTGCCATTTGTTTAAGAAGAAACAAACAAAATGGACAGTTGCTTAATGTTTCACATAGGGAATCAATTTTTCGCTGGTTAATGGTTAAAATGCGCCTATATTATTGAGTTTCGTTAAAACTAGTTTAATAGCTGAAGTAGTTGTAAAAATACTTCGATTTTTTCGTTTTTTCTCAAATATTTTGTAAAAATATCAATCAGTTTAAAAATTAACTTAATTTCAATAACATTTCTGGAAAAAGTCGTAAATCGTTAACCCCTTTAAAATCAGTTTAATCGTTAAGCTACTTTTCAAGAAACAAAATTTTATGGGCGTTATCATATTTTGAAAGTTAAAACACATACGAGTACATTAGAAAGTGAACTTATAATTTGTATTATCGGTTAAAAGAACAATTCATGGCATTTACTTTTTCAAATTGTAATTATGTAAATGTTGTCTATTCGAAAGGTCCAATTTTGTGGGATTCGTTGGAGCATATCGACTGATATCACGCTAATAACACGAGTACTGTTTTATTCCAAAGTGTCAATTGTAGTTGGCTTATTCCTGAAAACCTGAGACTTTTCATATTTCTAGAGGAAATGCTCAAAAGGTGTGATATCTTAAGATCTAGGCGGCCAATTTACGATAGCAAAACGTGAAATTAAGTCCTTCATTGATTCATGTGCTGTCTATTTTAGCTTGTCTTGTTGAAACCAAAGTTCACCAAGTTCATAACAACATATTCCGTTACAATGGTGCGATAACGATAACATTTTGCTTGTATAAATGCTTCCACCATTACATAAACATACCATAATGTTGTTCTTAATGGATGTAATGGTCCCCTCCATCCCTGACAATAGTACTCGAACACAGGATTGGTTGAAAGTTGTAAGTCTTTAGGCCCTAGTTCTCAACGGACTGTTGCACCACCCAATTTATTTTTTTTTTAATGGTAGCTCTTGGTACTTTTCGGGTTCCTCATTAGCCCAAATTTATTAAGGTATCCATTAAAGGAGAAATGAACTTCGTTACTGAAAAAAATTTCACGATAAAACACTGGATTTTCATTTCATACAAAATACAGATATTCAAACTTCACTATGAATTACCTGAGACGAAATAAAATATCAGGCTTATTTGCTTACTCCACGAATTTTTGCGATTTATAGCCTTTTTACACCAAACCCAAAATAGGGTTTTCGGCAAAATGTTTTTAAAAACCCGAAAATCCTTCACACTGAACATTGACACGTTTTCGTTTGACATTTCAACTTTTGCAACACCGACTGTCAAATTCGACATACTTAACAAACTATTAAGAAAAAGGATGGTTTCAAAAAACTAAGTTACCCAATAAATTCAAAGTAAACTATTTCTTCTAAAAGAAGCTATCAGCTGCATTGCTTACATTAAATTGAGCGCTGAATGTTTCGAAAGCTTTGTTTGTTTAGAGGTCATCTTTGAATTTTTACTAGTTTTTGACATGTTTAATATGTTGCTTACGAAAATTTGTGGCTTTCGAATAATATCGTGTGATTTTTTAAGAGCTTGAGAACTTTAAAAAAAAAAAACGCATAAAATTTGCAAAATCTCATCGATTCTTTATTTGAAACGTTAGATTGGTCCATGACATTCACTTTTTGAAGATAATTTCATTTAAATGTTGACCGCGGCTGCGTCTTAGGTGGTCCATTCGGAAAGTCCAATTTTGGGTAACTTTTTCGAGCATTTCGGCCGGAATAGCCCGAATTTCTTCGGAAATGTTGTCTTCCAAAGCTGGAATAGTTGCTGGCTTATTTGTGTAGACTTTAGACTTGACGTAGCCCCACAAAAAATAGTCTAAAGGCGTCAAATCGCATGATCTTGGTGGCCAACTTACCGGTCCATTCCTTGAGATGAATTGTTCTCCGAAGTTTTCCCTCAAAATGGCCATAGAATCGCGAGCTGTGTGGCATGTAGCCCCATCTTGTTGAAACCACATGTCAACCAAGTTCAGTTCTTCCATTTGTGGCAACAAAAAGTTTGTTAGCATTGAACGATAGCGATCGCCATTCACCGTAACGTTGCGTCCAACAGCATCTTTGAAAAAATACGGTCCAATGATTCCACCAGCGTACAAACCACACCAAACAGTGCATTTTTCGGGATGCATGGGCAGTTCTTGAACGGCTTCTGGTTGCTCTTCACTCCAAATGCGGCAATTTTGCTTATTTACGTAGCCATTCAACCAGAAATGAGCCTCATCGCTGAACAAAATTTGTCGATAAAAAAGCGCGAAACACATTTCGAACCGAACACTGATTTTGGTAATAAAATTCAATGATTTGCAAGCGTTGCTCGTTAGTAAGTCTATTCATGATGAAATGTCAAATCATACTGAGCATCTTTCTCTTTGACACCATGTCTGAAATCCCGCGTGATCTGTCAAATACTAATGCATGAAAATCCTAACCTCAAAAAAATCACCCATTATATGGGAAAACTTGAGTTTTCGATTTAGGTTTACAGCAAAAACCGGTAATTTTGCGGAAACGTGTGAAATGCCAATTATTCTCAAGTTCTGGCAATTTAATTATTTCCCCATGAACTTGATTGTACCGAAAGTCTCAAGGTAAGAAAGCATAATTACGTTCAAAAATTATGTAACTTTTTTTTGTCAGAGTAGTGATTTCAATTCTTTGTAACTCAGTCCAATACTTACTTAATGTTTTCAATATGGGAACGTTTTTGGGAAACTATTTGTTGAAAAAATTTCGAAAATTGTCATCCTAGGGTTTTAATACATTGTTTCTATCTAATTTCGCAGCAAGTAAATATCTCGCTTAAGTGGCTGCCTAGACTAGCTTCGCAGTAGCCCATTCTGTCACTCCAAATTTAAAAGAACTTGTTAAATGGTTCCAGGTTGTAGATAACATATCGCTTTAATGATATTAATCTCAAGCGTTTAAATTGTTTCCTGATTATTGGCAAAACAATGGTTCCTCACGATTCTCCATTAAAAAAGTCCAAAAGAGTCAAATCGCGGCTTCGAGACTTCCAATTGACATTACTTAGATGGCTGTTCGTCATGGCGCTGCGTCCTGCATAAACCAGAAGAAGTCAAAATCCATGTCTTCCATTTCGGTTAAAACAAAATCAGTTAACATAGATCTGTAACGCCCACCATGAACTGTTCCCATCCTCATTTTCGGAGAACAATGAATGCAACCACTGCACAATCTGTACCAAACTTTCCTTCAAATGTGGCCATCTCGGTATTAAAATTTTCGTCCGTACTCATCATACGACTGTGGGGACTATTACGGGTTCCGTTAGCGTACCGAATGAGAGTTACAAACTTTTTCCTAACGTTTTGTTCAAGTGTCAAGCCTCATTTCGTTCTGCGGAGCACGTAAGTATGATATTGACATTCTGTCAAAACTTCGATCGGGAAACAGCTGTCAGCGTGAAAATAACGTATGATTTAAAAAGACACCACTAGATGGCCCTTTCTGTAAATTTATATTATTAATAACAGCTATTACTAGAAGTTCAAGTTGTAAAAACTACGTACAATTTTTGAAAACAATTTTTCTTGGAAATGTTTGTGTGTTCACAGCATTTTTCCGAAAAAGAACAACTTTTTAAAAACTAACTTTTTCCCTCATTAAGATGTCGACACAATTAACAAGCTCTGTACAGCGTCGATTTCTTCTTAAAACAAAAAACAGAAACAATACATTTTACAATAGACCTTGGTTTTTAAAATTTCTGAAAAATTTGACCTTAAAATTAAAAAAAAAAAGTGGTAACTTTTTCTTTGCAAACAATTCTTAACACCTCCCTACTTTTCGCACAACCCTTTCAACAAAATTGTGTTCACGTTCATGTTTTTATTTTCTTGTTCACTTTCTCTACAAACACTCTTTGATTTTGTTTACTCAATGCAAGTGAGGCAAAAAGTGTAAACAAACAGAAACCAAAAAGTACGTACTCTCAAGAGTAAGTTCTTGGACCACTTTCATTGCACAGTGTTTCATTCGACTGTCAAAATAATCTTTTGATCGTTTTGTATAGTTTGGGAAGTAGTGTTGAATAATTAGTAAGATATAAAAGCTAAAAAAAATATGTGTATGTTGAGATCAAGTTGATAAAATTTTGTATTCAATATTCTTATTGTAAGCTCGATTGATAAAGCCAATTTGCTTGCAGCACAGTTTGCTGTTAATTCCATGCTGCCAATGAGTGACATGACTTCTCCTGTACTTGAAAGCGTTAACGTTTCTATGGGACAAATCTTCTTTCGCACTCGTACAGTTGCTAGAGTACTCAAAGATCTTGACATTCACAAAACCGCTGGTCCGGATAGTATCCCCGCTATTGTTCTCAAGAGGTGTTCTTCAACGCTAGAAAAACCACTGCGTAAGCTTTTGCATATGTTCTATTCTACTGGTCTCTTTCCGAGTGATTGGAAAACTGCATTTGTCCAGCCTTTCCATAAAAAAAAAAACGAATCATCCTCCCCCTCTAACTATCTGCCAATTGTACTTACTTCCCTTCTTTCCAAGGTCATGGAAAGGCTGATTCATTTTCAGCTTAAGAAATATCTTAAAGAACGAAAGTTCTTTAATGACCGGCAGTATGGCTTTCGTTACAATAGATCCACTGGTGATCTTATGGTTTATCTCACTGAACAGTGGAACAAATCTGTACATCGTTTTGGAGATAGTAAAAATATTGCACTTGATATTTCTAAGGCATTTGATAGAGTTTCTCATAAAGCTCTCTTATCGAAAATGCGTGCTTTTAGTATTGATGAATTTCTTCTTTGTTGTGTTAGAAATTACCTTTCGGACCGTTCAATTCAAGTTGTATTGGACGGGTTCAAATCTGATATCCATAACATACACGCTGGTGTGCCCCAGGGCTCCGTTTTGTCTCCGACGCTCTTCCTTATTTTTATAAATGATCTTTTGTCTGAAACTTCTAACCCACCAAATTGTTTCGCTGATGACAGTAACCTTGGCTTTTCACATTCGTTTTTAGATTCTCATCCTTGTTCTTCGGATGTGGACTACCAACGGCAGCGTATGATAAGCTCATTGAATTCTGATCTTGACAGCATTGTCCAATGGAGAATCAAAAACCGTGAAGAATTTAATTCTTCGAAAACTCAATGCTGTCTACTGTCGCAAAAGCGTAACCCTTCCTCAATTCCACTATCCATAGGTGGTACTTGCATTGATTAGACTGAACAGCTTTCAGTTCTAGGTATGTTCATCACAAACCACTTGTTGTGGAGTGATCATATATTTAACATAGCTAAAAATGCTGCTAAATGTTTAGGTTTTCTCCGACGATGCGAGATGTTTTGTACCCCTTCTCATCTGGCTATATCTACAAAGCTTTTATTCTTCCAAAATTCGAGTATAACTTTCATATTTGTGCTGGTGACTCAATAACGTACTTGAGTCTTTTGGATAGAATTGAAAAAAGAGCTCTAAAAATGATAGGAGATCGTTTTCTTACCGAGACATTTGCTCTTCTTGAACACAGCCGTAAAGTCTAATGTCTATCATTTCACCAACAATACTCTAGTGAAATAGCCAGTTGCATTCCTCCCCTTAAACAATTCAAGCGTAATACCCGTATTGCTAGGAATGTCCATCATTTTACCCTTGAGCCCAATTTCGGACGTACTGTTAAGTACAGAGATTCTTTCTTTAGCCGCACTGCACGAATTTGGAATGCTTTACCACTCATTACAATGTACAGACATTCAAAACCAATGTGCATCGGTTTCTCCTTTCTAATCCTATTCTCCTTTCCTAATTGCTCGCACTGTGTTTAATCATTATTAGGGTACAATATATACAAAAAAAGAAAAAAAATAAGCAACTTAAAAAACAATATCTTAAGTTCTTTAATGCCAAAAATTTTCCCTAATAATTTGTTTTCAAGAAGCACTTTAAAAAATTTTAAAATGACTTTTAAAAATGCTTTCCGTCGTCCATGATTGTTTCGCAAGAAATACTAACATTTCTATTTTTCCCATTCACAACACAACCTCCCAGACTTTAGGATGAACTATAGCACTTGCCTTTCAATTCCAGTCAGCTCAATTCTAAACAACTTTTGATTTACCTAGCTAATTTTAGCAAAAATATTTATTGAGGTGGAAACGTTCATATAATTCAAAATGTACTGGCGTAAAATTCAAATATCGTTTCTCATTTTCCTCATTTTCATGCAGCGAAACGAAATCGATGAGTTTGTGCATTGAACTGACAACAAACAAACTTAACTTAACGTTTACATAGTGACTTTTTGTATTTTGGGTTTTATTTTTCATTTGCAATGAATAAAATTAATTTCACTTTAAATATTTTTGATGATAGTTTTTTTTTTTCGTTTTTTTTTTTTTTATTTTATTTATTATTTAAAAATTCAACGCGTTGAATTCAAAAAACCGATTGGCAAACACCCAACTAGACCTGTTAGCGGTGTTTAATAAAAATGTATGTAAATGATTTTGAAAATTTAAATCAAAATAAAATTTGAGTAATTTTTCAATGCGGTTTATAGGAGCATCAGAAGCGTCAGCACGCTGTTGAAAAGATAATTACCGTCGGACATGCATCAAACACGATTGTATTTTATGTAAATAAATATTCTTGATTTAAAAGGCAAAATGGTGTGTGAGTTCTTTTGAGGTGTTTTTTTGTATATTTTGAATAAGCGGTGATTCTGACGAAGTATCCGGTTTATGGATTTGTAATTTGGGGGAATGTGTGAATATAAAACTCACGCCGGGTCATTGGGTATACATAGGTAATGAAAGTGACATGAAACGGATGTTTTCATCCAAAACGAACACCGGCCGCAGAGACGAGTGTTTTTAAGTTGCTGGACGTGACGGAAACATAAGTAATGACGTCAATGATTGTCAAGGTAATTCACAAGAAAGCACCATTATGGACATTTTTAAAAGCGAAATTGTAATTTGTATCTAATGACTCCTGCACACTGGTCGACTAATTACAAAAGTATCTCTTAAGTGGGTTTGAGAATGAATGGAAATAAAATTGATAGACTGAGAATTATCTTTGATCTTTGCATTTGATTCAGGTCATTTCTGATTTGAAAGGGCTTCGAGCACTTTCCTGTGTGCGAGTAAACTGTTGTCAGGGACCTACAGTTTTAAGCCGAATCCGAACGGCTAATTTGGGAAAGCACTTTTCAAGAAATACTTTCGGAGCATTTGTCAATTCCTCGCAAGAGGCAGTACCCGTGAAAAAAAACTTTAGATGGCATAGGCAGGGATTGAACCTAAGACCTCTGGTATGGCAGTCCAACGCACTTACCATCATGCCACGGTAACTACTTTATTAAAGTAAAAGGGTATCAAAAATTAAAAAAATGGCGTAGTTAGAAAAACAAGTGTCGTTTTTGGGGTAAAAAAGTTGTCGTTTTAAAAATGCCAAATTGAAATTTGTTTGAACTTATCAAAAGATTGAGGTCATTCTATAGTAAATAAATTCAAAAATACTCAGGTTCAATTTGAATTCGATCTGTCAATTTTTCGTCGAGGTAGGATGTCAGTATACTTTTGAAAAATGTCGTTTCAAGAAAAACGCTTTTAAAGTTTCAACGATTGATTTTTGCTAAAAATAAAATTATTCAAAAATTCACAGTGCTCCAAATTATATGGAAAAAATAATTCGTAAATACATGAACAAATATACAGTGCTGTTCGAAAAATGTTGGTCAAATATTTTATTACCGTTTTCGAGATCGATTCTTGGAATTTAGGAACGCAACGGGTTTTCTTTGCACTAGGTAGCAACATGTCATTCAAACACTATATAAAAGTTGATGTTATTAATATGAGCTGCATTTGGCTCGTGATAGTAGTCCAATACCAACCGAAATATTTGTGTGGAAAAAAATGGGAAAAATCAGCCTCGATTTGACAACATTTGAAATTTCTAAGAGACTCAATATTGCTCAACAAACTGTGGCATGGAATTTGAAAAAATATCGTGAGACCGGGAGTACTAGCACGAAAAAAGGCTCAGGGAGGCCAAAGAAGACGAAACCAGTGGAAGAACGTTTTTTGGTGTTGTACTGTCATCGGAATTGGTTCAGAACTTCGGTGGACCGTAAAAACGATCTGTGTCGAGCTACAGGCAAAATAATTTCGTCATGCTCAGTGAGAAAAACGCTCGTGGAAGCTGAACTTAGAGCACTCAAGCCGGTACTGAAGCCGGATTTTCCAAAAAGAGTCAAAGAAAAACTATTGCTCTGGGCTTAGGAGCACCTAAATTCGACTCAAGACATGTGGAACAATGTCATCTTTACGGACGAATCAAAATTCAAGCTTCATGTTGGAGATGGGAGGATCCGTGCGCGAAGAGAACAGAAAGAAAGACTAAGTTCTGATTGCAGTTTTGCGGATGCCCCCCAAAAGGGAAGATCTGATAGTGTGAGGATGCTTCTCTGGAGATCCTCTGGAGTCCTGGAAAACGTATAGGAGCCCACGGTGCTAGAGCTTTTTGGGGACACTTGCAGTTTCATTTTTCAACAAGACAATGCTCCTTGCCATACAGCCAAAATTGTAAGCATGAACTTGTTTTTATTTTTACCATGACTGACTAATATTAAGCTTTTAAAAAAAGCTAAAACTTTTATGCCTAAAAGTAATAATTGGATTTTTTTTTATTTCTAAGGTTAAAAAGTACTTCGAAGAAAAAAAATATCGATGTACTAAGTTGGCCTCCCTACAGTCCAGGTCTATAATGAAGCTTGAGGTTGCGAAGAAGCGCCTAGAGTCAGTTGATGAATTAAAACGACTTACCCGGACCTGGAACACGATACCTGCATCCACATGAAACAATCTATCTCATTCAATGTTTCGCTGATGTGCAGTCGTAATAAAAGCAAGAGGAGGTCCAACAAAGTACTAATTAGATACAACATGTTTCTGATAAGCAATACAAAAAAAAAACTGCACCAATAAAGTATTCTTCTTTAATCCTTAAAAATGAGGCAGGTACCTAAAAAACTCATTTTTCGTATCATCAAACGATTTTAACCGCATAATATAAAAAAACCTCATTAAAAAATATGTTGTTATTTCAACACATTTGACAAAATTCGAAAAAAAAGTTTGACCAACATTTTTCGAACGACACTGTATGCCAAGGCACTTCTTGCGTTAAAAATCTGAACTTATACATAAAATAGATTGTATGACTTGTGATAAATGTGAAAGTTTTTACTAGTAGTCTCAGTTAGTAGAAATCATAGTTATAAATTCCAGAAACTAGAAGATTTAAAGCAGATATCTCTATTAATTTTTCTTTGTTGAAGATTTCAACTTATTTTAAATAGACTGGGTATAAGAAAGAAGAAGTGTTTCACAGTGCTCTTAGTTGTGCTAACAAATGGTTTTGAGTCCATTAAATCAAAGTTTATTATTTAACTTTTGATCTTTCTTCATTGAAACGAATGATTGTAAATTCGCTCTTAAATACGAGTATTGCTAGTATGTTATTTAAATCGGAGTATTACACACTGCTCTAAGTTGAACATATCTGGAAAGGCTTATAACTTAAGGTTATAAATCAAGAAAACTAGAATACTTAAAACATTGTTAACTGCTGTCTACTAATACCCATCGTTAGCCATTTTCTGAATAATGTCCTTTTCAATCGATTCTTATCTTGGAAACATTTTCTACCTACTCTTTTTAGACCAAGAAAAGGTTAAAAATTGAGCTTATTTTAATTTAAAGTAGGGTTGACATTTTGAGAACATCTTGATTTCAATAGAATTTTTTAATTAAGTTCGTTAAAACTTGGAAATAATAGCCGTTTGAAGACTATATCGGGATAAGATCTAGAATAAACCAATTTTCATTGTGAAATGTTGTTGTAATTTGACAGTTGTCAACTTAACTGAGTTATAATAAAAGTTTAAGATTTCAAAAACCTATCAAAATTTCAATTAAACTTAGTCAACAGAGTAAACATTTTTGACAACCAACTATAGACCATCAATTAGTGATAATAAACAAACTATTTGGTTGTTAAAATCCAAAACCGTTCAAAATTTCTATTTCGAAGCCATAAAACTTTCCCAATTAAAGGAATTTTACTCATCTGATTTGTCAACTTAAAAATTTTGTAATTTGTACCAACTATATATACTTGGCGCACATTAAAGTTTAAAAACAAGAAATTAATCCATAGGACTTAGAGGTCTTAAACCTTTCAAATTAATAAAACAAATGACATCTGATCGTGGCAGGCAAGTTTGAGTAGTGACTTCTCTATATATAATAAGTCAAAAAAAGCATGGTGGCGCTTTGAGAATAAGATTCCTTAAAGGGAGTAAGTTAGCCCAGTGTGGCTGTAACCGTTGTTCAAAAACCTTGAGAAATGTTGAAGAACTCTTCAGCTGACATTATAAAATCAAAAATGTCTTGAGTTACCCCGTGTGGCCGCTATGTAGCATAATTGAGGTGTGGCCTCTAAAGGTTAAACAAATCGAGCAGTTTTTTTTTTAAAAAAAAGCTAAAAACATACTGCTAGATTGGTTTAATCTTTAATGTCTCCAATGTTTCGACAGAAAATAGCCCAAATTTCAAATTATTGTAAGCGTATTTTTAGCTAAGCTTTATACTAGAATTTGGTTTATTAGGAAAAGAAAACATCTGATGAAAATTTTAAGAGACATTAATGGGAATTTATCTGTCCAAATCAAAGATAGAAAACACTGCTATTGTAGTTTGTATTCGTTTTTTCCACTAACTCTTAACTTAAAGAAGACGCAAAGGTTAAACTTAAAAAATGTAAAGATGAAATCGATATTAATATTGTTAAAAATGTGAAATGCTACATCCAAATCAGTTATTATCAGTTATGTATATGAACGGTAAAACACCCCATTTTGTATGGTTTCTATTTTCAAAATTATGAAAAGAGCCAGACAGATCCATCATCAAATTTGATGAAACATAATTAAATTACAACCTAAAATATTAAATCCCCATCGAAAACTCATTTATAATGAATTTAAAATCACCTTTTAGAAATTACTCTTGTCAAAAAGGTATCAGACTTTATCGTACACACTTTAATTTAAATTACAAAATTCGACTGTCCAATTTTGTCTGTATATTTTTCTCTTTTTTTTAAATTTTCTTGGACAATATTCTATTTCAATCCACCTTTTTGTTTTTTTTTTTTTTGGTCATCTAGCATCCAAAATAATTTACATCCCCCTTTTAAAAAAAATTACAAAACCACAAAAATCTCCAATTGAATATCCTTGTTTTATTAATTTTAAATTATGTACATATTTTAACTTTTACATCATATAAACATTTATGCATCAAGAAGAATATAATCAACAATTTAAATTGTTTGTTCTTTTGTGCATCATGGAGTCGGTGGCACGGCGGCGGCCGTAACGGTGGCAGTGTCGTCTTACAAAAGATTAGATTTGTTAGCGAACAAAACAAAATAACAAAAACAAAATTATTTTTAAAAAGTTTTGAGATGCAAAACCATCATAGACCAATATTTCAAAAACAGTCAGCTTCTTCTCAAGAAATAACTTATTTTGTTTTGTTTATTTCTGTTGTGCATGCGGTTATTAGAATAATATTCTTATTTTTCAGTAAAATTTCGAATTCTTTCTCTTTTAGATTGGATAAGAAAAAAAAAAATAATATATCTACAAAATATTAAACTAAAATTACTTTTCAACAAAAAAAAAAAACAAAAAATTTAAAAAATCTACCAACGAAAATACGAAATTAAAATACAACAACAACAAAGCAAAAAACCACCACAAAAAAGAGAATACCAAGTTTACGTTACCTTCCCCTAAAACAAAATATTCAAGAACCCTGTGAAAATAAAGTTTCCATTTCACTCCCGGTTCTCGAATACCAGGCTTATAATCAGCAGCATCATCATTTTCATCACCAACATCATCCTCTGAGTTGAATATTTCATTATACCGCGATTTATATGTACTACTACGTCTTTATGTCAGAGGAGCTGTTTGTTGAGGCTACCTGCTAAAAATACTAATTTTTCATTTATTTGGTCCCGGTCCAGGACTCACAGGACCACAACCAGGACTTCATGTAAAAAATAATAATACACACACTCACAAAAAAAAAAAAGAAAATTTAAAGAGGATACAACATCAGAAAGAAGGTGTGAAGTTGGTAGTGTGGTTTCGTTGCTAATAACGGTATAGGCGGCCAAAACAAAAAATAGATGCCTTTCCTAGGATGCCAAATGGAAAAACCTTGCTAAAGGTATGTACCTCTGTCTACTCCTATACAAAATTCATCATGTATGTTCTTTGGATTTTGATTTTGTTTTATTTTTGTTTTTCATTTTTGTTTAAAATCGTTTTCCTTTTTTTTTCCAAAAAGAGAAAAACTTTTTTAAAATTTCATTTTTTAAATTCCTTCCCGACGAATGTGCTTTAACTTTAAAACATATTAAAAAAGAATACATACCTTTATAGACACAAAAGTTTAAAAAAACTGAGGGAAATATTATGTTGTAGTGGTTAATTGGCAAACATTCTATTTGGTATTTTTAGAAAAAATAAAATAAAGAATAGGTATTTTGTTTATGTATAAGGAAATCCCTTGATAAATTATTTTTTTTGTTTTAATTGTTTTTACTTTTAGTTATGTTCGAATTGTTAAGGGTTTTTCGTTGAAATAATAAACTTTGAATAGTATCCTTGACACAGAAAAAAGTGGCTAACATATTTGAAGAGGAAACCCCTTTTTGGCTTGAAGTTCAAAAATACGCTATTGAATTTAAAAGATTTCAAACATTAAATTTGACAAGATAAATATTGTTAAAATTTATTTATTTGAAGCCAAATTCAAATACTTAATAATATAAAGAAAAATGGTATATTTTATTATTTGTTGTGCTCGCATTAAAGGGGTTATGAAAACCCTTGTAATTTATTAAACACAGTGCGAGAAAAAAGGAAAAGAGGATATGATTAAAAAAGGAGAAACCGATGCACACATTGAAATATATTGAGCCTGGTAAAGCATTCTACATTCGTGTAGTGTGGCTAAAGAAAGAATCCCTGTACTTAACAGTACGTCCGAAATCGGGCTCAAGGGTAAATGGATGGTATTCCTAGCAGTACGGGTGTAACGGTTGAATTTGAACTGGCTATTTCACACGAGCATTGTTTATAAAGATAACGATAAAACAATTAAAGGCATGAGACCTTGCTGCAGTGTTCAGGAGAAGCAAATGTGTCGGTAGGAGAACGATCTTCTATTATTTTTAGAGCTCTTTTTCAATTCTATCCAAAAGACTGAAGTAAGTTATTGGGGCATTACCCCAAATATGAAGTTTTTGGCAACTTCATATATGTGATCACTCCACAAGAGATCGTTTGTGATGCACATAACTAGAACTGAAAGCTCTTCAGTCTTCTCGATGCAAGAACCACTCATGGATATTGGCATTGGGGAAGGACTACACTTTTGCGACAGTAGACAGCATTGAGTTTTCGAAGAATTAAATTCTAAACGGTTTTTGATTCCCCATTGGACAATGCTGTCAAGATAAGAATTTCTTGAGCTTATCATACGCTGCCGTCGATAGTCCATATCCGAAGAACAAGGGTGAGAATCATAAAACAAATATGCAAAGCTAAGGGTATTGTTAGAAGCGAAAAATTTTAATGGGTTAGAAGTTTAGACAAAAGATCATTTATAAAAACAAGGAAGAGTGTCGGAGACAAAACGGAGCCCTGGGTCACACCAGCGTTTATTTTGTGGATATCAAATTTGAACCCGTCCAATAGTACTTGAATTGAACGGTCCGAAAAATAATTTCTAACCCAACTAGGAAGAAATTTATCAATGCCAAATACATGCATTTTCTATAAGAGAACTTGATGCCAAACTCTATTAAATGCCTTTGAAATATTAAGTGCAATAATCTTAGTTTCTCCAAAACGATGTAAAGATTTGTTTCACTGTTCGGTGAGATAAACCATGAGATAACCAGAGGTTCTATTGCTACAAAAGTCATACTGCCGGTCATTAAGAAGTTTTCTTTCTTCAAGATATTTCTTTACAAAAGGAGTGCCATTGGAAACGAGAAATTTTTTACAAGATTTCGTTTGAAGTATTCAATATTCATATCCACTTCGGAACACTATATTCAATAAGAACAATTTTGTTGTTATGGCTAAGTTCGTGACTTTTCAATGAACTGCTCAATTTGTGCCTTCTTCGTTATTTATTTTTGTTGTTGTTTAATATTATGTACAATAAATGATTGCCGTGTAAAGCGAAATTGTATATATTTACTTTTGTGAAGATTTCATTTTTCATAAAATATTCCTTAACTATTTTCTGTCAGCGGCTTGCGGAGAAAATTTAAAATATAACTGTTAAAAACGCAATCGTAGTGCGTTGTTAACTGGTTTTAAATTGTCAATTGTGAAATATATCAATCGGAACGAACACCTGATGTGAAAATTATACTCCATTCGAATAGTTCGGAAAAAATTGTTTTTAAATGGATACCTCGATAGAACTGATTATTTTGAAAAGAATTGTCTGGTTTATATTTTTAAGATCTCAGTATTTTTTTTCTACATTTTCTGTCCAAAATATATTTATCTCTTTTACTGAACATGATTAAATATTTAAAAAAAATAATTCTAGATCTGGTTTTTAAATTCTACGATTTCAATAAAAATTGCGAACTTTTATTACTCAAAATGTGTCTATTATAAAACTTAAAATTATTTGAATTTTGTGTAACTTTAATTAAATATAATTTGCCACTGACATCTTAATCTTTTTTACTTCAAATTTTAATTATGTATACCTACGTACATTTTTTTATAATCTTATTCGAGAACCTTGCAAAAAGACAAAAATAACGTCATTTCCATCACTCTTGGTTTTTAAAATAAATAATTTCGTAGAATCTATCGGTCTGAAAAATAAAAGTGTCAATACATTTATAGAGAATAATATGATATTTTAGTTTTGAAAGATTGTTTTTCAAATGCGTTTAGAGCATAAGAGTGAATTTTAAAATACCTTGAATAACTCATAACTCTCAAATAATATGTTATTTTGTAGCCAGCAATAACTAAAACAAAATAAATGTAACTGCTGGTTTCAAAACCATCGTCACTTAAATTTTGTCTGGTAATTTCGTTAAAAGAATAGGATCTCGTAAGCCAAATAATTTAAATTTATACATCTCTTAAACATAATCGGCCATATTCATAGTTCTTTGATAAGTTGTGTTTGCTAAACTTAACTATATTTAATGTTATTCATAGACAATTTAAACCCATTTTTAAACGACCGCCTGGAGTTTAAAAATAAACACGTCAGTCAAAACCTATGTTTAAATTTTTTTGTAAATCTATAAAGCGTCCAAAATAAATAAACTATTTTAGAAAATTACAATGCGAAACATTTTATTTCAACATTTTAAAAACAAAAATTAAAATGTCAATAGACTTAATATTTTGCTGGATGTTGGAATTCTATCCCGAATTGACCCCTTTAAAACAGATGACCACGATTTTCATGAAAAGTATCGATTCGATAAAGAAAAAAACTGCCAAGTTAAAATATTTAAGATCGAAATTCAATTAAAGGTTTGGCAATATCTGTGTGTTTCCAAGTCTTAACAGCTCCAGCAGCGTTAAGATTTTTCATTCGGTATTCACCAAAGTGACATAGGCAATGTGATGTTTGCTACTGTACGCATCTTTACCATATAAGTAAATGTTTTGTTACAAAAGGCGACTTACATGAAATTTCTCAACTAACAGTAATCAGAATAATTTCAAATATTTCAAAGACTTTGGGTCTTCAGCTAACGCATTTTATTTTTCCCTTTTACAAGTCGTTTTTTTAAAGGTGTAAGTGATAATGTTCTAGAACTGTAGTAGAATATAGCTTAAACCTGTTTCTAATTAAACAGAGCTGCCAAACTCTTTATGAATAGAAGCTGTGCTTAACCTAGATGTTAAATTTAGACTTTAGTTTAAATAGACTCGGGTTTAAAATATGACTATGAATATGCCCCAATCAAACTAATACCTTCTTTTAGAATTTTGAAAACAGCAATGTTTATTTTCAGTATATTCAAAACCTTAAAATACAAAAAAATGTCTATGGTTCCATTGCTGGACATGACTTTTACTTAGTATATTTTTAAATTTCAGAACTGAAACGCGTGTTTCGGAAACCCAAGATGTTTCAAAAATATTTTAATTGGCCGCAGAAGATCAAATAGATCAAATTTATATTTAAAAAAGAAAACAGGTGTTATCCGTACTCTCGCTCTCTCTCTCGGGGCCGAATTAACAGATAATAGGGACACTAAACCAATTGTTCAACTCTTACAAAATTTGTTCTTCATGGTAAATCTATATTTTATTTCTGTCATTCTCTTTATTGACGATAAACCTTCTTGGCTCCATTTATCTCCTGAGAGATTTTTGATATTTTTAATATTTGTGTTTTATAAAGTAAGTACCTACCAACATTATGTTCTCTGATATAAATTGAAAGGTCTTAACAAACCTGACTATACAAAGAAGAATACGTTTTTTTTTTTATAATAAGCGCACACTCAAGAGGATAATACTACCCTTAGGGCTCTTTCACACCAAACGAATCCGAATCAATCAGAATCACTCCGAATCAAGTTGAATCTGATTGACCAAGATTCGGCTTCGAGCGCTCCGTTTAAATGTGAAGGGATTCTTTTCCCGCCTTCAGACCGGACGAATCTGGTTCAATCAGGTTTGATTCGAGGTCGCACTTGATTCAACCTGTCGGATTCTTGAATCAACAACCATACGAGATGGACGTGGAGTTATTAATTTTAAAAGTTAAAGAAAATAGTGCGATTTATGATTCAGGTTGATTCAGCTGGTGTGAAAGAGTGGAGATGACGAATCAGATTCAACTTGATTCAGAGTGATTCTGATTGATTCGGATTCGTTTGGTGTGAAAGGGCCCTTATTGTGCAAGACACAGTGTGAGCACTAGGAAAGGGAGAGAGGTGTTGAAAGGAGGTGTCGGTGCACATTGGTTTGCAATTCCTGAATATTGCAATGGCTGGGAAAGACAAAGTGTTTCAAGGCATTTCACATTCACGTAGTACGGCTAAGGAACGAATCTTTGTACTTGACAGTACGACCGAAGTTGGGCTCGAGGGTATATTGATGAGCATTCCTAGAAATGCGAGTATTAGGTTGAACTGTTTAAGGGGAGGAATGCAGTTGTAAGTACGCGTGTGTTACATAAAGCTAAAAACGAATAGAACTGACCTAAAAACACTACCTTGTGGTACTCCAGGCACTGTTTAAATCAAGTTATTAATTTATCATTTTAAATAATTTTTAGTTGGTCTGATTTCTTGAATTAAATATACATATATATTGGTAATAAAATGTTGGTATTTCTAGACGTTAAAGATTCCATAAATTCTTAGCTCTGAGTGTGTAGAAAGAACTTTCAAAAAATTTCAGTTATTAGGAATATTTAACAGCCATTAAAAAAGTAGTGGTTGACTCCAAGTACTGCTATCGACTTCAATTCAATTTTATTTTACAAATGACTTTGTCATACAAAATTGACATAAATTTAAAAAAAAAACATAAATTAAAATTTGTTTACAAATTAAAAGAAATCCGGAAAAAAAGTATTGCCTTGAGAATAATTTAATTTTTCTTGACATCTCATTGAATTTTTCTAACAAATTAACTTTTAGAAAAATCCAATCACTGTGTTTTCAAAGAAGTTATAATCTTAACATAAATACTACTAAATTGTTTGAATAATCTCTAATTAATGTTTTGATAAGTTCATCCATATTTACTATTTAAGGTTAATTTATTTTCTTCAAGTATCACAGATAAGAGAAATTACAACATTTCAAACAAATGACAATTACTCATTAAGTTTTAAGATAAGATCCTATTAGTATCAACAAAAGTTGTCCTTTGGCCCTGAACTTAAATCTGTTAATTCCCCTATTAAAACAAATACACTAAACTATCATTAAAACTCATTATCATTGTCCTCCAGCTGATGTCTAAATAATATCAAATAACAGCACATTTTGTGACACAAACACACACTCAATCACACACACATCCACCCATCAACCATCCCATAAAAATAAAAAATAAATAATTATACTTTTCGGTTTTTGGCCTATTTCGTATTCAAATTGCCTTTTGTAATTTATAGTCATCGTTCCATCCTCCTAAAACGGGTACCAACCTACCTACCTACCTAGAATAGGAAAAAGCCACCTTGTCTGCCATAAGGCCATTTGAGACCAATCGTAACCACTATACAACCCAAACAACTAACAATAGGGTTTCACTAACCGCAGCGAAACATCGACCACATAAACCAACCAGTTGCTGCTTTGGTTTAATTGTACGAGTATGTCCTGGTTAGAGTTGGTTTTTGGTGGCCTTTTGGGTTGGTTTTGGTTTTTCTACGGCTCACTATAATTTCTAACTCGACTCGACTTGTCTGTTTCTAATAAATCAACTTTTTGTCTCTAATTTCGTAGATTTATAACTCTAATTAGCGGATATAAATTACTCTTTGTCTCTCTCTCTTACTCTCCTAAAGGTCCTTGGAATTACAGTTCTTTTTTTTTGGAAAAAAGTAAATTTACGCAAACCGGAAACGCCTTTTAATTTAATAAGGCGGTTAATATAAATTTTATTTTAATGTTTGGAAATGAAATTTTAGCGACTAATATTAATTTGTATTTATTAAAGTTTTGACACATTCCTTAGGATTAAAATTTAACATAAATCATTTAAGTTTAACCCTATTTGTTTTATGTTTGTAGTGGAAGTGAATTATAGTTCAAAGTCTAATTCGGAGGATTATTAATCTACATAAGTTTGAGGATATTCGATAATAGATAATCGATGTTATGTAAACGCAATAATTTCCAAAAACGATGTTACAAATGAATAAATACTCAATCACGTGTCTTCAACAATTAATCATTGTTGAATAATTTATTATTTGTCAGTATAATGTAAACAGACACAAAATGGAAGGAATGGAAGTACATTCATTTATAGAGCAACATTTTAAACACGCACATTTTGTAATCCTTGCATCAACTGAACAAGTTTACGAGTATTAAACTTATCATTTTTGTCTGAATATTAAAAACAATAATAATCAGTATCATGGAAGATATTGTAATATTTTGATAGGAAATTTAATCGGTTGATTTTATTTATTGTCATAAGTCAAAAAAATATTCGTTTAGTATGTAGGACAGCAGCAAATTTATCATATTTTGCGTGACTGAAAAAAGGCTTGTCTCGAAACCATATCTAATATTTCATATTTTTGTTTGGGTGAGATTTAATCTATAGTAGTTCGCTATATTAAAAATCTGAACATAAATTTAACTTAAAAAAAAAAAATAAGTTATTTATGTCAGCGGTATTTATCTGAGATTTATTTGATTTAGAGACATTTAGTGTTTGTGGAAGATTACAAGTTGCAGGTTTCTTATTTGATTTTGTTTTTATAAACACTTTGACTTTTTTAAGGGGTTTTGTATGAAATTTTATACTTGCCGAATTTACAATTGAAAATTTAGAATGAAACAACAACAACTTGTGTGTGCTACCACCAAGTTCATAGGCTGGAGTTATAGCTATTTTACTTGTGTGTACTTAGAAAAATGCTAATCGGTTCAGTATAGTTCGATAGAACGAAAAAACCTGTAATTGGCTTACAACTTTCATGTGGGTGCGGTGGCGTAGTGCGTAGTGCACTAGCTCCTCACACGCTAGGTCGCTTGTTCAAGCCCAGCTCGGGCAAAAGTTCTTCAAAAATTAAATTGAACAAAAAGCGATTAAGCACCACTAAAGGAGTCTGATGATCGGGTTGGCCCCCGTGAAATAGCTATAACTCCAGCCTATGAACTTGGTGGTAGCACACACAAGTTGTTGTTGTTTCATTCTAAATTTTCACTTCGACTTGTTTTTTTGTAAAGTTCGTTGTCGTAGCTGTTATGTGTTTAATTTTAGGGAGTGTGAAGTACGAATACGATATGTGCAAAATATAAGTCCTACATTGCGACCTCTTTAGACGAATTAGATATTAAAGTTTTGGAAATGTAATTTTTTAGAAAATTTCGTGTTGGGGGCAAGTTCCCTTGAAACCTATATTATTACTTTTACCATTATTAATTTTCAGATTCGACTATATTTTCGTAGATTTCCAAAAGCACACTTGGGTTTTTAACATTGGTTTTGGTCTCAATCAATGAGTACAACTTCCAAAAATCATATTTAGTAGATTTTGGTTGCTAGGCGGAATTGGCTCCTAGAAACTACGCTAGAATTTAGTTTTCAATAGGGAAAAGAAAAACATTTTATTTTAAAAAATTAGCCAATAAGTTTTGAAATTATGTCAGTTTAGAATTGACAGACAGTCAGAAAGTGACTAGGAAACTACATCAAAAGTTCTGATATTATATTATGACCCTGTTTTCCTGTTTCCAAAAAAATAAAATAATTGAGATTGTTATATCTGTTATTTGGCTCTAAAAAATATAAATTCCCTTGCCCGTGAAAAGGCAAACACGTTAGAAATGTACTTTATTTTTTTAAACAATTTATAAAGGGTGGTTAAAATGTTAGAGCCGATGTTGATTTTAAATAAAACACAAATTGTTTGAGAAATTAGAGTCATTTCTTCTTATTTTTATAATATTAATGGGGCATATTCATAGATGTTTGCTAAACTCTTGCTAAGTTGTTACTAAGCAAGTCCAGAGTTTAGGCTATTTATAAATAAATTTAAACCTAAGTTTAGAGCTAAACCTGTGGTTTAACTATAAACATAGGAAATGCTGTGTTTAAGTAATTATTATCACAGCCAAATGTCATATTTGATTTTTGTTTGTGAATTGAAAAGCTGAAAAAGTAAATCATATCAAATACATTGTATGTAAACTTTCTGGTGTAGCTCTTCTTTTTGGCAATTTTCGATCACAAAGTTCTTTCTCTGACTGGGATAACTTTTCCTGCCGTTCGCGTTTTATAGTTTCCTTGTTGTTCATCTAAAATATTATTGAACGTTGTTAGTTGTTTTTTTTTTTGTTTTTTAATGACAGCACAAAATAACGAGTTTGAAAATATAACAGTATTTTTTTGCTTTGACCTGTCATTTGAAGTAAAATTGTAGTAGAATACAACCTTAAACTGGGGTTTAACTAAACACATCAGGAAAATTGACTATGAATTAGAGCTGTGTTTATTTAATCAACAAGCCTTAAACTATAGATCAAGAAATCACGACTTTAGTAATTCTCTATGAATACGCACCAATATGTTTCAATTATGTATATAACAAAACATAGGCCAAATGGTAGCGGTGACCTCGGCGGCACACCTCCACCCGAATGGTCAAAATTTTCAATGACGTTGTGGCATAGTTGAGCTTCTATGCCGTTAATGTGCCGAATCATCTCACCTTTAAGGTCTTGAATTGTTGCTGGCTTATCGACGTACAACTTTTCTTTCAAATAACCCCAAAGAAAGACGTCCAACGGTGTCAAATGACAAGATCTTGGCAGCCAATATACATCGCCACCACTTAACATAACATGGCCATTGAATTTGTCGCGCAAAAAAAAACCATTGTTTCGTAAGCTGTGTGGAAAGTGGAAGTGTCTTGTTGAAACCACATATTGTCCACATCCATATCTTCCAATTCGGTCCACAAAAAGTCCGTTATTATTCGACGATAGCGAACACCATTCACTGTAACTCCCTGGCTGGCTTCAATTTGGAAACAAATATGGCCCGATGATGCCGCCAGCCCGTAAACCGCACCAAACAGTCACTCTTTGTGGGTGCATTGGGGTTTTTCAACAATTCTGCTTATTAATTAATTCACTAAGATAAAAATGTGCCTCATCAAAGAAGATTATTTTCTTCGGAAATTGATCATCCACTGTTGACATTTCTTGCCACCATTCTAACCATTGACTACGCGAAGCTTGAAATGATCAAGAAGCTTTAGTTCTTGTAAGCGTGTAAATGCAAGTCTTTATGCACAATGTTAATCAACGACGAGCGTGAGGGTTGCAATTGTTGGGCATGAAGACGAGCTAAGGTGGACAGCTCTTCAGACACCCTGTAGCAAACAGAATCAATATTTTCTGCAGTACGGGCTGCACGAGCATGCACTGTTCCTTTCACATATCCATACACATACAGACCCATTTTGCTGAAATTTGTGCACGATTTTTCCGATTGAACGCACATTTGGACGATTAAAATTACCGAAAAAATCACGAAGTGCACGATATGCATTTTGATTGAACGCCCATTTTTCAAATAAGCCTAAATAACTTTAACGCGTTGTTCGATTGTATATTTTTCCATGGTTCAAATTGAATTAGTTGAGAAATGTCAAATGAAATGCAAAAAAAAACTTGACTTCTAGGTGTGGTTTAAACTCAACATCGGCCCTTAAAATTTAACCACTCTTTAGTAAACAGATACGAAAATATGATATTATAATGTGGCCTTATTTCGAATGAATTAAACTAATAAATATAAGTGTTATTTATGATTTCACTTTGAAAGTAAATTATATTGTTGTAAATATAATGTCTTATTTCAAGATGGAAATCATAAATATTAACTTAGACCAGTCATTATAGCCCATGGAAACGAAGTCATCGAATAAACTAACAACAATTGTATTTGTCCTTTTCTTCATTTATGTTAATTAAAAGTTCAGAACTTTTTCATGTGGAATTTAATATGGCGTTTTTTCAAGAAAATATCGAATGTAATTTCTGCTGGTGTATTTTCCGGTAGTCATGGCATTAAAAGTGTGTCTTTAAATTTGTTTGTTTTTGATTGATTGTGGTCCTAACCAATGATGGCTTATAATCAATTATCCTAGTCATGAATTTTCTAGAAAATAGTGTTTCTCAACATCTCCTCAATATCGAATATCTTCTAAGAACCTTAATTCAGGTTTTGTTTCGTTGCTAGGGAATGATTTTCAATTCTTAAAATTACGTATTTCCAGGAGGGGCTATTTTTGTTCAAAGAAGGTTATTCTTAACCCTTGACTCGTTTATCATCAAATGAGCTTTCTAACTAAATTTGTTAAGAAAGTATAGTTAAAGATCTTAATTATGGATTAAGCTAATCAGCCTATTTCGTTTGACTAGCGCCATTCAACCAGAATATCAGAAAGTTTTGTTAAAAACATAACCCACTTAGAAAAAATTACCTCTTAATCAGTGATTTTCAAGATATTGCTACTTATAGGTTTCCTTGTTGTAAACAATCAAACAATCAATTACTAGCAATCAGTGTTTTGCTGAAAATTAACCTGAATATTTTAATCAATTACTGCACTCGTTGTTTACCTTATTTTTGAATTGAAATCAATCATAGCTATTATTTTTCTCCAGAAACAATTAACCAATTTTCTAGATAATGCATTGGAATTAAATCGGTTGAGTTTTTGCCATTTGTTAGCTGATACTTTGGATTGTTCTTAGTTAGTGGTTGTTTACCACAATTTAATGAATTATTGTTTAGTTTTAATCTATCCAATATGATTATGAAATTCTCTAATAAGTCGATTTTATTCAAAATATTTGTTTAAGAAACTTATTCTCTATGAATCACTGAAATGGTTGATTAACGTAACTATCAGTGATTTGGGGTAATTTAAGCGCTGTTAACATCCAATAAAACAGCAAAAATTCAGAATTTTGAAGAGAGACCACCCTGTTTGGGCTCTTGACCTTCTTGTTCTTAGAGATGAACTATCTGTAACTTAGAAATGTGACGCAATTGCCAAAAACTTTCCTCCCACTGTTATTCAAAGAGCGAGTTTTAACATAACTTATTGCTGATATATTATTAAAAATAATTTTAACTTAACGCACGCCTTTAATCAATCACTAAGAGAAAAAACTTTCATGGTCATGAATCTAAACCAAAAACTTTGTCGAAACTAACATTTGTTCTCATTAACCTCAAGACAGGAACTATTTCCAAAAAGATAAAGGTGAATGTGATAGAGAAGAAAAATTAATCTTCCGTTTAATTGAACTTAAGTTAATAGAAAACTGTTACCGAAATGAATAAATTATGTTTCGTAAAGAAACAAAAAAGAAACATTCCCTAATTAAACACCCTGACTAGGTTTTAACTTGAATTTGAAAACCTTACACACACAAATTTATCAAAAGTTATGTACTTGAGTGTATGTGCGTGTCTTATATTATATAGGTAGGAGTATGTCCACACGAACTTAAATAATGTTATAGAAAATATTAATTAGCCAATTAAGAGAAGTTATTGCTATGTTCTTGTTTTTAGTTTTATTTTGTATTATTTTAGTTTGGGTTGAAACGTAGGTACCTACTTAATCTCATAAAGTTAAGTTGGTATTTTGATGTCGTGTTCTAGAAACATATATGAAATGAACATACTGTTTTTGTTTCTCAAGTGACACATAAACTTTTCACCTGAGTCACGGGAAAAAAAATGGCTGAAACAGCGAAAAACTAAAACAAATGTAATTATTTAAATTAAACAAGTTTGGTTAGTTATAGTTTTAGAGGATAAGAACGACATTAATTTAGTGCTGTTGTTTCGTGTGTGGTTTTTGCGTTAGATTTGTTTTCCAAAGTAGAAGTTTCGAAAAATGCTATTCATGATACAATCCAAAAATTCATAAAATTCCATTTTCCACCGAATTCTGTGAGGAAATCTGCTAAAGTTTCTTCTAGAAGTTATAATCTAAAAATTCAGTATAAAGTCGAGAAGCTTAATTGGTTTCAATAATCGGTCAACCAATTTAATTTACTGTTTTGAGTTTTTTATGTTGAGAGATGTTAATCGCTGTTTTTGAGGGGTTTTGAAAAAAAACCTATAAATAGCAAATAAGTTGGTTTTTTTGCAAGCAATTTAGTTTTAAATTTTGAACTAACACATATTTAGTCTTTCTTTCCCTTATTTTTTTTTTGAAATCCCATCGTCCGTTTCCGTTATCGTTGTTTTCTTTTCTTCTGGTTTGTGTTTATAAAAAATGTAACTAACTTTTTTTATGGAAATAACCCCATATTTTTAATTTCAAAGATCCATAGTATAGGTTAAAAAAGGTCCGTCAAGTTGGAAACACCACTATCGAATTTTGAAGTTCTAATAATGCAGGAATTTAGGGTTGTTTTTGTGCTAGTTTGTTGCTCTAATCCCTTTTTGGTTCAAAAATCCTTTCCCCCTCAAACTTGTGGTGATCCCAATTTAAAGCCAAGCTGAAAACACCACGCCTAAAGATTTAAAAACTTATGATGAACATATTTAGAGCTCTTTTTGGACTCCTAAGTTCGCAGAAGCCCAAATTGGCATCTTAATTCCTTACCCCTTAAATTAAGTCCCAAAGCTTAAATTTTTGGAGACTTTTTAGATCAAACAAAATTTTAGAAAAAAACGTTTGATGGTGTAATTTAGAAATATTTTTGGGGTCCTTAGTTCGCGGGAATCAAGATTGGTATCTCAAGGCCTTACCCCTAAGCTTAGAGACTTTTTAAACCAAACAAAATTAAAAAAATCGAATGATGGGAGAATGTAAGGCAATGTTTTGCTAATTAAGTGTTTTAATACCAGCTTGATTCGAAAATCCCTTTCAGCTCAAAAGTGGTCTCAAAACGTCAAACATTTTTAGATTTCAATAATAATAAATAAATTGGGTGGCGTAACAGTCCGTTGAGAACTAGGGCCTAGTGACTTACAACTCTCAACCACTCCTGTGTGCGAGTGGATGGAGGGCACCTACAGTTTTAAGTCGAATCCGAACGGCAAATTTGAGAAAGCACTTTTCATGACAAGAATTACTCTTGGAGAATTTGTCAATTTCTCGCAAGAGGCAGTACCTGTGAAAAATCTTTAGATGGCATAGGCAGGGATCGAACCCAAGACCTCTGGCACGACAGTCCAACGCACCAACCATCATGCCACGGGTACTAGATTTAGATTTCAATAGACTGACGAAATTTAAAAAAAAAATATCGAAGATTGATTTTTTGTGCGCTTAAACTGCTCTAAGCCAAGCCAATTTTAACTTTAAAACCTTAGTTTCCAAGAAATGTGTTTTGGAAGCTTTAATTCAAGATTTTGATTGAATGGTTTCTTTTTGACAAATAGCATCGACTGGTATTATTTTCAAAACTAAGGGCAACTGAAAGTGAGATACATACATTGTATTTTATTTGAGAAATAAAACCCAATCCTTTGTTTGGGAAATAATACCAAAAGTCTTAAATAAGTCCTCCGGGCTTAATGTTTGGTTAGCTATGATGAAATATTTAATTTTGGAAAGTAGAAAAGACTGGTTATATTTTGTGAAATATTGTTTATATGTATTTACGAAAATTTTACTCACCAAGTTGATTTGAGATTGAAAGTTGAGTTTGAGACATAAGGTCCACCAGATTTATCTAGTAAGAAAATGATGATGGACTTTATTTTGAGAGATTAGATCCACAAACTTGATTTCAGAGCAACCAAATGAAATTGTTTTTTTTTTGAAAAAAGGTCTTATATTTAAAAAGTAGGATAATCTGGCATGTTTAGGGAAATAATATCCACAGACATAATTTTAGAAGATTATCACTGGAAAAAAGCCCACAAGTTTAATTTTGAGATAAAAATACTTCTACCCTTGATTTTGTCTACACAGCGTAATTTTGTATATCCTGAGAAATGAGATTCAAAGATTGACTTTTTGGAAATAAGTCTTCGAGCTTAAGACAACCAGACATTAAACGGCTTTGAAATTTTACCCACGCCTTTGATTTTCAGAAAAAGGTCCCATGGACTTGTTTCCCAGATTTTAAATCCACTAGATTCATTTAAAAAATGATACAGTCTCTTTATTTTAGAAAACTAAAAAACAGAAATAAGGGCAACTTGTTTTACACTTTGAAATAACGTTGATTGACGTTGTTTTTGCGAAATAACACCCATTGGACTTAACTACGCTAAAAGTTTTATTTGAACCAAAAGGAAACTTGTGTTTTTTTTGCTAAGCTCATCAGGCATTATTTTGGGAAATAAGAGCCATGGCAACCGTCAAAAATTTCTATAACGAGTTTCAGCGTTGTCGCACAATGTTTTTTGATGAGCCACGTCGAGGTGCCCCAAAAACGGCTACTACGGAGGATAACGTAACAAGGATCCACTATTGAAGGTATACGAGGTCGCTGAGACAATAGGCATATCAAAAGACTCCATTCTAGTCATATCCTACGTGAAATTTTGGGTATGAGAATGCTGTCGGCGAGGTGGGTGGTGCCGCGTTTGCTCACTCCGGATAAGAAGTGCAACCGTGAGACCATATACTTCAAAGCAGTGTTTGACATAGTTTAAGCGCAATCCGAAGGAGTTTCTGCGTCATTTTGTGACCTTCGACGAAACATAGATCCACTGATGGTACACTCCAGAGACCAAGAAACAGTCGAAAAAATATACTTCATTCGGCGAGCGTACTCCGAAGATTTGGCCCGGGTGATTTCTTTTTATTTCCAGGCTTGAAAAAGTAAACCGTCGGGCAGAAATTTTCGGCGAATAAATAAGTCATTGCTGCCACGGAGGCCTACTTTACAGACCTTGAAAAAACCTATTTTTTAGAAGGGTTAAAAAAATTGGAGCATCGCTTGGTCAAGTTTGTTCAGAATTTTTGTTCAACAATTTTTGTTTTTCTTTTGTAGGCTAAGTATTTATTGGACCGCCCTCGTATTTATTTTGAAAACCAAGGTCAATTGACTTTATTTTGCTAAATAATTTCTAATAATAACGAAATGGCATACACGACTCCTTTTTGCAGATAAAAGTCATTTTGAACTACAACAATGAAATGCATCTTAAATTTATCACCACACTCTAAGCTAAATAAAGATTTATGAGTATACGTTTTTGAAAATAAGAAATTCCTTAAAATTTTAAATAAAAGAAGATATAAATTTGTATTTTAAAAATTTTGTGCTTGGTCATGCTGCATTGCATTGTTAAAGAGAATTCCACCTTAATCCATCCGCATACTCCAAAATGCTCTAGATGGTCTACGAGTAGATCCCCACTATCAATTCTCATTCACGTAAATCCAAATGAAAACCTCAACCACTTTTATTCTATGTTTGTTTTATTACTCTAAGAATTGGATAAATGTTTCTATTGTAAAACAACTTCATTTGATGGTTTCTCCCTCTTTGTGCTGGTCTAGACAACAAACGAAAACTTATCATTTTAACCCTTTTCCGTCACTATCACTCTCACCATCTTTGTACACCGTTTCTAACATTAAACATACAAATAAAAAGGACTACGAGTAAAAACTTAACTCAACTATCACCTTTCTGGAAAAGTTTATGGAACTATGGTAACACAAAAACCCATGTTTCTATTCGCAGCAATGCATTAATCATATTTATGTAATCTCGTATAGAATGGTTTCTTACACCACCCAACACTATACCACTATCACTATCTCTAACACACGTTCCTTTAAATCCTTCGTGTACGTGTTAGATCCCTTTTTCCATCATCATCATCCAGTTGAACAGTTGAATTACAAAAAAAAAAAAAAAAAAAAAAATATTACAAAATGAAAACAAGGATAAAAGGGGAGTCGAGTCTAGATGAGTTAAGTTGAGTCGCAGGAGTAGGTGGGTTTTAGGTACTCGTATAGGTTTTTTTTTGGGTAGGTACAGAAGAACGTGAGGAGGGGATGGAAGGATCTAAAACAATCGCTATATGTTTGAACGGTCGATTTGTTGGGTTCTTGTCATCCATTTAAAACGTGCTCTTCCACTTAACCGTGCCATGACCTACCACATGGGGATGAAAAGTGTTTTCCATAAGGATTTTCAATGTTGTTCATCATTTTTTTTTTTGGATTTTCGTTCTCGTCCTTGCCGCAGTTTGGTTCGTCGTCAGCGTCCTTGTTGGTGGGTCGGTCGTGTCGTCCTTTCATTTTGTCTTTATGTGTTTTCGATAATCCACTGTGGAATTATTATTCGCTTTTTTTCTATAGTGACAAGCTTTTCGTCGTTCTCGGGAGTGAGTCGAGAGTTGGGACTATGTGACGCGGCGGGCGGCGTGGTAGTTCATCGACAGAAACTTAACAGAAACTTAATACGAAATTGGAATGGTGAGCTCGTAAATTTTGTTCCAACTAAAAGAAGCTGTCAACAATAATAATAAATTTTTAAAACAAGAGTCGTGTGGTATGGAACTCTGGAACTGGAACTTCAAGGAACCATAACTAAACCACTCTCACCACCCATATCCTATCCATCCTTCGGTCCTTTTTGTAAAAAAAAAAGAAAATATGAATTGGATGTAGAGTAGATGTACACGTACCTATAGATCCTTAGGATGGTTTATATCTAGATGTATGGGAGTATCTTAAAATTATTTAACATCACATATTTCATTTTTATGAAAATTGATGTTTTCTTCGTCGTCGCTTTTTGGTTCTAAAAAGTGTATTTTATTTCTTGTTGTCGCTTGTAAATCATCATTCCTTACCACCATAGGTCTTTAAGCCTGGAGATAATATCAAAGAAATCGAAGGAAGAAAAAAAAATTAAAAAGGACCTAATCTTGGTGTACTTTTTCAGTTCGGTGAACACAGGAATATTTCCATAGAAAATTAGGAAGAAATTATGTTTTTTTTCTGTTTGTCTTGTTTTTAAATTGATATGGAATTTCATTTAAAGTTTAATTTTGTTCGTCTTTTATACATATATTTTTTTAAATTGTTTTATATTAGAAATGAAAGAAAATTATAAAAGTTAAGAGATATGAAAAAGTAATAAAAATGCTAAAAAAAAATGACATTAAACTCTTAGGGTAAGTGGAGTCTTTTTCTTGTAAGTGTGTTGCTTGGAGGTTTAAAAAAAAAAAACTGTAAAAAAAAGAAAGTTCGAAATGGTGGTGTTAGGGTAACCTAGTTCTGTGGTCAATTAATGTCATTTCGTTTTATCTTTCTTTTGATCAAAATTCCTTACAGAGCGTATAATCTTAAATGTCAACCAAAATATTTCACCTAATAATATTTTCATTTTTGATCAAGTAAGGGTAGAGCAAGGGCAAGGGCATAAGGAAGTGACTCAAGGCATATGAACTTTAAGAAAATTATGACAACATTTTTCTAGGAGTTTGGAGTATTTGTCAGCCCTTTTTTTCTTAGCCTGAACCAACAAAGTGTGGCAAATTAATTTTTGTAATACTAGCAGACATGAATGCTGAAACAAGAAATTACTCTTAATATACCGGGTTATCCATTTTGCGGTTTCAAAAGTAAGCGTAAATAAAACACATATAAAATGTTTGTTTTCATGGTATTTCTTTTTTAGTATAAATTTTGAACGTTGACATTATGTGTGAAACACTACATCATTTAAATGACCACCACGCGAATTGTGTTGCAAGCATCGATTCTTTTGAAGTAATTTTCGACCACTTTTTGACACATATTGGGCGGTATCTCAGCCATAATTTGACGAGTGTTGGTTTTTAAGTGCTCAAGTGTTAAAGGTTTATCTGTATAAAAACGGTTTTCGCGTAGCCCCACAAAAACAAAGTCCAGCGGTGTCAAATCGCATGATCTTGGTGGCCAGTTGATATCGCTACGAAGAGAAATTACGCGGTCAGAAAATGTCTCTTGCGATAAAGCCATATGGCACCGTCTTGTTGAAACCACATAATGTCCAAGTCGTATTTTTCAATAGCAGGCAAAAAAGTCTGTAATCATATGACCATAACGCTCCGAATTGACGGTGACAGTCGTTTCATTGTCGTTTTCGAAGAATTGACGGTGACATCCGTTCCATCGTTGTTTTCGAAGAAGTCCAATCACACCTCGAAAGAGCGCACCAAACAGTGACATTTTGTGGATTTAATAGCCTCTCTCTTTAATTACTTCAAGATTCCTTGAACCCCAAATACGACAATTTTTTTACTAACATATCCACTGAGTAAGAAATGTGCTTCGTCGTTGAAGAAAATTTTGTTCGAAAAATCGCCATCTACCGCCTGTAGTTCAAGCACCCATTCGACGTATCTACGACGTTGTGAATCGTCAGCTGGCTTGAGTTGTTGATGTAGGGGTATATCTAAATGCAAAATACGCCATAATGTGCTGTAAGACAGTCCCAATTCCAACAAATATGAATCGACAAATTCGGGTCTTCGGTAACATTTTCAATGACAGCAGCGATATTTTCAGTGGTACTATCAAAACGATGGTGCACTGCACCGGTCTTACCCAATGCAGTCTCTTCAAATTTCTTCACAATTTTGCCAATTGCTGGCGTAGTTGGACGATTATGTAAACCATAATTGCCTCTTAAAGCACGATATTTGGCTGTGTGCAGAATCACCATTTTTGTAAATATGTTTTAACAATTTGTATGCGTTGTGCAATAGTTAAGCCATCTATTTTCGTAAATGTCAGACATTCAACTTTAAAAAAGAAAATTGGTTTAGTAACTTAATTTGATAGATGTCGAATTCCAGCCCTATACTTTTGAAACCGCAAAATGGATTACCTGTTATATAAAAAAATTTGAATATCTCCAAAATGTAATTTTAACTGAGTTTTTAAGTCTATATTTATCAAACTTAAATGGGTTTTAAAGTTATTACGAAAATAAAAGTATTGTTACGGGCGCATAGTACTTGTGAATGTAGCTTGCAAGTTGTGCAGAAAAAACGACGTACGAAATCATTCATTCACTTAATAAAAAATTAGTTCGAGTTTAAGGTTTTGATGCTTGACACCTATGGAAAGGAAAATAGACGTTCATTTCTAGAATACTAACTTACTCAAGGTGGTGCTACAGTCCGGGACGGCGGGACGGACCTGGGCCTCAACTAACAAGCTTTTCCATCCAGCTCGGTCCCTAGTTTTGCCTGCCAAGTTGGTTGAGGTCCTCTCCCACCTGCGTGCCCCACCTGAGTCGCGGTCTTCTTCTACTGCGCTCTCCCTCGGGATAGGATTCGAAGACCTTCCGGGTTAAAGCGTTGATATCCATGACCGTGCCATCTAAGTTGTTGGACTTTTATCCCTTTAACCAGCACAGTGTCGTCGTACAGTCAGTCCAGTTGGTCGTTGTATCTTCCAAGACTAAACATTTTGTTCTCGAAGAATCTTAAGACGCTCTCATCTTTCTTTAACAGGATTCAAGCCTCAGTGTTATAAATGAGGACAGGCATAATGAGCTTCTTATATAGATATAGACTTTTGATGCTCGAGAATGGACTTTACTACTCAATTGTCTTCTAAGTTTAAAGAAGCAGGGATTTGGAAGAGTTATTCTCCGTTTCATTTAAGCGCCGCGGGTATTGGTGTCTGAATTTATAGCGGTGCCTAGGTAGACAAAGTCCTTAACAACTTCAATGTTATAGCTGCCCATGGTGACGTTTTGTCCAAGACGTCGTTGTTCAATGTTTTTTTTGATGACAGCATATACTTGGTCTTGCCATCCTTGTTCACTAAATCCATCTTCTCCGTTCCGTCGCAACTCTCAAAAAACGCACCACTGACATCATGCATTAATCTTCCTCTTATGTCAATATCATCAACGTATCCGAGTAATTGGATGGACCTTTGGAAGAATGTGCCTCTAGTGTTGACGGTTGAGTTTTGCACAATTCTTTCCAGAACGATGTTGAAGAAGTCGCATAACAGTGCATCGCCTTTTCTAAAACCTTTTTTGACATCAAATGCATCGGTGAGATCTTTTCCAACCTTGATAGAGCAGAATGCATTCTCCGTCGTCATTCAATCACAAACGGACAAGTTTGACAGAGATGCCAAAACTAGACATTGCTAAAATATGTTAATATTTTTGAAAACATTTAATTTTGGCCTTATTTTTCATTCAAAAACTTCTAATGTATTATAATACTCTTGGAGTGTGTATGCTGTGATGACAAATTATTATTTAAGCATAAAATTCTGGATAGAACCATCAACCATAAATAAACCTTCCCTAATAGACTGAGTGATGGAAAACAAGATGATAACCATCATAAAAATGAAAAATCCATTCCATATAAATTTGGTGCATGATAATGAGGTAAACGCGTGTTGAAAAAAAAAATATTACTCATACGCCGCCCGTGGACACTTTTCTTTATAATTTTATGTTTTTATTTTTCACGTGTATTCTAGAAAAATCAACAAAATTAAAAATGAGAGTAGCTTTCATTTAACTTTTTTAAGACTTTTTGGTGAAATGGTTTATTAAGCTAATGAAATATTTGCTTTTTTTGGGTATGTGATTTGGGGGTTTTAAATGAGCGTAATGAAATCTGTTATCCTGCACATTTTTGAGGGAAACAAAAAGGGTTTTCATGAGTTTTTTTTTTAACTTAAAAACCACTAAAATTTTAACAATATTAAAATAAAACGTATGCTTCTTCTCTTATTTTTATTTGCAAGGAGTCAAAAAGAGACTTGTTGGAGATATTAAAAATTTATGAGTGTGTTCTTCCACATAATAAAATCACAATCATATTATGAGTCATATAAATGTTTTAATATTTATGATCTTTAATGATTCTATGCATCTGGATATGAAAATTTAAGCAAGTAAATCATTTTGAAGGACAGATTTTATGACTTTATTAGGAAGAAAGGATACTAAAAATATTTCCCTTATAAAAACAAGGAAGTTACATTATTCAACTTGCAGCAAAGCTGCCATTATTCATTGTATTTTTCCGATTTCGCTTAAGCCGCTTTCTGAATTCTTTCAAACCATTTGCGACCACTTAGCAATAAATATGCACAATGGCATTGAAATTACTTTATTTTCATTTGAAATCAAATTTCCTCAAGTTTAAGAGTGTTCAAATGAAATTTTAATTTAAATCACAATATCAAGTAGTATTATCTTAAAATAGAAAATATCATCCAATTAAGATTTAAATGGAATTTATTCCAACTAATTTTGCCTACGACCAGGACGCCAAAAACATTACCCACCACCGACAATGACGACGATGACGAACATCCTTTACCTTTCTTGAAACGCCCGAAATGGTGTCCTTTGCATAGTTAAATTTATTGCATTCAATCTACGTTTTGTTATGGCCATTGTTATAATAAAAGAATTTAAATGCTTTATAGTCAGCTATTATTCATTTTCCAATTCTAATTATATTTCATTTAACTTCTATGCAATAAAAAGAATGTCAAGTAAGGTACCTTCCACTTCGAAACCACCACAATGATGACCTCAAAATCAATTCTTGAAAATTTTCCGAATCGTAAATGAAAATAACGAACATGACATTTTTGTGCGATGATGATGATGATGATGATTTTGATGATGTTATAGCAAACTTTTAATTATACCATCGCAATTAACGCTTGTTTGGGTATGCAGCCATCACACAATTAGTTCGAAGGATATATTTGTACTCTTTAGACTTATAAGGAGAGAGATCTTAAAAACAAAAAAGAAATAAAACATTAAGTGCCGAATGGTAGAAATTAATGGATTCTTGGGTCACCACAATGAACAGTGGTGGATTTTGCTGAAACAAGGCCTTCCGATTTGTATAGCAAAACTTTATAAAATTGAATCACCGACTCATGAAAAACTAAAGTTAGAAAACTTACAATAACCAGCAACTTCTATTAAATTAAAAGGTTTAAGAAGAGAGGTCAACATTGATGATAAATAGGCTGATTTCTTTGACGGATTCATTTTTTTTTTAAATCAGTAGTAAATGATGTTTTGAAATTTGGACCGGTATACTATTTCACCAAGCTCTAAACAAAATATTGCAGTTGCATTGAAAATCGGAGAAATTTTAGTTTTTTGAGTCAGTCCAATCTTTGCATGTTGTTCTAGTTTCTCAGTTTCAAAAGTTTTAAGTTTTCACTTAAGTAAATAATATAAATACTTTAACTAAGTTGCTACTTAAAAATCTTTATTTTGGACGCTTAAATTCTTCAAGGGCTTAAGTGCCACATATTGTATTGCATGTTTCTAAACGGTAAAGGACATTTCTCGACCGGAATTGTATAGTGATAATAATTTAATTTTACGCAAGTTTCATTATTTTTCTGAGATAATTTTTCAATGTTCGGTAGTTTTTTAAATATTTTTTTTCAATGTAATTTCTTTAAAATTTGTAATTTCACGAAATATTCGAACATGATATTTAATAATGGTTTATAGATTTTGAGCAACTTTAATTGTAGTCGACTTATTACAATGTTTAAGTATTTTTAGCTTAATACTACGTTTTACTTATCTACACTAATATTATAAAGAGGAAAGATTTGTATTTTTGAATAAACTCAAAAAGCACTGGAACGATTTGAATAATTCTTTTTTCATTAGAAAGCTACATTATCATTCCGCCTCCCTAATCATTGTAGCGTCTTCCAAGCGAAAATTTTAGCGATCAAAGAGGTTCTCTCCTGGCTAAGAGAAAACGTGATATCAACTTCTGGTATCCGCATCTTTTCTGACAGTCAGGCTGCTATCAAATCTCTTGACGGTGTCTCAACCAAATCTCTAACGGCCCTCGATTGTCGATCGTCTCTTATGGAGATGGCGCATTCAACTCTGCTGGGTGCCGGGCCACAGAGACATCACAGGAAATTGTAGAGCCGATGAACTTGCTAAAAATGGAACCGTCATACCTATTTCACCTGAAAGGGAGAAGATAGGTATACCGATAGCTGCATGTAAACTTCTGCTAAAAGAAACAGCTTTCGAGATAGCAAACTCTAGGTGGTACAATTTACCAACATGCGCAGCCACAAAACTCATATGGCCTTCACTGGACCTAAAGCGCTCTAAAGACTTGCTATCTCAAAGCAGACTTCATATTAGCTCCCTAATAGGTGTCCTTACGGGACACTGTCTTATAGGCAGACACGAAATACGACTTGATGTAGCCTCAAATGACTTCTGCAGGAGCTGTATGGACGAGGAAGAAGAAGAAACAATCTCTCACCTCGTCTGCACCTGCCCTGCTCTTTCACTTAGACGCAAACTTCATCTGGGAGAATACTCCTTTGGTAATCCCAGTGAACTAGCTAAAAAGGATATCAAATATCTCTTTAGCTTTATAAAAAGCTCAAAATGGTTCGACTAGTGGGAAGTAATTCTCTAGTTTCATGTGGTATCACAATGGGCCTTTTCTTTTGGCCTAAGTGTGTGGATTCTGTATCCGCAGCCACTTTAACCTAACCTAACCTTCATTATCACTGAGTAACATAGGCTATTTTTAGTACTATATTACTATAGAAATTTTTAGAAATTCCTATTAAAACCAACCGAAGGTGTACAAAAGTTAGCCATAAAATGTATTTCATCGCATACGCTGCGAAGGGTATTAATGATAGGACAAAAAAATGTTTTCTAATTTAGTGGTTCATGGTCGTTTTAATTAGCATGCGCATAACTTAAATATCTGTACCTATTTATGTCTACCCGTGCGAAGCCGGGACGGGCCGCTAGTTTTAAACTAAAGTTAAACACGTCTTGAACAATTTATTTAAGTAAGAACCAAAAACTGGACACTTTTCTTTATTGTACTAAACCATACTCGTATAACATTTTGAATCTTATAAATTTAAAAAAAGGTTTGTTTATAAACTGTTTTGGTCAAATATTATAAAAAATTTTGGCAAAACAATGCAACAATGTTCTATTGAATTATTCGGCCTTATTTACCTTCCTATACAACTCAATCGTAACATTGGCGTTAGGTCTTTTCTTCCAAAACCATATCGTCCAAATCAAAATTTTAGAGCACCCAAATCAATTTTATTAACATTTTGTTGTTGTAATATATGAATAATTTTATCGAACCCTTAGGCGTTAAAACTTTTTTGGGCTTTATGAAATTCCAAATAAAAAGAAGCGTTCAATCTTTTTGCGCAATAAATAATGCCAACATATTAAAAAAATGTCATATCGCCGAAAAATGGCCGTATCGCCGAAAAATGGCTCTATCGCCCAAAAACTTTTTCAGAAGAAAATGCCATAAGGCCCAAAATTAATATCATATTGCCCATATCAATTTTAAAATATCATGACGCCTGAAATACGAATTGACTTATCGCCTTAAAGATGTCATGTGTTTCAACATTTGCTCGTTGTGACAAAATTTTTGATTTATTTTGGGCACTACGATATTTTTAGTTTTAAATTTCATCGTCCAAAAGCAAACATTAAAGTCAAGTGTAACAAATATGTTTGGTCTCATTTCAATTTAAGAAAGTAAAATAACGCCAATTTTCAAAACTAAAATACATCGAAATGGTTTGCTTGCTCAAAGTGCGTTTAAACAGTGAAATGTGTTTGGGGCATACTTCCACACCTGCAACCCCCCTGCTTGGGCTCACTATAGGATTTGGGCTAAGTGCGATGTTTTAAAGGTTTTTTTTAAATCCAGATTCTTCAAATTCCAAGAAACTTCGCATACACCCAACTTCGCACCCACCCCAAATCCTATAGTGAGCCCAAACATGCTCACCTCACTATTTATAAGCGTTATCACAAATTTTTGCTAATTTAAAAATGTTGGGTGTTATTACATTTCTAAATTTGGGCGTTACGACATTGAAAATTGGTTTGGTTGATATGATATTTTATTTGGTTTCTGACGTTTTCTTAGTGAAATTTTTTTAAGACGTATTACTTTTTAGGCTTTATGTCATTTTATGATTTGGGTTATGTTTATTTATTTGGTTGATAAGTCATAAGAAATAATAGAAGTCATAATCGTCGTAATGCCCAAAATAAATGTCGTAAAACCCAAATTAAAAAATCAAAAACTCTTTTAGGCAAAATTACAACTTACAATATACACTCCGTGTCACATGGATAGCGACAAGCTTTTTTCGTTTTTTTTTTTACCGATATTTCTAAAACCTTTAGGTTTTTTTCAAAAATCCAAACCAAGGTACGTATTAAGTTTATATTGGAAGCAAAGATTTTTGGATTAAACTGATAAAAACAAGTTTTGTGAATTTTTTTTGAAGAAGGTCATAAAAACTACCTGTGTCACATGAATAGGGACATTATCTAAATCTACTTTTAAGACCCTTTAATGTAAGGAAAATAGCAAAAAATTTTATGGTTTAGGTGAATATTGGTTTAATTGAATGGATTAAAATAATTTTGAGTAATGTGTGCTGCCTCCTGATTTCTGAATTACTTCAAGTAACCTGTGGTGTATGCATTCATAGAGTGCTGTCAGATAATTGAGCAAAATTTGGGACCAGGACCGTTTTATGGCTTCAATAATCTCTTCGACTTTTTGTAATTGCCGTCCTCCTTCGTAGACTTTTCTTGAAGCCATCCCCACACGTTTTCCATGATATTCAGGTCAGGAGAATATGGGGGCCATGGTAATAGGTTCACATTTTGAGCCTTAATCTATGCTTTTGTTGACGGTGTGATATGTATTGGTGCATTATCTTGTTGGAAAGTCTATCGTTGTCCACCAAATAATTCAGAAAATTGCGAAAAAGTTCGTTCCAGAATCGATTTTTAAGTTATTTCTGTCATTTTAGAGCTTTGAAAAACCAGCTCCACTGTCCCGTAGTAGGTGATTGCTTACCATACCATTACATCGTCTCCTTTGCTGTGCCGTTTTTCAAGATTGAATTCTTTTTTCTTAAATTATGGCAATGATAGCTATATCCATCAGGTCCATCCAAATTAAATGTTTTTTTTTCATTGGAAAAGAGTACCGTCTCATCTGCAAAACTCGATTCCACCTGATGTGATTTGTTGCAAAATTAAGGCATTGGCTCTTGCGTGCAGCATTCAATGGTGTTTTTTTGCTTTATTTGTTGGTGTCGTATAGGATCTACCTTCTGTATCACCCGAGCAGCAGTCGATCTACTAGCATTTACCCCAGCTTCTGCCTTGATTTTACTATTCGAAAGCCTTGACTTTGAAGCAGCTTTCACTATCGCCCGTTTTTTCTGAAATGTTGTGGCTTTCTTGACTCTTCCTTTGTGGTTTTTTCCATACCTAGGTCTCTAGGTCCTTGGGGTATTTGTAAACATCATTTGAACTTTCTCTAATTTTGCTGGCTATAAAACGGACGGTTTTGCCGAGATTTCGGTAAGCTCGAATTTGGCCTATTTCCTCCTTGGTTAAACCATTAACTCTACCCATACTTCTTGATTATATCAAATTATTACTCGTACTAAGCTCCCTATCAATCAGAGTATCCTTTTATCTGATTTAAAACACGCTAATAGGTAAATTAAGATCTTGTCCCTATCCGCAAAACGCAACAGTGGCGCAACAGTCCGTTGAGAACTAGGGCCTAGTGACTTACAACTCTCAACCATTCCTGTGTGCGAGTACTGTTGTCAGGAATGGAGGGGTCCTACAGTTTAAAGCCGAATCCGAACGGCTTATTTGAGAAAGCACTTTTCATGACAAGAATTACTCTTGGAGAATTTGTTAATTCCTCGCAAGAGGCAGTACCCGTGAAAAAAACTTTAGATGGCATAGGCAGGGATCGAACCCAAGACCTCTGGCATGATAGTCCAACGCACTAACCATCATGCCACGGGTACTACTTGTCCCTATCCATGTGACACAAAAAAACAGGTACTTTTTATGACCTTCTTTTGAAAAACCGTCATAAAACTTGTATTTATCAACTTAATCCAAACATTTTTGTTTGCAATATAAACTTAACAAATACCTCATTTCACATTTGGGTTTTTCCAAAAAACTTAAGGGCTTAAGAAATATCGGCAAATAAAAAACGAAAAAAGCTTGCCCCTATCCATTTGAAACGAAGTGTATGTCTTATTTTTCTTTTAAATTAAATTTATTTGTGCGTTATCATAATATTCGCTTTCGGTTTTTTGGCAGTTTTTGGGGTTTTTTGACCAATTTTGGACTTCATGACATTTTATGATTTGGGCGTTATTCACACTTTCAAAAATGCAAATAAATTTACCCTTGAGTAAAGCCATACTCCGGAGTACAGAGACTCTTTTTAAGGTGCACACCAAGAATGTGGAACGCGTTACTCAACTCTGATTTTTCCTCGGATTTTTTGTTCCAACCTTTAAGACCAATGTGCGCTATTATTTCCTCTTAAAATTTTCACTTTTTGTTTGTGTTTAAACTTTAAACATTTAAGGCGTAGAGTTTTGTGTTCCGCAAATATTAAAAAGGAGCATTTTACTAGTTAGACATTTTTAAATATTTAACAAAAACATGTAGAACACTCATTCCCTTTTGTTAAAGACAGTCCAAATGAAAACGTCTTAACACTGACAGTTCGCTTAGAAAAACAAGTATTCGAGAAATTGATGTATTATTTAAAAATGCTCAAAAATTCAGGAGCCATTTAGATTTAGCAAATTAATAAAAGTCAACGTAGATAATTCTATGATTTAAACTTTATCAAAATGTTAAAAGATTCTACAAACGTGCTAAGACCGTTTAAAATTAAAAAATACTCATATTATGAATTTTTTAAGTTCTACTAAGTTCTACTAAGTCATATGAAGTCATGCTTTACTGCTTTTTAATGATACCGGCAAAAAGAAACATTTGTAACTTAAGATGATAGTAAAAGTTTGTTAGTTTGTATTATTCAATATGAGACTCATACAAAAATTTGCACCATTGAATTCATAAAACTCCGGTCATGTCAAGCAGTTAAAAATTCTTTTATTATACAAAATCAACCACACTGGAATAACACTTAAGATCTTTGTAAGTTCTTTTTGTTGTGTGTGTTAAAATATAGTCATAAAGACGTTACTACCTCTACAGTAAAAAAGTTTTTTTATTTGAAACTACTATGCGGGACCATCAAAGTTTATGAAACTACAACGTCCTTATTAAAACATTCCCAAACAAATTGCCATACATTTTTATTTCTTTCCATTTTAGATTTTTTCCTCAAGACTTAAGTCCAAAAGCACCTCATAGCTCATACTGGTACATTTCTTTTGTCTCCCTTTATAAATTATAAAAAGGGAAGGCATCCTATTTATATCCATCTTATTGCATTTCCATGTTATTGGTTTGGTGCAATGTGTCATTGCTCGATGTATATACTCGTAACCGTACAAGTACAAGTACGAGTACGGGAACACGAAGTACTTTGTGAAAAGAAAGTCTCAACTTTCAGGTCATATACTCGTAACTCGTTTGTATATTGACTAAATAACTCCTGATGCTGGATGCTGAAATTTACTATTGCGTCCGTAATTCTTCTTTAGTGACGCAGTTTTTTTTTTATTTTATTCTCCTCTCCTACTACGGTTCAATGAAAGCTTATTGCATTGCAGAAAACAACGCCACGACACACGGCCGGCGGCGGCGCGGCGGTGAAAGGACGAACGGAGGTTGACGTCCACGAAAGGACTTAATAGTGGCACATGCATATTGATGGCATAGTGACGAATATACAGATACCTATAAAGAGTGCATAAAGTCAAGAATGGTCGCCGTAGTTATCGTCCTCGTCGTTGTCGTTGTCGTCGTAGTCGTAAAACGTAATTTGGTGCAAGCAGAAAATATTGCACCATCACGGAGAAGTGACGAATGTTGAGAAATGAATTTTATTGATTGCAAAATTTTTAAATCAACAAGAATTTATTTTTATTGCCGTATGATGTGAATAAAAGTGAGAGTGGGGGTGGTAGTGCGACTGCATCAAAATGCTTTTAATTACGTCAAAGGATTTTTATCCATATGCTGTATATTCGAACTTCATTATTGAATTGACTTTGACAAATTGTCAACTTTCAGCAAAAACATATTAGCAATGATGTGGAAAAACAAATTGAGTTCCAAACAATTCTTTGTCGAATGTTTTTTTTTTTTTTTAATTTGAATTTGTTTGTCATGATTTTTTGGTGGGGAAAATGTTAAAAAGTTAATGTTAATCAAGATGATTGAATGAGTTTAAGGGAATTTGATTTTGTACTTTTTAGGAATTTCTTAAACGAAATGGTTTTATTCAGAATCGATTTTATGTAAATGGACTTTTGCCAAAACAGACAACAATGTGAAATTTTCATCATGTATGTATGTGTTTCTTTGGTTAAGAGTTGTCACTTTGCATACTATTTATATGTTTATACGATTACCATATATTGATTTTGAATTTGGTTTGAAGCTAGATTCATCCAATTGTGTAAGGAATTATTGTACATTCATCATTTGAATTTCCTCGTCGACTTCCCCGACATTTCTTCAAACAATTTTAATTTTTAATTAATTTTTTTTTAATTTAATTTTTGATGTAAAGCTCGAACTTTTGTTTTTCCAAAGAAGTTAGTTTACAAATTTGGAATAAAGACTGAACGAAAGCCCTTAGAAAATAATCAAGTGGTGCAATCGTTTTTAGCTACATCTGGTCAATTCCTGGATATTGTTACCAACTTTTCACCTAATCAGCTTTGAATTGACATTTCTAGTTCTACTTTGATACTGGATTCTTTAGTTCAAACTTCTGTCTGGATTCTTAAAAATTGTATTCAAGTCCTTCGAAATCATAAGTGACGACTTTATTCAACTGATTCTCAAATAATAATGGGTGATTTTTTAAGAGCTTGAGAACTTTAAAAAAAAAAAAAACGCATTTGCAAAATCTCATAGATTCTTTATTTGAAACGTTAGATTGGTCCATGACATTTACTTTTTGAAGATAATTTCATTTAAATGTTGACCGCGGCTGCGTCTTAGGTGGTCCATTCGGAAAGTCCAATTTTGGGTAACTTTTTCGAGCATTTCGGCCGGAATAGCCCGAATTTCTTCGTAAATGTTGTCTTCCAAAGCTGGAATAGTTGCTGGCTTATTTGTGTAGACTTTAGACTTGACGTAGCCCCACAAAAAATAGTCTAAAGGCGTCAAATCGCATGATCTTGGTGGCCAACTTACCGGTCCATTCCTTGAGATGAATTGTTCTCCGAAGTTTTCCCTCAAAATGGCCATAGAATCGCGAGCTGTGTGGCATGTAGCGCCATCTTGTTGAAACCACATGTCAACCAAGTTCAGTTCTTCCATTTTTGGCAACAAAAAGTTTGTTAGCATTGAACGATAGCGATCGCCATTCACCGTAACGTTGCGTCCAACAGCATCTTTGAAAAAATACGGTCCAATGATTCCACCAGCGTACAAACCACTCCAAACAGTGCATTTTTCGGGATGCATGGGCAGTTCTTGAACGGCTTCTGGTTGCTCTTCACTCCAAATGCGGCAATTTTGCTTATTTACGTAGCCATTCAACCAGAAATGAGCCTCATCGCTGAACAAAATTTGTCGATAAAAAAGCGCGAAACACATTTCGAACCGAACACTGATTTTGGTAATAAAATTCAATGATTTGCAAGCGTTGCTCGTTAGTAAGTCTATTCATGATGAAATGTCAAAGCATACTGAGCATCTTTCTCTTTGACACCATGTCTGAAATCCCGCGTGATCTGTCAAATACTAATGCATGAAAATCCTAACCTCAAAAAAATCACCCATTATTTATATGTTTATACGATTTCCATATATTGATTTTGAATTTGTTTTGAAGCTAGATTCATCACATTGTGTAAGGAATTATTGTACATTCATCATTTGAATTTCCTCCTCGACTTCCCCGACATTTCCTCAAACAATTTTGTTCATTTTTTCTAATGAAAAGCTTCTCGAATTCGTTGGTAGTTCTTTAAACGATTCAATTTTTGATGAATAGCTCGAACTTTTGTTTTTCCAAAGAAGTTAGTTTACAAATTTGGAATAAAGACTGAACGAAAGCCCTTAGAAAATAATCAAGTGGTGCATTCGTTTTAAGCTACATCTGGTCAATTCCTGGATATTGTTACCAATTTTTCACCTAATCAGCTTTGAATTGACATATCTAGTTCTACTTTGATACTGGATTCTATAGTTCAAACTTCTGTCTGGATTCTTAAAAATTGTATTCAAGTCCTTCGAAATCACAAGTGACGACTTTATTCAAGTTGCACTTTTTCAACTGATTCTTAAATAATATTTTTTTAATTATTTCCATATGTCCTGGAAGAGTGAAAAGATACCTAATAAAAAGTCTAACCCAATTGAATATTTTGACGAACCGGTTGACATTGTTAACTTTGACTTATACTCAGCCCATAATACTTTGTTTTAAAATTCAACCAAGAAGCACAATTTTTGACTACTTTTTGCAGCAATTGAAGCTATATGTCAGCAATAACGTGGCGAAAATTCTTTTCCAATGCATCAATCGTCTCAGAATTTTCTGCGTAGTCAAGTCCCTTGACAAAACCCCACAAATATAGACCAACGATGTGAGACGAAAAATTTTTGTTGGCTGTATTGTACCTTACCATTATTATTTTGGTAATGAATTCACGTTCTTGAGGTCTTAGTCTATTCAATATGAAATGGCAAACCAAGCTGAACATAAATCAAGTGACAGCTGTCAAACAAAAAATAACTCCGAAAAAAGCTGAAAACCACACTGATAAAAAAGGAAAACAATTGAGAAAAAAAAATAAAATAATTGTCGTAACATTTTGTGTCAAAACTCAAAATAAAGTTGAAATAAAAACATTTGAATGTAAAATCGTTTTTTTTTGCTTTAAACAAAACTATTCGTACCTTTAAATTTTGTATGATTTGTAAGACATTTTTGGTGTTAGTTTGTTTTTGAAGAAATTTTCGTGATTCCGAAATTTTGGTAATGCAAAAACATTATTAAATTTTCTTACCACGCATCATTTTTTCATTCTACTTTAGAATATTTTAAAGTCTGAATATTTAGTTTAATACATTTTTATTTTTAACTTTCCATTGAAATTTATTTCGCATTTATTACGAACATTTTTGATTCTGCATTGAATTGTTTTGAAGCAATCTAAAAATCAGTTTAAAGAACATTAACCAATCCATTAGCATGTGTAATTTATTTACTGATTTCTATATAAAGCCTTTGACAGGTTGTGTCATAATACATTCATTTTAAAGCTAAACAATCAAGTTTTTAACAACAACTTCTAAAATTGAATCTCATAAAATTTATAGTGTTGAATTTCTGGCGTCCCTCAAGGAAGTCATTTAGGTCCAATTTTATTTATAAATGACTTGGTTTCGATCATAAAAAAATCTTCCGTCCTTATTTATGCAAATAACATTAAGGCTCTTTAAAAGTATAAAATAAACTTCTGACCGTTAACTTTTGCAAGAAGATTTGTTAATATTTAAGGAAAGGTGCAATAAAAATCGTCTAGTTTTAAATGTTAACAAGTGTTAAACCATGAAATCTGACGGTAGATAATCTACAATAGGGGAAAAAATTCGCTAGCCTTCGAAAAATATTATATCTTTGCCTACACGTTTTAGACATGTTGCTAATTTTTCTTGTGTTGCTGGCATTTTGTGGTGGGTCATTAATAAGAATTGATGCTCCAAACTGATAATGAGTCAGCATATGTTGACAGAAATGGTGACCACTCAATTAATGCCATGTTTGTATGCGGCCCAAATTTGGAGTTTTTTTTTTAATGATTCTGCACGCTGGCCTGGATCCGTTCACGATGCTAGGATTTTTAAGGAATAGCTCATTAGCACGACTATGGAAAAATGGATGGAGGCCATTTCCAAATGCTATAATATTAGGAGACAGCGGTTATGGACGAAAAATAGGGCTGATAAAACCAGTTATTCCACACCAAGTTGAACAATCTGAAGCATTATTAAGATTTGTGAGGGCTCATAACATAAGAAAACGAAGAGGCTTGTAGAAAATGCATTGGGCATTCTGAAGGAAAAATTTCCTTGCCTTAACTATTTGAGATTGTCACCAGCAACTGTATGCAAGGTTATTTTGACTTGTACAGTACTGCATAACTTGAAAAATCGTTTAGGAAGTGAACATACACCATTTGAAATGATGGATGATGATAATGGTAAGTTAGAATACAATCAAATTATGTAAACTTGTACTGAACAAATGTAACTTATGGATTCTGAAGATATACTTGAAAAAGAAGATGTCACAACCAACGAAGTTAAAGTAAACGAACCTACATCGATTGATGTTTTTCGAACGATTTTAAAAGCTATAGGAAAGATTTTCAAAAAAAAAAAAAAAAACACATACAATTCAGAAAAATGCATGAAATCTTTATTTGAATTGATAGTACGGTCCATATAATTTAATGTTTAAAGATTATTTCATGCAAATGTTGACCTTGACTGTGCCTTAAATTGTCCATCCGCTTAGTCCAATTTTGGCATACTCTTTCCAACTTTTCGGCCGGTATCTCGCGAATAAATGCTTCAATGTTGTCTTCCAATGCGTTGAAGCGGGCTTGTCTGTATAGACATGAGCTTTAATATAGCCCCAAATCGCATGATCTAGGCGGCCAATTGACCGGTCCCGAACGTGAAATAAAATGTTCACCGAACTCGCCTCTCAATAAGTCCATTGTTGCTCGTGCTGTGTGGTTTGTGGCACCGTCTTGTTGAAACCATATGTAATGCAAGTTAAGCTCTTGCATTTTGGGCAAACAAAAGTTGGATATCATCTCACGGTAGCGCTCACCATTTACAGTTACGTTACGATTCGCATCATCTTTGAAGAAGTACGATCCAATGATGCCACCAGTCCATAAACCGCACCAAACTGTGACTTTTTGTGGATGCATTGGTAGCTCTTGCAATGCTTCTGGCTGATATTCACTCCAAAATCGATAATTCTGCTTATTTAAGTACCCATTGAGCCAAAAATGAGCTTCATCGCTGAACACAATTTTTCGGTAAAATATAATTCAATAATTTGCAAGCATTGTTCGTTTGTAAAGACGATTCATGGTTAAATTATAGACCAAACTGAAGATGTTTGACAGTGAAACAAAACTCGAAACGCGCTTCAGCTGTTTAAACCAGTGTTGCCAAAAAGATAATAGCTAAAAAATCACCCTTTATATCCAATTATTTAAGATAACATTCGCTCTCTAAAAATTTTAATTTTAATTACTTCCAAAATTGTGTTTCAATTTCATGTTTTGTGTTAACTGTTTGATTCCTACTTGGTTCTTCCAAACGATGTCTTTTTTTGGGCAGTGGATTTTCACAGCTCGCTTCCTCTAACACACATATTTTTGTTGCGGTTGTGTCGTCTCCAGATGGCTTGGGAATGGGAAGACCTTCAATAAAGGCTGAAGCTTTTCCAACTAAGTCCAGAATTATTTTATCACTTTTGTCCATTATGAATTTTTTTACTAACTCCTGACCCAGTTCTTTTTCTATTGGCTATTTTTTTCCTAGAATTTAGTATTAAAAATATTTGTGGTATGACTATTAATTGTTCTCTTTCTCCAAATCTGCCATATTGTTTCTCGAAAATACTTCCAATTTTATTTAGAGTCCATTGCGTTGAGAGATTTAAATCGGTCTGCAATTTCCTTAAATTTGTTAATTTTCTCTTCATGGGTCAAGGTATCGCTGAATTTTCCAAATAAATTGTTTTTATTTTCGAGTTAAATTTTAAGAACACTTATTTTTAGAGTATTATTCATTGTAATTTAAACTGCACTTGATTTGAGTACTAGAACTGAAATAATACTCTGGAACAAGTTGTAAACAACGTCAAAAATTAAATGAAAGAGAAAAACAGTTATTTCACTTTTTTCACTTTTTTCACTTTGGGGCGGGGGGAGGGCTCTTGCTGAGTGTGACAAGGTGGGACAAGGGGGGACAAGGGGGACGGGGGGTCTATAGTAACGTGACGTTCGCCATTCATTAAAACATTTTCAATTAGTATTTCTTTTGACTATTTTTGAAATAAATGAAGAAGAAGATGCTGTAATACCGATTAAAGATATTTCGGAGCATTTACAGAATCCTTGGACTTCTGATTAATAAAAATGTTTAACATGTTTAAATAATATTTTTTTATTCGTTTTAAAAGATATTTATTTCTTTATTTAAATTTTATTATAAAAACTAAACAAATATTTAAATTCTCAAAATTTGTGTAGTATAATTTGAAATTTATCATATTCAGGGGGGGGGGTTTCGTTTTTGTAACGAAATATTTCTAGGGGGGTCACAGAAAGCGTGACACAGCGTGACAATGGGGGGGGGGGAGGGGGTCAGAAAAAGCTAATTTTAGCGTGACGTATTTTATGAACGGCCCCTTTTCACTTTCTTATGTACGTTACAAAATGATTGTCAAAATATGAAAGTGACAAATTTGTCATTTGTCATTGTTGCGACGAAATTGTCATACTTTGACAATGACAAAATTTTCACGACAAAATTGTCGTTGTATTTAACTGACAATATTTTGTCACCTGTCAATACGTTATGCACTGAAAACTTGTCACATAAGTGTGACAAATTTGTAAAATTTTCACCTGTCAATGTTTATGAAATAGGGCCTAGATATGCAGAAATAATTTTTATCAAATTAAGTCCTTCCGATTGAGATCTAAAAAATGTAGTAAATCCTGTTTGGACCATTATATAAAGCTAATTTTTGTCAAAAACTCTTTGCTCTTTTAAATATCCATCAAGTTTTTAAAATTTACAACATTTCTGACCTTAATTATTTATAATCCTACTTTTTCCTTGAGAGAAATTAATTTTTCAAAAATATAAAAATGCGTATAAGAGTAATATCGAGAAGGATTATATGCTTCATAAGGTCCTTTGCCCTATGGGCATCAAACATATATGTAAGTGTAGAGTTCATGACTCGTTTTAAATTTCTATTGATTTTTCTTTTCCAATAAAACTGACAATGATGACCAGTTTCATTCCTGTTATCAGTTCTGTTGTTCTTAAAATCCTCTTGTAAAACCCTCGACTTCTACTCACACAAAAAAAAATGCAATTCTACAGAACCTAGAATTTATTGTTCTTTCGCAAACCATTTTCAAATATTTCACCCAGACATCCTGTACTCCTTTACATCTCTTCTTGTTTTTTCTAAAAGCGGATTTTCAAATTCAAATACCAAAACCCTGAAAAGAAAAAAACACATCTCAACTGAACCTTTGAACGTACTATATGCAGGTTGGGTATAAATTCTGTGTTTAGGGGGAATATCTGCTGAACATTTATGTATATAAGCAAACTGAAAAACTCAATGAACTTAGAAAGGATTTCGGGCATAGGGTTGAAGCTTGAAGGCTCCTACAGAAAAATCAATGTTTTGAAAATTCTCTGTATCTACCTATGTAAGTAACGGTTTCTAAGTGAATCTATCCTACGAAAGACTACAAACGAACAGACATCACCAGATGGCTCTAAAAACTTGAACTGCAACAATACTCGTAGTGTTGGTCTTGGCCAAAAACCTTATATGAATGTAGGGGTGAGGTAGTTTGTTATGTGATGACGATGAGCCACCCCAAGTTATATGAATATTCAACGAAGATGAAAAGCACACACAGCTTGCTACCTTATATTACAGTTGCCATAAATCTTCCAAACGACTTAATTTTGCGAAAGAAACATTTCAAAGTCATATATAAAACTTACTTAACTATGTATGCAGTATTAAAGCAAAACCAACAACAACAACAACAACACAAACTAGAAACTCACAACTGATAAGTCAATTTGAGAGTAGTATTAGAGTACTTCAGACATGCAACAGAACACCAACAGTTCTGCCCTAAAAGCTCGAGGAGTTTTGACATCGCAGAAAAAGAAAGAGAAAAACAGAAAAACTGAATTATGAAGCGCAATTTCTCACTTTACCAAAAACACCCCCAAGTTGGTTTTGCGCCCTATGCTATAGTAGCTAGGTCGAAAGGTATTCAGAAATTATTCGTGTTTTCAAGCTTCTAGCAATTTTTGGGAAGATAAGCTGCAGAACGAGGCGAGACTGTAATTAATTACACACCCGCCCTAAGGACATTATTCATGTACCAGGTACTTGCCTTCTTCACTAACTGATTCCTATTCCTAGTGTTACGGCGCATAAGGGTAATCAATGGACGACGGGAAAGGTGATTAATTCCTATGACGATGACATCTTAGAAAACGAATTTTCTGACATTAGGTTTTTTGTGTTTTTTTTCCCGTTATGCAACAATATGGTTGAGTCCTTGAGAGAGGGTGTTTTTTTTTTTTGTTGATGTTGGAATGTGTGTGAAATGAAGTAGAATACACAGTTTGTCCAAGCATTAAGTGACCAATGGTTTGTGAAATAATCTATTTTGAATTCAGAACGAACAAAAATAAAGAACAGAAACACAACATCTCTTAGATAAGTTTCTCATCATAAATTTCTTCTTTTTCTTGTCTGAATATTGTTGAGGTCCTTTTTTCCTGGCATTTTTGTGTTGCTATAGAATGTTATCATTTGTTGAAAAAAAAAGAAAACAAAAGCAAAATCGTACATCTATTGTTCTGATAGTTGACTGAGTATGTCTTTATCCTTTATCTCTCTAATGCAAGTTCAGTTCTTTTTTAGGGTTCATTGTTCTTTTCATTATGTTGTGGCGTGGGAGTGGAAGTAGGAGTTTTGTGTGCGTGGGACTGTCATTGTTTATTCTAGTTTTAGTCTTTTGGTGGTGGAAAATAAAATAATTTCATAAAAGGCTAATTTTTCTTCTTTTTCTTTTGTCAAAATGAGAGATAATAAGAATGTTAAACTTAATAGAAGTTTATTTATTTCTGATTTGCAGAAATTCTAATTAAGAGATATTACAAATAAAAAGATACATTGACAATATACCTTTAAGTTTTGTAATTGATATCTCGATATGCATTGATCAGCACTAATTAACATAAACCATTAAAAGTGTATTAGGAGATTTGTTAAAGAAATTCTGTCAACAAAAAAAGTGCGTGTACGCCTAAGTGCACCATTAATATAAAGATTGTGTTTTAGTGACGTTAGACGCTAAAAAGTTCATTTTCATAGACATATATTTTATACAGGGTGTCTGGCGGCAGATGTCTTCCGTCGAGTTGCACGCACTGTTCAAAAGGGCGCTGATTTCTCGACGAATGTTTTTTTTTTAGGTTCACTAGAGTTCGTGGATTGTTGTTGTAAACTCTCTCTTTAAGGTAGCCCCATAAACAAAAAGAGGCTGGGATGCGACCCACAAAAATTATTTCAAAATCTATTGTAGTTAACGAAATTTTTAGTCGAAAACCAATTTTTATCAATTTTAGTAGCATTTCCTAAAAGTTTTTATTTCTTATATAAACAAATACAAATTGAATGAATGGAATTAATTTGAAGTCAATATCTTCTATTATTCACGAGATATCGAGAACCGCACATACATTTTTTTCCAAATTTGCGTACTATTTTGTGTAGATTTTATTTTTGTTTGAAAAAAAAACCGACTGTTTGATTTTTATAAAAAAAACGGACTGTTGGATTTTTATAAAAAATTTACTGAATGTCGAAAACAATATTTATGTGAGATAAAATTAGTTTAAAGGCAATATTTTTAATTTTTGAGAAGATATTTGAGTCGAAATTAAATTTTTACCAAGTTTTAGTATTGTTTTTTTTTTTTTTTTTTTTTTACAAAAAACTGTCAATTCAATTTTTCTCAAAATTTTACCGAATGTTGAAAACAATATTTCTTATAAAATAAAATTAGTTTGAAGCCATAATCTCTCATTTGAAAACATATTTGAGTCGAAAATTACTTAACCCTCAATTTTTACAAAACTTTTAGTAATTTTTTGTTTAAGTTCTAATTTTTTGTAAAAAAAACTGTAAATTTAATTTTTCTAGAAATTTAATTGAATATTGAAAACAATATCTTGTATAAGATAAAATTAATTTGAAGCCAATATGCCAAATTTTTGAAAAGATATTTGAGTCGAAAATCAATTTTTACCATTTTTGAGTAAAATTTGTTTTTAGGTTTTAATTTTTTATAAAAAAAACTGCCAATTCGATTTTTCTCAAAAATTAACTAAATGTTGAAAACAATATTTTCAAAAGATGAAATTATAGTTTAAAGCCAATATCTCAATATTTTAAAAAGATATTTGAGTCAAAAATCAATTCTTACCAACTTTGAGTAATATTTTTTTTAGGTTTTTATTTTTTATAAAAAAAAAAACTGTCAATTCAATTTTTCTCAAATTTTAACCGAATGTTGAAAACAATATTTTTTTATAAGATAAAATTATTTGGAAGCCATAATCTCAAATTTTTGAAAAGATATTTGAGTCAAAAATCAATTTTTACCAATTTCTAGTCATTTTTTTTAGGTTTTTATTTTTTGTAAAAAAAACTGCCAATTCAATTTTTCTCAAAAATTAACCAGATGTTAAAAACGTTATTCTTTGTTGCACAGAATTATTTTGGAGATAAAATAATTTTGTGTTCGTAAAATTTTCTAGGTGACAAATATTTTTTTTCAGTTTTTTTTTGATTTATAAAAAAAACCTTTAATTGATTTTTTTTTTCCAAAAAACATATTTGTTTGGTTTCACGTTACAATATATAATATAAAATTTAATTCAAGTCTCTAGCGTTATTGGTTCGTGAGATATTTAGGGTTAACCAAAATTTTCACATCCTTTTTTTTGAATTGCTATGGTAAAAAAACACTCACGGACGTACGTAATGAAAATTAGCTTCTTCGCGGTGCGGCGCAACATGTCACAAGGTCACAAAGCTCGTGCCACTATTGATTAATAGAAGGAAACGCTTGGTAATCGCATAGTTTCAGGTTATGGACCCGTGAATTGACCTCCAAGATTGTCCGATTGAACACCGTTTGACTATTTTATGGTGGCTTATGCAAAGTCTACGCCACCGTTAAGTTCGAAACGGTTCACCACTTGGAGGTATTGAAGTTATTGTCGATATACGCCAAAAATGTTGGAAAAAGTTATCGAAAGTTGGACCTCCAGATAAGAATACGTCCGAGCCAGCCGGTTATATACCTGAACTCGTATTTAAAATATACTGGCAAAAGATTATCCTTCGACTAAAGTAAATTTGATGTCAATTAAAAAAAAAAATATTTTTGTTTTTATTTCAAGTTCTATTCCTCTAACAAAAAAACACCCTATGAAAGCCATTCTTCCTATCTGACATTCCAAAACTAAAACAATACTTTTTGTTTTGATTTACTAACAAAATTAATTTCTGTTTAATTTATTGCTGGCAGACGGTAAATGCCAGGCTTAACCGATTTAATTGATCATAAATTTATAATCATGTATTTAATCTCTTAAAAATATGACCCAACAAAAATCTAATCTAAATCTAATAATCTAAATATGTTTTAAGGTAAAAAGTTATTTATCTTAAGACCACCTAATATCCTCGATCTTTTAGACGTTTATAAAACTCAATGTCTGCACTTGATGATATAAAAATATCCTTTTATTACACAATTCACAAAGGTTTTTTGAAAAGGAATATTCAAACAGTTTTCTAACCAGCAAAAACCTCTTTCTACATAAAATTTTCAAAAAAAGAACAAAAACATTTGCGGTGCATTTGAAGTCTTCTTCTAGTGAAAGGTATATAAAATGTCTGCCTTTGCCATCCAATCGATTTTATTATAGCCTAAAGAAAACTATTCGAAAACTTTTTGTTGAATTACCTTGACCACTTGAATGTGGTTTTAAAAAACAAACAATTAAAAAAAAAAAAAAACAACCCCACACTGAAAATGTTATGAATATTTTTGGCATATCAAAAGGAAAACGAACTTCAATAAAAGAGTTCGTATATACTATATGAATGTATGAGAATAGTTTCTTAGCCGTAGGCAAAAGCAAATATTTTTGTAAACAGAAGCAATTCAAAAAAGAATTTCAAATTGCTTGAAAGTGACGAGTGCAAGTGAAGTGTAGTAGTGCAAGTCAGACAATTGATGGTTAAATGTTTTTAAGACCAAAAATGCAAATTATTCATGATAATATTTACATTTTTGTAACTCGATTTAAATAATATTAGCGTAGTTACAATGCAATAGAATCTATTGATTTTTGAAAATAAAATAAAGATTTGTATACAACAAATTATTGTATGAAATAAATCCGAATTCGGGTTCAAATATTCGGACAATTCGAATAATTTAATACAAACAAAATTGAAATCAAACATTATTCGGATTGTGTCAGAAACACAGAAGCTTATTCATAGGGATATACGACACTGTATGGACAGTTTGTATTTCTCCTTAATATTTAAAAGAATATCCGGATGTTATATTTTTTTAAATCTGAACTATCCGGATAGTACCGATTAAAAGATTAATCAAGGAACCAACTGCATAAAGTTCAAAACTATAATGTTTCAGTTTCATTATATCCAAATACAAATACTTTACTATCTTTCTAATGCAAATTGTTGTATTCATATTTATCCGGATATCCGAACATAATTTAATAATTCGCATACTACTTAAATTATAAGTTCAAATCCGCTTAATCGTATCATCAATTTTAGAAGTATTGCGTTAGGTATAAGAAGAAGGGATAAATAGAAAGTGGTATACCGACTTTTTAACAGACACACACAAAAGAACTAAGCGTTTTATTAACTTCCCATAGGAAGTTATTGTAATCGGTCCGTTTTGTCGAATTGAAAATTTTGACATTTCTCGACGTTTCAAGGTCCCTAGAGTAAAAAAAAAAATTGATTTTTAGAGAGATGTCTGTGCGTGCGTGTGTACGTACGTTCGCGACGTTTTTTTCGTCGTCCATAGCTCAAGAACCAGTAGAGATATTGACTGCAAACAAATTTTGTTATACAGATAATAATGCAGAAAGATGCAGAAAGGACTCTCAAAAAAATTGCGTGTGTGTTTTTTTTACCATATCAATTCAAAAAAAAAGGTGAACATTTTGGTTAATGCAAAATATCTCACGAACCAATAACGCTAGCGAGTTGAATTAAATTTTATATTATATATTATGACGTGATACCAAACTAGTATATTTTTGGAAAAAAAAATTCCAAATAACGGTTTTTTTATAGGTAAATCAAAAAAACTGAACAAGAAATATTTGTCACCTCGAAAAATGTACGAACCAAAAATGATTTTATCTCCAAAATAATTTTGTGCAACGAAGAATAACATTTTTAACAACTGGTAAAATTTTGAGAAAAATCGAATTGACAGTTTAAAAAAAAAATTAAAAACTTAAACAAAAAAATTAAAAACTTTAAAAAAAAAAAATTATTAAAAGTTGGTAAAAAATGAATTTCGGCTCAAATATATTTTCAAAAATTTGGATTATGGCTTCCAACTAATTTCATCTTATAAAAATATTGTTTTTAACATTTGGAAGAATTTTAAGAAAAATCGAATTCACAGCTTTTTTACAAAATATTAAAAACCTAAACAAAAGTTTGTAAAAATTGATTTTCGACTTAAATATAGGGTAAATTCACAAACGTCAAATTTTTCGGTAGTGATTAGACATCACTGCTTTTTTGCGATGCTGATCGTTGCTCGGCTGATTATGATGCGATGCTGATTGACAAAAAGTTTTACGTTTAAAAACAACTTTTGCTTTATGATGGATGTAATAGCAATAAAACTCTCATTGTAATTAAAATCTGGAGCCACACATTTTATCTCCTCTAAGACTTTTCTCCACAATACTGACTTTGAATTTCTGCCGACAATGAATTCACCTTCTTATTTTAATCTGGTTTCTATTAATAGTTTAATTTGTGCGCTGGTAAAATAATCTCTGAAATTAATTAAATTAATTAATTTATAAACAATTTAGAATTTGATTAAATACTTTTCATTGTCGTTTTCCGCTATTTTTGCTCCAAATCGCGTCCGCATCAACAACGTATCAAGAAAATTCGTGATGCCTTTTTTCTTTATATTTGCGCATCAGTTTATCAAACTTTGCAATAATGAACAATTGACATTTTAAGTGATGCCAATTATTTGCGTTTATGAACGTGCTAAAGGGATGATCGCAAATCATATCTGCAGTGATGCGTTTGTGAATTTACACATATTTTCAAGACTTTGAGATATTGGCTTTTAACTAATTTTATCTTTTAAAAAATATGGTTGTCAACATTCAGTAATATTTTGAGAAAAATCGAATTGACAGTTTTTTTTACAAACAATTGAAAACCTAAAAAAAAATTAACAAAAGTTGGTAAAAATTGATTTTCGGCTCAAATATCTCTTCAAAAATTACAAAAATTGGCTTCAAATTAATTTTGTCTCATAAAAAATATTTGTTTTCAACATTCGATAAAATTTTGAGAAAAATCGAATTGACAGTTTTTTTTTTACAAAAAATTAAAAACCTAAAAAAACATAGCTCAAAGTTGGTAAAAATTTATTTTCGACTCAAATATCTTTTCAAAAATTAAAAATATTGGCTTCAAACTTATTTTATCGCACAGAAAACATTGTTTTATACATTCATTATTTTTTTTTTATAAAAATCCAACAGTCCGTATTTTTCATACAAAAATAAAATCTACAAAAAATAGTACGCAAATTTGGTAAAAATCGATGTGCGGTTTTCGAAATCTCATGAACAATAGAAGATATTGATTTCAAATTAATTTCATTCATCCAATTTGTATTTGTTTCTATAAGAAAAACATTTTTTTAAGAAATGCTACTAAAATTGGTAAAAATTGGTTTTCGACTAAAAATCTCGTTAACAAAAATAGATTTTGAAATCAAACTATTTCATTATATGCAAAATATTGTTGGTAATTTTAAAATTTCTTAGAATGATTCAACTGACAACTTTTTTTAACAAAACACGAAAACGTACAAATCTTTTAAGCAAGACAAATCGACAGATAACATGGGAAGTTATCAGTGTGTTTTGCATCCCAGCCTCTTTTTTAGTGTAAACTTATTTTAAAATCACTTAAAAAGTAGTACTGTTTATTATTTAATTTAAGAATTTGAATTTATTTAATTGATTGAGGCTGTTTACATACTTATTAATTAAAAAGAAGACAAAATATTTAAAGAAACAAATGAAAAAATTAGAACTGCTAACTTATCCATTGTTTAGTTTCCAAGATTCAATGGACTTAAAACTGATTAAGTAAAAGTTTTGCTATAGAAGGGGAAGACTGTTGATTTAACAAGGTGAAGGCGTAGATGATTTTTCTTAGGTCAATGACGAGAAATGAAAAAAGGAGTCTTAGTCATTTATGCAACAGCATCACTTTTTTTCCCAAAAGTTCGACTTATTATAAGTTGCACATAATTTGCGTGAAGATGAATTAGAGAGTGTTTAACAACTTTTCTAAGCTCATTTACGTAAAGTGAGAAGAGAATTGGGCCAAGAATTCATGCCTGTGGCTCTCAATTCAAAACATTGAGAAATGTTTATTTTTTACTTTTTTCAACCACGTACTTTTGTACGATAGAATCAAATTACAGGACTCTAAAGAAAACACAAAGAAGTGTTAGAAGGTTCTTATTTCGTTAAAAGCAAAAAGTAGGCTGGATTTGAAGTTGCGCTTTGGCCTAAAACGAAACTGAAATGAAGTTAACACATTGTTAACCAATAGATATTTTTATATTCGGTTCATAGTGGTTTTTTCAAACACCTTCCAGAGAAACGGAAAGAAAGCAAAGGGTTGGAACTTTGTAGCAATATTTGATTTATTTCTTGGAACTGTAATAATTTTAACCTTCCCCATTTTTGGGTGTAGTTAAAACACTATTGAATACGTGAGCTTTAAAGCACAATATATGATAAATTAATGACTTAACGAACTTAGATTCCATTAGGTCGAGGCCAGTAGCATTCGATTTGATTGATAATATTGCCTCCACATGTTTTTCTGTGTTGTATTTTTATAAAGCTCAGCAAACAGTTAATACCTGTTGATTGCTCTTTAATAGGTGTTACAACTTTAAAAGATTGTGGCATTTTTGTTGACAGCATCACAATCTATGTTATCAGAAAACTTAGTACATCACTCCCCAATACCGACTTCTTGCAGGTTTTTCCATAACTTTTTACCAGAAACCAATGCATTCGTAGTAAAGCCTTTTTTGCTATTCTGATCAATACGACGACGCCTGGATTGTAAACGTTTACAATATATAAGAATTGTAGAAGAACTCCAAATTAAACCGCATAACTTTGCTGTGGCTGGCATCTTCTTTCAACATTAGAGCGTAGATGCCGCCATTATTTACAAGACTCTTCCAATAAGTTGTATAGACATTACTTAATATCGGGTGATTTTTTAAGAGCTTGAGAACTTTTTAAAAAAAAAAAACGCATAAAATTTGCAAAATCTCATCGATTCTTTATTTGATACGTTAGATTGGTCCATGACATTTACTTTTTGAAGATAATTTCATTTAAATGTTGACCGCGGCTGCGTCTTAGGTGGTACATTCGGAAAGTCCAATTTTGGGTAACTTTTTCGAGCATTTCGGCCGGAATAGCCCGAATTTCTTCGGAAATGTTGTCTTCCAAAGCTGGAATAGTTGCTGACTTATTTGTGAAGACTTTAGACTTGACGTAGCCCCACAAAAAATAGTCTAAAGGCGTCAAATCGCATGATCTTGGTGGCCAACTTACCGGTCCATTTCTTGAGATGAATTGTTCTCCGAAGTTTTCCCTCAAAATGGCCATAGAATCGTGAGCTGTGTGGCATGTAGCGCCATCTTGTTGAAACCACATGTCAACCAAGTTCAGTTCTTCCATTTTTGGCAACAAAAAGTTTGTTAGCATTGAACGATAGCGATCGCCATTCACCGTAACGTTGCGTCCAACAGCATCTTTGAAAAAATACGGTCCAATGATTCCACCAGCGTACAAACCACACCAAACAGTGCATTTTTCGGGATGCATGGGCAGTTCTTGAACGGCTTCTGGTTGCTCTTCACTCCAAATGCGGCAATTTTGCTTATTTACGTAGCCATTCAACCAGAAATGAGCCTCATCGCTGAACAAAATTTGTCGATAAAAAAGCGCGAAACACATTTCGAACCGAACACTGATTTTGGTAATAAAATTCAATGATTTGCAAGCGTTGCTCGTTAGTAAGTCTATTCATGATGAAATGTCAAAGCATACTGAGCATCTTTCTCTTTGACACCATGTCTGAAATCCCGCGTGATCTGTCAAATACTAATGCATGAAAATCCTAACCTCAAAAAAATCACCCATTAGTTTGCTCTTATATTTCCGAAAAAATTATAATATTGAATTTGAAGAGCCTTTAAAAATGCAACAAAGAAATCCTCAATATCTTCCAACTTTTGGGGTTTTGAGTTTGTTTTGCACTTTACGAATGAGTGGTCACAGGATTCATATCGACAAAACTGTAGCGCCAAAACCAGCCTTCACGTTCTGTTTAAAATACGTCCCAGTTCTAATAAAAACTATGTTTTTATCCTTCCTTCCTTTCATTCTTCCATCCACCAAAATTTTTGCCAGGATCAACTTAAAAACGCCATTTGCTTTCTAAGGTTAATTTAAAATGATATACTTTTGTGTAGAATCCTCATTGGAGCGCATAAATACAGGAAACTTAAAAAATATTCGTCGAGGACGAATACGTACATATTTTGATTGCAGCACTCAAACCTAGAACTCATGAATAGAGGAAGGGCATTATAATATCAAGAATAAGATAAAATATATAGTCGTAGCTAAATTATAGATTTCCAGATAGATAGATATTTCTTTAAAAGAAAAAAAAAAAAAAACATTCTAGAAAGCTATATAAGGTGGGAGGACGATGTCGACGAACGCTTTGAATCTACTTACGACAGCTATGGATTTTTGTGTTTGCTTGGTACATTTTGTTGTTTTTTCGTCTTTATTGTGCATGCCTTGATGCCGTAGGCAAGTCAGCTTAATGAATGTGCAATTTAAGTTGGAATTTCAAGTGCTTTGTTTTGTTCTTATTTTTATATAGATAGATAGGTACTATCCTACGTAATATTTTTCATTCATAAAACGAAGAAGAAGACATTATCCTTGGGGTAGTGTCTTCCGCATCGTTAAAATTGCTGTAATTGCATGGATTCTAACTTAAGGACAACAAAACAACAAAATGGAAGAAAAAATTTATTATTTGTTAAATATTTATTCAAAGTTGACTTTTTGTTTCTGTTTTTTTTTTTTTCTTTTATGTGCGAAACAAGTGAACTATATGAGTGAGTAAAATGTCATCTTAATTTTGTAAATATAAGCAATTTGTTATTTTGTATGCAAATTGTGATAGGTACCTAGGAAATTATATAAAATTGTTATTTTATTTACAAGATGACAGCAGTTGATTATGTTTGAGTCAAAATAGAGAAAAAAAATTAAGTTATTGTAATAGGTCCGTTTTGTCGAATTGAAAACTCTGAATTTTTCGACGACAGAACGTTGGAAGCATATATTTGTGTGAGTTCTTTCGTTCTCTGCGTTTTGAACTTGTAGAGATATCGATAATTAAATTTATAAATGGCAACATCGAGATACGTAAAAAGACCTTTCAGAAAATAAACCTGTACAGGTATACACATAGATATTAATTTTAAAAGTATTGTATTCCGTAAAAAAATTGCATCTCGAGATTTTAATCAAACATGACATAACGATGTCCTCGCCCCTATAACCTTAACCTCTGGGTCGATTAAGATTAAACATAGAAATTAAGGTATTAAGTATTCCACTTGTAAAAAAGTTTGAACTCGAAATTTTTATCAAACGAAAAAAGTAGGTGTTTTGGTCAAAAATCTAAAATTTGAATTTTTTCAAAAAGGAACCAATAGATTTTTTTTTTAATTTTCTCTAAATTTCTCAAAAATGTTAACATTGTTTTTGGGTCAATAAAAAATTAGTATTTTATTCTTCAAAATTCGATATCTCAAGATTGATCATAATTTTGTTACGAAAATCAAATGTAAGGGTGGTTAAATTTTAAGGGCCGATGTTGAATGTGAACCACACCATAACGTCAAGTTTTTTTTCTGCATTTCATTTGACATTTCTTAGTTCCAGACTAACACTATTTAAACCTTCGAAAGGTAAACAATCAAGCAACGCGTTAAAGCTATTCAGGCTTATTTTGAAAATGGGAGTTCAAATCAAAATGCATACTTGTATCGTGTACTTCGTGATTTGTTTGTCAAATTAAACGTCTAAATGTCAGTACAATCGAAAAAATCGTGGAAAAAATTGAGCAAACCGAGTCTGTATGAGATGGTAAAACATCAGTGCATGCTCGTACAGCTCGTAATGCTGAAAATATTGTTGCAGTTAACGATAGTGTGGCTGAAGAGCCGTTCACTTCAACACGTCTTCGTGCCCCACAATTGCACCTCTCACGCTCTTCGTTGATGAGCATTTTGCATAAAGACTTGCATATACACGCTTACAAGATGCAATTGACTCAAGAACTAAAGCCTCTTGACAATTTCAAGCGTCGTCAATATCTAGATTGGTGGTAAGAAATGGCAACATTGGGTAATCAATTTTCGAAGAAAATCATCTTCAGTGGTGAGGCACATTTTCACCTCAGTGGATTCGTCAATAAGCTTAATTGCCACATTTTGGCATGACAATGAATAATGTTCTAAGAGTGATTGTCGAAAAATCAATGCACCCACAAAGACTGACTGTTTGCTACGGTTGTTTAAACGCTGGCGGCAACATTGGGCTGTATTTTTTTCAAAATAAGGGCGGTCAAGCAGTTACTGCGAATGGTGTTCGCTATTGTGAGATGATAACAAACTTTTAATAACCCGAATTGGAGGATATGGATGTGGAAGGTATGTGGTTTCCACAGGACGATTTAACAGCTAACGAAACAATATCTCTTTTGCGAGACACATTTAATTATGATACATAAAAATAAATAAATTGGGTAGCGCAACAGTCCGTTGAGAACTAGGGCCTAGTGACTTACAACTCTCAACCATTCCTGTGTGCTAGTACTATTGTCAAGGATGTAGGGGACCTACAGTTTTTCAAGCCGAATCCGAACGGCCAATTTGAGAAAGCACTTTTCATGACAAGAATTACTCTTGGAGAATTTGTCAATTTCTCGCAAGAGGTAGTACCCGTGAAAAAACTTTAGATGGCATAGGCAAGGATCGAACCAATAACATCTGGCATGACAGTCCAACGCACTAACCATCATGCCACGGGTACTTAATTATTATGATACAGCGTCATCAAAAATTTGGGCCATCGGATGAAAACTGAAACTTTATACAACAAAATTAATTAAAAAAAAACGACCTAACGATTCGAAAAAAAATTTAATAAATCAAGGGTTTTTTGATTAAAGAAAAACCTATTTTACAGGTAAATTTTAAATATAACTACTATAAACAGAGTCTTTAATTACATGCGCAAGTTCATGCGACCCAGTCGTGCACTTTATTAACATATGTTAAATAGTTTATAGTTTTTTTTTTTACAAAAAATTAAACCTATTAAAATTGGTAGGAATTGTTGTGACAAGAATTGAAGAAGTAATTTCATTTTGTACAAAATACTGTCGAAATTTTTATTTTTTTTAGGGTAATTTTGAACCACTTTCGAGCATTTCGGATGGTATTTCGGACACGTTCGTAATTGTTACGAACTCTCTACTGCCTTGTTGAAAGAGGGTACTTTCAAAAGGGGCGGAATGTTGAAGCACAAGCAGTTCATCAACCTATTATTGAATTTTATTAAAATCACTTTTTGAATTCACTTATAATCTATATTTAAATTAACTTTTAACTTTAAACTTAATTTATTTTTAATTTGATATTTTGAATACTTAAACTTTAACTTGAATTAAAACTTAAAACCTAAATTTGAATAAAAATTCTAAAATGTAAATAAAAAATCATTGCGATTATAGCTTAAAATGTCAAGATCCTAAACTCGTACTAAAATTCTTAACTTTTCAAATTTGCCGCCACTAAAAATCATCGGCCATCTTTTATTGTAACAAAATGTACTAAAATTAAAAAAACAAGAAAGAAGAAAATAAAAGAAGGATCTGGCATTCAAGCACAGACCACCGTCGGATAAAGTTTCTTTAAATTCGTTTTGTGTATTTTTTACTCCGCTCCACCGTCGTCGTCGCTCTCTTTTTTTTAAAATAAGTGAGTATAAAATAATAGAAATATCTATTTAAATAACTATCTGTAAAGATTTCCTAATCAGACATTCGCTATTAAAATCTAAGCAGAGCGAGTAAAAAAAGCTTTGTTCGTGCAGTCGGATCAGTACCGTTACCACTCTAACTCGAATTTCTTTACAATTTCATCGATTGTTTAAATAGTATTATAAAAACTAGCATAAATTACAGCAAGTTTTTAATCGTAAATTGATTTAAGTTTCGACAAGAAATGTTAACAATTTTTGAAGAATGTTTTGTTAACCTTCATACGTAAATAGTTTTTAAAAACCAGTTTCAAAAAAAATTTAAAATAATCAAAACAACTTTTTGTTACTGTTTGCAAAAGTTACAATTCATAAGTTTTCGACAAAGAAAACATGCAATTTCGTTTAATCATTGAACATTTCAATTTTGTCTTTTTTTTCAAAGTTCTTTTTCAAAAGCAATCGCTCTACAAAAACAAAACAAAAATCATCTTCAAGAAATTCATTTGTGTATATTTTATTATTGAAACCACGAACTCTTTAGATCTGAAGTATGTATTTGAAAACGAAAATTTCTTTTTTCGTCTAAAAATCATCTTCTCCAATTTTTTTGTTTAACAGAATATTGAATTCTATTTTCGATACTTTGCGAATGTATGATTAAAGAGCTTTTCCTCTACACCTCATACATACATATATCCTAAATTAAATAAAAACCCTAAATCAAATCCTAGAAAAAGTTAAAGGAAAAAAGAAAAGAAAAATAACATGAAATATCACTTTAAAAAACACTTTGTTAACAAGTCACCATGAATATCATCGCATATCTGACAAAACGAAGCAGAAAAAGAAAAGAAATTCTATTCTCGTATTCCTCGTGACAAAGCGCATATCCAAAAGATTCCTTCGGAGTACCGACTCTTTCCTTCTTTTTTTTTTGTTGGTTTGAATTCTATCCAATATCCTCTTTAACAAATAATTCTATACTTGCTCATTGAAGCCTGTTTAAGTTCTGTTCTCAAGACTCGAGAAAAAAAAAACCTCCACTCGTTTTCCATTCATCAGCATCTCACAATCGTCCTTGCAATATACCTTCCTATCCTATAACTACATTCATACACAGAGACATAGAGACATTCTCAGAAGAAACATAAAACTAAAGGAGACTTGAATGTAAACGTGTATAGTGGGTGTCTCATCATAGAACTTTTCTTTCAACGCCAATATCAGACGACAATAAATCAACAAAAAGAAGCCAGGAAGTTGTTTGATATATCAAAACCAAACACAAGCAAAATAGTCCTTACAGTTCTAGGAAGGTAAAATACATAAGAATAAGGTTGAACAAAAATCATAACAACTTTTGAAATGGAAAATTTTCTTTATTCCTTTCTCAAAAGAGTTCAGGAAAAATAAATAAAATCAACTGTAACGCCATCGCCACCACACCGCCATGCCACCGCGCCGAGGCGCAATAGAGGAGAAAACCGCCTTCTTTAAAGTAACAAACGTGATAAATGGATTCAATAAACTTGCGGTACAGTTAGAGTGCAAGCCCCGCAGCGTGACAAAAAGTCTTTAAGTATGAATGTATATAAATATTGTACGAGTCGGTATAAGCTTTAGCAAGGATATCTATGTCTCTCTATAAAGGTATATTCTATGGAGGAAGGAAAATTAAAGGTTAAAATCCGGAATCTAATTTCACAAAAGGCTAACAAAATCTGCTGATGCAATTCAAAGGCAACTCGTAGTACCTGCATATAAATATCTAAAGTCAAGACTGTGCGAAACAAACGAGTATAAAAGGTAAAATGCGAAAGCATTCAATTTTCCATCAGGCGCAAGGAAAGGCAAGGCAAGGCAAAGCAAAGTCAGTCGAATAGTGTGCTGTGCAGCAAAAAGGATGTACCTAGTTATATTTTGTAAAAAAGGATCGAATGGAAATTATTTTCCAACTCTTTTCTTTCTTTTTTGTGGTCTTTTATGGAGAAAGATAGCAGACTTCAATTCTATAGTGCACCGCGACAATCCTTCTATTTTGTCTCTCGAGGGAGCTCATACTCTTGTCTTTGTTGTTTTTCGACAATTGGTAGCGAAGATTCGGATCGGATCTATAAAAGAAAGATATGAAATCTCAATGCAACGTAGTAGGAAAAGAATAAAAGTAAAACCACCAAAGGCTCATAGACCGACCGACCCACAGTCTCGCTGCACATACGTTTGTTGAAGTTTCTTTTTGAAGTTCAAGGATATCTCGTATGGGTTATGTCTTGATGTTGAACGCGTGTGTCCTTGGATCCTTTGGATGGAGCGGTAGAATCATGAATTTTAAATTTTGATGGCTTTTTGAAAAAAAAGGCTATAAAAACAACGAGAGTTATGTAAGTGTATACCAGCTGTATTATAACTTCATTATTTCATATATCTCTGCGGAAGGTGATGGCATGTAGAGCGGGCGTTGGAAAGTGCGAAAGAGCTGATTTGTATATATTTATACACAATGCAGTATTTAAGTATGTTTATCGATGATATACAATTTGGAAGAAATTGCGTCATACATATCGTTCGTAAGTCACATAAAACGGTAATTTAAATTAATGGAAAAGAAAAATATTGAAATTCATTTGTTTGCCTTCGGATATCATATTATATAACATGAGACTTTTGGAATGTCGAAGGATACATTTTTGTAGCGTATATTTAGAGGGTGCCTCAGAAGAAGTAAAAGATTTGAATTTGTAATTATTTATGTAGTATAAGCAAAGTTTGATAGGCATTCGACATATATGTATATTATAAATCACTCTAGGAGTCATTTCATTGATGACTGAAATTTTAGACTAAAATACTAAAGAAGCTCTTTTTAAAATGTTATCATACAAATATCCACGGCTAAGACGAAGACTATGAAGAGTACCAGATTTCAATTTGAAACAGAAAACTTTTATATCTCGCTTTCAAGGCTAAAACTAACACTTTTCATGATTTTGATTAGCCGAAGACCAACACTATGCAAAGCTTTAGGCGAAAACTAACCTATTTTGCTTTTCTAGGGGAAAACTAACAACTTTCGAAATGATATATAATTCCCTTGATTTTTCTTTAAGGTAAAAAATATACGAAATATGTTAGTTTTCGTTTAGAAATGCTCAATATGTTAATATGTTTAATATGAGCAATGTTAGTTTTCGCCTTGAAAGCGAGATCTGTTAGTCTTCGTCTCACCAGTCGATTTTCTAAATAGAAAAGTCAAACCAATTTCAAGCTAAGGACCACTTTTTTTTTGTAAGCCCTGAAGTCACTTGAAATTGATTCTAATTTATCATCAGAATTCTTAGTTTGGTGATTTGATGTAAAAACCTTGAATTTTAAGCTTTTGTAAAAAAAATTACATAATACACTTCTCTTAAGTATTCGAATTTTCATAACCACTCGGCAAGAAGGACAAGACACAGACATTTATAACATCGATAGTAGTGAGTTGAACAAACAATTCTTAACCTTGCCAGGTACGTCCTCGCTTAATCATAATGCTGTAATAAATGAAGATCATATCTCTGATACTGTGTAAGTTTGAATTTTCTGGGATAAATTGTACTGACGTTGTTGAAAGTTTTATGTTGGTGAAATCGAATGCGGTTGGAGTTGATGGTGTAGACTCCGTATTTATTCGAGCTTTACTTCCCTTGATTTTGCCTTACGTCACACACGTGTTTAACACTGTATTAACAAGTGGCATCTTTCCCAAGCTTTGGAAGTTAGCAAAAATAGTTCCTGTACCAAAAAATTCCAATGGCAAAGAGTTTCGTCCAATTTCTCTACTTCCCTTTCTCTCCAAGGTCTTGGAAAGGATTATGCAAAAGCAAATAAATATACATCTTAGTGGATCCAATTTACTGACACGACACCTTTTCAGTCTGGTTTTCGTCGTAAGCATAGCTGTACGACAGCACTAATCACGTTGAATGAAGACCTAAGGCAAGCTATTGATGACGATAAGGTGAGTTTTTTGGTTCTACTGGATTTTTCAAAAGCTTTTGACACAATTGACCACTCTATTCTTATACGTAAGCTAAAACATAATTTTAATTTTTCGTCTTCTGAAACAACTCTGGTACTTTCATATCTAAGTGATAGAAAGCAGGCTGTATCCGTCTCCAATATGCTCTCTCCATTTTTGCCAGTCTTGAAAGGTGTTCCACAAGGTTCGATTTTGGGCCCAATTCTTTTTTCACTTTATATAAATGAACTGCCATCTATTTTGAAGTTCTCCCTCACACACATTTATGCTGATGATGTGCAACTTTATTTGAGTAGTTCGCTTGGTCTTATTGAAAATTGCATCAATAACATAAACCAGGACCTTCAAAGCATTCACACATGGTCCCTGCAAAATGGCCTGTTCTTAAAACCGACCAAAACTAAAAGCTTAGTTATTTCTAAACGGTCTCTGGATCTCTCTTTTTTCCCTCGATTAATGCTTGATAATGCCACTATTGAATTTGTAGAGACAGCTAAGAATCTTGGAGTAGTTTTTAACAGGTCGTTAACATGGAAAAATCACATTAATACTACTGTTGGTAAGGTACATATATGGAGCTCTTAGAATTCTTCAAAATTCCCAACACATAACGCTTATAAATACTAGAAAGATGCTAGCAAAAACATTGATCATCCCTATACTCACGCATGGTTGTGAAATCTATTGTAACTGTGATGCTGAGAGTAGACGAAAACTTACAGTTGCGTTCAACAACACAATAAGATACGTATATTGTCTAAAAAGGTATGACCACATCTCTGGCTTTGCTAACTTTTTAAACAATATGCAGTTCAAGCATTTTCTTCACTACCGAACCCTTCTTCTTCTTTTTAACCTTATGCAGACGCGTCAACCACAGTACCTTTTTTATAGATTACAATTCCCAATTTCAAATAGACCAAATAGTAAATACACTTATAATCCCACGACATTCATGCCTTTCATCCGAGCGACAATTCTTTGTCAACGCCATTCGCCTTTGGAACTCCTTGCCAAGAGATATAAGAAGACTTGAAGACTTGAAGCTCTCACCGAGTTAAAGTCTGTAGACGATTTTACTTTCTTAAAACAACTAAAATTATTAAATTTTCGTGTAGAAACTTTGGGTAATTTTTTGAATATGGCCTTAAAATCAATGTGTCACACATTATTTTCGGAAATATTTGTGGTTAAAGACTAAAGGGTGTTTTTTTCATTCAAAATAAAAGAATCACTGAGCAAAAAATTAGCAGTACAACAAAAACGAATAAAATTAAGAAAAATCGACTTAATTTTTTTGAAAGGTGCTTGTTTTTGTAATTATAGATTTTGAAAGGAAACATTAAAGACTTTAAAATAAATTTTAGCTTTTGATCTTTATAATATAAATAAATTTGATAACTACGGCCAAGTTTCACCCATTTCTGTGTGCGAGTAATGTAGTCAGGGATAGAGGGGACCTACAGTTTTAATCCGAATTCGAACGACTAAATTGGAAAGGCACAGTGCCTTTCATGACATGATTTGTTAATTTCTCGCAAGAGGCAGTACAGATGAAAAAAAAATTAATATGGCACAAACAGGGATTGGACCCAAGACTTGTGGCATGACACTTCTACTCACTAACTATTACGCCTCGGGTACTACTTTTTCACTTTAGTTACTTTAAAATTCAAAAACTGATATATTTGTTATTTGATGTACGAAAAATTTCAAATATTTTTATATTATCATAACATTGTTCGTAACGTTTTATGTTCTCAAATTGTTTCAGTTTTTCACCTAAATGTTTTTTTGACTTCAACTTCAACAACAACTTCTTTTAACTTCAACAATTTTGACGTTTTTAAGTTAAGTTGGTGTTTAAATCTTTGAAGTTTTATAAATGAGTTTCAATTATCGAATTAGGAACGAAAAAAATACCTGAAAGAGGCAATAGAAACACTGTCTTTTAAATTATGGAATCATTTAACATTAACAGCTATGTAGGTTCTACATTTCACTTTTACTCTCAAATGAGAATGAAATTGATTCAAAATATAAACTGTGGTTCTGAAATTCACTTTTATCGATATCGATTTCATTTTTTTTAACATAAAATGAAGTGAATTTCCATGTTGAACATTTTGATATTTGCGATTTTGAAGTGAATTGAATTCGACTAGAGTAAGTTAATGTGATTTGAACTCGACAGGAGGAAATTGTTAAAAAACAGTAGTATTTTCACTTAAGGAAAATAAACCTAACTTTTTTTTATGTAATGCACTTGGTTCGTGAGAAGTTTCAGCTTTTAATTTTTAGTTGAGAGAACGGACAAAGCCTTTATAATGATTTTTCAGCACCCCAAATGTCGTTTCCATAACATTTTGAGTAAAACAATGTTGTTTTAATTCAATATTCTGTTAAAGAAAAAGTAAATTCAAGAAGATGATTCTTAGACGAAAAACCAAATTTTCGTCTTCAAATACTTCATCTCTAAAGAGTTCGTGGTTTGCATACAAAAATATACACAAACGAATTTCTTAAAGATGATTTTTGTTTTGTTTTTGTAGAGCGATTGCTTTTGAAAAAGAACTTTGAAAAAAAAAGACAAAGTTGAAATGTTCAAAGATTAAACGAAATTGCATGTTTTCTTTGTCGAAAACTTATGAATTGTAACTTACGCCAAATGTCTTTTCCATAACATTTGGAGTAAAACAATGTTGTTTTAAAACTGACACAATTAAAAACTAAGCCTCCAGAGTTTTTCCAATATTAAACTATACTATCTGAAACTTCTTATCGCAAGGAACTGCAAACCTATAGGTAGCTGATATATAAATCAACACAATGCAAATTAAAACCACTAATGTTTTATATTTACATTATTGAAAAGCACAGAACAAATAAAAACATGAGAATTAATACAAACTATAACATTCAACTGAATGACTTATTCACTGATGTGATACATGTGTCAGCTGATTTAATTTCACTTGAAATGATTTCAAAAAGTATTCGAAGATATGAAATCGATCGAAAGGTAGAACTCTAAAAACAATTTCACTCGATTTTCAATTTAGATTTCGATTTCATTTCACTCGAATTTGGGAACCTAGCTGTAAATTTAACATGAATATGAACTTCAAACGTAATAAAATTAATATTACTCAAGTTATGGACAAGAAGCCGACTGAAATGTTCAAGAAAGTGGTTAAAAATTAGCTGAAAAGAATTGCGTTCTTTGGAACACTATTGTTTTTCTCACTAAATGGTAAAGACAAAACTTATTTTAGAACAAATATGGTTAGCATTAAAAAAGGTTATAGTAAGCCAACTGTTTTTGTTTTTTAAATTATTAAAGGGGAACAATTCTGTCATATATTATTTTAGCAACACCTTAACCGTTTCTGGAGCGCACGCAATGGAAGCTCTCAAAAGGGAAAAAAATCCCGATTTTAAAACATTCGTTATTGATGCTTCCCTCGTATTAGTCTTAGCTTGATGTTAAATAGCCTAAAGCCTTTCTCAATAAATTAGCTATCTAACACTGATAGAATTTTTAAAATCGGACCAGTAATTCCTGAGAGTATAGCGTTCAAACAAACAAGCAAACAAACAAGCAAACAATCAAGCTTTTTAGCTTTATAATTTTAATGTAGATACAATTTTCATCAATAATTCATTTTTGGATTATGTTTCGACAATTAAATTAGACAGGCTGCAAACGTGTATATAGAACAATTTTCAGGACTTGAAAATCACAACAAAAAATACACTAAAATCCTTTTTTCAGACATCCATATCAAGAACAAACGTAAGCTTTGCAACAAACATTACAAAAATTCATATCTTCTAGGTAAATTCTTTATGATCTGGTCATTGCTATCAAATTATCCTCAAACTACAGGATAAACACATTTCATTATGCTAATGAAATATCTACCATTTTTGTGAATCCTTTACATAAAAATAACTCATCACACAAAAAAATGTCCTGACCTCTCAAAAAAGAGAACACAAAAATGAAATATCAACTACATATACAAGTTGAACATTGTTTTTTTTTAGTATCATTCGTATTTACTCGCCCTAAATTGTCGGCGCAAGGACTCCTTAAATGTTTCCGATGATAAAGAAAAACAACAAAAAAAGGACATACCCGTTTAAGCACTTTGAGATTGTGTATCTTTATTTCGAATTTACTTGACCGTTGTCACACCATAATCAAAATACTTTGGGTTTTTCTTTTTTATTTTTATACGAGTATTATCAAAGTTGAGACGTATATATACTACACAAATAAAAGGACAACGAATCCTTTTTATTTTTTTACATTGGTGTGGTATTTCTTTGTATCTGAATGAGGCAACAAATTTTGTGTTTTAATCAAACAAAGGGTTTCACAGAGATTACAAATTTTTCTCCGGAAATGAAGAAAGTAAACTTTTATAGGGTTCGTATATAGGGGTATCGTAACACTTAACAAATTTCAAGGATATCTCTCTCTCTCTCTCTCTATCTTCCTTCCTCACCTCAAAAACTACTATGTAAATTTAATGTTTTCATACATAAAAACACATCCCATATAGCAATAAATAGAGTTGTTCACCTGGCTGACAGCAAGGAACATGAAAGTGTGGCAATGGATACTACTTTAAGCAACCACAAAGTTGCACTTAAGGGTTACTATTATGCATGTTACCAGACAGAAAATTGGGAGTGGCTTTTTGGTTATAAAAAGATAGCAAGGGTTGGGAGCATCATCAATAACTTTCTACATTGCTTCCGGCACGGCAGCGGTGGTAGTTCTATAATATTGTTCTGCACTTTTAGTGATGCTTCCTATTTTATATTATCGCACTTTATACCTTTTATGAAAATAGCTCTTAAAAATTTAAATTGTTACATCTATACCATCACAACATCTATCCTTATTTGTTTGCTTTTTAAAATTTTAAGTGGATCATCATCGCTATATAAAAACATACATATATATGTACCTATACAATATTAGAAAGTACACAAATAAAATTATAAAAAGGAGTACCTAGGTAGACGTATGTATGTATGTATATCTAACAAGTCTTTTTATATTGAAATACATAAACGTTATGAGTTGGGTAAATACATTCATAAATTACCCATAAGCTTGGGGGTTCATTTTGAATGTTATTATGATGATGATCAGGGCTGGTTTGTTCCAAGAAACGAACAGAGCAAATGATAAGGGCGTAATTTTAGTTTTGGGGCTCCAAGCATTTTAGACCGGGTTTTCTAATAAATCGATCCCACATTTTTCGCCTTGAAAATATTTTGCTTCTCCATAAAGCTAAGTTTTTCGTTTAAAAAAACGTTTAACTTTCATTTGAACGAACATAACCTTTTTGTATATATTTAAAATTTTGAAAGTAGCGCCCTCTATATAGAACTTCATTTGTTTGGGGCGTCAAATTCACAAGGACTGCTCCTTTTGTTCACATTGATACATTGATGTCTTTCAAAAATCCTTCTATTTAAGCTTGTTGCTTCATTTTACTCTCGCAAAACTTGTTGCTCTCAGCTGTATTACAAAATTTATATGATGTCTTTCAAAAATCCTTCTATTTAAGCTTGTTGCTTCATTTTACTCTCGCAAAACTTGTTGCTCTCAGCTGTATTACAAAATTTATATGATTTTAAAAACAAGCCACAAAAATTCGTCCTGTTTTTCTTTTGTTTCTTTTTTTTTTTTGTATATTTTCAATCCTTTACGTTATAAATATAAACACACAACTTTTAAGTGAGCATTTTATATTATTCTTGGGATCGTTCAAGGATAATATTTTTCTTTTAAGGATAATTACAAAATATTTATAAAAACACAACTTTCGTGCCTCATGGCAATATTTTTAAGAAAATTCAATACACATGCACTGTCCTAAGTCTTAGGTCCTGGTTTCTCTTTGCTTGACACACCATACAATTCTTCCTAACCTCAAGACTTATTTGTTCTGATTTATGTTATTTTAAAGAAGGTTTTCAAAATGTATACAACAGTACTCGTAAAAAAACATACTTTATAACCTTAAACCCATAACAAAGGGAAAAATGATAGTTACTACGGCGGCGATGGGGCTGCGCAGTTTTGTAAATTTATTGTGTGCACGGGATATTGTCCTTAGGGAGTAACGAGGAGTAGCAAGGAAGGATATTGGTAGCGGTAGTAGTACATAATGGATTTTTACCTTTGTATATTTCTTTTTGTCTTTAAGGGCTAATGTTTTTGTTTTTAAGATTAAAATCATGAAGGTGTGTTACTTTATTTTTCATTTGCCTCCATATAACACACACACAAGGTAGATTTTTAATAAAAGGCGCAAGAAAATACATTAAAATAGTTGAATTTAAGGTGTGATCTTTTAAAGATTGGTTGCATGCAACGATTAATCAACAAAATGTGTTGCAAAATGATTCAGCACGGTAGGTAAGGTACTTAATGAGAACGAAAAAAAAAAAAAACATTCTCTTCAAAACATTAATTTAGAATTACTTTTTTTTTTAAGTTCGAGAGGAACGATGGAAAAAATATAGGTATAAATTTAGTTGAAGCAAATCTAATGGTAAATTGAAAATTAATTGATTTCAGGGAGGAGAGTTTAAGTGAACAATTTTTGTATTCAGCAAATAAAAAGTAAAAAAGCTTTGAGTGCACTGTTTCCTTTTTCTTTTTCAATTTTTGTGTTGTAAATCCATTTATCTTCATAAAGATGGCTTACATTTTATACAAAAAATGAGATAAAAATATATATATCCAACTCATATTATAATTGATGTTTTCTATAAAAATAAAAATTGGCCACTAACGAGATATTAATCTTAATCCCATTTTATGTGAATATAATTCATAAAACTTTTTCCATCTAGAATCATTAGTTAAAAATAAACCAAAGTTTTGACGGTTTTGATTTTAATTTGTTTTTTTATACTTTAAAGAACGAGGTAAGTGTTAAAAGAGGTCGTTAATCCTCACAGTGTCATCAGATAAACATTTAAAATTCACCATCCAGAAAATCATAGAAAAAAGTTTAACTAAGTCGAATCAGATAGGATTATCCATTCGAAGTTTATTTCGATTAAAATACGAAATATGAGCATTTTCATCACCGATAAAGAGAGATAAATTAAAAAAACCAGGGAGACTGGTTTCTAAAGCAACAAGAATACCATTTTAGTGACTTTCCAAATAAAATATTGAAAGAAGCTGGGATGTGACCCACACTGATAACTTCCCATCCCGTCTGTCGATTTGTTTTTTGCTTTGTTCCCCTAATACTTGAATCGAAAAGCATTTCTTATCAGTTTTTCTAAAAGAATAACTAAAAATTAATAATATTTGAATTCAAGATCTATTTTTAATAACGAGATCTTTAGTCAAAAACTAATTTTAGTAGCATTTCTTTACAATTTTTGTTCCTTATATAAACAACTAGCGGCCCGTCCCGGCTTCGCACGAGTTGACATAAATAGGTACAGATATTTAAGTTATAGGCATGCTAATTAAAACGACCATTAATCACTAAATTAGAAAACATTTTTTTGTCCTATTATTAATACTCTTCGCAGCGTATGCGATAAAAGACATTTTATGGCAAATTTTTTTACACCTTCGGTTGGTTTTAATAGGATATTCCAAAGATTTCTATAGTTATCTAGTACTAAATATAGCCTATGTTACTCAGTGATAATGTAGCTTTCTAATGAAAAAAGAATTATTAAAATCGGTCCAGTACTTTTTGAGTTTATTCGTTACATACAAAAATACAAATCTTTCCTCTTTATAAAATTAGTGTAGATTACAGATTATATTTTTTTAAGAACAATATATATAAAATTAAGCATAGAATGAAATCATTTTGATTTCAATATCTTAATTTATTCACGAGATATCGAAAATCGAATATAGTACATTTTCACCAATTTTGCGAACTATTTTTTGTAAATTTTAATTTTTATAAAAAAAACTGACTGTTTGATTTTAACTGAATGTTGAAAACTATATTTTTTTTAAATATGAAATTAGTTCGAAGCCAATATCTTAATTTTTTGAAAGTAAAAATTTTAAATTTTTGAACACTTCTTTATTTTTTGTTCGTGAAATAGGTGACAATTTTTTTTTTCAGTTTTTTTGATTTATAAAAAAAACCTTATTTAAATTGTTTTCAAAATTATATCAGTTTGGTATCACGTATAATATAAAATGTAATTCAAGTCGCTAGCATTATTGGTTCGAGAGATATTTTGTGTTAATCAAAATTTTATTTTTTTTTTCAATTGGTATGGTAAAAAAAACGTCCATTTAATTATTTTAAAAGCCCTTTCTGCATCTTTCTGCATTATTATAATGCATAATAACAAAATTTATTTGAAGTCGATATCTCTACTGGTTCTTGAGAAATGGACAATGAAAAAAGCTTCCCGAACGTACGAATGAACGAACGAACGAATGAACGAACGAACGAACGAACAAACGAACGAACGAACGAATGAATGAACGAACGAACGAACGAAAGAACGAACGAACAAACGAACAAACGAACGTACGTACACACGCACACACATATGTATGTACATCTCTCTAAAAATCTTTTATTTAGACTTTAGAGACCTTGAAACGTCGATGTGAACATTTTCCATTTGACAAATAGGACCGATTACAATAACTTCCTATGGGAAGTTAAAAATGTACATGTTGCCAGTTGTGCCATTTTGATTTATTTTGCGTCAGATTTGACAGATGAGGTGGAAATGTATCCACACTGGATATCAATTATTTGTAGATGAACTTAAGCTAGTTTATTTGTGATAATAATAAACTTACTTGGCCTTTAACGTTAAACGAATGCAAACAATTTATATTTAACGCTCAAGATTTTAATCTTTCTGACCAATGAATTTCAACTCATTGTTAAAAATGACAATGCTATTAATATTGACGTTTAATCACTTTGTCTTGTTCCAAAAATCAAAAATTCTGAATCACTTCTCTTTTTCAATTTCAAATGATTAAACGTCAAAATGAAGCGCCTGAAAAGAGAACACCACCCGTCAATTGATGAGATTGTATATCTAAGATTTCTGACAGTCAAGTTGACAGATTAGAATAATAAATTATAAACAGAATTCATTCTCACCAAGCAATCTACATATGCATGTATGTATATCTTTTTTTTCCTGATTTGAATTGTGCAAAAAGAATAATTGAAAAATTAAATCCAAAAAATTAATTCGCAGAGTTAAAGCACGAAAATAGAGAAATATTAGGTTTATATTTCTGACAGCAAGGAAATCTCTGAGATTTTAGTAATATAAACTGACTTAAGAATAATAAACAAACAGTTCTGCCAAATGTCAGAGTGACAGTTCAGTATTCTTCAATCAATTTTATTTTTGATATATGCTGCTACTTTTGTTTTTACTTTTCTGATTCAGATTGAAGATAAGAAAAATTTAATAAGTGGAAGATGAAATATAATGACATATTTTTAAATTTCATGTTTTGCATTAAAAAAAAAAAATTAATGAAGAAATGAGTGGTTCTATATTTGACAGTTCTTCACTAAGGTTTTGTCAACGGATACATGATGTCATGATTTTAAGAAGTACATCAGCAGTCAATCATGATTTGATATTTTTGAAGCATAAATAATAAGTACAAACGGCATCAAGTGTTTTCAAATAATAAGTTGATGGTGTCTTGACATTTCATTTGACAGATATTAACTTCTTAGGTCAAACTCTTTTGCGTAACAAAAACAAAGTATTCAATTCCAAGAAATATGAAGATCTCACAGATTAATACAAACATTTTTGTAAAGTATGAGGGAAATTGTTTATAAAACAAATTATGAACCAGAATGCTTAAAAATTAATTTTAAAGATTAGAAAAAAATGGTGTCTTCGAAAAATCTTTACGTTTCTTCATTTGAAAGGGTGGTTTTGAAACTTTAAAAAAAAATATTATTTGCATGTCTACACGTAATTTGTTATTTATATTTCAAGACCCAAAATATCCGATTTCTTTTTAAGGACAACTACGATTCGGATGGTCTAAGAAACCTCTGAAATATCAGATTATTTCTTGGAAAATTTAAATTTTACATAATCGTGCACAGAAGAAATGCGAAATTGTTGTTTTTTCTTCACGCAACTTCAAAATGCTCCAAATATGAAATTATTTATATGAATTTGAGTTTTCTAAACCTCGGTCAAAAATATTGATAGTTCAAATAGAAAGCACAGTTTTCTCCATTTTTATTTACATATATCTAGCAATAGAATCATTGAAAATAAAATAACACTGTATTCTTGGCCTAGCAGATTTTAGCGCTGTTATTGTTTAGGTCTTTTTATGAAACTTGAACATTTTCGAAAATCACAAGTTATTCTGAAAAACTTTTTTTTTCAACTTTCGCGTTTCAAGATTGTTTATATTTTGACCAATTCTAGAATTCAAAACACATTTTTTTAAAATATTAACTTTAAAGAACAACCTACAAAGTGTTACAGGTAATGTTTTGAATGGTTTTAATGACTTGAATTTTAATGTCCTTTTTGTGCAGAGTAACTAATTTCAAATCTGACAGAAATCGTGGAAGCTTTAATATTATTATTAAGGACTTGGAGATTGAATTTATTCAAAATATTTCCAAACAAAACGTACCAAATATATTTTTTAACATTGTTCGACAAAATTACGTTGGAATTTAACCTTTTAATTTTTTTACCACATCATGTTTTTAAAATACTTATGTCATCCTAAAAATGGTAAATACAACTAAAAACGATTTTTTTAAAGCTTAGTTGAAACACAATATATCCCTTCGAAAACAATAAATTTGTAAGTGTAATGGTAATGTAATTCCTTTATGTTCTTAAAAAAAATTCTTTCAAGAGATAATTTTTAGTGCTGATTTCGAATTCAAGATTTTAGCTATATGTGCTAAAACTCAAAAATACTAGTTTTTAACATTATTTTTATATATTTTTTTTAATATATTCAAACAATTGATGTTATTAAGAATTTGTAAAAATTGCTTTATACCGTTTTTCGGTTAAGAACCGTTTAAGCATAATTGCTTCAGCGTTACTTTAGAGTTAATGTATGGCTGAGGATTTTTTTTTAAATTAGTGAGATACTCAAAATTTGTAAACGGAATATTGAATCAAGGGGTTGTAGATTTGGAAAATCAGTTCGTATTTTACTGAAACAAAATACGTCATGCATTTACATAGCCTCAAAAAGCCTTATATAAGTTTTTTTTTTCGAATTATAAAAAGTTGTATCTCAAGATCCTGATAGATTGATTTTGAAGTCGGATTCGAACTAAAGCAATCATAAACCTTACAAAAAGGTATAATTTGAGTACATTACCTTCTTGATCAGTGGATAAAGTAGTTTGTTTCAAATTCACACTCTAAAAGACCCTAAATGGTTCGAATATATATTTTCACTGTTGCCTAGTGGGGACCATATTTTTTTCTCACCTCAAGTCCATGTTAAGGTCATTGAAATGAGCCAATTCCATTACATGTACATGATGGCAATAAAATTCCTATCACTTACTATTTACAAATGGTAGACACTTATACCAAATCCATTTTTGCAAGTTGAAAGAAGGATTTGATTGATTGCAAGAAAAATTATCTGTTCATAAAACTGGATAATTACATATTGAAACTTTTTTGTTATTGTTTTTTTTTCTCTCTCGCAAAATATAAAATCGAAAAAATGTAATTGTTTGAAAACATTTGTGATTGATTATTACACATACTTAACAAGAATGTTCACCGCTCAAGATTGCCAAAGTTAAACACATATACATATATGTTAGTGATTTCTAAAAGTTCATGTAAAAGCCTATTCTGTAAGTTGTTTTTGATGTTATTGATGGACAGACACATTTAGTCCAGTTCAATATTGTATCTTATAAAAGTTCAATTCCAAGTAGAATGAATTAAACCCTAGACTAACACTTGTCCTTCGTAACATTTTTTGTTTTTTCAATTTTTGTAGGTCAGTGATTTTTTCATCGTAAGCACTCAACAGCAATCAAAGTTGTTTTTATTTTTCAATTTCATCAATATACACAACACATATCAAAATTTGAAAGGCCGAGAAAAACAAGAACAACAAAAATATGTAATTGAAAAAATATTATCGACTTAAAACCACACATCAACACTTGCAAGCAATTGGGTGTTAAATTAAGTAGAATGATCTTTGTTTATCCAATTAATCGTCATGTCAAAAGATACTTAAATTCAAAAAAAAATGGATTGATTGAATCTATCGACTCACACTCTCCTCGAAACTTGAAATCCAATGAGTCTTCAAAGTTGAATACTTGAAAAATATGTTTCAGTTTATGATTTCATTTATTTATAATATTTTGAAATAAGCGGTTTTCCAGTTTATGACTTAAATTGAATTTTGAAAAACAAAAGCTAATCGATAAAACAAACGCAACGTCAATATATTTATAGAAACGAATTTCGAATTTTTGAAAACAATAAGCAATCGTTTATAATTAATTATTATTAAAGTGAAGACATTTTAATGGGAAAAATAAAAATAAAATTTGTACGAAAAATTGTAAACAAAGTTGCACAAACACATCCACACTTAGAATTACATATTTCGAATAAATGTTGATTTTATTTTTGGTTCATGTTTTGCTTATATTAGAAAAATACAATCAACTTTTTATTTGAGCCGTAATAATAATTGCATAATTATACTGATCTTAAACTTTCAGAAAATTCATCAATTAGACGTCAATAATATAATTAATAGATATAATAATGAAATATTAGGCTTTTAGGTGCAAAAATAAGTGATGTTTTTGTAGAGCCCTATCCCTAAGTTATGTAAAACTAGTTCGTTAATAAAATACATTTTGTTTTTGAAATGTTAAAGTATTTAGGTATCCGACGTTTCAAGAAAGTAAATTGATTTATTTTCTTCAAAGAACATATTTTTTGTGAATTAATGAGGGGGCTTTAAAATTCAAATAAAGTAACAAACCTCCGTTTGAGAGCGGAACATTTTTCAATAAATTCAAACAAGTAAAAGGACTAGAAACTATAATGAATTTGTCGGATTGGTATACAAAAAACATGAGCTTTAGCCTATGTGATAGCAGAAACAAGTGGTTGTTGTAACATTCAAATCCTAACGTTTTTTATTAGCTTATATTCGTTTTAATTAGAAGTTCTTAAATCTTAACTAATTTTTAAACAAATTTAAAAAAAAAAACAAAAATAAACGATTTAGCACTCGAAAAAATGTAACTTTAATCAATGTTTTAGAAAAATCAAGTTTCAGCTCAATTCGAATCTTTAAATTATATTCGAAAACGTTGTCGTTATTAGAACTGTCGTACTGTCAAGTACAGAGATTCGTTCTTTAGCCGTACTGCGCGAATGTGGAATGCTTTACCACATTTTCTCTTGCCCAGTCATTGTAACATTCAGAAACCCCAACCCTCTTTGCCTTTGCCTAGTGCTCACACCTTGTCTTGCTATCAAAATCTCCTTATTTAAAAGAAAAAAAAATTTATTATCAAGTTTGCACTTTTAGCATTGTAACTCTACCTAATTTTAAATGGCTCCAATCAATTGATTGAAATCATTTGGGACTTTATGCATTCTTTCCATCAATTTAAGTCGTAGCCTTCTTTTGAAGTGCTCAAAGTTATTTTAACACTTTCAATTTCTGAATGAAATTATGTCCCACAGAATACAGCTGTCCATAAAACAATATTATTTGAACTCATTCATCAAACAAGAAAGCAAATTTTAAAGATGTATGATTTCAAAGAAATTCAAAGACTTCAAAGGATGCATGGAATCTCAAATGATTGCAATCATCAGTTGATTGCAGTCAAATGATTGGTACACAAATTATTGCAATTGTTTGAAGATCAAATGATGAGTGATTGCAAATTTTGAAGTTCCAATCTCGAGGTGAATTTAATGAATACAATTTTGTAGTCTAGTTCAATAAACGGTTGCATTCACAAATGATTGCATTATTTAACAATAGTTTCTTTCAAAAAAGAACAAAATTAAGCACGGTTTTTGAGGTGTTAGCGTAGTAAAATAATTTTCTTCTGTTGGTTGATTACAAGTTTTGAAGTTCCAATCTCGAGGTGAATACAATGAATAACATTTTGTAGTGCAGTTCAATAAATGATTGCATTCACAAATGATTGCATTCTTTTACAGTAGATTCTTTCAAAAAAGAACAAAATTAAGCACGGTTTTTGAGGTGTTAGCGTAGTAAAACAATTTTCTTCAAATGATGAGTGATTGCAAATTTTGAAGTTCCAATCTCGAGGTGAATTCAATGAATACAATTTTTTAGTCTAGTTTAATAAATGATTGCATTCACAAATGATTGCATTCTTTTACAATAGTTTCTTTCAAAAAAGAACAAAATTAAGCACGGTTTTTGAGGTGTTAGCGTAGTAAAACAATTTTCTTCAAATAATGAGTGATTGCAAATTTTGAAGTTTCAATCTCGAGGTGAATTCAATGAATACAATTTTTTAGTCTTGTTCAATAAATGATTGCATTCACAAATGATTGCATTCTTTTACAATAGTTTCTTTCAAAAAAGAACAAAATTAGGCACGGTTTTTGAGGTGTTAGCGTAGTAAGACAATTTTCTTCAAATGATAAGTGATTGCATATTTTGAAGTTCCAATCTCGAGGTGAATTCAATGAATACAATTTTTTAGTCTAGTTCAATAAATGATTGCATTCTCAAATGATTGCATTCTTTTACAATAGTTTCTTTCAAAAAAGAACAAAATTAGGCACGGTTTTTGAGGTGTTAGCGTAGTAAGACAATTTTCTTCAAATGATAAGTGATTGCATATTTTGAAGTTCCAATCTCGAGGTGAATTCAATGAATACAATTTTTTAGTCTAGTTCAATAAATGATTGCATTCTTTTACAATAGTTTCTTTCAAAAAAGAACAAAATTAAGCACGGTTTTGATGTGTTAGCGTAGTAAAACAATTTTCTTCAAATGATGAGTGATTGCATATTTTGAAGTTCTAATCTCTCGGTGAATTCAATGAATACAATTTTTTAGTCCGGTTCAATAAATGATTGCATTCACAAATGATTGCATTCTTTAACAATAGTTGCTTTCAAAAAAGAACAAAATTAAGCACGGTTTTTGAGGTGTTAGCGTAGTAAAACAATTTTCTTCAAATGCTGAGTGATTACAAGTTTTGAAGTTCCAATCTCGAGGTGAATTCAATGAATAACATTTTGTAGTGCAGTTCAATAAATGATTGCATTCTTTAACAATGGTTTCTTTCAAAAAAGAACAAAATTAAGCACGGTTTTTGAGGTGTTAGCTTAGTAAAACAATTTTCTTTTTTCAAATTGAGTCTGCAGTTCTTAAAATCAAAAAGGAGGGCATTCGGTCTTTTCGCCCAAAATTAAAAATGCAATAGCGCCCAAAATAATTTTATTAGGTAACATTTTGTTGTTGTACGATTTGGGCAATATTACCTTTGGCAGTTAAAACTTTTTTGGGTTTTATATTCCAAATAAAAAGAAGCGTTCGGTCTCATTGCCTAATACAATAACGTCAAGATATTGAAAATCAAAATCAATGTCACATGGCCCAAATCAACTTTAAAGTATCATATCGCCAAAATACCCAAAGATGTCATGTTTTTCAACTTTTGGACATTGTGACATAATTTTTGTTTATTTTGGGGACTACGACATTTTAAGTTTCTAAATTTAGGCTTTACGACATTAAAAGTTTGTTTGGGTGATATGACATTTTATTTGGACTTTGTGACGTTTTTTAGTAATATTTTTGACGACGTTTCTCTTTTTGGGCTTTATGTCATTTTATGATTTGGTTTATATATCGTTGGGTGATAAGACATAAGAAACGATAGAAATCATAACCGTCGTAATGCCCAAAATAAATGTCATAAGAACCCAAACTAATAATTCAAAACTTTTTGGACAAAATAACAACTAGCATTTTTCGGCGTTCTTTTAGTAAAAATTTATTTGGGCGTTACGACATTCGCTTTGGGTTTTTTGGCGTTTTTTAAAACTTTTTGGGCTTTGTGACCAATTTTGAGTTTTATGATATTTTAGGACGTGGACGTTATGGTTTTGGGCGAAAAGACCTAACGCCGAAAAGTAATTCCCCTAAGTATAAAATGCTAGAATTTGTATGTTATTTCAACGTTATGGATCCATGGATTTGACATATTCCTTAAAAATTCCTTGTAATCTAAAAGTCAGCCAAGCAGTAATTTGGTCAATTAAGAGTTCAACTCCTTTTAATAATTATTCAATAGTCAACATTTGAATTTTACAATTATCAGTTTGAATTTTATTTCAAAGTCGTACAAATTACAAACACTTAATTACTCAAAAAGTTTTTAAAAAAATCCATCCATTAACCGACAAAATTAAACCGAAACTTTTTTAGCATTGAGTAACCTTTTCAAATGGTTGTGTAAATGCACAACCATTTTTTTTCCAAATCTATATTCCTCAAATGAGATGTCTGATACCTGTATAGCAATTTATTTTTATTTCAATACCTTCTGGACATCTTTATTATACATTGATTTATTTTTGATTTTATACAAAATTGGAAAAACAAAGCAAGCAAAGCACATCCATCAAAATGATCGATATATGTACCTTTTTAAAATTTAAAACACATTGCATCCGCATTTTTAGTTATATAAAAATAAAAAAAAAAAAAAAAATTTTAAAACTGCAATAAATATTCAAGCCCTGAGGCGTGTAGCTTCAGCTGCTGCTGTTGCTGTTGCACTCCAATCGGAAACAGTCCAAACAAAAAATAACTCCAGCAATATTTTAATATGGCGCTTCACTCAGCATCAGCGAGCGCCATCGTCCATAGCCCGTCAATCTGTTCTGTCTATTCGCTGCCAGTTTTAAGTTCTCAGAACATCATCAAATAATTAAGATTTTGTTTTTTCAATCAATCCTCCGATCCACTCCGGTCCGTCACGGTCCATCCCAAGGCACGAAGAAACATCCGAAACACACTTTGACGTCAGGACCGCCTTTCACCTCTTTTATTCTTTTATCTCACTGCCACTGCGCTTTATATTGATTGAATGTGTATATTAAAACGTAAATGTGGCGGTGAAATAAGAACAAAATAAAAAATTACAATTCTGAAATTTTCGGAAATAACCATAAAAAGTGATATTTCCTTGGAACCTATCGAGTGTTTGTATATGGCGATGAATAATACCATCAGCTGTGTCCTGATGTCTTTAGGGACTTGGTTGTGATGTGATACGTTGTTGGGGAATGGGGAGTCCTTGTGAACTGAAAAGAGAGAGAGAGAGAGAGAGTGTTTGATGGCCTGAGAGTAGACCTCAAATATGGTAGCTAAAAAAACTTACCCAAAAAAAGACCATTTATTAAGAAGTTTTGATTATCCTTGTATAGGAATAGGCTAACAAACTGCTTCCTTATTTATTTCTTTTTCTCATTCCTTGAGGAAAAATTTCTTTTCGAAGAACATATATTTTGTTGCTGTTCTTTTCTCTTGAACTTGTCGATACAAAAAATACATACTATATTTTAAACTTTTCTAAAGGTTTTTTTAATGGAATCATTTTTTCTTTCTTTTTGTAAAAAAAATGTTTAAACATTTCATTGATGGCCAAAGGACAGGATGACGTTTTATTTTTTCTTCTTTTCTTGTTGCTTTTCAAATTGATGGTAATGGGTTATTTTGTAAAACAAGTTGTAAAGTTTTAAGGCAATTCCTTGTTAGGCTGAAGTTTTTACAAAGTTTTCAAAAAGGTTTTTTCCTTAAAAGGTTCATTATACTCGTATTTTATTAAAGGAAGTGAAAAATCAAGAGAGAAATAAAATCTGCTGAAAATCAGTGAAGTATTGAGGGAAAATGTATTTTAAACATTAAATCATTAAATGAGGACGGCTAAGACTAAAATTCATTTTCAAAATGGACAGAAACATTTTTTTTCAAATAAGAAGCAGTGATAAAGAGTTCTATCAAACAAGGAATTAAGTTATAAGATTTATACAAAATCAAAGGGTGAAACTTTTTCCGCAACTAAGGACCTGTTCGAAGGTCTTAATGTGTACGAGTACTTTAGGCTTTTACAAAATTCTAGTCCGCTACTGTTTTTGAACTCTTTTCATCAAATAACAATTTCAATGTATGTAGAGGTAGGTATATAGAATTTTTGTGCTTCTATTGATGGCCTTGCATGTATTTAAATATTCAAAATAAAAATACACAAATAAAAGTTGAAGTAGGCAGTTTTGTTGATTTTATTTGTGGAATTATTTGTTATTTTAACGGAAGAATAAATTTTCAAAAATTACACAGTACATATTTGATCAATACATTTAATAAATAATTTTTCTTTATTTAACTTCAATTAAATAAAAATAAAATACCGACAAAAAGGTTAAAAAGTTTCCATGCAATAAAACAAATATAAAAATGGGGAAAAATTGTATATTTTTATATTGAATTTAATTTTAATTTTGAAAGTTAATAACAGCCTATTTTATTTGGATCAATGATTTTTTAGTACTCTTTTATTAATAAATAAGTTCGGTAGATTGCTTGTGTGTGTTTACAGAAAAATTCTTTTGAATTTCAATAAATAAGTAGTTTAAGTTAAATATTATCAAGAATGCAAATTTATTCAAAATTAATTTTGGTGATGTATTGATGCATGCATTTCATTGCTAAATCAATCTGAAATAATTTGACATAGTTTATTGAAGTGATAACATTGGTAAAATCTTAATTTTTGACTTTATGAAAGAAAATAAAAGAGTTTCAGATGAGGTCTACACTTAACTTTATATTGGTGACTTTTAAAACTACAGATTTAATTGATGTTAAAGAGCGATACAAAATTTGTAAATTTCGAAACCAATACACAATTTGTACTTATTTTGGGTTGTTGTTTTGTAATTCTGTAATTTTGTTTTGTAAAAAGAAACCTTCAACTGATTATTTTTGAATACTAAAAATGATTTTCCAATAAGTGGTTCCATTTTTACATTAACCAAAAATGTGTTTATTTTAAAAGAAATCCATGGATGTTTATTTTAATGTAAAGAAGAAGGTATGCCATTTAAAATGGAACAATATATTATCCAAATGACCCCCAATGGTTACAGTTGAAGCACCTTATACTTTTCATAAAATTTTCCATGTCCAATTCGCACATTCGAGACAGTATGTTCTCGATAAGATTACTAATTCCATATTTAAGGGAGCATTGGCATAGACCATACCTCTTCCGTGACCGCAAAGAAAAAAGTCTAAAAATGTTAAATCACAAGATTTCGGCTAATAATTGGGACAAACTCTTTGAAAAATAAAATTTTCACCATTTTTGTAGCGAATTCAAACAATTTCAACGCGTCGTCGTTGAAGCGTGTGTGGTTCAAAAGATAACAGCTTCAAAAGTTACAACTTCTCAAAAGGCGTGCTATTCAACTTGAAACTCCTTATATTGGAAAACCCTAAAGAAAAATCATATAATTTTTATCATAATTTCATTCAAACAACGTCTGACTGAAACTTATGAATTTCTCCTTTTTTAAGAGAATTCAATTTTCTATGTCAATGATTTGAAAGTTTTGAAATAAAATACTGATAAGGTTAACGAAAAACCCACCATCATTTTAGCGACTTTGAAGCCGCATATGGTAGCATAAGTTGCCAAGAGCTTCTATTAGCAAATGTCAGAACTCTGGATTCCGAAAAAAACTGATCCAGCTATGCCAAAAAAACATTACAAAATAAGCGGTGTAATGTGCAAATGGGTAAAAGCTCATTCAAGATATACCAAGACATGAGCAGTATGTACAGGGTTCATGCAAGGAGATGCCCTATCATGTCAGTTTTCAACCTAGTCCTGGATTAGATAGTGCACAAGAGTGATATTTACATGGAAGGCACTAACTTTAACAGGTCTTGGCTATCCGAATGGCATTGACATCATCGACTGCTTCAAGTGATCTGATTTAGAAGCATTCACTACTGTGGATAATCAGGCGAAAGGCGATGGTCTTGAAGAAAAGACAAAACAAAGTACATATGCTATCAAGAAAGAAATCCTCATTTGTCAATGGCATAGGAAAAAACGTCAAACGCTAAAGCTTAAAAAAATAGAGGATGTCTGGTGGCGGATTTATGTTTTTAAATGCGATTATTTCAAAAATTAATAAACGGTGCGACGAATAAGTGATGGACCAAGTGTGAATTTAATTCGTTCGTGCTTGCAGAGGTTTTGCGTAACTGCTTCGGCCTTCGGCTAGATCCCAGTCGATCTTTAAGGACTCCCGAAAACATTGAAAAACATTGATACGGAAAAGCGCAGTCTCACTGGGACTTTCAAGAGCGATTATTCATAAAATTTAAAGAAAAAAGGATTTAAAGAGTTTCATTCATTCGAAATTCAAATCGTTCAAGAACTCAAAGAAAGTGATTTTGTTTCACGCAAAAACTTTTGTGAGACGATGTTGTACCGTTTTCGTACTGTGAATCCTATTTTTTGGAACGACGTGCCACGCCGGGCCGTCTTGTTGAAACCACGGCTCACCACTTCAAATTCATGCAGTTTTATTTATCGACGTACCCATTCAATCGTGAGTGATTGTATCTAAACGAAATTCGCGCAATACGTATTCCGAACGGAACCATGATTTTCAAAATAAGTTGGAAAAATTTAGAAGCAGTGTTCAGGCCTCAGTTTATTCTTATTGAAATGTCAAACCAAACTAAAAATAAATCATTCGACACTTGACCAACTTAAAGTTTTATACCTAAAAAGAAAGTAAGTTATAAATTGAATTGCAAATGCTGTTCGTGTTCAATGCAATCTTTGATGGAATCACCTTTTAGTCTTTACATATAGGTAATTTCACACCAAATCGGACGGTTTCAAAAATTTGAATTTTAGATATTATCAATTTTTGGTATTTTTTAGTACCCTCCCCCAAAAAAGACCTTCTAATAAATAAAATGTATGATATTTTTGATCACTGGTTCAAAAAATGTCGAATTTTCAAATAAACGCATTTTTTTTTGTTATTTTGCTCGTAAATTTTGTAATAATTGTTCATTAAGATAGATATTCTTTATTTTCGTATTAAGAGTTTACATTTGGTAAGCTACCGCACAGTTTATATACAAAGATTTGATATTTTTCTATGATATATTTCTGCTGAACAAGTATATTAATTATTAATTTGTATATAGAATATAGATGATAATAGTTTAAGTAGTAATTTTGAATGAAAATAAAAACAAAACCTTCAACGCAAATTGAAAAGGGCAGGTACATTTTGACTCAATTAACTTTTATTTAGAAGTATGTTAGTAAAAAAAAAAAGGTTAGTATAAATAATAATTGATAAATATATTTTAATATATTAGTAATTTGTTAGTAAGAATTAACAATTTGTTAAATAAATAAATATAAAAAAATAAATAATTAAATAAATTAGTTTATAAATAAATTAATAAATAATTAAATAAATTAATAAAAATAAATAAATAATTAAGTAAATAAATAAAAAAAAATTAATAAGTTAATAAATTAATAAATAAATAATTAAATAAATAAATAAATAAATAAATAAGTACGTAAATTAATAAATAGTTAAGTATAGACAAACAATACAATAATAATGAACATATAGAAAATAAATGAATAAATTAACAATTTAACGAGTAATATTTAAACAAAGGTACGAATAATTCAAACTAACAAAAACATATCGGAAAGATGGTTAACGATTCAATTGATTTATAAGCGGATTTTCAGAAATTTCACAATTTAGCAAGAAGGTGTTAGTCAGTTTATTGATTCTTAGAGAAATCAATTCAACATTCGCTTTCTCGTGTAAGTCTAAGGTGGAATGATATCTTGGAAGGTTAAGCATCATTTTTAGAAGCTTGTTTTGTGATTTTGTAGTTTTTTAAGATGACATTTTGCACATTTCCCCCAAACCTGGCATCCATACAGAAGTATTGCTTGGAATACTACTTTTTGAAGTATCATTTTATTGTCGTTGCTAAGGCAGGACTTTCTATTTATAAAAGGATATATAATTTTTATAGCAATGCTAACTTTTTGCAGAGTTCTGGCAATATGTTCTCTGAAAGTCAGTTTTTGGTCTAAGTAAATGCCAAGATATTTCACACTTGGTTCCCATTTGACATTTACACCATTAACGGTAAGCTGATTGCTTGGTAGGTAACAAGATTTTCTTTTTCTACTGAAAAAGTTGGCTTGTAGTTTGCCAGCATTCAGTTTTATTTTCCATTTAGTGTATTATTTAGTCATCAATTCTATCGCATTTTTCAAATTTGTCTCAATGGTAAGACTAAATTCATGCGATGAAAAGATGCCTGTATCATCCGCAAAAATGGCTGTCTGACAACCTGGTAATTTAGGAATATCAGAAGTATAAAATATTGTACAGTAAAGGACCTAGTACTGATCCTTGCGGGACACCATAGTTGACTTGGTAACAGTTAGACGAACAGTTGTTGACGAAAACACTAAAGTAACGATTGGACAAAAAACTTTGGATAATTTTTACAAGATACGAAGGAAACCTGAAATATGCCATCTTGTGCACAACTCCATCGTGCCAAACTGAGTCAAATGCTTTTTCTATATCAAGTAGAATAAGCCCAGTCGATTTGCCAAGGGATCGATTTTTCTTAATATGATCACAGACTCTAAATACCTGTTTAATAGTACTGTGATGCGTTCTGAATCCAAATTGTTCTTTCGGAAATATCTTAAGCTCATCAACGATGCGTAATATTTTACATTTCAAAATTTTTTCGAAAACTTTGCTTATTTAACTAAGCAAACTTATTGGTCGATAGCTTGTTGGGAGTTTTGACGGTTTTCCAGGTTTAGGAATCGGTATTACCTTTGCATATTTCCAATTCAATGGAAAATATTCCATTTTTAGACACGCGTTTATCAAAAATGTAAGAAATTCGAGAACTGCTTTTGGTAGTTTTTTAAGATATATGTTTTTTATGTTGTCTAGGCCATCAGATTTTTTGACTTCTAAGTTTGAAACGATGTATTTGACATCCTCCCTGGATATAAACTGATCCCTAGGAGTTTCAGTGATTTGCGAGTGAACTGTATTTGCTGTTTCACTCACTAGCATTTTAGTTGGATCATCACTAAGGTGTTGAGATACACAATGATTTTTTAGAAAGGTTGTTGCAAAGACGATGGCTTTATCTGAGTTTTGATACACAACTTCATCATTATTTTGAAGGTTAGGTATTTGTCTGTTTTTATTTTTGATAATTTTTGCTATGTTCCAGAAAGGTTTAGCATTCTTTTCCAACTTACTAAGCTTCTCATTCCAATTTTTGTTTCTAAATTTGCTTATTTTCTCCGCAATCTTTTTGTTTTTTAATTTTTAACTTCATTGCGGTACTCTTCTAAGCGATAACGTTGACATTGTCTTTTAAAAGAATTCCTTATACGAATGTAAGCTAAAATATAATCCGGCATTTTAATGACAAATGGTTTCTTGATTTTTTTGGTACACATGTCTGCGCTGCTTCCAAAACTTGGTTTGAGAAAAAATCGACATGAAAATCAACATCTTCTTTTGAGGATACTCCATTCAAATCACTTGGAATTGGCCTAAACTTGGACATTATTTCTGATCTGAAACGACTCCAATTAGCATTTTTAAAATCCAGAAAGTATTGCTCTCTGGTTTTTACTGTCTTGTTCATTTTACAAAAAACAGGAATATGATCTGGGGTGAATCGGCTAAGCTGATAATTGACTATCATATTTTTGATAGTCAAATTTGACTATCATTTTCATTCCGTCTGTGTAAAATGATTCAACTCAATTCAATTCGATTGAACAATTTCTGATTATAATTGTCACAATTCATTGTTGCTATGGTGAAATTTTAAAATGATTCCTATAAAATATCTAAATAAAAGTATCAAATTGGCTGTGTTTAAATAACATTCTTATTTCTCTTGTGTTTTTTCGAATTACGTAAGCTTTGTCGGTCACAAAAATGTGTTTTTGTACCTAAAAAGGGTAACTAAAAAAATTTTTCATTCGTTTTTTGTAAGCGTCTGGTAGCTCTATTCAGAAACGACATATTTGTAGGAAAATGACTATCAAATTTTTCTAGTGACACCTTTTTAGGTATCAATTTGATTATCACCTTACACAGATCAAATTCGATTATTTTGACTGTCAACAATCAACAATCACCTTAGCCGATTCCACCCCAGAACTTAAATCATTTATAGTTTGGGGCTGAGTAAAAAATGAAGGTACATTTGTTATAAACAGATCAAGGACGGAAGGTGAATCTCTTGACCCAGACGGAAAATAAGTTGGACTAAACGGAAACAATATGAAAAACGGGTACAAACAAGACATATTAGCTAGAACATTACCCCAGGAGTTCGCACAATACATCCCCAATCTCTATGCCTACAATTAAGATCACCTCCGATTATGTAGGTTTCGTTTCTAATAATTAATTTCCTCAAATCTCTTTTAAGAAGCATTCTTTTTTCTACAGAGAAATTTTTTCCTGGGAAATACACACAAAACATTTTTATTGTTGCATGATTACTTAACCTTATTTCCATTAAATTTTGTTTTCAAAATTTTCGTTTTTAAATGCTCTTTTCAAAAATAAATACAAAAAAAAATCAAATTAGTTTTTAGGTACTGAGATTTTTTAATTTTAAGTTTCTAATAGTGTTTTTAAAATTTTGTATATCCTTCGATTTTTTTAAATTTGCTGTTTTGCCCGATCTGGTAAGGAGCCTTACATTAATAGTTGTTAATAGTTACCCCTTAAGGAAATCAACCATTCTTTTTTTTTTTTTTTAAATTGTTTCTTTTGGTGGCAAAAATATACCCACATAAATTTATTATAAGTAAAAAAGAAGTACAGGGTTTAAAAATTCGGTACTGATCATAATTTATAGCGGAAAAAAAATGTTTCATCTTTTAAAAATCGATACAAAATAGTGATTATGAGAGGACGCTTACCGGACCTGGCTTAAAATTTCAAGATGGATAGAAAATCATAAAAATTGAAGGATACACACAATTTTGGAAAACACGTTTAAGTATTTTTGTTTTTTTGAAAAAAGCATTTAAAATCAAACATTTTTCAAAAAAAAATTGAATCTCGATCTTTATAAATGTTACGAGCAACAAGACAAAAAAAAAAGATTTTTTTTTTAAATTCGATATTTCTTGAACCAAGTGTGAAGTGATCAAAAAGAACTCAAAATTTATCGAGAGGACTCTTAAATTCAAATTTTTGAAACAGTCCGATTTGGTGTGAAATATATGGTGCATTTAAAACAAAAATAAATTATCAACAAAATTTCATGTCATGTTTGAGAAATTCTAGTAGATTCTAGTAAATTCTAGTAGTTAACTTAATTTTGGTAAAAACTCCAATCTCTATTATAAAATCAAAAACCTTAAACTCAATTATATAAAGGGTGATTTTTTAAAAGCTATAGGAAAGTTTCAAAAAAAAACAACATAAAATTCAGAAAAATGCATGAAATCTTTATTTGAATCGATAGTACGGTCCATATGCAAATGTTGACGATGACTGCGCCTCAAATGGTCTACCCGCTTAGTCCAAATTTGGCATACTCTTTCCAACATGTAGGCCGGTATCTCACGAATAAATGCTTCAATGTTGTCTTCCAATGCGTCAATTGAAGCGGACTTGCACAAAAAGTACTCTAGAGGCGTTAAATCGAACGATATAGGCTGCCAATTGACCGGTCCCGAACGTGAAATAAAATGTTCACCGAACTCGCCTCTCAATAAGTCCATTGTTGCGTGTGGTGTGTAGCATGTGGCACCGTCTTGTTGAAACCAAATGTAATGCAAGTCAAACTCTTGCATTTTGGGTAAAAAAAAGTTGGATATCATCTCACGGTAGCGCTTACCATTCACAGTTACGTTACGATTCGCATCATCTTTGAAGAAGTACGGTCCATTGATTCCACCAGCCCATAAACCGCACCAAAGTGTAACTTTTTCTAGATGCATTGGTAGCTCTTGCAATGCTTCTGGCCGATACTCACTCCAAAATCGACAATTCTGCTTATTTACGTACCCATTGAGCTAAAAATGAGCTTCGATTAAACTGACGATAAAATGGAAGAAGTGAACGATGAACTTTCTTAACAGAGCACGCATTTTGATAATAAAATTCAATAATTTGCAAGCGTTGTTCGTTTGTAAGACAATTTATGGTTCAATTATAGAAGAAAACTGAAAATGTTTGACAATGAAACAAAACACGAAACGTGCGTCAGCTGTTTAAACCAGTGTTTCCAAAAAAGATAATGTCTAAAAAATCACCCTTTATTAAAAAAATTATACTTTGAGATGTGATTTCGGGAATATAATTACTTAACAAATGGTCTAAAAAACGTCACTACTTCTACGATTCCATCTTCAAATTATAAAATACGGCCCTGGAAAATTAGGCCCTGCAAACGTTTTATGGGGGAAGAATATTAATTTTATTAATTCTCAGAAAATCTTCAATAATTCTGAAGAACACAAGTCTTTTGTGTGACAAAGTTTACATACAAAATTAAATGCAAATTTATTTTCCTGATACTTTATCTAATAGCTGAATATATTCAATGATATTCAATTTAATTGATTGTGACTTTAATAAAACAACAGTTCTTCTTAAAACTTCAAAAAATTCCTTATTTTACCCAAAAACCCCTTGAAGACGTTGTTCAAATTTTGAAGCAGTTTATTTAGAAAGACCTATTAAAATTTAAATGTTCTAAAAACAACACTTTCTCTTTAACTCATCTACTCCTCCATATAGTGCTTCCTCGAATATACTCTGTTTCTGTCTTTGTTTATTTTTATTCTTCAAAATTAACCTTATTTAACCTTTCTTTACAGCATCAAAGACAAATTAATTAAGTTTAACTTGAACTTGTGACAAAAAAAAAAAAAAAACAAAAAAGTTCAATTTGTCTATTAAGACATCTTCTTCTTCTTTTTATTAATATTATTTTTCTTCAACGTCACGTCAACTCAATGATGCTTTTAAATTCTCTTCAATATTTCACAAGGAAATCTCAATTTATAAACTTTATATATACATATATCTACTACCTATATACATATATATGTATATATTCGAGTTGAACAATAAAATTAAAGCTATGTTGTTGCCTTTTTGCTGCATGATAAAATATTGATGAAAATTCTTTTAAAAACTCTCCTTCTCTCTATCTTCACTTTTTCAATAAAAATTTACACAAAAATAAAGCAACAAAAAGAACTCGCTTTCGTCTTACTCTCATTTTGAAAATAATAAAGTGATGTTTTTACTCAATTAGTTCCACCACAGAGACTGTCTAATGTCTATCAACTTTATTTGGAAATCAAGCACGTTATAAACGAAAAGATAGATTGCTAATGTTTTCGAAATTCAGTTTTGTTGTTCCTTTTGAAATCCAAAATGTTCAAAAATTTGTAACATTTGCATCACGTGTTGTAATAAAATTCAAAAAAATTTATTTTTCTGTCACTCTTGTACTTATTAGTTATTATTTGTAATTTTGTCTTATTTTTAAAAAACAGTATTAAAAATCCCATTCCTGTTTACATTTTTTTGAAATCATTCTAAAAGAATGATAATGAGAGTGACATTTCACTTGAAAATGTCAAAAAAGGAAACACGCTTAAATCTCGTATTGTGTCATTTACGAGTGTTATTTTTGTTTTGCTTGTTTTTTTTTTTTAAATTGTTGCCCTTATTCAAATTTAATATATTTTAGACTGTCTGCTTGAGAACTGAGAACTGAAAACTGCAAAGACAAGAAAAAAAAGAATTAATTTCTCATTCAATTAAAGCGTCTTTCAATCAAAATCAGTGTCTGTCTTGTCTTGTGTCTTTCGTTGGGCGCCATTTTTTGTTTTCCTCTTCTCTCTTCTTTTTTGAACCTTAACTTGATTTAGTGATGCAGACAATTACAAAACATGTCTCATTTGTCAGGCGTCTTACTTTGGCCCAAAAAATTACCCGGCAACAAAAATAAAAGGAAGGAAATTTGAATGAATCTCTCCGTTTTATTCTGCTGTTGCGTCGAGTTCAGTTGAAAAGATTGATGGGTTGAATGGGCTCCACTTTCGCATCTTTCAGATGGAAAAAGTAGAATTACATCTAATCACCTGTTTAACGAGGACCTAAAGAGGGTAAAAACTTTGTTGGAAATTGTTTATTATTTTGTATTTCTTTTCTTTTTTTTTCTATACCAACTTTATTTAACTTTTACGTTTTACCTGGGATGCGAGTGGGATGATAAAACACGAGATAATTGTATGTGGGAGTGATAAAGGTTTTTTTTTTTAAATAAATAAATAAAATGAAATAAAATAAAATGAAGTGAAAAAAGATCTTCTTAAAAGGCTAAAATTGGTAGGCGATTGTTGAGGTAGGAGGGTGTTTTTTTTTTGAGTGTGTCTCTTCTCTTAATGTTTTGAAAGATAAATGACAAAAGAAAAAGAATTAATGTGCTGTCTCATTGTATCACTTCTATCTATTTGTTTATTTATACAAAAATCTTCATTTCATCGAAGAAAATAAAAACACCTACAAGACTTCTGTGTTTCTGATTTCACTGAATTATTTCGTGTGATACTTGAGAACTTAGACGTTTAAAATCTCTCTGATCTAGATAAAAGCAAATTGAGTAAATTTTTCAAAAGTCAGTACATATTTTATAAATGCCGTTTTCTCTGTAATCTGCAAGAAATAAAAAAAAATATGTTTTACACTTAATTATTATTTATACTTTTCGATATTTTTATTTGTAAATTTTGTCGTTAAAATTTTGCGATTGTTTTATAAATTATTTAATTGGATAAAATATCAACTTTTACAAAGAAGATTATTTTTAAAATGGGTCATTTTGTCTGTTTTTACTCCATTTTACCCTATAATAAGCAAACTTTTGAAATAAAATGTATCGTATCCCATTATAAATTATCTTAAAACTTATTACGTTGTAAATATACCACTATTATATTGATAAGCATGTGATTATGTAGCTAGTACAGAATGGATGTGAAAAGTACATGATTATGTAATGACTACAGTTCCCATGATATCTCACATCACTACGTATTACATTTAATTCTTCCATTAACACGTCAATTTATTTATCATACGGGCATAAATAGGCATATACAGGGTTATCCATTTCGCGGTTTTGAAAGTAAAAGTAAATAAAACACATATAAAATATTTGTTTTCATTATATTTCTTATTTATTATAAAGTATGAACGTCGACATTATCTGTGAAACACTACATCATTTAAATGACCGCCACTCGAATTGTTGGAAGCATCGATTCTTTTGGCCACTTTTTGACACATATTGGGCGGTATTTCAGCCATAACTTGACGAATGCTGGTCTTTAAGTGCTCAAGTGTTAAAGGTTTATCTCCATAAACACGGTCTTTCGCCTAGCCCCATATGCAAAAATCCAGCGCTGTCAAATCGCATGATCTTGGTGGCTAGTTGATATCGCCACGACGAGAAATTACGCGGCCAGGAAATGTCTCTTCCAATAAAGCCATATTCGCTCGAGTTGTGTGGCATGTGGCACCGTCTTGTTGGAACCGCACATTCTCCAAGTTGTATTCTTCAATAGCAGACAAAAAAAGTCGCTTATCATAATTGACGCTGTTCCATCGCCGTTTTCGAAGAAGTAAGGTCCAATCACACCTCCGGGCCAAAGAGCGCACCAAACAATGACTTTTTGTGGATGTAATGGCAATTACTTGAGGATTCTCAGAACCCCAAATATGAAAATTTTGTTTATTAACATATCCACCGAGTGAGAAATGTGCTTCGTCGCTGAAGAAAATTTTCTTCGAAAAATGACCGTCCACCGCCTGTTGTTCTTGTTATTATGTGAGATGGACTTTATTTGGATGTAGGTGTAGATCCAAATGCAAAATACGCCATAATGTGCCGTAAGACAGCCCTTATTCGTGAAAAGGACAAGGAATCGACACATTCGGGTCTTCGGCAACACTTTTACTTAGCGATATCTTCTCAGTGGTACGAGCGAAACGATGATGCACAGGCCTTACAATATCTGTAACCACTCCAGTGTCTTCAAATTTCTTCACAATTTTGCCAATTGCTTGCATAGTTGGACGATTATGTAAATCATAATCTCCTCTTAAAGCACGATATGTGGCTGTTGCAGAATGACCATTTTTGTAGTGGGTTTTAACAAATTTTTTATGCGTTGTGCGGTAGTTAAGCGATCCATTTTCGTAAATGTCAGACTTTTAACTGAACAAAAAAAAAATTGGTTTAACAACTTAGTGTGACAGATGTCGAATTCCAGCCATATACTTTTGAAACCGCAAAATGGATAACCCGCTACACTTATTTTTATTAGTTACATAATAATGTAGATAGTGTATTTACACACAGATTTTATAAATTTCATGCATTTGAAAGTATTGTACTCATCAAAATTTATTTTAAAAAGGTAATTTATTATGCCGTCGTTCCTTTTATTCGCCCGTTTGTTACGTGCCTGATGAACACAATCCTGACTAAGTGTCTTTTTCTTTCTCAATTGAAAGTTTTCAAAATAGTTTCGGTTCCAATAAAAATCTAAGCAAAAAGGATTTCAGACCGATATCAATACTGCCTTTTGTTTCAAAAGTAGATGAAATAAAATTGTCATAAAATTAATACGATTTCTGTAGCAGTATTTCTGCTGATATTGACATCGTTGAGCAGAAAAAAAACATTGAATCATGATGAAGGTCACATTTCTGATACCACTTTATTATTAATTGGTTTTATGACAATACTCTGTCAATAGAACTTGTTTCATCTTATTTTTCAGGACAACAAAACAAAGAAACCGCTAATACCTTAATTGTATCCTCTAAACCGTGGAGTTCCTGAAGGAACGATTCTCAGTCCACTTTTATTTTCAGCACACATTAATGACTTATCATTAGTTTTAAAACTGTAACATTTAAGTTTGCCGATAAGATGTGACATTCAGGTTATAAAACATAGTCGCCTACAGTTAATTTAGGATTGTGCTTATTGAATCAGTCAGGTATTGAAAGGAATATTAGAATGGTCTAAAAAAAATGCCTTCCTTCTTAACCCAAACATAACCATTTGACATTACCTATTTTTCATTGATAGAAATAAATACAAATCCAGCGCAATTTTGTACCTAAGTAAAGCACCTAAAAGTTCATTTTAATGGAACACTTTCGTAAAATGACCATATAAATGCGGTAGTAGGTAAATGAGTCCTCTTCGAATTAAGAAGAAGAAAAATGCTCGTTATTCTTATTTTTTACTTCTTCTGGTATAACTCAACTGAATTCTATTAAATAAATAAATTTGGTGGCCCAACAGTCGGTTGAAAACTAGGGCCTAGTGGCTTACAACCTCTCAACCATTCCTGTGTGCGAGTAATGTTATCAGGGATGAAGGGAAACTTCAGTTTTAAGCCGAATCCGAACGGCTAATTTGAGAAAGCACTTTTCTTGACAAGAGTTACTCTGGGAGAATTTGTCAATTGCTCGCAAGAGGCAGTAGCCGTGAACAAGACTTTAGATGGCACAGGCTGGGATCGAACTCAAGACCTCTGGCATGGTAGTCCAACGCACTAACCATCACTCCACGTGTACTACAGCTGAATTCTATCACTAAACAAAGTATTGGTCCACTTTCTGGTACCGAGAAATCGTAAAATCATCTTTTTATGTACTGATTACATGTTGCTTGTACTCAGTACATAATTTCACTTAATGGTTAAAAATATAATCTCAGTCACTACTTATAACATATAGACATCGAAATCTTTATCCTTAATCTGTAATTATTCTTTCTTAAGGAATCAATTGTAAAATATAATCAGATCTTCATCTTAATTGAAATAAGATTAATCCTAAATTGAAAAATCCTATCAATATGAAAGGAAAATTACTCAGAATTACAACATTTGCCTTCCTATCCCTTCTGCAGTTGAATTTCTAACAAACTTACATAAATTGATATTGTTATAATCATATCAAACTGGAAACTAATTAAATAAGTAATAGGATATCATTAAATCCTTTTATTTTGTGAAAAATTGTACACTTTTGTCATGAAACCTATAGTTTTTCTTAACGTTTCTATATTCCCTTTTCTTTTTAACTTATTTTAAAATTGTGTGGCTGTTAGACAGTCTTTTATTGTGGCTTCTCATGTAAGATTTCCCTTTTTCTCCTGTAGATACGATTTTCATCGTAATATTATAAAATTTGTTCAACTCAAAAAAAGGATAAACGAAAGTAATTGAGCGGTAAGAAGATTATGCAAATCAGCTTTAAAGTAGGTTCATATGTTTAGATATCGTAGACATACGTAGGTAGGTTAGATACATTTATATACTCAAAAGCACCTACCTATTTCAATATTAAATTTCAAATAGTATGTGTTTCTTTTTGTGAAAAGGTCAAGGGAAAAATCATTTTCTACTTTCATTTATGCTGACTGTAAAAACAAACTTTAGGTAAATGCGAAATTGTATTGGGGTCATAAAAAAAGAAACATTTTTACCCTAGACACTGCAATAAAATGTCAACAAGGACTTTCTTGGCGCACTGCTGTAATCAATATTAACATACAAAACATATATAGGAAACACTAAAAATTTGAAAACGGTATGCAATGAAAATGAGTTAGTGAAATTGACAGAGTCACTGCATTGTTAAAATATATACAGTGATGTAAATTACTGTTGCAATAATAATACGCGTATCTTAGAACCTTTGATTTCTAACTTAACTTACAGCATTGGTGATAGAACGGAAACTTAGTTAAAAGGTCAAGGGTTATCTTTAGGCGAATAAAAGTTTTCCTCATAACTACCTAAGGACATGAAATCCTATTTAAATGTGAAGTAGGTGTATCAGTCCAAATGCGTTAGCTGTGTTTAACTTTATACGAAGTTACAAATGTTAAAAGTCAGATAATAAAGGGTTAAGCAGGACAAATGTAGGCGAAATAAAGATTAGAGGGTCTTACGTTTAAATTGTATTTAGTTGATATGAAATCTTTCAACCAAAAATAAAGAACTTAGAACTAAACTAAATTAAAAAGCCCTTAAGTCTCTTTTTAATTCAAATGAGATTTCAGTTGAAGTCTCTTTTTTTACTTTACAAATAAAAAACTATGTTCCTACCATTATTGAATTTATTAAATTTTGCTGCTAAAATAACTCTGTTGGTAACATTTTGATAAATTCAATAACATAAAATTTGGTGTATTTAATGGTTTTGGGCGATTTGATATCACACTGAGTTCTTCCGATTAAGTCAATTTCATCAGCATATATCAATAATTGGACAGGCTTTTAAAAGATAGTGCCTTAGTGTTGATGTGTGAGCAGCTCTGCACTATTCTTTCAAGGACGATGTTAAAGTAATCGCATTACAGCGCATCACCTTGTCTAAAGCCTTTTTTGACATTGAAAGGTTCGGTTTAGTTGTTTCCAACCTTTATGGAGCTGTAGATGATGCGGCCTTGAAATCGATGAAAAGATGGTGGGGGTCGATTTGATGTTCTTGGGGTTTTCCAGGTTCTGCCGTAATGCAGATATTTGATCGTCTGTGGACTTCGCTATCAGGTTGTTGACGATGGGCTCAAGACGTTTAAATATTATGGCAGAGCGATGTTTGTGGGACTGATGCCTCTATAGTTGGTGCCGTTTAGAGTGTCTCCGTTTTTCAGTATCGGTCAAACAATACTGAGGTTCCATTCATCAGGCATTTTTTTACGACCATATTTTACAGGTAAATTAGTGCATGCTCCTAACAAAATTATCTCCTGCTGCTTTGAAAAGCTTGGCGTTCGAGCCATTTGCTCCAGCCGTTTTTGACTCCAACGTAGACTTACTTCGTCTAAGTCGGGAAGACGGGATTGTTAGCTTTTGTCGTCTATATTAAATGTATCATCCTACCTGACTGCGAAATTCGGTTTGTTGTCGCTGTTATACAGTTTGCAAAAGTGGTCTTTCCATATCCTCAGTATTAACTGCGGTTTCGCTATGATTTTTCCACTTTCATCTTGGCAGCGTTCGGTTCGAGGTATATTCACTTGTGAATTTTTGTTTCACCTGCGAGGTTTATGCATTTTCGAACTATATTTCTGCTTTTGAACCTCTCAACATCTTTTACCGCACGCTTCTTACAATCTTTCTTTTTAATTCTGAGAAGTCGAAGTTCCTCTTTCCTCTTCTGCTCATATAGCTCGTGAGCAGCTATAATCCTTCTATGCTGCAATGCCTTGCGTGCCTGCTCTTTGGCTGCATTTGCCTGCCGACATTCCTCATCAAGCGAGGGGTTCGTGTTGATGGCTGCTTGAAACCCAGCACGTCAAAGGAGGCCTTGACAGTGTTGCTACTGGTTCTCAATATATTGTGTTGGCGGCAGAGAACTTCAAAAGAGCTTATTAGTGACTCGGTCGGAGAAGGATTTGTAGATCACTTGCGATTGTAGCCGTTCGACGCTGTATCTTTTCCCTGCATCTGCCTGTTTTTAGGTGTGGAAGCTCGAAGTGCTACCTTGGCTACAACGGTGTAGTGGTCCGAATTGATGTTAGCTCAAGGAAGCTCGAAGTGCTACCTTGGCTACAACGGTGTAGTGGTCCGAATTGATGTTAGCTCTTCGGAAATTTGGGCATCAATGATGTTATAAGCGTGTTTCGCGTCGCGTCGGTCGATTACAATATGGTCAATCTGGTTGACGGTAGATTGGTCTGGAAAACGCCAAGTTCCTTTGTGGCTATCATGACGTTTCGCCCCGCAGCAAAATCGATGAGTTGTCGTGCAGGCTGATTGTCCCTATTATTCCACCAAAGAGGTTTTTCCTTCCTATCATGACATTAAAATCACAAAATAATTACTTTTAATATCGTAGCTGGGGCACTGCTCTATGCTTTGTTCAAGAACTCGAAGAACATATCCTTGGTTTTGTCATCCTTTTCTTCTGTATAACAGTTTTTCATCCTCTTTTTGTCCGGACAATCCCATCGTATTTCCTGCATGGCGGTGATATCTGCTTTATAGTAGTCTACGGCGTCCGCTAATTGTTCGGCTGTACGTGCTTTATTAAGGGACCTTACATTCCACGTACATATCCAAAGTTCGTTGTTCTTAAATCGTTTGCATGAGTTGTCATCTGTAAATCCGTACGTCAACAGTAAATCCGTACGTATCCGAAGCTTGTTGATTCTTCGTAACTAGTTTCATGATCATAAAGTCACTCTGACGCACGACCTTCAACCTTAAGGACCAGGTACTTGATTTAATCTCCAAGGGCAAGAGCCGGCATAACCGCTCCTTACAGGCCTGAGCTCCCAATATGTCGTAGAAGCCCTAGAAAATGATGATTTTTTGAAAATGTCAACATTTTTTACTATTTACTTAATTTAGAAACAATTTCAAAATCAAATCCGAGCTCTTAGCACAGCATGGTTTGTCCTATCCATAAAATGTAGTTGTCATTTTATTATTGAAAAATAAATAATAAATGATAAAAAATGACAAAACGAATGGAAAATAAATTGATTAGAAGACATCATTGAATATTTTTATTTTCGGAATTATTTAATACACGAAATTGATCCAAATACGAGTTCAGATGCAGATACAATTCCATTTATGCAGTGATGTACTCATAGAGTTTCTCGTTCATGGAAATTTCCAAAGTAATATATTGAATGTGAATCCAGGATATAAGATGACTGATGGTGTCTCCCTCTCTAAACCCATCTGAGATGAAAGTTTATTTAAAACGAACAACGATGAAGTGAAGTTGCATAAACTAACCTGACTATGGTAAACCTGGGAGGAAGACACCACCACTGCCGTATAGAAATAAGATTCTTTGAATTTATACAATCTGTCTAGATAAATTGGGATCCTTTCCGTTCATGGAAAATAAAACAACAAAACTATGAATGAAAAGTCTTGAGACATGAAGTTTTACTCTTTTGAAAAATAAGAGAAATAAAATGCAGCAATTGAAAACAGATTCTGAATGGCTTAAAAGAGGGATTTTGTACTTACTATTCCATTTCTTCTACTTCTTCTTCATGTTCTTGTTGACAATTTCAAGAGCAGATGTTCATAAATAATAAATCTAAAAATGTGCAGTAGTTTCGGCCATGTTGGACATTGGTATACAGATACATATGTATTATCCACTTAAAGTCTAAGAATCTTAATCCGGATTGTATACTTTATTATTTATACCTACAATGCATTAAAGTTCTTCGGAATTGGGAAAAAGTAGGTATCTAACCCCATATTGAATGAAGATGTAATTATGGTCATATGTATACATAAGTCTTGACCCATGTGTTATTATAACAAAAGGTAAGCCCTTTTGACCATAAAAACCCAAAACTTTGTCAATTCCATACATTTTGCTGAATTCTCCAAAAAAAGAACAGAAAAACATTCACAACCCTTTATTTTCACTTGCAAACCCATCCGGAACCACACGTAAATAATCTGGTATCCTTTTTTCTCAAGGGATGCCCGTTCCTTAAAATGTCTAGCTATGTGTACATATCTAGTCTATATATACCCTTAGTTGGCATGAATATTCATATATCTTAGGTATTGTATCATCAACAGGGGTGGAACCTTTTGACTTCTTCCATACATACCAATTAGATTAATGTTAAAATCCCTTTTTTAGGGTCGAAGCCAAGACGAATAGTCAATCTATATATATAAAATGGCCTGATGGGAAAAAAAAGAACATATACAAACATTCATACATATATACGAACTTAAATATAGGTATATTCTTGAAGGATCTTCAAATCTTCCTTATACGAGTGTGATATACTTAATTCTTGTTGTTTGTTTTGTCTTTATATTCATCCCTCTTAAATAAGTAATGGTTATGGTATTGGCATCAACAAACTGATTTGATAGTAATACCAAACAAACTCATCTTCATCATCAGACATCAAATGCTAACCGCCACCGCCGCCGCTTAGCTAATTATTGTTCTATAGGACGGACGTAGCGTAGTGGAGGTTTAGAACTTTCTTAAGCACTCTACTCTAATGATTAAAGACAAGCTGGCAATCTTGTTGAAGTTCTAGTTGAGATGCTTTAGATGCTTTAGATGATTAATGTAAATTAATCAAGGATCTAGAAATTGGGGTTGAAGTTTGTTTTGTTCTCGTATGTCTACGTGCTGTGAAACTTAACACAAAACTTTAAGTATGTAAGTGAGTACAGAAGGATATTTGGATCTTCAAATCAAAGTACGAATGTCGAGAAAAATTATGTTAATAAATAGAGTGAAAATAAATCTCTAAACAGAAAAATTGAAAACTTTAAATTTTATTGTAAGCCGTCGGGTTTTGGGATTTATAGACTTAATAAGTTGGGTTATTCGAAAGAAAAGTAAGACATTCGACAAAAAGAGCTAAATTGATTTCACTATTTATTAGCGATAGTCAATTTTTGTAGATTATTAAAAGTGGGATATTCGAAAAAAGAAAGAAATCCAGATAAAAAAAATTTGGAAAAATGGTATTAACGTTTGAGATTGTTATCAAAGGAATTATAATGGGATATTCGCATAATAAAGGTCATTTCGTAAGTCAATATATTCAAAAGCCTTATGAATGAATTATAATGGGATATTCGCATAATAAATGTCATTTCGTAAGTCAATATATTCACAAGTCTTAGTATAAGCATGTATGTATGTAAAACCCCTTAAAGCTATTATTTTTTAATAATTGATTGAAAGTAAAAAAAAAATTGAAAAGCTTTTCAAAAACGGCTTCAGATGTCATCATTTGATTGTTGGGTTATTCGGCGAATATCGTAACTGGGATATTCGAAAAAGCAAAAAAAAATCAGTTAAATTCTATTAGCAAAAAGACAGTTTTTCAACGGTAGCTGAAGTCAAAGTCTTCATAATGGGATATTCGCATATTAAACGTTACTCGAGGAGACTATAATTCAGCTTTTTCAGGATTAAACATAGATTTTTTCATGATGTTTTTATGTCATATCATGCTTAGGCCTCGAGTATCAGAACCTTAATTGATTAGTGGGATATTCTTAAAAAAAACTTACCAGACATTGATTCGCGAGATATTCGCTAAAATGTTGTCAAAAATACAATTGAATCAGTAATTGAGGATTTTCGATACAAATTTGTAAAAAAAGAAACCTTTAGAGATTCTTAGATTCCAATTTATGTAGGATATTCGATGAAATATACATTGAAAGTCTTCAAATATTCTTAAAATTTGATTTATGGAATAAAAGTATTATATATCTATAAATCAGCATTAAAACTTTACCGTTTGAAAGCCACTTACAGTAATTAAAACCTTGTGAGAATTTAAAGAAATTTTTGATTGAGTACATTTATCTCAAATAAATATTATTGCTGGTCTTAAAGCAGAATCATTAGCAGGTTTATTTTTTTCTTATATCCCATGAATCTTATTCATATTTATTCTGTGGGATATTCCGCACATAAAACATTTTATCTAAAAAATTACAAGAATTACAAAATTATTTTCAGTAACTGACATTTTTTCATATACAAAATGGTGATATGAAATATTCTACGAAACTTATTCGTGGGATATTCAAAAATTGAAATCCTCATTAAACAACTATGCTAGTTGATTTTTCACGTAGATTTACAAACATAATATTGTAGATAGATAGATAGATAGATAGATATTCTTTATTTTCGTATTAACATTTACATTTGGTAAGCTACCGCACAGTTTACATACAGAGATTTGATATTTGATATATCTTTCTGCTGAACAAGTATATTAATTTGTATAAAGAATTTAGATAATAATAATATAAGTAATATTTTTGAAGGAAAATACAAACAAAACCTTCAACGCAAATTGAAAAGGGCAGGTACATTTTGACTCAAGTAAAACTAAGATTTCTAAACTTTTGTTTAGAAGTATGTTAGTAAAAAGAGGTTAGTATAAATGATAATTGATAAATATATTTTAATATATTAGTAATTTGTTAGTATGAATTAAAAAATTGTTAAATAAATAAATATAAATAATTGAATAAATTATTGTATAAATAAATTAATTAATAAATAAATAAAATAAATAAATAACTAAGCAGATAAATAAATAAATAAATAAATAAATAAATAAATAAATAAATAAATAGATGAATAAATAAGTAAATTAATAAATAGATAAGTATTGACAAATAATGCATAAATAATGAACATAGAAAAAATGAATGAATAAATTAACAATTTAACGAGTAAAATTTAAATAAATAAATAAATAAGCAGATAAATAAATAAATAAATAAATAAATAAATAAATAAATAAATAAATAAATAAATAATTAATAAATAGATAAGTATTGACAAATAATGCATAAATAATTAACATAGAGAAAATGAATGAATAAATTAACAATTTAACAAGTAATATTTAAACATAGGTACGAATAATTCAATCTAACTAAAACATATCGGAAAAATGGTTAATAAATCAATTGATTAATAAGCGGATTTTCAGAGGCTTCACAATTTAGCAAGAAAGTGTTAGTCAGTTTATTGATTCTTTGAGAAATCAATTCAACATTTGCCTTCTCATGTAAGTCTGTGGTGGAATGATATCGTGGAAGGTTAAGCATCATTTTTAGAAGCTTGTTTTGTGATACTTGCAGTTTTTTAAGATGACAATTTGCACATTTCCCCCAAACCTGGCATCCATACAGAAGTATTGCTTGGAATACTAATTTTTGAATTATCATTTTATTGTCGTTGCTAAGACAGGACTTTCGATTTATAAAAGGATACAAAATTTGTATAGCAATGCTAACTTTTTGCAGAGTTCTGGCAATATGTTCTCTGAAAGTCAGTTTTTGATCTAAATAAATACCAAGATATTTCACACTTTGCTCCCATTTAACATTTACACCATTAACGGTAAGTTGATTGCTTGGTAGGTAACAAGATTTTCTTTTTCTACTGAAAAAGATGGCTTGTAGTTTGTCAGCATTCAGCTTTATTTTCCATTTAGTGTAATAATTAGTCATCAATTCAATCGCATTTTTTAAATTTGTCTCAATGGTAAGACTAAATTCATGCGATGAAAAGATGCCAGTATCATCCGCAAATATGGCTATCTGACAACCTGGTAATCTAGGAATATCAGAAGTATAAATATTGTACAGTAAAGGACCTAGTACTGATCCTTGCGGGACACCATAGTTGACTTGGTAACAGTTAGACGAACAGTTGTTGACGAAAACACTAAAGTAACGATTGGACAAAAAACTTTGGATAATTTTTACAAGATACGAAGGAAACCTGAAATATACCATCTTGTGCACAATTCCATCGTGCCAAACTGAGTCAAATGCCTTTTCGATATCAAGTAGAATAAGCCCAGTCGATTTGCCAAGAAATCGATATTGTAAATTTTATTGATTTGAATATATTATAATGAAATGTTTATAAAAGTTTTTAACTGATTAAAAACTGATTACATTGGCATAAACAAATATCCCAAAAATGGGATGATTATAATTTTTGTCCTGATTTTCGCTGAAATTATACAATACTTTATTGCTGAACTGATGTAAAATATTCACTTTTTTCAATTGATTTACTACTTTTTAGATGCGATTTTGTATTTGCGAATATCCCACCTATAATTTTCATGTCGAAAGTTGTTTTTTAAAAGAAGGTTCTATGGTTTTTTTTCGTCGTAAGATTTCTTATTAAAAATATAACCTACGGAAATCAACTTTGAACCCTGATTAAATAAAAAATCCAAATTATTGATCAACAATTATGATCTCAATAATATCCTTTAGTTTTTTCTAATAAAAAAGTTTAACTGAATGCAACTTGAAAGCAGGCAAGGTTGCATACTGTCACACATACCTTTTTCATTGGAAATTATTATTTTGTTTAGGAAATCAGTCGAAAACGTATAATAAAGTCCTCACAGACTAGAGTCTAAGTTAGAATTAGAGCTTATAGAAGTCACAAGGGCACTTCTGTTATGCAAACTCAAAAGAAATAGTTTCAAAAATTCTACAAAGTTTCTTGCAACTTTATGAAATGGTAATAATTTAAAGTATGAGCATCTAAATTTAATAAATATTTTTTATCTGAATATCAAAAATTGCTGCATACCATACTATCGGGTGATTTTTTAAGAGCTTGAGAACTTTTTTTTAAAAAAAACGCATAAAATTTGCAAAATCTCATCGATTCTTTATTTGAAACGTTAGATTGGTCCATGACATTTACTTTTTGAAGATAATTTCATTTAAATGTTGACCGCGGCTGCGTCTTAGGTGGTCCATTCGGAAAGTCCAATTTTGGGTAACTTTTTCGAGCATTTCGGCCGGAATAGCCCGAATTTCTTCGGAAATGTTGTCTTCCAAAGCTGGAATAGTTGCTGGCTTATTTGTGTAGACTTTAAACTTGACGTAGCCCCACAAAAAATAGTCTAAAGGCGTCAAATCGCATGATCTTGGTGGCCAACTTACCGGTCCATTCCTTGAGATGAATTGTTCTCCGAAGTTTTCCCTCAAAATGGCCATAGAATCGCGAGCTGTGTGGCATGTAGCGCCATCTTGTTGAAACCACATGTCAACCAAGTTCAGTTCTTCCATTTTTGGCAACAAAAAGTTTGTTAGCATTAAACGATAGCGATCGCCATTCACCGTAACGTTGCGTCCAACAGCATCTTTGAAAAAATACGGTCCAATGATTCCACCAGCGTACAAACCACACCAAACAGTGCATTTTTCGGGATGCATGGGCAGTTCTTGAACGGCTTCTGGTTGCTCTTCACTCCAAATGCGGCAATTTTGCTTATTTACGTAGCCATTCAACCAGAAATGAGCCTCATCGCTGAACAAAATTTGTCGATAAAAAAAAACCGAACACTGATTTTGGTAATAAAATTCAATGATTTGCAAGCGTTGCTCGTTAGTAAGTCTATTCATGATGAAATGTCAAAGCATACTGAGCATCTTTCCCTTTGACACCATGTCTGAAATCCCGCGTGATCTGTCAAATACTAATGCATGAAAATCCTAACCTCAAAAAAATCAAAAGAAACAAAGAATTAATTAAAAAATGAAAAGACTGCATTAAATTCAAAAATTTGAAGAAATATTCGTACAACTTATTTCGTGGGCGAAATTTGATCAGTATTAATTTTTGTTTCATATATTTTCCTTACTAAAGATAAAGTTCTTTTGATTGGATTCGTAAAAATAATGCCACAGTATTTATGCATGTATTTTATTTTTGCTGGGTTAACCTTTTTTAACCAAAAACCACGCAGAGAATAAGGCTCTCAACGTTATGCGTAATACCTTTCATTATTATTCATTTTGGTCCTGCGGAAGTGATCCAGGAGTGAATTTATAAAAAAGACTGTTTTTATTTCAGAAGCATTACAAAATTTTATAACTTTATTTCAATGTCTTTAACGTTTCCTTAACAATGTTCTAAACTTGGGGTGGATGAAAAAAAATGTAGGAGGTAGAAAGGGAATAGATTTCTAAAATTTTGTTTGAATGCTCCCGGAAATGTTATTTTTTCAAAAACGATTTAAGAGCAAGTTGTAGATAATTGATCTATCATCAAAATGAAGTTTTAAGAGATCCTGTACTTCAATTCGTTCTAACATTCTGTGGTATCGATAAATTCATTGTTATTCTTTCAATACTTTGAATTATTCTCAAATATTGCATTCACGAAACATTGCATTCTTTTCTCACCCTGATTCGCTCCTGTTCCATGATATAAATAAACCAATAAAACTGCCCATAAAGTCCAGCTTTTGTGTCTGAAACAATACAATATATTATACATACATTCGAGTATAGGTATGTTTTAAATTTCCATATCGTAACCCCTTAAAAAATTCATTGATATCCTTCAATGAAAAGTTCAAACAACAACAATGCAACAATAACATCAACAACAACAAAATAAAATTCTTCCTGATGGAATCTATATATAAGTATTCAGGTGTGATATTCCGTTTCAGGAATTTCAGGATATATCCTATAGGCAGGTATACATATATTCATATAAAAAGAGTAAAGCGGATATTGTCTTTTTTTTTTATATTTACAGTATATTCATTTCAATATCGATTTCCTGTTGATTTAAATTGAACTTTATATACCATCAGAATTTGAATAAAGAATTTGTTGTGTATGTTATTTATCCAACTACATAAGTTAGTGTATGATACAACATTGTCTGTGAAAAAGGCAACGAAACTTTTTAGAAATTTCAATGAATGAAAGAAAACATTTCACGTCGACTATAATTTCAGTCGATTGACAAAAGCTTTAATTTCTAAAATTCATCAAACAGAATTATATACCATGGTTCTACATGACAACGTTAAGAGCCGTATGAAAGGAATAAGGATTCCATTTGATAGCACGTATAAAATGTAATTTAAGTTTTTAGCTAGAACTTGATTTCGCAGGTCTTCGAAAACACTTTTATAAAATAATAGTTAAACCTTCAAATCATGGAAAACTTTTATATTATCACTGAAAGAATTTTGAAAAAAATTTCATGCCGTGTTAACCTTTAAGTCTCATTAAGACATTCAAGAAGTGTAAAAACATAAATTATTTTCACCAGAAAACTGAACTAATATAATTTCAAGGATATGCGAAGACAACAATAAAATAAATATTCAATAAAAACAAAAAACAAATAACAATAATATTTAATAATATTTTCCTGATGGCAATTTCAAACCACAAGAGAATCCTATTTAGTGGCGTATATCGTGCACAACAATTCGATAATATCCTTTTTCAAATTTTAATAAACTTTGGAATTTCAAGTTAGTTCCTTGACTGTGTTGTGTGCACACATCAGAAATAATGTTGCCCCATATCCTGATCTCAGTAATACTCGTTACATACATGTAGTGCACTCTTTCTCTGTCTCTGTATGGCTCTTTGCGGTACAATATTGTTATTATTGTCAGTTACATGATGCGGCCCAGCCCATCATGGCGGTAAATGCTAATATCCTGCGAACGTGTTATGGTTTTTATTGTGATAAAAATCTACATCCATAGTCGAAAGGAGAGAGAGAGAGAATATTACAAAAATAATAATAATAAAAAATAAGAGAAAAAAGAAGTACATATGAATATAGAAAGAGGTGTAGAGAAGGTCCTGGAAAATTGGAGTGCCAAGAGTCATTTAATGGCAAGAAAAAAGTACATAGCATAGAATTGCGAATAAGTTCTTAAACACAAAAAACAAAAAGGATATCATAGAAGAGAAACACCACAGAAAAATAAAGAACAACAAAACAATAATATATCTTGCAATATGAAAGAAGAAAGCAGCAGTAAAACTTGAATGTTGTTTATTGAAGGAAACATGCATTTATTACATTTTTTATTTTAAGACTTTATCTTTAGGAACACTTAAAAGATGGATATAGCGTTTTGGTTATATTTATGTTACTTTTGAAAAAAAAGGATAAAAACTTGTGGAAAAAACTTTGTCTTTTACATCAATAAACTCTTTATTCTATCCATTATTGTGCCTCTTTCATTCCCTTCGTTAACATTTGTTGAGAATAGGTCATAAGTTTATCCTAAAAGATTCATCAATTTCAAAATTTAAGAAACGGAAACATTTTTTGTAAAAGTTCAGTATTTCAAAATTTTTCTTTACAATGTTTTATTGCGGAAATTCCAGATTTCTATAGATTCCAGATCTTTCTGGGAGGATAGGGCATCCCTGGAAGACGAATCGTGCGCACTGAACGACTAAAATATAGCCTCTTATTTCGCCTTCTCAACTACTGTAGCTTGCTCCAGGCAAAACTTTTGGCGATAAAAGAACCGTATTTTCTCAGATAGTCAGGCCGCTATCAAATCTCTGGACTCTGTCTGTACAAACTCTATAACAGTCCATAACTGTCGATCATCTCTAATGGAGATGGCACAACAGTTTAATATTCACCTTTGCTGGGTGTCGGGCGCATAGAGACATTTCAGGAAATTGTAAAGCAGATGAACTTGGTACAATACTACCCATTCTATAACGTTTGGCTAATAAAGGCATACCAATCGCTACGTGTAAGATTTCTTCACATCCTCTATGCATGCCCTGCTCTAGCTCATAAACGTAAGACCTACCTAAGAGAATTCTATTACGATCGGAACGATCTCAAACACACTAATATAATTAGCACATATTTCACGTTTCATAAGTAACTCCATTTTTTTTTATAATTAGCGAACACTAAAAGGGTTTTGTATACCTTTAATATGCCAAAGACACAGTGTGAGCATTAGTAAAAGAGGGAAGGGTTGGATAGAAGGTGTACATTGATTTTGAATTCCTGAACATTGCAATGATAAGGAAAGATAAAGCGTGGCAAGGCGTTCCACATTCGCGTAGTACGGCTAAAAAATGAATCTCTGTACTTCATAGTACGGCCGAACTTGGCCTCAAGGGTAAACTGATGGGCATTCCTAGAAGCGCGAGTATTACGGTTAAATTGTTTAAGGAGGGTTAAATTGTTTAATTTCATTTTGCTTAGAAGAAGGCCTCAAGATTCATGTGGTATCACAATAGTCAAACCAACTGGCCTAAGTGTGTCCTATATTCCCTCACGCACAGAGCTACTTCAACCTTACCTTTATTACGATAGAAATATAAAAGTCCATAATGGCATAAGGCAGCGTTGCACCTTATGGCCTATTCTGTTTTTGTTATCTAAAAACATAACTCTAAGGCATAGAAAAGTAAGTACGAAAAAGGGAAAACACTTCTTCGGATTTTAGCGTATGTATGTGGATTTTCAGAGATCCTAAGGCCGTCGTTAACAACTTGAGAAATTTTCTCTTCCACGTGTTTTCATAAAATCAAACCATAATAGGAAGTCGTCTTTTCGAGATGTACAAACTTGGAGACCAAATTTAGTAGTTTCAAAAATTAGTCTGAAGATAATTTTGTACCTAATTTATGTTCCACTTTAAACTACTTCAAAACTATCAGCAAGAAAGTGCGAGATACTTGTCACTGCTGGAGTCGTTCATATCAATTTGTAAGTTCAATAATTTGAAGGGAAAGGAAATTTAGAAATTTTGTAAAATTTCCAAGAAGAAATTAATTTCGAAAGCAGATAACAGCTATTTATTCACTTCGTCAGTTTTCTTCTGTAAAAATCACTGCTGATTCGATTTAAGTCAAAATGTTGTGTCACTTTGCTTGTTGTAACTTCGAAAAGATCAAAGGTTATTCATGTTATTATGAATTTTTAAAAAGATTTACTTATAAACAATATATTTGGTCACTGGAGTCGAAAATAAAGAGTAATTCTAAAATTTGTTGGTCACTTTTGAATACTGAAAGAAAATCGGTTGGGATTCCATCTAGTGTATCATACAAAGGGGCCTTTTTAAGAGAACTTAAGTGATATTTGTAAAAATTTTGCTTTATTTTTCCAATCAAATTTAGCTGACTTGAGAATAAATTATGATCAAGATTTTAATAATTTCAATTCTAATATAAATGCTGGTAGTCTTTGTTTATCGATAGATGATGTGTTGTCAGCTTTATCATCTCTGGACAACAGTTTCTCCGTTGCACCAGATAATATTCCTCCACTTCTTTTAAAATTTTGTAAATACAATTTAGCAGCCCCGCTGTGTTATATTTTCAACATGTCTTTGCGACAAGGTATATTTTTAGATTCTTGGAAACATTCTCTGATTACTCCTCTGCATAAATCTGAATTTAAGGGATCTGTGGAAAATCATAAACCTATTGCTAAACTTCAATTAATCCCAAAAGTATTTGAAGCAGTTGTTAAAAATAATTTGTATAGTTTAGTTCGAAATCATATTTCTCAGAATCAGTATGGGTTTATGAGGCTTTATCACTATTTACGAATTATTGTCTGGATGTTTTTAGAAAATCGCTTGCAAGTCGACGTTATTTACACTGATTTTTCAAAGGCATTTGATCGTGTACAACGCAATATTCTTTTGAAAAAACTTGAGCTGCTAGGGTTTCACTCGACTTTCCTTGATTGGATTAAAAGTTATTTAGTTAAACGTAGTCAATATTTTAAAATTAGTGATGTTTTATCAAATGAAATAATAAACTTTTCAGGTGTACCACAAGGCAGCCACCTTGGGCCACTCCTTTTTATTGTTTTTATTAATGATTTGCCAAATTATATTTCTTATGCAAAGTGTCTCTTACATATATGCCGATGATCTCAAGATTTTTAGCTGTGTAAGATCTCCATTAGATGCAAATAAAATTCAAACTGATATTGACTCCATTGTTAACTGGTGTACTATAAATGGTTTATTTTTCAATGTTCAAAAATACAGTGTTGTTAAATTTTTTAAGATACTAAATCCCTTTAGTTTCAAATACAAAATTTATCCATTACAAAGGTTAACGAGACAAAAATATCTTGGAGCTATCTTTGACTATAAAATGAGTTTTTCACTTAAAATTGACCACGTTATTTCTAGAGCTAACGCGATGCTGGGTTTTATTTCTAGAAGTTCTAAGTCTTTTGAAGATCCATATACTCTAAAAAACCCTTTATTTATCTCTTGTCAGACATTTGATGGAGTATTGTTGCATTATATGGAATTCCTTTACTCAATCAAGTATGTATTGAAAAAGTTCAGAAAAGATTTACCAAATTTGCTTTCTTAAAGGTTTTTAGAAACTCAGATATACTATCTTATGAAACCAGGTGTATATTAATTAATTTAAAACTTTAGTGCTGAGAAGAAAACCATATTCGATACCCTTTGCTTTCGATGTTTTGAATTCTAATATAGATTGTTCTACTTTGCTATCAATGTTTAATATTTACGTACCTTCTCGTAGTTTGCGACCTAGAGATGGTAATTTTTTACATGTTCCTTTTCATAGTACAAATTATGCCAATCAAAATCCAATTACTGATTCCTGTATTTGCTTTTAACGAAATTGATTTTTTAATTGATTTTAATAATAGTAGGTTAGATATTAAGAGAAATTTATTACATTTTTTTATAAACTTTATTATTTTAAGTTAATTATATTGAACTCATGTATTATTTAATTTAAATGTAGTTAAAATAAAATCATGTCACTTGAAAGACGAAAATAAATAAATAAATGTCATTATAATATTTTGAGTCGCAGAATTTAGCTTCTTTCTAAAATTCCTTTTTGAAATGTAACTTTCTGTCAAACTAATTAACGTTTTTGAATTTTAAAGAGTTCATAATTTTTCAACAAAAAAAAACAAGGTTCCTGAAAATTCTCTTACGCGTTAGCAGGTATCTATCACAAGAACAAAATTCTGATCATGTAATCGCTTGGAAAAATCACATATGCAACATTCTGAAATAATCTGATAAGCGTTTAGATCCTTAAAAAAAGGGAAATTTTGAATTCTACAAATCGGACCGATTACAATAACTTCCTATGGGAAGTTAAAAATGGCAATCAACTTAAACTTCAGCAAATTCAATTATTGGCTACAATCAAACATATCCTTCATTAGTGCAAAACTTAATTACCTATAACTCCACACATTTCAACAGGTTATTCTTCAGTCGTGTAGACAGAATCCAGAAAAAAGCTCTTAAATTATGGACTATAGATTTCTAACTGAAACTGATTTCATGTTTCTTGTTTTTAAAAGATATGTTTACAAGTTATGTTTCTCATGGCCATCAGTCTCAATCCTAACCCCCCCCCCCCCCCCTCTTCAAACAATTTTGTCGAATATCTTCAACTTTCAGGTATATCCATCAATTACTCCTCAAATTTAATTTTATATTCACAATCAAGTACAGACATTCTTTTTTCAGCCGTACTTCAAGAATGTACAATGCTTTACCCAACTCTGTTTTCACCTCTCATTTTGGTATTTAAAGATTTAAGAGAAAGAGAAATAGGAGTCATAATAGTGTGGAGTATAAAACAACAAAATACGTGTTCTCTTTGTGGACCAGATTTTTGTTGAATAAAATGGATTATGTCATTTTAAAATGGTGTCACAAAATTAAATGAAACAATCAAGAAAGCTCGTTTAAAGCTACAATTAAAAACTGAATTCTCTTAGAAGTTTGCATAATTATGATTCAACGAAATTTATTTTCAAAACTAAAAACTCTTTATAATAATTTGGGTTTAAAATAATAAGAACCAAAATTCGAACAAAAATCCAAACATAAATTACTTTACCCATAAACTACACTCTTCTTTTGTCTTACAAACTATTTAAGTCCTTTCTGGCAAGTTTTTTTTCTTCCATTACCAAAAAATTCCCTCAAAACCAATAATAATTTTCATTTCAAATAATCTCCTAGAATTTTATTCATTAACTTATTTATTATTTACTTTTTTCTTCTTGTACCATACTAATGCGATTACGAGATAAAATTCCAATTTGCACATCAAGTCCTTAGAAGGACTTTATTAAGGTATACCCTACTCGTAGCATTGACTCGACCATTATTGCAAAAATTGTTCATTATTACTATTATATGTAGGTACTATTTTGCGTGCCAATCATTTCAATCGAAAATAAAATTGGAGAGAGAATTTCAATATAGTCGTAATATAATAATAATTGTACTGTCATTGGTATTGGGACTGTGTGTGAGTTGTATAAGGACTTCATAGTTCAATCATATATAAATACATTCGGTTCGTATAGGTATAGTCGTTAGTGTAGTATAGCTCGATATATAGAGAGCACCATTAAGTGTTATTTCGTTTTGTCATCGAAAAATAGATGTGATGAACTTTTTGGTCCCATCACAAGGTATAAATGATGTTGAACTTATTTCGTATTTTTAGAAGATATGGGGTTTTGTCTTCTTTATTGATTCCATGGGTGGATCCTTTGGAAATGATGAAAAAAGGCCCAGGATTAGATTCAAGGATTAAAACCAAATGTCGGGCATTAACTCTGATTCGATTGGTTATGTCATTATTTTTGTGTAAAACCATTAAAAAGGATCTAATCGATGGAACCAGATTGTAAGACCGTTTGTGTTTATAAGCTATGATTTCTCAATATACAATTTTAATATTTCTAATAAATCAATCTTTGGTTATAAGAGTAAATATTTTGGTCCCAATTTAGTTTTTTACTCATCAATGTCGAAAATTGTAGTCTTACACTCCAATTCGCTTGATGTGGTACAAATGTTTATTTTTTATTTTTTAATAGGGACCCAAGTTACAAAATCTTCGAGTAGTCCTGAAAATGTTGTATTGAAGATTCGTTTGAATGATTATATGTAAAAGAGTGTATAAATCATAACCACTTGTCAACTTGTTCTACAGTTCCTTTTTGCTAAGGCCTCTATTTAATTTCGAAAAATAACTCAATCCAGCCATTTATGTGCCCCCTCTTAGAAAACATTCCAAATATCTATGACCATTATCAGGAATGAATTTTCATAAATTGGAGAAAAAAAAGAAGAGGAATCCACAACCCATTCCCTATCATTACATCTATATGGATTGAAGTATTATGTAGGTGTGTAAGTGTAGTTATATAGCTCCTGTCGTAACATCTTGGGAATTCCTTCCTTTTTTTTCCAGATAAAAAATAAATGCTTTTCTCTTCCTGTCTAATGATTATTATATGACTTTGTAAATAATACCTTCTATAGTATAGGTATACCCTCTGACGGCAACTGTGATGATGATGATGATGATGCTAACACGATGATGAGGATGAACAAGACTAACGTCAGATGATGATGATGGTTTGATTCTGAAATCGCGTTTTGTGATGTTTTTTTTTTTTTTTTTTCTTACTTGGTTTATTTTTTGAACTTAACTTCATAAGTGTTTTCTTTTTCTTCTTATTTTCTTTGAAAGAGAGGTGCTATGCCACAAGATAATAATTAGATTCCATCGGGATACTTAAATTTTCGTTTACTCACTTATCCTTCTTGAGTTTAGTTGCAGTTCTTTTAGGTATTCATCAGTTTCGATGGTTGTGAAGGATAAAATTCCCTTGAAGCCATTAAAATTAGATTGCTCCATTTTGGCTCTTAGTACAAAAAAAAATAAAATATCAAAACATTTAAAAGTTGGAGGAATTAAAATTAATTTTCCAACAAACTGATTCCAAGAAAAACAATTGTTGACCGAAATAGCTTCAATCTTAAACGATTTTTAGAACAATAAAAGAAAAGATGTCCGCTTTAATTATTTCCTATAATTAAAAAGATTTAGTTTTGGGGACTTAATTAAATTTAAACAACAGTCTTTGTTAGCTAGCTTTTCCATCTAAACTAGTTCTAATCTTATTGATACAAGTTTTTCAAAAAGTGACTCACCTCTTACGTTAATGTCCGTGTTGCCCCATTGAATATGATTGGCATTCGCAACGAAGCCGGTCAGCAGGACCCATCCTTGCTTACCTGATAAGGTAACCAGGTTGTCGTAGTTAACAGATGGTGGAAGGCCCACCTGGCATATACAGTATACACTGATGCTAGGCTTAAGGGAGGGGCTCCTGTTCTTTCGCATTTTACCACCGTCATATCAGCGCTAAAATGGGAAGAGAGGGGGAAAAGATTAATACATTTTTCGCCACTATACATGTACGATAGTTATCTTCTGTGGACCTTTTATTAACAAATATTGTGTGGTCTGTGGATCTAAGATCACATATTTTGCCGTTATTAATCCAGGGCTCTTGGATAAGGGCAATATCAAAATTATCCTCTGAGAAAAATGAGGATAAAGTGGCAAAGGCCAAATTACTGTGTTGTATATTTAATAGTAGCACTTTAAACATTTTTCTTATTATGTAAGTTGACATCCATTAAGAACCTCACTTTAACCTCATTAATGTCTTTACAGAATTTGTACCCTCTAGATGGAAGCAAGGCCATATTCTCGTAATTCAACATTACAATGGCTTCTTTTCTTCTTTCAGTGGGCTCTTCCATTTCCATGACTTTCCAGTCCGCAGTCGGAAAGTTAGAGTTGAGTATTTTTAAAAAGTTTTCCAACCTTTCTTTCGTCATGCGGGGCTCCGTGATGTTGATTCGAACTCTGGGTCTAGTAGGGAGGTCATTTTTAGAAGTAACCTTTGTGCCTTCTATTATATCGCCCATTTTAAATTCTTTGCTCCTCAACCAGTTTAGGGTATACTTATCACGCCAGGTAAGATTTTTTAACCCTTTTACTGTAGAGAGTTGTCCGAATTTCAGCAGAGTGCTAGTAGAGGAAAGTACCTCATCGCTGACACGGTCGAGTAGGTTTTCTTCTAATTTGGACTACTACTCTTCACTTATCCTTTTATCAAGGCCACGTGGAAGCTCTTTTTTATCAACTCAGCTAACGTAATTGTTAGTCATCTTGGGTATTTAGTCTGCTGTTGCTGGAGGGGGAGTCGAGTCGTTATATCTACTTCTTTTCCCACTAACGCCCGGACCATCATTATCGACCCTTGGGTGAATTAGGTACTTGATCCACATCACTTGTGGGTTACTGGTTTTTAGGGTTTGGGAAGATGACTTTTTCTTTCTTCCTCAGGTTCGGGTTTGGGATAAGTGCTGCTAAGCAGCTTTTCGGCCGCAATCGGACTTTGCTGGTCCCCAGGATGGAGTTTTTTGGGTCAGTTTTGCCATATCTTCGCACGGCCCTTCTAGAATTCTCGATCCGTTTGAAGTCAGGATCCGGAAAACCCTTTCTTATTCTTCTTTCCTAAATGAACCATTTTGTCCTTGATCAAATTAGGCCCATGTGGGCTCCGAGTTTCGGATTTGGTAGGCAGCAGGGTAGCTGAGCACCCTGCCTCATCTTCGTAGACTTGGATAGGGATTCCTGCACAAGTCCCTTTTGGAGTCGAGGTCACCTTGGTACCTGCCATTGTCGAGACTTTTGCCGCAGGATCGCAAGCGACTCTTTTCAATTGCCTTGTAGCATGGTTTTCAGCCAAAGTGACATTAGCGTCGAAGCTTGCGAAGGAAAAGATTCTACTCATCCGATGATATCACTCTCTCACAAGCTCCCACATCCCTATCGTCGCAGTCAGAGAAGTTCATGAGACACCCATTAAGAGGGTCATTGACTTTATTGGAACCACTGTTAGGTACAGAGTTTGTTGTTGTTGTTGTTGTTGTTGTTGTTGAAAACGTCACTGGCGATATGTTCTCTTTCGAGGCCAAGCCATCGCCGACAGTCGTGACTTCTGCCGACTCTTGAGTGTATATCTCCACTAGAAATTTTATTCTCTATACCGACTTTTATATCCAAAATCGATTGACATCTCTGTTTTTTTGGTTTTCTTGGTTACCTCACATGGCAGCTAGATTGCTGGAGGGTCAGACGTAAGCCCTCCCAATGCACTAAAAAATTGTGACCCTAAACCTATCATTGCGCATTTTTGTTCAAGTAAAATCTATACTAATATTACAAAGAGGAAAGATTTGTATTTTTGTATGTAACAAATAAACCCAAAAAGTACTGGACCGATTTTAATAATTCTTTTTTCATTAGAAAGCTACATTATCACTGAGTAACATAGGCTATATATAGTACTAGATTACTATAGAAATCTTTAGAAATTCCTATTAAAACCAACCGAAGGTGTACAAAAATTAGCCATAAAATGTCTTTCATCGCATACGCTGCGAAGAGTATTAATGATAGGACAAAAAAATGTTTTCTAATTTAATGATTCATAGTCGTTTTAATTATCATGCTTATAAATTAAATATCTGTACCTATTAATGTCTACCCGTGCGAAGCCGGGACGGGCCGCTAGTCGCTAATAAAAGATCCTGTGAAATTAAAGAGGCAACAAATTTCATTTTATGTCTGAAAAGTTTATATTCTAAGCATTTAAAATCTAGTTTCCATCAGTGTCGAGAGTTGTCTACGTCAAAAAAGTTAATTTCGTAAAGTGTTTAAAAGTCTGACAGCTTTCTAGTAAAACACTGAGTTGATACAAACCCTCCCAACAATGTCAACTTAAGCCTCCTTCAAAAACTGCAAGTTCGCAGAAACAAATGTGTTTCCTTAACAAAACGTTGAAGCTATTTCAACTCCCTTAACAATCTGTTGCATATAGCTGTCTAATTTCCCGTCTCGAATCCAAGCGTATAAGTGATTTCTTCCATTATTACATGTTTACAATTCTGACTGTGCGTTTTGAAAAAATCCTCTTCACTCATTTAATTAATTTTCTCATTATAATTCAAGATTGTTGAATCCTTCAAGCTTACTTCCTCTGTGTCTAATTGAAATTTATGAAAACACAAAAACAAAAATCCTCACTTCCAATGAAACTCTTACTCTCATGGAACATTGAAACAAACGCAAAAAGTCAAGGGAGCAAAGCTAGAAGGTTCTATGGTACATTTCTGATGAAATACCTGAAAGTTCAAAAACAAAAATGAAACGACTCATGTGAGAAAGAGCATTATTCATCATCATGTATACCTGTGCATATATATATTTCCTTCCTATATTTTCACAGAAAATATGTAACACACACAAACATACAGTAGTCCTAGAGCCATTTACTGTTACTTTGTGCTATATTCAATTTAACATACAAACATGCTGTCAAACTCAAATTTAATGCATCTCCTCAAGCGTAAGGGATGCGAAAGCAAATGAATATAGTAGCACCTTGTTATCGTATATTTGTAAAGCCTACAAAAATTCTATCTATAGAATGATTGCCATGTAAATTGTACACAATCCACCAAGCTCAACATGTGACTGTAGGTACTCTTGCTTGACATTTATTGAAGCTGAAAAAATAAACACTCAAATAGCAACAGCTTTTTCAGTTTTTCTTATTTTTTAGTCACAGTAACCGTCATCAGAATCAGTGCTGGAAAAAATCAATTTTCCTAGATGATATGTTCCCCCCTTCGCTCCTCCTCCTTCTACACATTCATATTCTGCGAAAAGTCAAGTTGAAAATTGCGTAGAATTTTTAAATATGACTTTTAAAGTAGGTAAATAAAATGAGCGAGGAAAAAGCAAGTTTTAGTGCTTCTAAAGGTTCTGGTTCAAGGGCGGATCCAGACTTTTAATCAGGGGTGGAGGGAAGACACCTTTAACATATAGACGAGTTCTTACTCACTGCTTAAAAATGTTCTTTAATGTTCTGTAAAGAAGGCTGACAAAATTTTAAACAACATAATGTGCATCTTAGCCTTACATTTACACATTTCAAAGGCTAAAGTGACAAGTTGTCACTGACAACTTTAGTAACGCAATTATTTTAAAATACTGTGTCCAGCAAGGTATGGTCTAACTTTTTAATTTGGACGACTTCCTACATAAAGCATTCCAAGATTCCAACACTTTTCTTAATATGCCATATTTAACAGCTAAAAAATACCAACAGTTTAGAGGGTATTTGGTGCATTTCACGCAGAAATGTAAGAAATTGTTTTCAAACGTAGATTTTTCACAAAAATAATTTACACTTTTCTTGTTTTTATATCAATGAATGCCAAGAAAATAAATAATTTCTCTAAAAATTAAATAAAAACAAATTAAGGTAAACACGTTTTTAGAATCTCTTTTCACTTCAAAACTCAAGAGATGCAAAGCTTTTATATCAATAGATATGAAACGTTCATAATGTTTTTCAATTAGCCATTAGTTTAACTAAAGTGTCACTTTTTCTGTTTTTGGGACGTTTATATTATTGAAATTCGTTCGTGTTTAGATCTCAGTTCTAGAGCATCCAAAGCAAATTCACTTCGAAAAGTAGATTTCTTTAATTTTTTAAGATCTTAAAATTTTTTGTATTAAACAGAAAATCAATTTTGAAAGAAATAAAATGCACGACTAAGTCGCTAGAACTTGCTAAAAGTCTTTCCAAAAGTCTGTTTATAAATATTTATTATATTTTAAGATTAAAAAATTTACATATCTGCAACATAAGTTTTTCTCAAAAATTTAAATGTCGTTTTATTTCTCAAAAAACCTAGTTAAACTTATTTTTTTTTTGTGGAAAACCAGTAGAGCAGTGTTTTTTTTTTAAATTAATTTGTATATATAAAATTTTTAAATTTCGTCTTAAAGATATTTTTGGTATACAGTTGTTAAGTGCTTTTAAATATACATTTTACATGGTGACCCCTTTTTGAGATATCGAGTTTTTTGAACAAAAGTCAATATATTTTTAGAAATCAAAAAAAAAATTATAATATTGACATTCTTGGGAAAACTTAAAAACAAAATAACGGTTTTATGAAGTTTACTCTTCTGAATCAATTCCGAAATATGTTTTTCTTGTAGAAGGAAGCCAAATTAAGAAAAAGATTTAGAAAGTTTTAAAAAATGTATCGGTTATTTTTTGAAAAAATTCGAACTTTCGATTTTTAACCAAAAAATTTGTATGGGCACTGCTGTTATATTTCGTATTAAAAAAGAGGCTGGGATGCGACCCACACTGTTAACTTCCCATCCCGTCTGTCGATTTGTCTTGCTTAAAAGGTTTGCAGGTTTTCTTGTTTTGTTAAAAAAAGTTATCAGTTAAATTATTCTAAAAAATTTAAAAATCACCAACAATTTTTTGTATTTGATGAAATAGTTTGTTTTAACTTCTATGTTTGTTAACGAGATTTTTAGTCGAAAACAATTTTTTACCAATTTTAGTAGTATTTCTTAAAAGTTTTTATTTATTATATTTATACAAATATTCAAATTGGAATAAAATTGAATGAAATTAATTTGAAGTCAATATCTTATATTGTTCACGAGATATCGAGAACCGAACATAAATTTTTATTAATTTTGCGTACTATTTTTTGTAGATTTTATTTTTTTTTTATTTAAAAACTGACTGTTTGATTTTAATAAAAAATTTACTGAATGTCGAAAATTATATTTCCTGTGAGTAAATTAGTAGATATTTTAGTCGAAAATCAATTTTTGCGAAATATTGGTAATGCTTTTTTAAGGTATTTATTTTTTGTTAAAAAACTGCCAATTTGATTTTTCTCAAAATTTTATCAAATGTTCAAAACAATATTTCTTATAAGATAAAATTAATTTAAAGCTAAAATCTCAAAGTTTTGAAAAGATATTAAAGTCGAAATCGATTTTTACCAACTTTTGTTAGTTTTTTTAGGTTTTTAATTTTTGTGAAAAAAACTGTCAATCTGACTTCTTTCAAAATGTTACTGAATATTGAAAACAATATTTTTTTAAAAATAAAATTAGTTTAAGGTCAATGTCTCAAATTTTTGAAAAGTTATTTGAGTCTAAAATCAATTTTTACTAACTTTTATTAATTTTTTTTAGGTTTTTATTTATTGTAAAAAAAACTATCAATTCGATTTTTCTCAAAATTTTACCGAATGTTAAAAACAATATTTCTTATAAGATAAAATAAGTTGGAAGCCATAATCTCAAATTTTCGAAAAGATATTTAAGTCGAAATTCAATTTTTACCAACTTTGAGTAATGGTTTTTTTTTAAGTTTATATTTTTTATAAAAAAACTGTCGATTCGATTTTTCTCAAAATTTTACCAAATGTTGAAAACGTTATTTTTCGTTAAACAAAATTGTTTTGGAGATAAAATCATTTTTTATTCGTAAAATTTTCGAGGTGGCCGTTAATTGGATTTTTTTCCAAAAATATACTGGTTTAGTATCACGTTACAATATGTAATATAAAATTAAATTCAAGCCTCTAGCGTTATTGGCTCGTGAGAGATTTTGGATTAACCAAAATGTTCACCTTTTTTTTAAACTGCTATGGTAAAAAAAACCACCCACGAATTTTCTTGAGAGCCCTTTCTGCATTATCATCTGTATAACTAAATTTATTTGAAGTCGATATCTCTTCTGGTTCTTGAGCTATGGACGACGAAAAAAAACGTCGCGACGTACGGACGTATGGACGTACGAACGTAAGTTCACACGCACGCACATACATACATCTTTCTAAAAATCTTTTATTTCGACTCTAGGGGCCTTGAAACATCGAAAAATGTCAAAATTTTCAATTTGACAAATCGGACCCATCACAATAACTTCCTATGGGAAGTTTAAAAAAATGAAAAAAAAATGCCTTACGCTAATCGGCTTAAAACCTTTATTTCCCAGTTTGAACTCAATCGACATAAGGGTTCGAGATGTAGGGGCCAGGATAGACAGACAGACGGACGGAATCGGACCCACTTTTTTTGACTTTTCGATTAAAAGTTCGAGTTCGAGTTTTTGTACGTTTTTTTATATAGTTCCTATATGTCGCAAGTAAAAATCACCTCAATGTTCATTATTTATGTGTATCAAAAAAAATAAGACGTAATTAAAGCCGAGTTTCAGGAATTTAAAGGCAACTTAATATCAAATTGACGATCTCTTATTCAAGATTTCTTTGTATGACCCTGAATATTTGCTCTTTTTCTTAGAAACTAATTTTATGAAAATTATTTAAAGCATTACTAGAGTTTTTCAAAAATTCTAAATTGCGTGAAACAAAAATTTTAGTTGTTTTTGACAGTAAACCACATTTTGCTAAATGTCGTTAAATTACTAAGAAATCTTTAGATGAAAACTTTAATTATATAATGGTTCATATAACCCCCCCCCCCCCGTGGGTCGTCCATTGGTCAAAATTTGATGAATTTGTGCTGCGTTATTGGAAAAGTGCTTAACTTCCGATTCATATAATATTCTTGGTCCCGTCCTCAGTTAAAAGTAGTACTTTTAGAAAACAAAGTTTAAGGAAGTGAAATACAAATTTTGTTTTCATACATAAAAAATATAATGGGAGTCACATCCATTAACGCAATACGATAGTTTTGAATTCAAGGAAGAATAAAAAAAAAAGTTATCTGTCAGGGGGGGGGGTCATGACATCTACGACCCCCCTTGGATCCGGCATTGTTCTGGATATCATAGGTATTAAAAGGCGCCTAAAAACGTGTGTTGATGATGAAAAATACTAAATCCCTATATCATCATTATAAAAACGAAATACTGGTTGATATGTGATATTTAAACAAAACGAAGCACTTACTCTGAGCAAGTACTCAATTTTAAATTCTAAGTAAAAGTCAATAAATGGATTAATTTGGATCACAAAACAAAAGAAGTTTCTCCGAAAAATAAACAGTTTATTACATTTTAAGCATTTGCTTTGTTTTAAGCATTTGCTTTGTTTTAAGCATTTGCTTTGTTTTAAGCATTTGCTTGTTTTCACAAATCCATGACTTCCACTTAAAAAGTATAAAGTCCTCAAATTATAAGTGAAACAACAATCAATATTATTTTCTAACCCCTGGCGAAAAGGATGAGCATGTAAATGATTTTCTAATACCCTACCCACACATGACACGTGGAAGTAAAAAGAAAACGAAAAGTGGCCAAAGAGTGACTCAGTAAGACTATACACAGACTCAAACACACCCACACATACACACACACACATGGAATTTAATTAAAAACTTTTCTTTACTTTTTATGTGTTGTGTGTACCTTTACTATATACCTCGCTATATATCGATATACATACCTATACACACGTGAACTATACGTGAAAGTATGCAAAGTTTATCTTTTTTTTTTTGAAGGAAGATATATTGCTTAAGGACTTTGTGCATACAAATAAAATGAAAAATAAAAATTGAAAATATACAAACTTTTTTATAAGGATCAGACACAAATATTTTGTGTTTGTATATGTGTTGGATGGTATGTTAAACGAAATATTCTATGTATTTTCAAAAGAATTTGCATAAAATGTGAAAAACAAATTAAAATAAAAATAAGACCAAAACAAACAAACAACAACAAAAATCGTTTAAGAGGTTAATTTTTATATGTATTTTTGTTGTGTGTTTTCTGTTGAATGTCCACTTTCTACTTAAGTCATCTTTGTAAAACACAATTTGTGTGGTGTGTTGAACGAAAAAGCAGGGCAGGACTTCCTTAGTCTATTAATCTATAGATTCTTCAATAATAGAAGAAGCTATTTTATTAAGAATACGTTTATAAAGGGTTGTTAAATTTTAAGGGCGATGTTGATCTTGAATAAAACACAAATTATTATTTGGAAATTGTTGTCATTTCTTTTAATTATCATAACGTTGATATAATTGAATTATGTACATATGGAACCAAATATCGGCCATTTGGCCACCGCGACATCGGCGTACACCTCCATTCGATGGTCCAAAAATTCGATGACGCTAAGGCATAATTGAGGTTCTACGCCGCCTGCCGTTTATATGCTCAATTATTGCATCCTTTAGGCCTTAAATTGTTGGTGGCTTATACACCCTTCTTTCAAAAAAACCCAAGGAAGAAGTCCAACTGTGTCAAATCACATGATCTTGGTGGCCAATTTACCACGTGAGATAACACGGCTATTTGATGTGTCGCTCAAAAAAGCCTTTGTTTCGTTAGCTGTGTGGCAAGTGGCACTGCCCTGTTGAAACCTACATATCGTCCACATCCATATCTTTCAATTTGGGCCAAAAAAAGTTCGTTATCATCTCACGATAGCGAACACCATTCACAGTAACTGCCTGGCCGGCTTCATTTTAGAAAAAAATACGGCTAAATGATACCGCCAGTCCATGAACACAGTCATTCTTTGAAGGTGCATTGATTTTTCGACAATCGCTCATTGACAATCCACAGAAGTGAAAACGTGCTTTTTTCGAAAATTGATTATCCACTGTTGAAATTTCTTGCCACCATTCTAACCATTGACCACGGCGATACTTGAAATGGTCATGAGGCTTTAGTTCTTGAGTCAATTGAACTTGTAAGTGTGTAAATGCAAGTCTTTATGCATTTGAGGTGGACGGCTCTTCAGCCACACTTTCGCGAACAGCAGCAATACTTCCTGTAGTACGAGCTGTAAGCATGCACTGGTGTTTTCAGATCTCCTAAAAATTCAGTTTGCTCTTAATTTGTACAATTTTTCCAATTGTACGCACATTTGGTCAATTAAATTGACCGAAAAAACACAAAGTGCACGATATGCATTTTGATTTGAACGCCCATTTTCACAATAAGCCTGAATAACCTTAACGCGTTGCTCGATTGTGTATTTTTTCTAGGTTCAAATTGAGTTAGTCTGAAAATGAGAAATGTCAAATGAAATGCAGAGAAAAACTTGACGTTTAGTTGTAATTGACATTAAACATCGGCCCTTAAAATTTAACCATCCTTTAGAAAGAATGAAAAAATAATGGCCTATATGCCCAACCTTGTGGAACTCCATTTTCTACTAAACAATTTCAATTCTATTTAAATCAATATCGATTTTACTTCTATTCATTTTCATTCAGTTAACAAGCTATAGATTCCCGAAATCAAGTGAAATGAAATCGAAATCACAATTGAAACGATTAAAATTAATATTTCTATTTGTTTTATAACTTCAAATACTTTAAGTGAAATTAAGACAGTTTGCATCATAACAAATCAGCCACTAATTAATTTCGCTAATTGTAATAATTTGTATAGTTTATCGTGTTTTTAGTTGTTCTGTGCTGTTTTTTTAATAAAATAAACAAACAACATTAGCGTTTTTTCTTTGAATTGAGTTGATGAAGATGCTAGCTGAAGATTAAGTTTTCCGTCCTTGATATTTTTCAAATATCGGTTGAAAAGACTTTTGTTGCTATGTACCGAAGGACAGTTAAAAAAGTGTCTTGAAAGTTTTTAAGGAACATTGTTTTCTTAGAAAATCGTTTTGCAGCTGCAACTTTCTAAAGAATGGTTTCAAAATTAAGTTTTCTGTTGTCTAATTCAATCACACAGACTTAATCTAGTCGAATTGGAATCAATTGAAAATCTCAAGAATTGAAATGTGAAGGTCGGAAATTCACTTAATTTTAACTTCGAAAAAAAAAAGAAACGGAAATCGATATCGATAGAAGTAAATTCTAGAACTCCAATTTTTATATTGAATGGATTAAAATTTCATTTCAAGTGAAATTGAAGTAAAGAACCAAACTATATATTAATATTCAATTCAATTTCAATTTCAATTTCAATTTCAATTTCAATTTCAATTTCAATTTCAATTTCAATTTCAATTTCAATGTCAATTTTAATTTCAATTTAAATAATATAAAATTTCAATTCAATTTATATGAAATTTAGTTAAAATTTTAAGTCAACTTCAATTCATTTTGAATGCTTTTTTCAATTCAATATATCTTCAATTCAAATCACTTTAATTTCAATCCAATTCAATTCAATTCAATTTTCATTCAACTTCAATTAAAAAAAGTTCAATTTCTTTGCTTTGTGTTCGTACATTTTTTTTCTCCATTAGAATGTTGCTCACAATTTTCTACATAAGAATTCTGCTCAGGAAACAACTCCTCTAGAAAGGGCCCCCTAAATAGTCAAAGGATCATTTAGTATTCACTACAACACTGGTCATAAGTGGCAAACGGAAGAAAATTACTTCCTGCAATTGTTGCAGGAAACTAGCGAAATATTCCAAGTAATTGCCGGATAAGCGTAAACATTCCTATAACACAGGAAGTAATGTGAATATGTACTATATTTATATTTTTGTATTTATATTTATTCCATAGAATTGTAGGTTACGTACGTCGTCGTACATGTGTTGTTATGGATTAGAATTGCAAATTATTCAAACTGAAGTAGATTGAAAAAAAAAAATATTAATAACGAGGGTTTAAGTTATGAATGCAAAGCTTTGAAGTAGATGTATCGTTAGAAAAAAAGAGATAAAAATATAAAAAGAAATGGTTTAAAAATTGTATGAATTTTAATGCGTATTTTCTTTCTATATTCAGTATATTTTTCCTAGAGAGATAATTCTTAGAGTTTAGTAAATCTCTGATTAAAACAAAAATGTCCAGTGAGTTTTAGAGCTAATTTTCCCATTTTTCTATTACATTATTTATAGTTTTCTAATGAATTGGATCAGTAAAAATAAAAAAAACAGACACTTTATATATACAAATATTTGTAAGAACACATCTCAATTTCTAAAATTTCGTCGAATAAATAAAACTTCATATTTCCTTGAATTTTGTTTTTTTTTTTTCCAAAATCAATAGTTTATAGTTAAAAATGTCAATTATATAAATCAACTTTAACATTTGAATTTAATTTTTCACCTCTTCTTATGGTGGAAACAAAAGTTTCCCTCTTTTAAGATGACAGCTATACCCTTCAATACGGTTTGATTTGAAATGTATCAATATACGAAAATGGAAAAAACCTTTTGCCCAAATCTTTAGGTTTCTTAATTTGTGTCATAATTGTATTGTTTTATTTATAATTAAGGTTCTAATTCATCCTTTACTCATTTCTTAAAATTTTTACACAAAAACCATCAGTTGAAAGGATAATGTGTTCTAAATAACATCATGATATTTACCTTATCATGTTTTGGTAATCTCGGATTCCATAATAATCTACTTTGCGGCTTACGTGACACACCAAACAACAAAAAAAAAAACAACGTTAACACAAATTGTAACTGACAACATCATTAAAATACAATATTTTGGTTACATTTTTGTGATTTTACACTCTACATCACTGGATTATGGTTAGATTTTTAAATTAAAACATTAATGGGCTATTTCCCTTTAAATATATTTTTGATAGTAAAATGTCTGTATTAATAAAGAATTTATATTTTGTAAGTACAAATTTGTAAACTGTCCCGTAGGTAATCTTTCAATGTTTATAACCACAAAACTAAGCAAAATCTAAAAATGTACCTTAAGTTTTTGAAGATTATAAGAATGTCTATCAAAATGTGTGGTTTTAAACATTTGACATAAGCGCATTTACTAAAAAAAAAAAAAACTGTAGCGAAAAATCTGTGTCTTCTTGTTATGGGACACATTTTTTGTTTTTTAAGCTAAGGTTCTAATCAAGTGACACTGATTGTTTCACACCTTTCAATTTCAAATAATAAAAGAAAACATTACGAAAGAAAAGAATACTAACAGTATAGTAAAAATGCTTGGCGAAGCGAAAAAAAAAGAAAATCAAACATAACTAATACAAAAAAGAAAAAAACAGTATTGAATTGTAGTGCCAAAGGATACTCTTAATGTCCTTCTGTCTACCATCTTGTCACCTCACCTACCAAGGATTGCAAAATAAAGGAAAAGTCGTTGTCTGTGATAAAAAGAAAAAACAAAATGTTTATATTGCTTCAGATTTTATGATAATTAGATGAGACTAAATTGAGAATAATAACTACCAAAACATAACAAAGGCTTATTTATATGGATGCTTATTCTATTATGACTTGATTATATGCTTGTAGATTGTAAAAATGCTGGCAGTCAATAAAGTATTAGTATTATTTATTACACATTTAGTTTGCTGTGTTCTATGTTCTATTTACGAGTTTTTTTTCTGATAATGTAACTTTCGATTTTTGTATAGGGTACGTTCATGAGATATCAATCAAATCAATCTGGCTGTACTATAGTTAGCCATTGACATATTTACAAAATTATAATTTTTCAAAAACTAAGAACATAAACTATATCGAGAAAAAATGTCAGCTTTTTGTGATTTTTCAATCATGCCCATTTCTGTGACTTGTTGCCCAATTTTTTGACTAATTTTTGGAAGGCGGAAATTTGGGTAAACTTGCATTTTGGTTTCTCATAGCATCAAAACCATCTTAAAAACAAAAATTCAATTTTGTAGGTATTAGAAAGAAAAATATGTCACTTTCTCTTGTACTGTGGGATATAGGGTTATTATTAAATACAGGGTGGTTAACGAGAATAGAGCTAAAAATAGATGGGTTTTTCTCGACGACTGACGGACGTGGGCCGAGTGTGAGTAAGTCGGAAAGGTCTCATTCGATCCGTTAGATAATGCCATTTAGTTTCCACAATGGAGCAGTAGAGTGTACTTTAGGATGTGTTTGTCAAAAACAACGAATTGGTAGTGAAAGTACAGCGTGCAGCGTACAAAAGTCCAAGACGCTCGGTGCGCGAACAATCTCAGGCCTTACAAATTAATCGTTCTTCCGTTCGATGCATCTTCAAGCGTGAGTTGAACTTCCATCCTTATGAGTTGACAAAATTGTTCAACAATTGAAACCCACTGATAATCACTAACGTTCAGAATTTTCATTAGAGATGATCCCGTTATTTGAAGTGAATGACGATATTCTGTTATTTATGAGTGATGAAGCGCATTTTCACCTACAGTTTTGTAAAGAAGAAAAATTTCCGTTAATATGCTGTAGAAAACCCTTGAAGCCTCCACGAATGACTGTTACTGAATGTTTGGTGTGCAGTTTAAAAAAAAAATCATGGGTCCTTACTTTTTTGAGGAACATTATTAAAATAATTAATATTTAAACAATAATTGTACGTCTAAAACATTATGAGTTATATTCATTTGTTTTTGTGTTCCTATTCCCGTGAACCACCCTGTATTACGTAGGCGAAATCATTATGTTTTTGTTTAAATTGGTACATTTCGAAAAATGTTACGTTCTTTTTCATAGTATAGAATAGTTTTGAAAGTAATATTAGTTTGTTAAACGTTTGCATAACGCTTGTATTCAATTTAATTAATTTAATATTTAATTTAACGATTGTTTAATATGTAGAATAAAATTTAATTTGAGGCTATAGCTAACTAACCAAAATGTTCAATTTTTAGTTTAGACTTATAGGTAAGATTATATATATTTTCTCACCCGATAGGTTCCTATGTTAGGTTAGGTCTTTTCGCTCAAGTTTAAAATGTCATAGCGCCCAAAATGATTTTATAATTAACATTTCATTGTTGTACGATTTTGGCAATATTACCGAGCCTTTAGGCCATAAAAATATGTTTGGGTCTTATGACATTTCAAATAAATAGAAGCGCCCTGTCTTATTGCCCAATAAAATAACGCCAAGATTTTAAAAATGTCATATAATCAGAAAAAAATGCCACTAATCTCAAAATCAATGTCATATTGCCCAAATCAATTTTAAAGTACCATAACGGCAAAATTATTAATTGACATATCGTCCAAAAGATGTCTACTGTTTCAGCATATGAGCATTCTGACAATTATTTTTGGCACTACGACATTTTGAGTCTTAAAGGTTTAGAGCTAAAGTTCAAATATTAAACGAAAAAATGATCAGATCGCCAAAAAAAAACTCTGAACGTCAAGAAAGTGTAAGAAGCACGTTCAGAAGAACGTTCAGAAAGCAAAATAAGACCAATTTTTAAAGTGAAATAAAACGAAATGGTTTGCTTGCTTACTTTGCTAGCACCCAGCATTATCTACACTAATATTATAAAGAGGAAATATTTGTATTTTTGTAGGTAACGAATAAACTCAAAAAGTACTGGACCGATTTTAATAATTCTTTTTCATTAGAAAGCTACATTATCACTGACTAACATAGGCTATATTTAGTACTAGATTACTATAGAAATCTTTAGAAATTCCTATTAAAACCAACCGAAGGTATATTAGCCATAAAATGTCTTTCACCGCATATGCTGCGAGGAGTATTAATGATAATGATAGGACAAAAAACTGTTTTCTAATTTAGTGATTCATGGTCGTTTTAATTAGCATGCTTATAACTTAAATATCTGTACCTATTTATGACTATCCGTGCGAAGCGGGGATGGGCCGCTAGTAGCGTATAAACAGTGAAATATGTACCCCCCTGCTTGGGCTCACTATAGGATTTGGGTTAGGTGCGAGGTTGTGTCTATGCAAAGTTTCTTAAAATACAGATTCTTTAAAACCGAAGAAACTTTGGATATACCCAACTTTGCACCAACCCCAAATCTAAAAATAAGCCCAAGCAGGAGCTCACTGTTTATAAGTGTCTCAAAGCCTAATCACCAAAAATCTTTTAGGCGCTAAGACCTAAGAAATGATAGAAATCATAAGCGTCGTTATGCTCAAAATAAATATCACAAAGCCTAACCCCTATGTCATAAAACCCAAATTGAAAATTAAAAATTCTTTTGGGTAAAATTGAGCATTACGACATTCGCTTTTTTTTAACTTTTTGGTTTTTGTGTCCAATTTTGGGCTTTATGAAATTTTAGGATTTGGACGTTATGGTATTGGGCAAAAAAAACTAACACCGAATTGTTCTCTAATCCTTTTTTACTTTATCTGGCGTATTACAACGCTCCAGAGGGTTATCCCCCGTAAAACGTTTATTTTGTTTCTCAATTTTCTCAGGAACTAATGAACCGATTTAAAAAAAAAAAATGTAATGGTCACAAATTTCATTGTTTTTTATTTTTAAAACAATTTTTTTTTAATTGTCAGAAACGATTCAACATTTTTTAATTAAATTTGAATGTTTAACGTATACTTATAAGCACTAAATAACCGCATTCCAAAAATGTTAAAACAAAAATAAAAAAATTAAAATATTTTTGGGAAATGAAATGGCATTTAAATTTTTGAAGATAAATTAAATTTTTGAAGAAAAATATTTTTAAATCTTTAAACATAGATACCATTTTTTAAACATTTTCAATTGGAAAAATCGGAACGATTACAATTAATAATTGTTGGTATGTCAATTTAAACCTTCCTTAATTAAACAACTTCAAACTTAGTGCCCAAAACTTTTGTTATTGTTCAATATTTTTCCCGAAGAGTTCAAATTTTTCTTTAAGTGAAAATTTTGCACCTAATTTTAAACTTAAAAGACCATTTTTTGTTACCAAAATTGTTTTCAATTCAAATTTTAAAAGTTAAAGAAAATTAATTTCCGTGAAGGTACCCACATTTTCTTTATTTTCTATAATTTTAAGTTTTAAAAGCTGCCACATTCTTGTTATGTTTGTATCGCATAATGAGAATGAGACTAAACTTTAAGACGCGATCCTTAGTGCCAGAGTTAATTTTATTTTAAGTAATACGGATTTAGACTTTCATTTCACATAAAAATAATTTTAAGGGACAAACTTAGATGTAAATTGTCTGTTTTTCAAAATAATGTATTTCTAAAACATTTGCAAAATTAAGTAGTAGAAAAATTGCTTAAAATTTCAATTTCAATCTTAGATCATCAAAATTCATAAATGTATGTAAAGGATGAGTTCTGGAAATGTTATTCTTCATAGTAAAAGGGGACCACCAAATTTTCATGTATTTCTTAAACTTATTCGAAAATATTGAAAAGCATCTTCAGTTTTCTCTACAAAAGACAGTACACAAAGAAAATCATAATATGATGTTTGAATTCTTTTTATAAAAAATGTTACTTTTCACCTTATTTTTCTGTGCACCTTTTTCAAAATAGTTAATTTACTTTCATTCTTACTCAAAACTTTCAGAGGAATAGTTACAATTGAAATATTAAATACATTTGAAAAAAAAAAAGATATTTGAAGGGGACACCCGGGTTTGAACCGGGGACCTCTCGATCTGCAGTCGAATGCTCTACCACTGAGCTATATCCCCACACATAAATTTTGTTGTCAATTGTGTTATTTGATTGTAAGTAGGTAATATATTTTTATTTCAAGAAATTTAAAAATATTCTAAGCTATAAATAGATGTTCCATTTAATGACTTCTGTTCTGATAAGACACACAAAACAAGAAAATGTTTTTAAATGAAAATTTAAATGACGACGTTAAAAGGTTTGCTTGTTCAATTAAAGTGTTGATGTTTTTATCAATCTGATAAGTTTGTTTTGTTTTTCGTCTAAAGTTAATGAAAACAAAAATGTTACATTTTTAGTGAAATGCTACAAAAATAAAAATCTGAAATGGAGATATATTCCAAAGATACAAAGTATCTACAAGGTTTTTGTTATTAAAGTTTGTATTGGGTGTTTGTATTGGATAAATAAAAACAAATTAATTATTTGGGCAGAGTTTATTGTGAAAAATGATATAATTGTCTTTAACTCCATACAGTGCTCCCACATGAATAACTTTTGCATATGAACTTCATCCATATTCGTTCGTAGTCATCGTCTGAGTCGTATAGTCGTTCCATAAACGATAAACTTTTCAATTATGGCCAAATAAATCTGAATATCAATTTATTAAAATAATTAAAAGTCCCATAGGTGCATTAAAACAACAACAACAACAACAAAAATAAGAATTCCCTTTGTTGTATTTCAGTATTCCTATACCCACTGGTCATATCATATCTACCTACTCAACTCTTTATAGTGTAGGTACCTCTATCTACGTATATGAAAGTTGTTGTTAAATGAAAAATAAGATCCGGAAGCGTCGTCGTATATGTATACACAACCCTCACCATCAGGGACTGTTTTAATTCTGCCATCATCGCAAACAAGCCCAGGACGACACGGGACGGGACAGGACAAGGCAGGACTCAGGACATAAAGGATGTGCTGTGCATTTTACTAAAAGCAAGAAAAAGAGAAGAGTAGTAGTTGAAAAATTAATGTTGTAAATCTCTTATTCTCTGCTTTTTAATGTGGTCACAGTCAGGGATCAAAAGGTATAAAAACCAACCTTGACAAAAGTTCAGAAATAATCTTCGTATGTAAACGAGTATAAGAGTCGAGGATATGCATTTACCTGATAATAATTTATTACATCATAAAAGATAGGATAGTGGACATTCCTATTGTTATTTCTGCAAGGCTTAACTTCTGCAAGGTGCTTCGTGGATATAAAATATTGTGCATATCCCTTGCAACTCGTTAAATTTTGAATATGATGCTTATATGATTGTAGGATACCACAAAATAAAATAAAACAAATTCAATTAAACAACTTTATATTTTTATATAAAATGATGATATCAAAATTTTAAAGTTTCTTCAAATAAAATTCAATGGATATCAAAAAGCTTTTTCGACTTATTTTTAAAAATGTTTACTCAAAAAACAAAAGGTAACAGAGTGTAGCATTTTTTTTTTTTGGAAATTGTTTCCCTGGAAAACTTTTACTATGTACCTGGAGTAATAATTATTTAACTTTTGTACTACATTCCTTCAAAGCGACGAATAGAAAAAATGGCGTAGGTAGGTTAGGTACCTGGTACATACGTACCTTTAGGTTTTGTTTTTAGTCCGAAAAGTTTCTTCTCCTTCATAAAAACTCAACAAAACTTCTGACATAGTAATTCCTTTTTAAGTTGGTTTTGTTTATGAATTCAAACGAACTTGAATTTACGTTCTGGACTTCTGGCGTATTTTTTAAGTATTAACTAAAGTCTGATTTTTAGTTTGTTGCTTTGGACTGAGGGTTTAATTTTTTATAAAAACTAATTTAAAGTAAGTTTTTAGTTCTGGTTTGTTGTTGATGATGCAAATCTACAAAATGTATAAGTTTTCTTATTTTTAGAATTTGCTTTCTCTCTCTTTACCTTTGGAAGAAATTCTGAACACATTTTATGTTATGATATACATATACAGAAAAATATATTTGTACATACAAATTTGATATTGTAATCTGTTTGAAAACTAAATTTCAAAGAATATTTTTAAAATTGTTGGTAGTACTGAAATGTTCGTAGAATTGAAGAAAACTAAATTACACAAGTCAAAAGAATAACAAAAATTTGCCCTGGGTTACTTTCGTGATTTTTCTACTCCTTTTTTTTTTGCGATAATAAAAATACCCTTTTTTAATGCTTACGTTAAAAAATAACAGAGAAGAACTGTCAAGTTAATTTGAAAATTTAAACTGACAAGAAAAAAGTATGAAACCTATTATAACTTAAAAAAGATTTACTAATCAAATTTAGGTTATACTAAAACTTTTGAACATCTCTGACAACATTACTCGCACACAGGAATGGTTGGGAGTTGTAAGTCACTAGGCCCTGGTTCTTCATGAACTATTGCGCCACCTAATTTATTTTTATTTATTCAAAACTTTTGAACGGTAGTAATGAAAATTTTGTAGATAATTAAACTTAGTACACTTTTACTTCTTTTTAGATATAAAGGGTTATTTTTTAGCTATTATCTTTTTGGCAACACTGGTTTAAACAGCTGACTCACGCTTCGTGTTTTGTTTCACTGTCAAACATCTTCAGTTTGGTCTATAATTTAACCATTAATCGTCTTGCAAACGAACAACGCTTGAAAATTATTGAATTTTATTATCAAAATGCGTGCTGTTAAGAAAGTTCATCGCGCGCTTCTTCCATTTTATCGTCAGTTTAATCGACACACTGAAGTGCCTATTCGGGCTATTGTGACTTAATTTCGCACCAAATTTACAAATTTACATTGTTGGATATTAAACCACCAACACGCTTACGTAGAGTGCGAACTGAAAAAAATATCGCAGCTGTATCGGTCAGTGTTAATGATGACCATCAATTATTATCGATCCGTCGCCGTTCGCAGCAACTGGGCCTCTGTTACTCAACAATCTGGAAAATTTTGCGGAAGGTTTTAGGTGTGATGCCTTTCAAAATACAGCTGGTGCAAGATTTGAAGCCGAACGACGTACTGCAGCGTAAAATATTTGGTGAATGAGCTCTTGGAAAGTTGGCCGAAGATTCACTTTTTTTATACCGAAAAATTGTGTTCAGCGACGAAGCTCATTTTTGTCTCAATGGGTACGTAAATAATCAGAATTGTCGATTTTGGAGTGAATATCAGCCAGAAGCATTGCAAGAGCTACCAATGCATCCACAAAAAGTCACAGTTTGGATCGGTTAATGGGCTTGTGGCATCATTGGATCGTACTTCTTCAAAGATGATGCAAATCGTAACGTAATTGTGAGCGCTACTTCGTAGCGTTATCGCAGTGAATACTACTGATATGGAATTTGTGGTAGATGGGCTTGGAGTTGCAATTTTAACTGCTAGTTAAGACTGTTGTGACTTGTCCAGCGTTGATGAAGAGAATTCAGTGAGTTTTTGAGAACTAATATGAAACAAACCATTTGCAGCGTATCCTGACTTGCTTGCCGACATCATTCCAATATTTCTGTTTGTTACAAACTTCGAAATTTAATCATTTTTTGTTATTCTTTCCCATTTCCTAACGGTGAAATTCATTAGCAAGCATTCCTACTTGTGATTGACGAGGCAGGTTAGGTTAGGTTAGGTTATAGTGGCTGTCCAAGATGGAAACGGACACACTTAGGCCTGTTTATTGGCCCATTGTGATACCACATGAATCTTGAGGCTTCCTCTTAAGCTCAATGGAACCAGTTTGAGTCCCTTACGAAAAGTGAGAGGCTGATTATGCTCATATGATTTAGATCGTTAAAGAAGAATTCTCCTAGGTAATTCTTTCGTTTTCGAGCCAGAGCAGGGCATGTGCAGAGAAGATGAAGAACTGTTTCTTCCTCTTCCTCGTCCATACAGGTTCTGCAAAAGTCATTTGAGAATACGCCTAATCTCGTGGCGTGCTTTCCTATTAGACAGTGTCCGGTTATGACACCTATTATCGAGCTTATATGCGATCTGCTTAGAGAGAGCAAGAACCTTGAACGTTTTAAATCCAGTGTTGACCAGATGTTTTTTGTGACTTGACACGTGGTGATGTTGTTCCACCTGGTGCCTGCCCTCCTCACAGCGTCTTGCATTAGCAACAGTTTACAAGTAGCAATTGGTATGCCAGTACGTGCCAAACGTGGTAGGATGGGCTGTTCTGTACCGTTCCTGGCGAGTTCATGACGAGGCACCTCTTTTAAAATTTTTTGCAAGATCCTCATTTTGTTCCATAAGCTCAACAAGTCTTTTCATCTGTCTGTGACTTGTTACTTTAACCTTAAATAAGGATTTTTAAAATTATAAAATTAAAATCTAGCGAAAAGGTCTTACATTTTGGTGTAAGACGGCGGCATAATAGCCGTTAGAAAATGTTTCAAACACAGAAATTGGTAAATGTAAAAGTTTTTGTTACGAAAACGACAAACGGAATACGAATCAAATTAACGAAAGCGTTCCACAAGAGAGAAACGACAAATTAGCGTTGAGCCCTTTAAGCAATGTCAAAATCGATTTGTAAATATAAGAGCTTGTTCGGAAAAAAAAACAAAAAAACATTTCTTATATTCTAAAAAGCCAAGTTAAAAAAAAAATTATGGAGACAATTTAATAAAAATCTATCGCCTATTTCGTATGTGCTTAAAACCTATATTTGAATTCAATCCATGAAATGGTTTAAGCTGTAGAGGTGTCTACAAAGAACACAAAATATATACAAAGATCACTTTTAAGTTAGGGTAAACGTTTAATAGTTGTAATTCCTTTTAATTTTTCACATCTTTTTGAAAAGTTTTAAAATTATCATGAACGAAAGTACAGGGTTTTTCAATGAGAGGTTTGTTTTATATTAACAAGATTGTAAAATATTGTTACAATCTTTATCTTTCACTTCACTCCAAAGAAAAAATTTCGTCATAGTCCACATCAATATCTTGCAATTTCACCCATAAAATTTCATTAATCATAGCTCAGTTGCCCAGACTTATTTTCAATAACCGCACAAAAGAGTGACGTTGAGATGGATGGAGAAGCTTTTTATTTTTGGACATCAAATGCAACAGTACTGTTTATAGAATTTCAGGAACCCAATCAAAGAAGACTCGAAGCAAGTTATTGGTGATCGATCGACTTGAGTTCTTTTGTCAACTGAACTTTAAAAGCCTAATTATAAGATGCCTTATTTAAAAAATTTACGAGAAATCGACAAATTTAGATTTCCGTCAACACTGTCTGTTACAGCAATTTTTAAAATCACTAACTTGAACCAAAAATTCAAATGTTTCCACCAGTTTAACTATTGCTAGCTGAAAAAGCATTCCACGACGACGGTCAAAAAGTATTGTGGCTTTACGAACTATAACTGCAAAATATTCACTATATTTGTTGCAAATTTTAAAAATTTCAATGCGTTATTAAAACCTGCATCGTTCCACTTTAAGTTACAGCAAAGTTTTTACTTGTAAAATAGCAAAAGTAACAGCTGAGACTGTTATTAGAAAACCTTTATAAATTGCCTATCACAATTATATTTCTATATTCTTTCTAAAATCAAACAAATTCAGCTTAATCATAATTTTAAAATCAATAATAAACACCAATTATAATTTTCTATTTCATATATGAAAAAAATTATTCAATTACTTTTGGCACGTTTAATAAAGTATTTATAAAACAAATTGACGAATTAAATTTATTTATCATTCACATTAATCATAATCACAAATTGTTCATTGGTTTCTATTCGAGCCCTAAAATTAATCTCGATTTTCAATTTTGAAAATCAACCAAGTAAAACCAATTAAATGTTGAAATATTTTCCCTATTCCATTCACGTGTGAACGTTTGTTGCGTGATCTCTAGAGTAGTCTAAATTTATCTATTTTATTCAATTTAGAATCAAAATATTTTAAAACAAATAAGAAGAAATGGTCAACAAAATACAAATAACCTGAATTAGAATCTAAATAAAGTTGGTCATCATCAATCATGTTAGCTAAAACTTTTAGATATTGCCTTATCATTGTTTTGGGTTTTGTTTTAGTCCGTGAAGTGGTCGTTGGTAAAGTGAGTGCATTTTAGAGTACACCAAAGTTTCAAAGAAATGTGAAAGCTTATTTTGTATATGTATTTTTATTTTGTAGAATTGCTTTAAACTGAAATTTCTGTCAGTCAGAACCACCGATACGAATTTCTATCGCTTAAGTGGAACCCTAAATGAAGACTCTACGTTAACGATTATCACAACCGTTCTCAAAGATGTTCCAGCTCCGATGTGGAAATTTACCGTTATAGAATATTTAAAAGGCACAACCAACACTAAAATACACTTCAATGGCTTACTAAACACCTGTGATTGGTACAAAACTTTGAATAATATAAGAATCCTTCGACAATTGGTTACGCCAATCTTTAAGGATCCTAAAAAAGGCAACTTTAGCTTTGACTGTCCATTTCGTGTAGGGGTTTATGTGTTAAAAGATGTTGATGTGCCAGCTCAATCTGGCGCTGGTATTATGAAATATACATACAAGCCGAACTCTATATACCTCATATCTTTTAAAGTTGTACAGCGTTTGACAAAAAATAAAATGGAGAAACTATGTAAAGTTGAGATGAATTCTACTATCACTGAGATTTGCTAGGTCAACTACTGTGGATTGGATTAAAATAAATATGGAAATGATAAATTCTTTAGTTTTATTCTTTATTAAGCTTTTAGATATTTAGTTTGACTTCTGTTTTGTTTACTGTGAGTTTTGAGATCGATTATAGTCTTCGGATCCAAAACTCCATGTTCTTGCATAAAGATGTAGAAGAGAAGGGCTCTTTAATTGAAAATGAACAAAAAGCTTTAAAGTTATTAAATATAAGTTTTAATTTTATTTAACAATTAACAAAAAATAGATTTAAGAAAGTAAGTTTTCCACTCAAAACCACTTAAAAAGCTTCATAGTTTGACAGCTGTCAGTTTAAGATTAGTAATTCATCTTTCAAATATTTTTTGTTTGTATTTCTTAAAAGTTGCCAATACGTTAAAATACACAATTGTTGCACATTAAAAACTAAATATAAACATAAATTTAGGAACTTCATTCAAATATCAATTTTATTCAAATTTTCCACATTTCTTTTCTCTATCTCTCTCTCACTCTCTCTGTCTTATACTAACAGCTATTAATTATGGTCGCATTCAATTCCAAAGCACACAGTTTTTCCATTTTATTTCTAGGCAATTTTTGGAAAATTTTAAAATCAAAAGTATAAATTGAATTTGGTGTATATAAATATTTCAATACACCACCAGTTTTTGCAGGAACATTAATATCTCGTAACACATAATATCCCACGGGCAATGGACACTTAAAGGATAAATTCCCTTTTTCGGGATCATTAAAAAGTGGCATTGCCAATTCTCGTAGAAATCTTATCCTTTTGATGACATTTAAAATGTCACACGTCTTAATTAAACCATTGTAGTGTATTTTTTGACTTCCACTCGTACGACTTCGTTCTAAAACTATAAATTTCCATATTGGAGTTTGGATATCTTTGCGAACAATTGTCCTGGCAGTTAGTGTTGAGTTTTCGTAAAGACTTATGTTCAAGCCGTAGGTGTAGGTGTCGGTGGTTTTGCAGGACAAAAGTTTTAGTTTGTAGCAATGCTGAAAATTGAAAAAAATGTATTCATAAAATTTAGAACAAAATTGATAATCATAATCACCTGAACTGCCATATTGATCAAAACAAAACCTATCAAAAGTTTGATGCTACACCTAGAAGCTCTAGACGGCATCATTGTTGTTGAAAAACTCGATTGAGAATTGCATTGTGTTCTGGCTCCTATTTTTCAGAGATATGTGCACACATTTTCATTATTTTAAACCGACATTTTGGAACCATCACGCGATTTGTTCAAATAATCATGTTTTTGTTAATTTTTAATTGGTTGTGCTTTGTTGATTTTCGAATCGGGTATCAAGATTTTTTTTTAGCATGCTATTGTAATTTTTAGTGAGTGTTTTATGTGAAATTAAAATAACAAAGTAAGAGTTCTGTTCATGTTTTAAACAAATAAAATATGTTAAATTTAAAATTTTAAGAGACTGTTTGCAATTTGATTTCCAAATTGGTCTTAATCAATCGAGAATATCGGATAATGTTATTTCAAGTTCAGGATGAAAACATTTAGTGATTTGAATCCTTTAAATCGTCCGCTTAAATAATTCAACATAAATACCCGTCCTTCTAGTAATGCGCATCAGGTTAGCCTCAAGCTTAATTTCGGATGTTCTGTTAAGAACAGAGATTCTTTTTTTAGCTGCACTACACGAATGTGTAGCTGCACTACACGAATGTGTAGCTGCACTACACGAAAGTGTAGCTGCACTGCACGAATGTGTAGCTGCACTGCACGAATGTGTAGCTGCACTACGTTTATTTTGTCGATTTTCCTAAAAGTTTCATAAATATTTATAACGATATTCTGTGTGAGGTTCAAAACTTTGAAGTGAATATCTTTCGTTGGTTCTCATAATACTTGAGTTGAAAACCATTTCATTTTTTTGTTGTTTTTGTAAGTTTTCGTGTTTTGTAAAAAAAAAAGATTTTTCTAAAAAATTAACTAATAGTTTTTGAACAATATTTTTCATATGATAAAATAAGTTTGATTTGTTTTTTTCCCGACATTTTTTAGTCAAAATCCATTTTTACCAATTTCAACAGAAGGTTTTGAAAGTTTCTATTTCTTAAAAACAAAAATACTTATTGGAATTTTTTTCAAAAACATTATCTTACATTAGAAGCAAAATTTTGCAATTTTAAATCTAATGCCTTCATTCTCGAATTTTGTTTCGAATTTTAGATTCTTACATATTATACAAAAATCTAACTCTTGGCTGTTTGGTTTTCTAAAAATTTTAATAAATGTTAAAAACAATATTTTTTTTTATAGTTTGCAGGCGACATGTTTAATTGTTGCCAAGATATTCGAGCTGATAATCAATTTTTAACAACTTTTAGTAGTGGATTTCTTAGGTTTTTAGATTTTGTAAGACAAATATTACCACACTTCAAAAAACTTGTTCTTTGATGCATACAATTATTTTGGATGCACTATCATTTTTGTTCTCAAAATATTGAAGGTGACAGATTTTTAAGTTTTTGAAGTCGCTAACGTTATTGGTTCGAGAGATATTAATTTGTTATTAGCCAAATTTTTCACTTTTTTTGAAAATTGATTTATTTAAGAAAAAAACACTTAACGCATTTGTTTTAAGCCCTTTCAGAAAATCATGATATTACTATCTGTAAGAAAAAATTTGTTTGAAGTCGATATCTTTACCATTCCTTGAGATATGGAGGACGAAAACGGTATTTTGAATGAATGGGCGTAAGAAAATAATCTTTTTTTCTTAGGATCTAAAGTCAAAATTTGAAAATTGGATATTATCATTATTTTGAAATCATTGACATAAAACATGTCACATTTTTACTATATCCAGATTTTAAGACAGTTTAATTAAGACAAAACAGTGTGAGTTAATTATTTTACAACAACAATAAAATCGCACATACCTTAGCAATTTCTGATGATTTATTTTCATCTGATGGTCTAAAATCAGCATCAAAATGTAGCACTCGCTGTTGGCGGTGACCGCCTCACTAACGTTTTCGTTTTCAAAAAAGTACGGACCAATTACGCTCCGCCGCGCCGGCCCATAGTCTACACCAAACGGTAACTTTTTGAGGATGCATTATCACTTGGTAAACCTCGCGTGGGTTGGAGTTTTCCCATAACACAGACATTCATCCAAAAATGCGCCTCATCACTGAAGATGATTTTTCGGCCAAAATTGGGGTCCTCTTTCAAACGTATAGTCAGCAAACAAACGGCGTTGTCTATGGTCATGTACTTTGAGCTCCTGGGTCAGTTGGATCTTGTAGGGGTGTAGGCTATAGTCCCGACGCAAAATTCGCCAAGTTGAAGTCTGCGAAAGGCCGAGTTCTTGTGCACGGTGAGGAATAGACTGCCTCGGGTTCTGCTGCATTACGCTGATCTTGCATTCCTTGAACGAAAGGGTCTTGGCTGATTGTTTACTGAACCGGTCGTCTCAAATTTGGCCACCAAACGTTGAAGAGTCGACTTTAAAGGGCCACCACTTCACGTCTACCGTAAAATGGGCGTAATTCGCGCATCGTTTGCGTTAACGAACACTCATTTTGATAAAAAAGTTTTATCATTTGAACGTGCAGTTCAATTGTGTAACTTGCCATGATGATTTGGCATAAACATCTGAATAATAAACAAAAGATTTGACAGACGTCACCAAAACAAAATGGACACCACGGGGTGCCAAAATCTACGCGCGTCAATTTAAAAACCCTATATTTATCAATAGATCTAGTGCAGCTTATCATGATTTTCAAATAAGCCCATTAAGAAAACAGATAAGCCTGTTAATGTTAGCTATATTTAATAGGTTCTTCAATATAAACAGTTTAGCTCTTGTAGTCTCTCGTATATTCAGCATAGGAAAATGCAAGTTTCCTATGCATACAATTCAATCTTGAAGCACTTAAATTGATTGTGCTTCTAATTCTTGTCTTGCTTTGACTTACACATATAAACGTCATCCAAGTCCATTTTTTTATTCGACAAACGTTGAAATGTCTTAAAACTTAAAGAATAAATTGAATTCGGTGCTAATAAATAATTCAAAACACCACCAGATGTTGGGGCAAAATTAACATCTCGTATCTCATAATTTCCCTTACGCAATGGACATTGAAATGTAAAATTGCCTTTTTGTCGATCTAGCAGCAAAGGTAAAATTAAGTCGCGTATATATTTTACTTTCTTTATGGCATTCAAAAATTCACAAGTTCTAATTAAACCATTATAGTGTATTTTTTGTAATCCAGATTTTCGGGCATGTTCTAAAATTTTCAGTCTCAGCATTGGAATTTGAATGTCCTTGTTGACGGTTGCGAGAGTTGTTAGAGATGAATTTCGAAATAATGTGATATTTAATCGAAGTAATTTTGTATCGGAGGTTTTAAATGATAAAAGTTTCAATTTGTAACATTTCTAGAAGAAAAAAGTTTCATAGCTGCATATAGACGTTAACTTAAATTCAAATGTAAAAAATACTAACCTGGCCTATTACTTGGATAAAAACAAAAGCAAATAAAATGATCACTTCTCTGCTTCTAAAAGTCCTGAACGTCATGATTTTTGATGGTTTTTAATAATTAACAATTCGGTAAGAGATAATTTTGCTGCTGGCTCTTGTATGGTAATATTTTATTGATAAATAGAACAAAGATGTAAATTTAATAACCATGTCACTTTTAGCCCATACAATTTTATGGGTTTTGCTTCGTTGAATCACAAATTGAATAAAATAGAGTCTATAGTAGTTGTTTCTAATTTCTAAGCTTAAAGCTATAACAATACCAAATAGTTGTCATTTGGTGGATTGTTTTGGAGCCTAATGACAAACAAATGGTTTTGCTAGTTAACAACTTTGTTTGATATCTTTATAGAACATAAAATTAGTCATTAAAAAAATATTAAATGTAATAGTTTTAGTTAAAATTATTCATTCTCTCTCTTTTGTATTTTATAAATAGCTTATAGTGTTAGAGAAACTACGTCTGCCAAGCTTCAAACATTTGATCCACATCCACTTACCCTTAATTGTCAGCTATGTTAAAGTTATGAGCCCTTTGCCACATAATGATGGTAGATTATAATCTTGCTTGAATTTTGAAACACCCTTCTTTATCTTCTATTCTAATCTTGGACCATTGAAATAAGTTCTTGGGATCCAATCAAGCATTTCAGATCGATTTGGTAAATTACTCAGAAAAAGGTTGCGTATACGCCACAGTGAATTTTCATATTTATTAAATCAGCGCTGATTCATTAGTTTCTTCTATTTATTATGTTTGTATATTTTTTATTTAAAAAAACGAACAATAATTTTCCATTTCATTTTAAATTTGTTCATTCCATTTGATTGAATATATTTTGTATACTCTTTGCCTTGTTGCTCTAGAAATTATTTTAGGGAAACAAATTTTGTTAATTCTTTCACTTGTATACTTTCTAAATAATTGTTAAGGTAATTTTATGGTTACATATAATAGTTATTTTTATGAAAGGATTAATTAAGTAAAACACATTCTAACCAAACAAAAAAAATGGTACTGAAGAGACTACTGATTAAACCACACTACAAAACAAATGAAAACATTTTCAAAAAGCCTTTCGCATGGTAAAAAAGTTTATCCCCATAACCATCACCTTCCTTTGATGTTGGCTAACCCAACCTCCCTTAATAAAATACTTCATGAGGAAAAAGCATTTTTTTTTTATTTTGTTTACCTAGAACAGAAACTCAAACTCCATTTGGCTATATAAAATAATTAAGATGTAATTTTTGTTTTTTTTTATAAATTAGCTTATTATACCAAAATAGGCATAAATAAATTGATTTTTCAGCTTCTTCTCGTTTTATTAGATAAGTAAGAGGTAAATTTTTAGGATAATATTATATAAGAAGAAAGTTAAAAGAAGGAAGCTGTTTATGTTTTAAATTAATTTAAATTAACGGTAAATATACCTTACCTACTTTTCTGATAATATTTTTCTTAAGAAAATTTTAGGTTTGATGATTATGAAATTGATTGAACCAGAGGTCTTAGGGTAAGGGATATTCAATTACATGACCAAGATATTCTTAGGGGAGACTTCGTTTTTTAGGCTTTATTTCAATTTTGCTTATGCTTTTACTTGTTCTGTATTTTAATTAGACCATCAGGTACGTACTTTTTTTTTTAAATATGAAATCATTAATTTTGTTTTGAAAACTTTAAAACTTGAATAATGCTGTAAAAACAAAAGTTTTCTTATAACTTCTTAAGCCCAATACTCAAGTTAACAGTGACAAAACAAAAAATTAATTTTTTTTCTTAAAAGAATTCATAAGCATACTAAACAAACTCCTTCTGAACAAGTTAAGCAAATAGGCATTTGGAGAAAGTAAGATTATTGCCCTTGATATTTCAAAATCATTTGATAAGGTTTGGCATCAGGCTCCCTTATCGAAAATACGTGCTTTTGGTTTTCATGAATCCCTTCTTCATTGGATTAGTAATTACCTTTCAGATCGTTCAATACAAGTAGTATTGGATGGATTCAAGCCTGAAAACCACAAAATAAATGCTGGTGTGCCCCAGGGCTCTGTTCTATCTCCAACACTTTTTCTCATTTTTATTAATGATCTCCTGTCTGTTTGGTTGGCGATAGTACTCTAAGCTTTTTATATTCGTTTTCAGACTCATATCCCTCTCATAATAAGCTCATTAAATTCGGACTTAATCAGCAGTGTACCAAAGGAAGAATAAAAACCCGCCTGAAATTTAACGATTAAATCCAATGCTGTCTTGTATCGTTAAAGCGAGATATACCCCCTTGCCATTATCCATAGATGGCACTTGCATCGAAGAGACTGAACATCTCGATATTCTCGGTATGTGTATCACCAACCACCTTTTGTGGAGAGATCACATACGCGATGTCGCCAAAAATGCCGCAAGATGTTTGGGTTTTCTGAGGCGATGCAAGAAGTTTTTCTCCCCCTCTGATTTGGCTGTTATCTACAAGACGTATATGCGTCCAAAGCTTGAATATAACTGGGTTGGTGCTCCTTCAACTTACTTAAGCCTCTTATGCTCATCAATATACCCTCGAGCCGAAATTCGTTCGTACTGTCAAGTACAGAGATTCGTTCTTTAGCCGTACTACGCGAATGTGGAATGCCTTGCCACACTGTCTTTCCCAGCCATTGCAATATTCAGGAATTCAAAACCAATGTGCACCGACACCTCCTTTTAACCCCTCTCTCCCTTTCCTAGTGCTAACACTGTGTCTACATAATAAGAATAGTATTATCCCCTTGCGCGTGGGCTTATTATATAAAGAAAAAAAAATCTGGCACTTGGCACACAGGTGAACAGTTTTGGCTTTTTTATTTAACGGACCGGACATAAAGATCACCTTTTTCTCTTGTTTCCAACTATAAAAATTCATCAATATCTGGAGTCATTGGTGTACGTTTCAAGATCTTGGCAAGCCCTTTTGAAAACACCATTCTCGTCATCTTTGAGGCTCTGCTGGATGATGTAAGCATTAAGTTCTCCCATATCAAATGGCCTTTACAAAACAGGCCTTGGCCAAGAAGAATAATGTTAGGTTTGCTTGTAGGTTCATCGACAGTATTATCAGGGTTCATAGAAGACACGAGGATTACAGATTTGGTTTTCTTCGGAAAATAGCTCACCACCGTCGTATCTTTTGTAAAACCTAAAACCGAAAAGCAATGATCCAACTCGTCTATTTTTGTTAGGCAAAAAGTCTTTGGGAATTTCCCTCTTATTTTTCCTCATCGTTCTAATGTCTGTCGTGATGTTATGATTTGAGTTGAAAATTGGCTGACATAACCGCAGACTTGCAATGGTATTGAAATTTTTACCATAGCAAAAAAAAGGTATTGCCCGCATAGTGTGTTTTTGAATCCGCAAGGCACTGCATTTGCAATCCATATTTAATGGGTTTACTTGGGCTGTACATCAATAATCCGAATCGATCCCGAAAGAAACCAACATTTCATCAATTGTAGCATTGTCTCCAATTGAGTAAGTAGGTTCAGAATTTTTGTTGAAAATGTTTATAACATCGGCAACTATACGACCTGAATCTGTTTTTCTCCGCTCATTTCTATCCTCTGGATTGTCGAATCTAGGACAGAACTGAAGAATGAATTTGGATATACAGAGGCGGAAATTTCTCACCCTGTTATATCCGTAGCAAATAGCGATGATACGGCTTCATGTTTTGGCTTGAATACAGATGAGTATATTAAAAAACCCAAAAACGCTGCAGTCTTTTATTTCAGCGTGGTTCATTGATTGGTCTTTATTTCTGAGCGTTACCATTTTAAAATTTGTCGACTTTAAAATTCTATTTTTGATATAAAAATCAAATATTTTGGCAAATGATTCCTTTAAATTGTACGGATCACTAGGTCTAGCTCGAGAAGTATTGCAAGGTGATCTTATAATATTATGGCTCCTGACTCGAGTGTTTCTGTCAGGTGGTTCTTTAGACCATTTGAAAAGTATCTAAATGTACCTTCTTTAATTCCTTCAGCTTCGTCTTGTTGAGTCTCTTCGTCGTCGTCTTCAGACAATTCAAAGTTTGAATCATGATCGCTTGTCAACACAAATTCTTTTTCACTGTCATATAAATCATTTTCCGAAAAAATCGTTAGGGCTAATATTGTACACAGATGTAGAATTTGGGCCGATTTTATCCTCGTTATTCTTCAATTCAGCGTTCATCATCTGCTCCAAATTATTTTGTTCATTTTCAGCCATAATACCTTGATTTTCTATTAAAAATGTATCAATTACTTGAAAAACAATAATAAAACACAGTGAAAAATTAATCACGTATTTAAAGTCGTTGGTCCAGGGGACACAAACGTATCCTAATACTGACCTAAGGAGCAACGAGTAAAATTCGCCCGTCTCACTACACTCTTATCGGCTCACTAAAAAAAAGTACTTAGAACATAAAAAAATAGAAAGAGCTATGGCGACAACAGCGGTTTTTACAGACATTTAAAGTTTGAACGCGGGTCCACTGGACCCCAGACTATAGTTAAGGGTTAAGGTCTCAAGCAAAATCAAAGGTGTACCGCAAGACTACATTGTTAGTCCGTTTTTGTTTGTGAATTAGATTCGTTTGATATTTTTTTATTTTGAAGTAAAAGATTTTTCTCAAAATTTAAATGAAAAGGTCCATTGATAGTATTGTTAAGCCAATTTGGTATTAAATTTGTTACTGTCGAGACTTTTAAAGTTCAAAATACGGCCACACCAAAAATAAAGTAATACAAAATTCATTGCTTCTAATAGAACTTCTGCAATCAATATTGAAATCTATTTTTAAAAAAATATACATACTCGCAAAAATTGCAAAGGGTAAATCGTGGGTATTTTTAAAAATAACTACCCCTCCACCGTTTTACTGCAGAACTAAACTATTTGTATATGTTGTAAGAGAGGGGGGGTAAATATTTATACCGCCGGGAGGAACTCCTGACTAATATAAATAATTAATCCGCCTGCTCCTAAAACAAAAATATCCTTCACTAAAAAAAGAAATGGATTGATAGCCGAGAGGGACTCTCAACTTATCAATCTCCAGACGGAATCTTCTTAGATATGAAGTGAAAGAAGAGGTTATTTGCTGTAATAGATTTTAGGCTTTATTTATTCAGTATAATCCAATTTTGTATATCTTACATCAATTTAGTACTTTTATTAGTAAAGTTTCTTAGAGAAACTAAGTGTGAATTATATAAAAACGATACAAAAGCTTTTCATTAAATAAAATTTAAAATAATATAAAACTTCAGTAATATACAAAGTATATTTTTAGGGGCTAAACTTTAAGTAGAAAACTAGGTATAATTTTAGGAATTAAGTACATATTACAAAGTGAAGCATAATTTTAAGAAATGTTATTATTATATTGTAATATTCGGCTTGGTCCGATAATTAAAACTTATTCACACTTCGTAAATAAAAACACAAATTCACTTTATTTAAATTACTAACAAAATTTCTTTATTCCACACTTTCAATTATTACTTTTTAAACACAGTCTTTACTTTTCAAACACAGTCTTTTCTTTATAGCAATTCACAATCCATAATCAAACTGAACCGCTTTGCTTCCAAGCGCCTATTTATATACCTCAAATCGGTTCGAGAATCTACGAGGTTGTTCTCGATGCTTAACGAAGTTCTCCACTTTATCACTAGATGCTTACCCCTTTCGAGGTTCTTGTATGCGCTGAATGAGTTCCCCTCTAAGCCACTAGATGTTTCTCGATGCTTAACGAAGTTCTCCACTTTATCACTAGATGCTTACCCCTTTCGAGGTTCTTGTATGCGCTGAATGAGTTCCCCTCTAAGCCACTAGATGTTTCTCGATGCTTAAAGAAGCGAGTTCTCCTATTACTACCACTTGATGTTGCCCCTTATTATTGAAAGAGTGTATACACATTACATTGCCCCCTCCTTAGGATTGATCGTCCCGAACAAATCCATCGTTCTCATCACCACTGTAGCGATGTAGCCGGTCGCGATGTACAACTTTAAGTTTTCCTCTGACTCCCTTTTGTATCCGGTACACGACATCGTTGATTTTTGTAATGACTGTATATGGACCTTCCCAGTCCCGTTGAAGTTTCGGTGGCAATCCTTTTTGTCGATGGGGATTGTAAAGCCACACCCGATCTCCTGCTTGGAACTCTCTTGTTGTCTACGAGGTTGTTCTCGATGCTTAACGAAGTTCTCCACTTTATCACTAGATGCTTACCCCTTTCGAGGTTCTTGTATGCGCTGAATGAGTTCCCCTCTAAGCCACTAGATGTTTCTCGATGCTTAACGAAGTTCTCCACTTTATCACTAGATGCTTACCCCTTTCGAGGTTCTTGTATGCGCTGAATGAGTTCCCCTCTAAGCCACTAGATGTTTCTCGATGCTTAAAGAAGCGAGTTCTCCTATTACTACCACTTGATGTTGCCCCTTATTATTGAAAGAGTGTATACACATTACAATATAAACATTATAAAACTGCTTGGTTACAGTCTCCCCCTCTGGCTTCGAGTACGCCTCGGCGAGATGCCAGATAATTGTTGAGTTGTTGATTCAGAAGTTCGTTTTGGACGTCCTCTTCTTCTAATTGGATATTTAGGGTTTGTTAGAATGACATCGGCTTTCGAGTTGTACGGCGTTAGTGCTGAAACATGGTATATTCCTAATGGTACGTCTGTTTGCTCTGGATGTGCTATTTGAAATGATGTGTCTCCAATTTTTTTTATGATAATGTAAGGTCCGTCTCTTTTTGGTACGAATTTTGAGGTAACGCCTTTGCTAGCGTTGCTGAGAACATGTGTTGTTACCAGTACTGCATCTCCTATGGTGTAAGCAGGTGGAGGTTTACGTTTAGCGTTTGCATAAGATAGTTGTCGCTCTTTGGTTTCCTTCTCGAGTTGGCGGGAGTCGTCCAAAACATTAGCCAACTGTTTCAAATATGGAGTGATTTCCGGGACGAAGTTTTCGTTTTCCAATATTGCGCTAAAATTGTGCGTGACATGCATTGGTGTTCTTAATTCCCTTCCGAATGTAAGGTAGGCTGCAGTTTGTCCTGTTGTTTGGCAGACGGCGGTGTTCATGGAGAAACGAATTGATGGTAATTTTGTATTCCATGCAGAATGTTCTGTACCCACTAGTATGGCCAATTGTGTTTTTAAATCGCGATTTTTTCGTTCTACAATGTTCGGTTGCGGATGGTATACAGGAGTTAACCTTTGTTCGATGCCAAGACAGGAGGTAAGATGTTGCATAATGGTTGAGATGAATTGAGGTCCATTATCACTGATGATTCGTCTGGCGATGCCAAAGCGTAAAAAGATTTCGTTGAGTAAGATGGTTGCACATTTCTCAGCGGTGGCTTCTCTGAGTGGGAACAGTTCTACCCATCTACTTGCTGTGTCTTCAATCACGAAAATCCAACGATATCCGTTGCTGGGTGGAAGAGGGCCAAATAAATCTACTGAGATGGTTTCGAAACGTTGGTTCTGTGGTGTTGACTGGAATAGACCAACAGGTTTTTGATTAGAGGGTTTGTATTTTTGGCATTCGTCGCATTTCTTGATAAAATCAATTATGTGGGAATTGATCCCATCCCAATAAAAATAAGGTAAAATCCTTGCTTTGGTTTTTTCAACACCATAGTGTCCAGCGGTGGGTGCTTTGTGTAAGGCTTTCAATATAGTTTCTTGTTCGCAATCCGGAATAACCAGTGCAGCTTCTTCAAAATCTTCTATATATTTGTATAATATACCATTGTTTATTATATAGCCTTCAGAGGCATACTGTTCCGCTTCCGTACCGCTGCTTTCTTCAAATGCATTGATAATTGTTTGTAACTTTTGGTCACTAAGCTGGCTTTTTCGTATTTCATAAGGACGACGTGTTGGAATGTCTACTTGTGTATAACAAATTTCACATGTTTGCGATGGAGGCCGAGATAAGGTATCGGCAACGACATTAGTTTTTCCTTTGATATAATTTATTTTTAGGTCATATGATTGGAGTTGCATAGCCCATCTGGCAAGCCTGCCGGTTGGTGATTTTAGCGACATTAGCCATTTTAGAGGCTGATGATCTGTTAAAAGAGTAATTTCTGCTCCTTCGATATAGCCCCGGAATTTATTCACCGCCCATACTATTGCTAATGCTTCACGTTCTGTGGTGGCATAATTTCTTTCGGTAGGTGTTAACAATCGACTAGCATATTCAATGGGGTGTTCTTCGGCTCCCTCCCCCTGGACCAGAACAGCTCCAAGAGCATAATTACTTGCATCGGTCTTCAGGAGAAAGGGTTTCTTTTCGTCAGCTTGTTGTAGTATGGGTGCTGTAACTAGAAGTTGCTTTAATTTATCAAAAGCTTGTTGTTCCTCGGAAGACCATTTGAACGTAACATTTTTCTTTAGTAATTTGCTCAAGGGTTTACCAATATCCGAGAAATTTGGTATGAATCTTCGATACCAGGAGCAAGTCTGCAAGAACGTGAGTACTTCTTTTGAATTTCTTGGTGGGCTCATTCTTTCGATTGCTGACGTTTTATCTGGATCTGTCTTGATGCCTTCCCTTGTTAGTGAATGTCCCAGATATTTAATTTCTTCGCAGCAGAAGCGACTTTTCCCCCTATTAACTTTGATGCCATATTCGGTAAGTCTTTGAAATAACTTTTGAAGATCGCTCATGTGATCATTAAAACTACTTGAACAGACAACTATGTCATCTAAATAAGCAAAGATGGTAATTTCGCTTAGTCCAGCTTTTAATCGGTCGATGAGGCGTTGGAATGTAGCTGGTGCGTTTCGAAGTCCAAAGCTCATTCGGTTAAATTGAAATGTTCCGAAAGGTGTTACGAATGCTGTTTTCAGTTTATCTTTTTCGGCGACTTTTATTTGCCAGTATCCTGACTGTAAGTCCAGGGTGCTCATAAATGATGTTGCTTTAGCATCATGTAGTAAGTCGTCAATTCTTGGCAAAGGATAACGATCTGGTGTAGTGACCGCGTTGAGTTTGCGGTAATCGATGCAAACTCGTATTTCGCCTGATTTTTTTGGAATCATTACTACTGGTGCTGCCCATGGAGAATCAGAAGGTTCGATTATACCCTTTAAGAGCATTTTTTGTATTTCAGCTTTCAACTGCTCTTTTCTAGCTGGCGAAAGTCTGTATGGAGGCGAAGCGATTGGCAAATGGTTTTTAGTTGCAATAATATGTTCAACTCCTTTTACAGTCACTTCATTTTCCCAGTTAAATACCTGCTCGTGCCAATTTAATATAGACTCAAGCACTTTTGTTTGTTCCTGTGACAAGTGACATCCTTCTTCCGTTCGAAGTTCTATAGCGTTAATATTTACTCTGTGCGGTGGCTGGAACAGGTTTTCGGTACTATAGGTTCGTTCTTGCCTTTTTGTATTTAAAAATACATTTTCAAAGTTTGAGTCATTTTTAGGACTGTGGACATAGAGAGGAAGTGCATCTCGAAAAATTTCATATATTTCATCTTCTGAGGCTTTTTCTGACTGTGAAACATATTCGTTCTCGGTGATGGACATATTTAAAATTTGATTTGGTGTACTGCCTAGAGGAGAAACTGGCTCGACTCTATTACTTTCCCAATTTAATAAGGATACTGGTGTTGAAATGTCGCTTTTTGGTGTTTGGATTTCTGGTTCCAGATGGTCATAATATTCAAAAATTACATTTGGTTGGTCGACATATTGCCATGTTCTTTGGCCCAGATTCAAAATGATACCAGAGCTCTCAAGAAAATCAATTCCGATGAGCGTGATGGAATTTCGTCTTTCTGGCAAGACGCTAATGTTGATTATCTTGGACCTATTGCCAATGATTATGCGACAAGCTGTACACCACATATCTTTTTGTGAATCAATTCCATCAGCTAGCGTGACGTTTGCACTGACCTTATGAAATTTGTGTCCAGTTTCTTTAAGGTCTTGGTATAAATCGTTGCCTGCGATGCTTGTCAACGCTCCTGTATCAATATAGGCGAGCATTTCTTTTCCTTTTGACGTAAATGGAATTGTTGGAATGCTTCCTGTTGATGATGTTTTTAGTGACTGGGTTTTATTGTATGATTGACTAGGGAGTACTTTGTTTTTGCAATTAGGACAAATTCCTCTGTAGAACCCATTAGCTCCACATCCAAAACAAACTATATTTGGCTTTTCTTCCACTGTTCTTGTCACGTTTGCTTCTTTTGTTTTTGTCTGATGAAGCTTTCGACAATCTTCAGTTCGATGACCGCGATAGTTACAGTGGTTGCATCGTATTTTTTGTTTAGCTTGGGATGGTTCTGAAAAATTAGAATTTGACCTTGTATTAACTGATAGTTGCTCCCAGTCTCTGCATAACGTAATTAATTCTTCGAAGCTTTTGAACTGCTCTCTTCTTACATCTTTTCGAATTGCCTCTTGTAGAAGAGAGTAGACTATGTCGATGGCTATTTCTTCAGTAAATTGAGGATATGGCAACTCTGATATAAGAGCTCGTTTTTCGCATATAAATGTATCAGATTTTTCACCTCTTTTTTGTTTTGTGTCAAAGAGAATTTGAAAGATGACGTGAGGTTTTCTATTTGGAGCGAATTGTTTTTTTAGCAGGTCAATTGCATGCTTCCATGTAGTAGCCTCATCTTTCACTCCCTTCCACCATCTTATAGCGAAGTCTCTGAAGAGTAGAGGCAGTTCCAATAATGCATCCGCGTCCGATATTTGTTTTACTTTTTTAAATATTTCTACCGCTTGCAGAAAATTGTCCAATTTTTCAGAGTCTGCTTCCCCATGAAACCTTTCGGAGCACTCTGAAAGTGAAACATTCCGCCGCATTAAATTTTGAAGTTGCTGCATCGATATTTGTAGAACTTCTCCAGGTTCTTCCCCTGCATCCGAGGCAGAGGCAGCCGGTGGTTCAGTTCTTCGTGGCATTTTAGAATCGTGACGGTGTGCCTATTTTATCGAGTTGCAGTGTTTTGGTCGAAAATTTTTTTTTCAGCGTTGGTGGTATAAGTAACGTGGTTTCTGCCCTGTAGTTGGTGCGCCAGTTGTAAGAGAGGGGGGGTAAATATTTATACCGCCGGGAGGAACTCCTGACTAATATAAATAATTAATCCGCCTGCTCCTAAAACAAAAATATCCTTCACTAAAAAAAGAAATGGATTGATAGCCGAGAGGGACTCTCAACTTATCAATCTCCAGACGGAATCTTCTTAGATATGAAGTGAAAGAAGAGGTTATTTGCTGTAATAGATTTTAGGCTTTATTTATTCAGTATAATCCAATTTTGTATATCTTACATCAATTTAGTACTTTTATTAGTAAAGTTTCTTAGAGAAACTAAGTGTGAATTATATAAAAACGATACAAAAGCTTTTCATTAAATAAAATTTAAAATAATATAAAACTTCAGTAATATACAAAGTATATTTTTAGGGGCTAAACTTTAAGTAGAAAACTAGGTATAATTTTAGGAATTAAGTACATATTACAAAGTGAAGCATAATTTTAAGAAATGTTATTATTATATAAACATTATAAAACTGCTTGGTTACAATGTTACAAAAATAACTCCTGTATCAAATTTGATAACACTTTACTAGTCTGCAACTACTGTTTCCCTTTATTCTGCATAATGCATGCTACGAGTATATATCTCTCCCTTAAGTCTAGAATTTTAAATTCGGATAAAACAAGAAAAATCCATTTTCCCAGCCCGTCGAGTCATCCTTTATATTTTCATTCCAATTAAATTCAAAGTAAAAACTTTGTCTATTTGTGTAACTTTAAGACTTCTGCTGCACACATTCCCTATTTATAGAAAATTTGTTCATCTATTTTTAGTACTTAAACATCCTCGAAACATAAAATTTCCGATCTCATTCTCCTCTGCAAAATACCACAATGTCTTTATTTAGTTTCAAAATCAGAAGAAGGACGGAGCAAAGAGTTATAAAGTTAATCCTTTTAACCACCGATTCGAAAAGCTACCTATAATGAGCGTAGGTATATACGACTAAGTACATCAGAAACACAAGAGTCCTTAGCACCTGTCACTTGCCAATAGAAACAAAAAAAATCCTTAGACACTTTCGAAATTATATTATAGTAAATAAGAAGTACTCGTAGTGAAACTTTTCTGGGATGATATTGTGAAGGATTATAGAAACGTGTCTGCCACTATTTCATTCAGTCTTATCTTTCAGGTATAAAGTGAAGTGTTTCTTTTTTTCTTCATTTTTTCGTTTTGTGTGGCGGTATGGCCTCGACTCTTTATTCTTGTGCTTAGGACGATGACACTCAGACGACACTATGACATAGACGAGGCAGCAGCACTGACGACGACGATGCCGATGACAATGACAGTAGCGACAACAACAACGGAAAAGGATCTGGCTTTTAGCTAACCATCATATTTCTACTAAGTCGCCTTCTCTACAAACAGTTTAGTGTTTTCTGTTAGTTGTTGTGTTGATGGATAAGTTAGTTTGGTCTACGCGCCGATATTATATGGAACTGTCACTTCCACCATTAGGATATACCCAACCACCTTCATCATCATCAAAGTCATCATCTTCATCAGAAATCCAAAATGATTATCCTTGGTTTGATAGATTCTTTCATTTTCCTGGTGGTTATAAAATTTGTGGCTGCGATTTATTTTATTTTGTTGTTGTGGGCATTTGTTGTTTTTGTAATCTGTCTTTTAGTGATGTTTTTTCTTAAAATGGATAAAGAAAAAGACCTTTTTTTGGTGTTGAAAAATCGACCACGGATAGAATAGGGTAGGTATACATATATTGCGTGGAATGAGATTTTAAAATATCTGTTGGGTTTCAAGTGTTTAATTAACGATGCTAATTTAATTAAATACATTTTGAGAAATTTAATGCTTAGGGGGATTGGGTTGCTTAGAAAAGAACGAAAAGGAAAATAAAAGAAAACTTCGCTAATGATTTTTGACGTGTTCGAAGCGTGTTTGAAATAACTTATTACAAAGGGGAGAACATTTTGTGTGTTTTACAGCAGACATTTAAGTTTATTCGTTAGTTTTTTGTTTGACTGGAAAATTATACAAAAAGTTAACTGATGGTTATTTTTAAATTAGAACAACATTCAATATAATCCACCTAATCATGAAAACATGAAGTTTGATTTTAGAATTGTTTTGCTTTTGAAAGGGAACTTTTTTCAAAATTAGTTCAACGGCAAAAACACTTCTTAAATTCTTAAAACACACTTAACCCTTAATTGTCAGCTATGTGAAAGTCTTTTAGCCCTGTGTCATATAATGGTGGTAGATTATAATCTTGCTTGAATTTTGAAACACCCTTTTTTATCGGCTATTCTAATCTTGGACCATTGCAATAAGTTCTTGGGATCCAATCAAGCATTTCAAGTCGATTTGGTAAATTACTTACGTATACGCCACACTGAATTTTCATATTTATTAAATCAGAGCTGTTTCATTAATTTCTTCTATTTATTTTATTTGTATATTTTTATTTATTTGGTTTTAGACACGAAAACTCATATGATATGCACAAAATAGCTGATTAACATATAATAGCTAAAACCGTAATTCAGCAGAAAATAGCATTGACCACTTTGTTTTATTAACTTTCCATATGAATTTATTGTAATCGGTCCGATTTGTTGAACTAAATTTTTTTTTGACATTTCTGGACGTTCAAGACCCTAGAATCTAAATCAAAGACTTTAGACGTCTGTGTGTGCGTGTGAACGGTACATTCGTAGTCCGTAAGTTCCGGAAGCTTTTTTCGACGTTAATATCTCAGGAACCAGTAGAGATATTGACTTAAAATAAATGTTGTTATACAGATAATAACACAAGAAGATGTTGTTAACAGAAGATATGGGTCATAGAAAAATCCAATCGGTATTTTTGTTTTTATAAGAAATAAACATTTTCAAAAAATGCTGCTGAAATTGGCGATGGTTGGGTTTCGACTAGAAATTTCAGCAAAAAAAAACAGATATTGAAATCGAACTCAATTTATCATATGAAAATTTTATTATTGCTTACTTTAAGTGAATTCTTTTTAAGAAAATTTCAATTTACAACTTTTTGTTTACAAAAAAATAAAACCTACAGAACTGAAAAGAAATGGTTTTCGACTCAAGTATTATGAGAACAAAGGAAGTAGTTTACATTCATTTTGTTCAGCTCACACAAATGTTGTCTACACTAATATTATAAAGAGGAAAGATTTGTATTTTTCTGTATAACGAATAAACTCAAAAAGTACTGGTCCTATTTTAATAATTCTTTTACATTAGAAAGCTACATTATCTGTACCTATTTATGTCTACCCGTGCGAAGCCGGGACGGACGGTCCGCTAGTTATTAATATTTTGCTGAACTTTTAGACAAATCGACAGAAGGGAACGGATGAGAAGTTACCAGTGTGGTTGGCATCCCAGACTCTTTTTTTTTGATAAAATCAACAGATTCACTCGTGTACTTTTGGGGGTCAGTTATAGCTAACATTGGTTTTCATCATTGAAACCAATCATTGGAATTTTTTTGACAAGTCGTTTAAAGCGACCATTAAAAATTTCTGTCTTTGGAAAAAAACATTCCTGATTGAAACTACACCAAATTTTTTTCTGACAGAACTTTTTGATTGGAATTGTGTGAAATTTAAACCCAAATCAATGGAACAATTCGTTTTATAAAAGAATCAACCGTTTACTTACAAACTTAAGGTGGCGCTACAGTCCTGTGTGAACTAGGGCCTCACCCAACAAATTTCTCCATCTAGCTCGGTCCCCAGCTAGATGTCTCCAGTTTCGCGCTCCAAGTCACTTTCCACTTGGTGCGCGCCACCTGATTCGCGGTCTTCCTCTACTGCGCTGTTCTGTGGGTGTGGATTCGAAAACTTTCCGGGCCGAAGCAATGGTTTCCGTGCGCTCTACGTGACCCAGCCATCTTAGTCATTGGACTTTTACCCTTCTGACTAAGTCTATGTCGCTGTACAGCCCGTACAGCTCGTCGTTCCATCTTCTCCACCACTCCCCTTCGATGCATACGGGACCGTAGATCACACGAAGAACCTTTCTCTCGAAACGACCCAAGGTGCTTTCATTCGCTTTTGTCATTGAATGTTTTTGAACAACAACAACAACAACTTCAAGGTGCTACCACTCATTGTTTTTGGCTGGAGATATAGCTATTTCGTGCTTTGCCACTTTTGCACTCATCAGTCTCCTTTTTTGTGGTGCTGAGCTTTAATCCAATTTTATTTGAAAAACTTTTTATGCACAACATAGGATTCGAACCCACGCATATCAGATTAGCTCAGTCTTAGAAGTCGTGTGCACTACGCACTCCACTTCTTTAGACCACTGACGTCACAGGTCGAGATGTGCCAATTGTTTATCAAATGCATTTGAAGCATCAACATTTTTATAAGCTCCTTTAAGTATGCTGTTTTGTTCCGCCTCCATTTTTCTCCATACCTTTTGTCATTGTCCATGCTTCTGCACCGTATAGCAGGACGGGGATGATAAGGGTCTTATATAGCGATAAAGTTAGACAAAACGATATTTTTATGTTATTTAAGACCTTCATCGAGAACCCAGAAGAAAATTATGACTATCTTTTTCCTGAATTCGTTCTTCATTGGATCCCAGCAACGAGAACTCATACACATGGAAGAGCAAGCGAAGGATGTCTTTACGGAATCAGAAAATCTTTTAAGAAATACACAAATTGCTTTTTTGTAAGACGAATGGATAGGATAGTAGTTGAAATGACTATTAAAAATGAACAATTTATGATCGTACCAGTGTATATCAATTGTAACAAATGGATGGATGAGTATGCGGAGCTTTTTAATTTCCTTTCAGAAGAAGGCATGGAAAATTTAATGCTAATTGGAGACTGTAACGCGAGGGTTGGGAACTCGCAGATACTGCAGATGCCGCCAGACTTCACCCCTTTATCAATTAGTTCAAACAGGTCAGCATGTGACGCAACGCTTGACACGAATGGGAGAAAACTTATAGAAATGTGTGAATCAATTGGTCTGACCATGTTGAATGGAAGAACAAGAAGTGACAAAACTGGTAACTTCACCTTTTTCAGAGGAACTGCCAACTCCACAATAGACTACTGCCTTTTACGTGGAAAGTGGCTCGAGTTCACAAGAGACTTAACGGTGGAACAACTGGTATACTCAGACCATGTTCCAGTGGTAATTTCTTGTGAATTCACCAAAGACTCAGAACAACCCACCGAAAGCCTAAAACTCTTACCGAAACTCCAGTGGAAGGAACGTTTTTTGCTGTCATACCAAACAAGCCTTGACACAAGTCTGAGCCTTGTAAACGACGATCAAATTCAATCGATAAGGGGTGTTGAGTTATTGGTTGCATGTGTCGAACAAGCCGCCCAACCGTTCCAAGCAAACCGTAGGCAAAAGAATTGGAGGGACCCATGGTTTGATGCAGAATGTGAAGCAGCTAGGAACAAATCTTTCAGACTGCTAAAGCTAGTCAGGGCAATTAATTCAAATTCAACAAAAATGATGTACCAAAACGCAAATGTGGCTTACAAAAATCTCTGCAAAGAAAAACAAAAACAATATTCCCTTTCCCTCATGGTAAGGCTGAACACAGTAAGAGATAGCAGCTCTTTTTGGAAATTAGCGCGAGAACTAAATGGGATACCTTTCGTTAGGAAAACTGAAATTAGTACGGGTCTATTAGCAGATCATTTTCAACGATTACTAGGAAGGGCAGAAAGACCTTTTCAAATACAGTTAGCTTATCCTTGGATCGAAAACGAAATTCTGGATCAAGCATTCACAATTCAAGAAGTAGCGACTGTCCTTCACAGATGCAACAACAACAAAGCTCCAGGAGACGATCGCGTTCCCTATGAATTTTATAAATACGCTACAGAAAACTTTTTAATAAAACTAACAGATGCATACAACTACATCTTCATGAGCGATGACTTTCCGGAAAGCTTCCGAAAGAATATCATTTTCCCAATTTTCAAAAAAGGTGACGTAAACGAACCAACAAACTATCGTGGCATATCTTTTATGAACTCTGTCATGAAAATCTTTACAGGTGTAATTTTAGACAGACTTACGCTATGGGTTCAAGATAACAATCTGCTAAGCGAATATCAGGCTGGTTTCAGAAAAGAATATTCAACGGTGGACAATATATTTTCTTTAACGTGTATTGCCAGATCATTCCTAACGAAAGGTAAGAAGTTATACACTTTCTTCATTGACTTCAAGTCAGCTTTCGATTCAATTGATCGGAATGCATTGTTTTACAAGCTAAGCTGCTTAGGTATATCCACAAAAATGTTGAATACGCTGAAAGGACTTTATGCGAGCAACCAAACAACGGTATGGAATGGAACAGAAAGATCAGAATGGTTCCACACGACATCAGGTGTTAAACAAGGCTGTCTTCTGAGCCCAGTTCTATTTTCTCTTTTCCTAGATGATCTCACTACATTTTTACCTGGTGGAATTAGTTTTTCCGGTGCCACAATTAAAGCACTGTTATATGCAGATGATGTTGTCATATTTGCAGAGACTCCAAATATGTTGCAAATAATGATAAACAAACTCCAATCATATTGTAACCTATGGAATCTAACTGTTAATACCAATAAATCGAAGGTAATGATATTTCGCAACGGAACAGGACGATATGCAAGAGAAGAAAAATGGAAATGGGAAAATGTAGATCTTGAGGTGGTGAGGGAGTATAAATATTTAGGGGTAATCATAACGCCATCACTATCTCTACAAAAACATTTGAAGGCAAGGCTAATCGAAGCAAAAAAAGCTATCAACTGTAACTGGAAAGGAGTCTTAAGCAAGAAGCATATTGCGCCAAGCACAAAGTTTAAACTATTTGAGGCCGTAATGCGATCGATATTATGCTATGCTGGCCAGGTATGGGGATTTCAGCAGTATGATGACGTAGAAAAACTTTTAAGATATTTTATTAAAAAAATGTTCTGGCTCCCTGAAAATACACCTACCTATATGTTGCACCTAGAAACAGGAGTAGCACCACTCTATATCTTCACATTGAAGATGCACCTGCAATATATATTTAAAGTTATAGAGCTGCCAAACCATCGGCTACCTAACATAATCGTTAGACATCTGCTTTCTAGGAAATCCCAGTTCTTTGAAGAGTGGACTCGACTTGGTCTTGAACATGGCATCCAGTTGCTAGAATCAGGTATAGAGGATTGGAAAACTTTATGCCCACTTTTGCTTGGAAAAATTGAAGCATCCTTTTTTGCAAAATTTGGAGAGTCGGCTCAACAAAGTGAGTCCCGAATCCTATATGGACAGTTAAATTACGACATGGGTGTGAACAATTATTTCGACGATCGATATCCTATCAGTACAATAGCCCTAATTTTCAAAACCAGAGGGGAATTGCTGCGTTTAAATTACCAACCACACAGCTCAAACGACAACACTCGGTGCACATTATGTAATCTCCAAGAAACCGAAAATGTAACGCATTTCCTAGGAAGATGCCCTATCCTTCAGACAATCCGACGCGCTTTCTGGGGAAAAAACGTCCTCAACAATGATGATATCATTTTAATTCTCAATGGTGAAAACTGGACAGCATTGTCCAATTTCGTCCGCACGGCGCTGAACTATAGAAAACAAATTATCAACCAAGCTTTTTAAAAATGATCGAATACCTTATTCAATTTTCTTTTTGACATCAAAACTATAATTAGAATACATTTATGTTTTTTGTATATAAATTTAAACTCCTTTTTTCTGGCTGACGGCAAAAGCCAATGCTATATTTTGTGAATTTTTAAAACAAATACGTAAATCAATTTTCTGCTTAATAAAATCACACATTTTACTACTACTACTACTACTATAGCGACACTTTGGTCCTTCGAGGGAGGATTTTTCCACTCAATTGCTTTCTTAACCCAAAGAAACAGCGGTTAGCAAGAGTTATTCTTCGTTTGATCTCAGCGCTGGTGTTGTTTTCTGAGTTTACAGCGGAGCCTAGGTAGACGAAGTCCTTGACTACCTCAAAGTTACGTCTGTCGATGGTGACGTTTTGACCAAGACGTCGGTGTTGTAGGTCCTTTCTTGATGACAGCATGTACTTTATTTTGCCCTCATTAACCGTTAAACCCATTTTTGCCGCCTCTGCCTCAATACTCACAAAAGCCCCATTGACATCACGCTGAGTTCTTCCGATTATGTCAATGTCATCAGCATATGCTAGTAATTGGACAGACTTTTGAAAGAAAGTGCCTCTAGTGTTGACGTGTGAGCTTTGCACTATTCTTTCAAGTACGATGTTAAAAAAATCGCATGACAGCGCATCACCTTGTCTAAAACCTTTTTTGACATCGAAAGGTTTTGTTAAGTTGTTTCCAACCTTTATGGAGCACCGTGAATTCTCCATGGTCATCTTGCACAAACTGACGAGTTTGGCAGGGATGCTAAAACTAGACATGGCTCGTCCCTGTAGATGCTGTCATATGCGGCCTTGAAATCGATGAAAAGATGGTGGGTGTCGATTTGATGTTCTTGGGTTTTTTCCAGGATCTGCCGTAATGTGAATATTTGATCGACTGTGGACTTTCCTGGTCTGAAACCACACTGATAAGGACCTATCAGGTTGTTGACGATGGGCTTTAGACGTTCGAATCAACCGTTTAGGAAATATAATTTTCGTCTGAAGAATAACAAATTGTTTTCTTAACGAAAAATAACTTGCAATTAAATTTTTTCTTCCCTCTGGATTTCCAATCAAAAGGAAATAAAGTCAAATATCTATTCAAAAAATGTTCTGGATTGACATCAAGGATATACATAGCTATAATTGGTCGCTCAACCGAAACATTTTTGTAAATTAGCTAATTTTTAAATGAATTCCGGTTCAACATTCTAGGTGGTTTAATAAGGTAAAACTTGTCTAATTTTAACACTAGCAAAGTCAATTGCTTCAATTAAACCAACCGATTGTGTAAAAATTAGTCTTTTGCTGGATATGTAACATTTATTTTAAGAAGTCTTTCAGAATACTTAGTTTATTTTAACCAACTTACTTTCTTACTTGAATTAAAAAATTGATATGTTTTTCAAAACATTTTAATGGTTTCAGGATGTTGAAATGTTAAACAAAATTTTCGATGGAAATTTCGATTCGTTGGATTTTTACAGCAAGACTTTCAAATTTGTCGGTTACTCTATTTAAATTAGTTTATTCAATGCATTATTGCTTTTTAATTAATTTTGCTTTTAAAAATGCAAAATAGTTAAGAAAACTGATATCCTTATTTTTAAATTCAGTTTTTAAATTAAATGTATCTATTGATAGAGCAAAATGGGGAAAATGTGTAGTTTCAAATCAACCAAAGCCACTTTGTAAAAGGCTTAACAAATCCCACTAGACATTAGTGTAATACAAATAAATTACTTTCACTTGTTCTACTCGTTTTAGCCGTTTTTGACGTATCGTTATTTCTGTTTCCTAAAAATATCATTTTCCTTTCCAAGGAACCACTAAAAATTAATTCTACTAAATAGTTTAAATTGAACCCATACTCTGAAATTGAATGGTAGATTTTCAACATATTGAAATCACTTATCGAAATTTGTTATAATTTTTGAATTTTCATTTATTAAACTAATTAATTTCTATTTTAAAACCATTTAATATAATTAAACACAAATAAGTGTTATTTACTCAATACCATTTATGTAAAGTAATTTGTTTTAAATAGAAATCAATATCTGAATAGTTTATCATTATGGCCACTTTATAAGTCTCGCATTACTATTTATACAAATTAATTTCTGAAAACTAAAGTGACAAAAAATGGTTTTATAAAACACCCTTAAATATTTTACATTTAATCAATAATTTTGCTTCAATAAGTGTAAGAATGGAGTAATTGGATAAATACAAAAATAGTATTTATAATTAGATAAATTTGATATTGTTTATCACATCGACTATTTCTATATTCGTCCTGATTGGCATTTCTATCTCATAAAAAAAGCTTGAGATGAAAAAATTATGTAGAATATTAAATTCTCATCAGTTAAAAAATGAGATTTTAAATCCATTCCAAAAATGTACCCTTATTTTTTTTAAACTCAAAATCTAATACCAGTTATGAACCTGTGTACTTAAATTCTGAATGAAATACAAACATCCATACAATCAAGCTTCAATTTTCATCTACTTGAAGTTAACGTGTAAAATAATACGGTCTACAGTACATGTGTTACATTAACGTATACCATGCACACATATCTACATACATAGGTATATAAATTCCTTTTGAAAATTACGGTTTTGTTAAATGATTTGCAAATGTAATGAAAATTTAATTAAAAATCAATTTAAACCGATTTAGCTTTTTCCCTCATAAATTCGAATCAAATTTAAATTTATTTCTAGGATGATTGATTTAAATTGAATTAAAAAGCTGCACACACAATATGAAACACACACATGAAAATTGCGATTAAATCCAAATCTTACTCAAAATGTAATTAGTAAGGTAAAATTTTGTAACTAAGGTTTTTCTGTTTATGTGGCTTCATCTTTAGGAAGAGTTTTTCATTTTTGTACGGAAAAACATTTGTAAATTAATGGCTTTCCAATAAGACGTTTCATTTTATTATTTGTATAAAAATGAGCATTTTTAACAGAAATCAATTGATGTTTATTTCATTGTAATGCAAAAGTTATGCTTTTAGTCAAAGAAAAAGCTTTCAGCGAAATGACAATCCTTTTCATAAGATTTTCGAGGACCAATTCGCATAGTGAATTCCATTTTTAAGGTTTTGAATAGATTCTGTAGCATTAACATAAACCCTTAAATTCACTTGTCCTTAAAGTAAATAGCCTAAAAGTGTTAAAATATAACATCTCGGTAGCCAATTGTGATCAGATTTTTAAGAAAGAACATGGTCAGTAGATTTTTATTTGCAAAATTGCGATTGTCTTGTTGCTAATATTGCATGTAGTTGAGATTAAACGTTTTCAACATCAATTTCTTCTAATTTCGTCAAAAATCATAAGTCATAGCTCGTCAGAGGAATCCAATCACGGTAATATTTTCACCAGTCTCATTTTTGAATAAGTAAACTCCAAACCCGTAGCGTGACGGTTAGTGCATAGGACTATCATGCCAGAGGCCTTGAATTCAATCCCTGTCTGTGCCACTTACACTTTTTCTCACGGATACTACCACTTGCAAGGAATTAACAAAGCCTCCAAGAGTAATTCTTGTCATGAAAAGTGCTTTCTCAAATTTGCCGTTCAGATTCGGCTTAAAAATGTAGGTCCTTTCCATCCCTGACAACATTACACGCACACAGAAATAGTTGAAAGTTGTAAGTCACTAGGCCCTAGTTCTCAACTGACTAATGCGAGACCAAGTTATTATTAAATAAAACTCCACTCACAGTGAAAAAACCAACCATTACGTAATGCTCTTGACGAAGAACAGGTATCTTTCTTGGTCTTACTTGACTTTTCTAAGGCATTTGATATGGTGAACCATCAATCCTTATGTCACAAGCTATCTGTATTGTTTAATTTTTCACCATGCACTGTTAAACTTATTTCGTCTTACTTAACAGATAGGACACAAGCAGTGGCAGTGAATGATAATTTATCGGAATTTCTTTCTGTATCCAATGGCGTTCCACAGGGATCCATCCTAGGGCCCCTTCTCTTCTCATTATATATCAATGAGCTCCCTACTCTTATCAAGCACTGTTCGATTAATATGTATGCTGACGATGTGCAACTACTTTTAAGCTGTCCATTGGGTTTGATAGAGCACGGGGCTTCTTGTATGAATGAAGATCTTGCAGAAATTGCACGGTGGTCAAACATAAGCAGTCTCATTTTGAACCCCAAAAAATCCAATTGCATTATTATTTCAAAAAAGCCATTAGATCTGTCATACTTTCCCTCCATATTTCTTAATGGCGACAAAATTAGGTATGTTGAAAGTGTTAAGAACCTTGGCGTGACCTTTAACAGGAGCTTAACCTGGGATAATCATATAAATGTATCGGTTGGTAAGACGTATGGTGTACTTCGTACTCTGTGGGCCTCACATTCCTATACCCCCTTTAAAACCCGATGTCTTCTTGCAAAATCACTTGCTGTGTCCATCCTCACCTTTGGCTGTGAATTATTTTACAATTGTAGCCTTGCCTCCAAACGCAAACTCCAAATCGCATTTAACAGCATAGTACGTTATGTTTTTGGACTACGACGTTTTTCACATATTTCTAACTATACCAATTATTTGTATAATATGTCATTCGATAGTCTTCTACAGTTTCGTTCTCTGAGTCTCTTGTCAAACATTATCTTGTCACATCAACCAACATATCTTTATGAAAAAATTACCTCTTCAATCAGATCAGCTCAGTTGATTCCTCTTCGGTATTCTTGTTTGACTTCCGGACTTCAGTTTTTTATTAGTACTATTCGATTGTGGAATTCTTTGCCACGTGATATAAGAAGGATTGATAGTTCAATAAGATTTAGAACCAAGCTTAAGGCTTATTTTTCTTCGTATGCCTAGTAATATTATTAACTTAATTTTTAAATTTCTCTTTTGAATTCCTTAATATTCTTCAAATATATTTAATTTGGTAAAATAAAACAATGTAAATTTATAATCTAAGATTTCATTATACTTTTAACTTTTTTTTTCAGTTTTAACGTCATGTAGCTCTCATTTAACTTCCTTATTTTATGCTTAGCACTATTTTATAAGATATGTATCTTACTGTGTTTAAGCTATTCATTGAAATAAATAAATAAATAAAAAATAAAAAAGGTGACCAGTGTAAGATAGAGCGGCTTTTTAAAAATTATTCTTGTATTTTTCGAGTCCCAACTGGACAATTCTGCTAACTAACGAAGCCTCTGATGTGGAAATTGGCCTCGTTATTGGAAATGGTGTTTCAATAAAATATTAAAACTGCTGAAAAAGCTCGATTTTTAAAATGAAATCTCTTATTGCAAAACCATTTCAAAGAACGCAAAGTATTCAAGAACTGGAAATGAATTCCAACACTCTAAATGATTGCAATCACAAAAGATTACATTCTTTTTTAATTCTGGACAAAAATTCACCTTGATTGTTCGTTTAACTTACAACAACAAAAAACCTAAGTGGTAAGTGCGATTAGCTCAAAAGTAAAACTTTATTTTAAGAACTTTTTATAACCTCTTTGCTACAATTTCTAAGAATTTATCATAATAAATTGAAAACAAATACTAAAATAAAACCAAGGTTACATTTTTAAGTATTTATGGATAAAGGTTGCTGCATACTCTGTTTTTGTTTTAATTAGACTTCGTCGGTATAAATCACGCGGATAACATACAAAATATAAACCTCTTTGCTAAGCGTTTTTTTGTTTTGTATTTCATTAAATAAATACGATATAAACCTTATAGTAAACCTCTCTTTAGCTCAATCAGCGTTTTTCTCATATTTATTTCATTTTCTTTTTCATATTCGTATATATTCTAATCTCGATTCTTCCTTCAAAAAAAAAAAATTAAATGTACACAAAAATGGGAACATTTTCATTTGCTAATTGAAAGAAAACCAAAGAAAAACGAAAGATAGGAAAGAAAATGAAAAACAAGAAAGAAACCCACAGAAATTGAAGTAAATTTTTTTTATCCAAATCTACCCAAAGAAAACCCCATCAGAAAAAGGAAGTAAAACGGTTTTCCGCCCTACGCCGCACCTAAAACAAAATATCTTCTACAAAAAAGGCTTCTTTATACACTCCTCTCCACATGAATAGGACATCCTGTATTGTTTATTTGCAATTGCTCATAAAACTGAATAAAAAAATAATAATATTGTGCCCGATATATGTATATCTTTGTCCAACTCTTCTTCTTTCTCTGGGTACAAATATCAAGTTCTGGAAAAAAAGCCTTTATAGTCTTACAACTATGCATCGCGTGTTATTTTGAAAACTTAACATGTAAACAGACTAAAAATAAATAAAAAGTCACTTTTAAACCCGAAGTTGCTCGAAAAGATCAACGCCTCAGTTTTTGTAGCCCACATGTGACCTGGACTTCGTAGTGGAACTGAGTGGTCCTCTCCGATAAAAACAAACATTAATTTGGAAGGTCCTGAGGGCTATAGCTAATATTTCCATGACCTCCGCAAAGAAACACATTATTTGGAACGGCTGCATAGCCGTATTAGAGGTGTGATGGTGTGTGGGGCTATTTCCTATTGTGGAACCTTCGAACTACAATTTGTGTCATCTAGAAGGAATGCGTGGTCTTACAATGGTATATTGTAGAAGGCCTTTCCATACTTTCATACCCTTTTTGGACCCCTGCCTTGGATTTATCAACATGATAATGCACCAATGCATACAGGCCGGGTAGTAAAAACCTACAATACAGAGCTAAAATGTGGATCTATTAAGCTGGACGCCCTATTCTCCAGATTTGAATATCATCGAAAATGTTTAGGGATGTTTGACACGTCAAGTTTATTAATCAGGACAACAATATTCGAGTGTACCCTAACTTACGGAAGTCATCAAATTAGCTTGGCCCCCAATTTCACTTAATTATTTGGTAAGTTTGTGTTCATCCCATCCAATCCGGATGTTTGAAGTTTTGGAAGAGAAAGTTAACTCAACACACTACTACGAGTAAATATTTTGTTTGTATCTAAAATACTCCAGTTACCTTAAATTTAAGTTATTTTTGTAATAAAAAGAAGCAGACATCTCTAAAATGTGTTTTGCATTAAAATTTTCCATTCAAGTCTCACAAATTTTCGACAACTTATTTTGCTGCTTTTTGGTTGATAATACTTTGTTAACACTCAAAGTTTAAGGATTTAATCTTTCTTTTGATCAAATAACAAGAATTAAATTAAGTCTCTAGCATGCTTGGTTTTCGGAGTAATGGAGGATACAAAAACAGGCTCAAGGGGTGTCCTATTCAAGTGGCGAGGAGTGTATCTATCTCTATGTATGTATGTATGTATGTATGTATGTTGTTAAATTGTATGTGAAAAAAAAACCTCTCAAAATCATCTTTAAAGAGGTTTTATGGCTACGCCGCACCATGGAAAAGCTTTCAATTCTTAAAATTCCAATTAGGCCAGTAAAGAGGGAAAAATAGGTCCTTTCTGGCAAAACGAAACACAAAAGAGTGGAAATGAGGAAATGAATGAAACATCAACATATTTAAAAAAAAAAATATATAAAACTTACCACGTTCTACGCTATGCTGACCTGCATTTTTGTTTCCTTTTTATAAAACTAAAAAAAAAAAAGACTAGAAAATGCACTTCATCTATCACAAGGTGGATCAAAAATGACTTCCTATTTTAAAGTGATAATAACTTTTATAGATTTCATCTTCTAATTTGTTTTACAATTACAAGGATGATTTATAGAGGTTTTCTGAGCTTAAAAAAAAAATTAGGTGGCGCAACAGTCCGTTGAGAACTAGGGCCTAGTGACTTACAACTCTCAACCTGTTTGCGAGTAATGTTGTCAGGAATGGAGGGGACCTACAGTTTGAGAAAGCACTTTTCATGACAAGAATTAGTCTTGGAGAATTTGTCAATACCTCGCAAGAGGCAGTACCCGTGAAAAAACTTTAGATGGCACAGGCATTAATAGAACCCAAGACCTCTGGCATGACCAACGCAATAACCATCACGCCACGGGCACTACTGTATGCTTAGTATGGAATATAATGTCCCTGAATTGAACACCATGATCCATGTTCACAGAGATGGGCTCTTCCTAGAGAGTTGACGATAACACTTTGTTGGACATCTGAGCTCAGCGCGAGTATGTCAGCCCGAATGTTGTCCTTTCAGCTGTTGTGGTTCGTTTATTTACGGAAACTTTACTCTCTTTTAATATTCTTCACTTTTACAAAATGATCTTACGATCTTGTAATATCTTTTTTGTTTGGTGGATGCATAATTTCCTAGAGTTAAATGTATGTAAATGTAAACAAATGACCTTTTCGCGTAAACAAATTCCATCTCATAGAGTATACTACTTCCTTAATGACGCCGTCAACGAAGTCGATTTTATTAGAGATCTTGGTATTATGTGTGACAAACACTTGAATTTCCATTCCTATTTCGACCAAATTATTATTAAAACTAATAGATCTCTCGGTTTTATTAAAAGAATTTTCCAACTCCTATGTAACTAAAGAACTTTACAATTCCCTAGTCCGTCCTCATCTTGAATATGCATGCCAAGTATGGTCTCCCTTTTATGAAAACCATTCACTTAGAATTGAAAATGTTCAAAGACGTTTCGTTCGATTTGCCTTACGTGACCTCCCCTGGGATGATACATACAACTTGGCTCCTTATGCCGATCGATTAAAACTGATAAGGGTTTGCAACCCTTATATATTAGACGAAAAAACGCTGATATATTATTTGCTCACCAATTGTTAATGGGCAATATAGATTCCTCGGCACTCCTGAGTGGTATTCATCTAAACACCAACCCTCGAAATCTGCGATCTGTCTCCCTTTTCTATATCCCTCATTACCGCACTAATTACGGGCATTTTGAACCAATGTCCAGAATTCTTCGTCACTGCAACGCTGCTATGCTAGTCTTCGACTTTAAAATTTCCAAATCCCATCTGAAAGATACCCTTTACTTTTTCCCTTTTTGAGTCCGCATTCTTCTAAACCTAATCTAAACCATTTATGCTAAATCGGTTTTTGAAATATATTGAAAAAATATACAAACAATGTTAAAAAAGGGTATTTTTTAATTTGAGCAACAGTTAAAATTGAAGTTTATATTCGAAATCTGTAATCAAAATTTCAAAATGTATTTTTTAGAACTGTCAAGGCTCTTTGGGTTAAAATAATTGAGTAATCATTTTTAAAATAAAATTCAATTAGTTTGGTAGTCTTTAACCCTTAGCCGGCACACTGGGGTCGTTTGTGACGGGCCTTATACCTTTCGAATCTCCCGCCCCTTAATGTTCGGAAACTGGGTCCGTAGTGCCATCTAGTTGTAGTTGGAGAGTTGCCTTTTAGCTTTGCACAATTTTTGGTGAGTCAAGTGCGTCAGTCTGTGCGTGACACTCAAGTGAATTGGAGTGGTGCCGTTAACGACCCCAGTGTGCCGGCTATATTGGCTCAAAAAGTGTGCCGGCTTAGGTTTAAAGCTTTTTAATTAACTTTAGTAAATATTTCAATCTTATTTATAAGTTCCTCAAAAATGAAGAGAAAAAGTAATGATTTTTTTTCAAAGTAGGAAGAAACTTTTGACCCACCCTGTTTATTTAGTTAGATACGACTATATTCAAATGTGTAGACTATTTATCTATTCGCGCTCAATTGACATGCTTTCACTTCCAGTATATGTACATACGTATGAATGTACATATTATGCAATGTAGAGTCAGATATGTTTAAAAAGTTCGTTAACTTGTCATGTCAAGCAGATATGTATACTCGTGCACATACTTTACTTGCCAACACTATGCTTCTCAAAAATCTACCTTCCTACCTACCTACCAACTATAGATACTTCAGTTCAATGATGTGCTGTCTAGAGCATTTGTTCTTGTTCACAAAAGACCCATCCTTTTACGTTCATTCATTTGTTCGTTCATTCGTTCGTTCTGACTGTGACTGATATGTTGAGTGTGAAAAATTAAAGATACGTATGTATGTATGTACGTAGAATTTTGCCAATTTTATGCAAATTGTTAGAAGAATTTTTAAAGTTTTGTGCATTTTCATAAATTTCACGAATATAGATTCTTAAAACTTGATTCATTTATCTGATTTTCGAAGAATTTGTCTAAAATCTTTCAAGTGCATGCAATTGATTGACAATCAAAAATTATTAAATTCAGAGATAGAACCGAAAACCGAAATTAAAATTCGAAATAAAAAGTGTCACTAAATTATTGTCTGATTCATCGGAAACCATTAAAAATAACAGCCCTTAGAAAAAGATGTTCATTAAACTTCAATCTAAGATAACGTGCTTACCTAAATTAGAATCTGACGTCGAAAAATGTCAGTCTTATAAACGTATTGACCGTTATAACGTTCTGAAATTGATGTCATCAAATATCGGTCCAGAGATAGAAAATGTCTTTTAATATAATTAAAGTTTGAAATTGCTGACATCATTTAATTTCTAACCGAGGTAGCGGACCTCAGAAAGCCTAAAACATATCTGATTTTACTACATCAAATTCAGAGAAAAGCTGAATTAATTTTTACTTGAGATACCTGATGCCTCTTAGTTATGATATGAGAACAAAAATTGCCAGTTACAGTAGACGTCACTTGATTATCGTATGAGATTGGGGACATCACTAAGTCCAAAACTAAGTTATTAATTTGCATTCAAAAGCTAAATTCAATAATTTGTTTTTGGATCTGTCAGGGAAAACAATTTTACCAATTCTCAAGAAACGTCATTTTCAGATATTGTCGGACGATGTTTTGAAGTGTCAAATGTCTTTGTCTAAGAAAACTTAACGAATATTGAAAGTTTTTCCATCGTGACATATAACACATTTTCTTCGCAATAATAAAATCATATAATTAAAACATTTGACAGTAAAATTGTAAGATTTTGCAACTATATCTCGAAACTGTGTGTTTCGACAATATTGTTCTTATAAAACTTCCTATTTGGCTAATGTCAACTCATTGATAAGTAATGTCAGAACACTGTTTGATCTGACAATATTGTAAGATCTTACTTTCGTCTGTAGATAGCTTAGGATACTTAGTGTGTATATTTACACTCTGGCATAGTTGTCAACATGAAATGAGTAATAAGGTGTCAATTAATAGCTATTTCCGGTGTCAGAGGTAAATAATTAAAGTAATTATTATCTTTATCTAAGCATTGTTTTGAAGATAAAAAGATTCTTTATCTCGATATTTCTGAAAAATTTGATGATTCGACAATCATGGTCATAAGATATCAAAATTCTTGATTAACTTTATCTTTGTTAGGTTTGTACTTGGTGCTGATAGCTAATACCTTTGCGACCTTTTAATCTAGATCTTCTTAGAAGACTCTGTTGAAATTTTAAAATTAACATACAAATTGTTGGAATGCCTCAGGGTTCCATTTTGCTTCCTATTTTATTTCGAGTTTATAGTTTATTTTTGTATGTAACGAATAAACTCAAAAAGTACTGGACCGATTTTAATAATTCTTTTTTCATTGGAAAGCTACATTATCACTGAGTAACATAGGCTATATTTAGTACTAGATTACTATAGAAATCTTTAGAAATTCCTATTAAAACCAACCGAAGGTGTAAAAAAATTTGCCATAAAATGTCTTTCACCGCATACGCTGCGAAGAGTATTAATGATAGGACAAACAAATGTTTTCTAATTTAGTGATTCATGGTCGTTTTAATTAGCATGCTTATAACTTAAATATCTGTACCTATTTATGTCTACCCGTGCGAAGCCGGGACGGGCAGCTAGTAGTTTATAAATAAGAAACCGAATGTGTAATTTCATATCCAATTCTTATTTTTGCTTCTCATTTTTGGCATAATTATCTTCTCCTCAACTCTTCCTCTGCTAAAGATATAAAATAATGTTCAAATATATCTCAGGTTATCAAATAAGTTTTTAAGAGAATTAATAATTTAAATAGAATTTTGTAACAAAAAATACCTCTTTTAATTGTATTGGTTTAATTTAATCTCATAAAATCAAAATGAACAATCAAGTTTTTAGTCTTTTTCCAAAGAATACAAACAAAACAAATATTTCCATTATTTCGACTTCATCATTAAATCAAATAAAATACTCAAATAATATTAAATCAAAAATGAATACATTCAGTGCGATAAATAGTCCAAAAGTATATAAATATCTATGTATTTAGTAGTTATTAAAAATCGATATTTCTCGAACTAAAATACATAAATGTTGGGAATATTCAATTGAATATTCAAAATGTAAATATAAGACATAAATAATTGTATAGTAGGAAGTTGATTGTTAAAAGGTTTGTGTAGGAAGTTAAAGTATTTATATTTGTATGTTTGTAGGTTATGCAAATATCTATTCGTGATTCAATAAAAAATCAATAAAATCCTAAATAAGTACTCTTATATTGAATGTAATTATTGCCACAACTTAAGTAGAATGGAAAATGGAATTTTGTTATGAATTGGGATCAGGTATAGATGCAAAGGTCTATTGACTTCTTCATTAAGGATAAATACATAATGGCAATATTTAATAAATTCATATCTATATCTATACTATTATACTATAAAAGCGAAACCATTTTAAAGTTTGTAACGCATGATCTCAGAAAGTAGTCAACCGATTTATTTGAAATATATTTTATTATTTTCTATATTGTTATGAGAGTGTTTATGGCTTTAATTTTTTTTCATTAATTATTTGTCAAACTTAAATATTATTAATTTTACATTTTTTGTCCATTTTTTTCATTAGTTGACTTAAACAACCACTCATATCTTAAATTCTATACAATAATCGACAAAGATTAGCATTGCTTCATAAAGTCAATAGTGTTGCGCAAATTTTAAGCCTAAAATCACTTCTAAGTTAAACATACAACCTGAGAAATAAATAAAAACAAATTATAAAATTATAAACTTTTTGAATTTATTTTATCCAGGAAATTAGATTCCATCACAATCGCGAGGTCGCTGCTTTGTTTCATTTCATTATCATTCCAACATTTTTAATTTTCTTTTCTTACCATGCTCTTTCTCTTTAATAGTTACGTTTTTTTCTCTTACCTACCTACCTACATATTCCATTTTTCTGTATTGTATAGTTCATCAACTAACCTACACACACACATTATTTTTTGTTTCTCTAATTCTATCGTCACATCGCTGAGCAGTGTGGGCTCTTTTTTTTAAGTTACTATGGACATTTAATTAACTACAGTGCCGTGCACATGAAATGCCGATTAATCTAAAGAAAAATAGATCTTTTTTATTTTTCTGGTTCGAGGAAGTGAATATATTATAATTCTTCCAATTTAAAAATAAAAACGGTTCTATTATTTTTTTTCTAAAGTGTTAATTTCGGTAAGGAAGTGTTTTTTGAGTTGTTTTTCTTTTATCGCATAGAAATATAAAATGGGTAAAAGAAAGGCTAACATCGGAAGAAAATCCATAAGCACAAAAAGAATGTGTTGTTTACAATTTGCGAAGCAACGCGAGCACGGGTCGGCTAGTATTTAATAAATTCGTATAAATTATTTAACCAAAAAAGTGGCGCAACCAATAATACTTATACTTGGAATAAAAGAAGGTGTCAGCTACTTTACGAAATAAGGCTTGATATCATGTAGGCGTGTGTATGAAGACGAAGCTGTCAAAGTTGAACCTAAGAATAGAATTTTTAGACCCCTCTTCAAATCATTTTGAGAACCCATTTTTTTACTCTTTGTTTAAAAAAGTTCTTTTTATTTTCATTTCAGGACTATTTTTTAAAAGATTTTGGTAGAATGTTTAAAAAGCCTCACTAAACGCTTAACAGTCGTTGATAAGCTAGCCGCTTAGAAGCCTTTAATACGATAGCTTTAAATCAAAGTTAAATGATCCTGTATACGACCCCTAAAACACTGTTGATTTAGACTTCTTCATAAAATTGTTATCAAAGTTGCAAAGACAATTTTTTGAGTGTATGGTTTTAAAATGTTGACAAGTTGGCTTATTGTTGTTTACCCAGTTAGAACTAGTTGACAAGAATTTTAAAAATTCGTTGCAAAACCAGTCAAAAGTTATTGATCTGTCATTTAGAAGTCATTGACGAGCTCGTTTCAGGATTCTAAAAAGCCCGTTTAAAACTGTTGGTAAGCCTTTCATAAGCTGCTTTAAAGTGGTTTATGTATTGATCTAAGCCATTAACAGGCTGCTTAAAAGCCTTTTATACTAGTCGACAATAATACTTTAAAAAAGCTACTGTAAGTGCCCTTCCAAATCTTTAATCACTTAGTTAGAAATTATTGACAAACTGGTTTACCATTGTTAATATTATATATTGATATGTTGGTAAATAACAAACAAATCATTTTTAAGGTTTTGTTAAAAAAACAAAAACTTAAGACAAAACTGACGCAAAGACCGCGTCAATAAAACATTTTGTTGATACTTGTTCTGTCTACAAATTTTTCTTAGATTATTTTGTTAAAAAATAAACTTTTCGGGAGTTACCAAACAAAAGGAAAAAATTTCCTTTTTTCAAAGCTTATTACAAAATTAAAAGTTCCAAACTCAAAAACTAAAGTTTATTACAATTTTTCGACTTTATGTGCTACACCCCAATGTTGTTGAATATGTTTTTTCAAATCTATCAAAAATAATAAATATCACATGAACTTTAATGTATTCCTAACTTAAAAAAAAAATAATTTTCGAGTAATTTAATAAAACTCCCTCTTACATTTTTTGCTCGACTTTAATTTTAGAAGACATTTAAAAAAGATTTAAGGACGTATGTATATACAGTGGTGGTCCAGTATAACGAACGATATAATGTCCAGAGTCAATTCGTTATATCGAAAATTCGTTGTATCGAAACATTTTTTTCATACAAATCTTTAGGTTAATAGAAAGTACATTTGTATTTTTCATTAATTTATTTAAAACTTCATAAAAAAAATAATTACATACTTCACTTAATAGAATAAAAAAACATATATATGTAACTTCATTTACATATAACGAAACATTTAAGGAATATACTTACAGTTACAGTTTTGTGCATAGCGAACAGAGAAACTGTTTACATACACGAAGACGAATACGTAGGACATAACTAAGCAAGCGAAAATAAGCACTTGTGTAATGGGAAATTGCGTATGTATCTTCCAATATTATCATAAACATACATGTTAGTAGATATTAAAACATTTACAGTAATTTTGTTTTACTATCTGAAATTCGTTATTTTGTTCGTTATATAGAATACCTAATGGACTTGAAAAAAGTGTTCGTAATATCGATCATTCGTTATATCGGCATTCGTTATACTGGACCACCACTGTATCAAGCTCTCGGAAAAGTTTCAACTTTGTCAAAATTTTGTTTGAAGTAAATGTCTATTTTCATGAGTTTCTGCTAAAATAAGAAAACTAAGTTTTTATGAAGAAAAAATTACATTTTTAACTTTCTTTTCTTCTAAGACAATTGACACGGTTAAACCTTTTGACTGTCTTCATTTCACTCTATCTGAAGTATAGAAAAACCTTCATTGTTAAATCTGTATGGTTTTAAAAACTATCTTCAGCGTTCAAACTAATCTAATCATATCTAATAGACCGGCTATAGGCAAAGCATTAGCTTTGTTGATGTTTCAACTTTTTCAAATGGAGTTCCACAGGGATCAATTCTAATGCTTCTTTTCTTTTCGCTTTATAAATAATATGAACTCACATCCATTACCTAAAGAGAACTGCTCTATACAATGTATAAATGTAATTAATTAGCTCCCTTCTGCATTTAGTTCAAAATTTTGGAAAATGCATCAGTAAAAATTTTTAAAACTCAATTCTGAAATGTTGAACAAGTTCTAAGTTCAAAGAAACCTTCGTACTTATTAATTTCTTTAAAATATGCTTGGCCTTCGGTCCTTACATTCCTCTAATTATTTTAAATACTTTAAATACACATTTGTGTCAAAGGCTAAAAGATTGATGATTCTAATGCTATAATTTTATTATATTTTTGTATTGTACATACAGTACCTCTTTAGAATACCTCAGCCTTTGAACTCAAGTTCCTTAACAAATTGCCTGTTTCCACTTACATATACAACTTTATCCCAATTATGGCGCTAATAAAAAATAAAAAAAAAAACATCCAAAAATAAACAAATGCTATACACGGCACGTGTACATAAAATTAAATCATAATGTTATTTTAAATTTTTTAATAAAGACTTTTTGTTTCCATCGAATAAACCCTAATTATACTCATGTTGCCAAACAATATTTTTCCCATAAAAAAAGGACGAATAATAAAAATAAAATCAATACAAAAATAACAACAACAACGCAACATCAGTAAATCCCTGTTAACTTTTTATGTTTTGGCAAAGAGCTTATTTATACTTTGGATTCTAGAATTACAATATACTCGTCCTTGTATACTCGTGTATCTCTATATCCTTATAAACAAAACACAAACAAACAAAATATGTGTATAAGCTTTTGTGTCACATGCCTCCTTGTTATTAAAGTTCAAATAAAAAAAAAAAAAAACAAAATATAAATCTGTCAAATTTTATGAATTCTTTTAATCTATCTTTCTCTTTCTGTCTCTCTCTCTTACTTCCTTGTTCAACCAACACAAAAAGGATAAATACAACACTACACAACACACAACTGGATTTAATAGAAACATGTATCTAAACATAAAAATAAACAAGAATCAAGGATTTAAAAACAAAATTAAATTGACAAAACTCCTAATCGAGAGTGGGAGTTAGAAAATGGCAGAAGGAGAGGGTAATTCCTATGTTATATCGGATGAATGACTTTGCATAGTCTATGTTTTCTTATGTGTCTTCTTATAATCCGGAAGTCATTTAATCCTTACTGTTTTTTGTCCTAGAGAACTTGTTGTTTAAGAAAATTTTAAGAAAATTCTCAATTACCTCAAAACTAGGTGATGGCAATAGAAACTCCACGTTAAAAAGTTTAATAAGGAAAAGTTGTTATCTTTTCCAGCAACAACAACGACAACTCAAACACCAAACAAACTATAAAGATACTTTTCACCTTCTATACACACACATAGATATGGTAACTACATTCAAACCAACAAGTAGTTACAACATTAATTTGAATTATTAAAACCTAAAGTCAGGCAATTTAGGCGAGAACCATAACAAAGGAAACGGCCAGAAATGACACATTTAAGGGTTTTTCAAAACGCCTTTAATCGCCACCCTCACCAAGCCAACACCCACTTCTATACCAATATTTAATGGAATGTCATGTAAAACTGCCTAACCGTCGTCGAAGATGTAGGGCGCGTAGTCGTCGTCCTATCCTTTGCGTCCGTCAGTCGATCGGTCCTTCGTGACGCGTGAATAAAAGGGAACGAACTTCCAATTGTTCTATTGGTTTTTGTGTAATCAACCAAATCGACCTAATTCGCTGCAAAATCCTATCCTACTGCTGAATAGAAGAAAGAAGAAAAGGCGAAGAATAAAATAACAAAAACAGACAAAAGAATGGGGCTGTTTTTCTTTGTTTCGTTATGTGTGATGAAACTTCTGCTTAAACTACCCCTACCCCACCACCACCACAAACAGAACAAAATATTTTATTATAGTATTCAGTCGATCAAAATGGCTGAACAAACATAATAGAATTTTAATTCACAATAGAATTTTATGTGGAATTATTGCTTTTATTATATATTTAGGGTTAAGTTTTGGGGAATCTTCTACCTATTTATAAAATGTAAGTAGATGGGATTAATCTTGAATTATGGTGATTTAGGGAGTTCGATTTATTTTCATTGCTTTTATATTTCTTCATTCAATGTTGGTTAAATAGATCATTAAAATACACAATAATTGGGGTTTCTCGCTTTCTAAAATCTTTAAGTTTATGCCACCCTTCGAAAGGAATCGAAATTTGTAAGTTTTTAAGTTGAAAATTATTAAATCATTTAGATTTTAAGTGGTAGGAGCTTGTTTCAGAGACTTTAGGAAAATTGTGATACGAAACAAACACAAACAAGATAAGAACGCTAATTTAATTTTATTCAGCTTTCTCTTAGTGGTTTTTTTTTTTTAAGAGCTAAATTATTGTCAAAATAAGTCGTATAAAATTAAATCCAAAGGATCGGCCACACAAACCATTCCTTTGATGGAATCTCACCTTATAAGTTACCTATAAGGTCAAGCTTTTGAAATATACCTATCTCTGAAATGCGGAAAAATACACTAAACGCTGTTTTTAAGGCTGGGGTAAAACGCATCATAGTTCATATAACCATCTGCTGGGACTAAAACAGTAGACATTCATCATGGGGATGCCCTCGGGATAACAAATGGGGTAAAACTCTATTCGATTTGGTAAATTTTGAAAGATTTAACATATTGTGTAGTAAAGACCCAACCTATTGTAACGAAAGCGAACCTAGGGCGAACGACAAAAGAAAAAAAACAAGACAAATAATTACAAGTTGTTCAGGAGGATTTATTTAATGGTTTTGTTTTATTTAAGTTTTCTTTTATTTAAGTTGAGTCGCCGGAATTTTAGAAGTAGCCAGATCAACTGTCCCTTCCTCAAAGATGCAGTGTTCTTTTATAGGGCATCCACTGTCTTCCAGTGATTTTCCGTGTTTTTCACTCTCCACTGTCGAACTCCTGGAAGTTTTCCATTTCCCGCCATTTTTCGCAGGTCACAATAAATCGACTAGATAATCGTTTCTTCGTATTCGGCATTAAATTCCCTTTCGATTGATGTGCCATACTCCTAAGTTCGACCAGATCTAAATTTCCTAATGTAATTCGCCTGAAATTAATTTCTTTATAAGAGATTTTTGATAAGTTACCGGATCTTCTGAACGGTTTCATTTAACCGCTCAGTCGACTTTTTAGTTCCGGTGTATGGATTGTGGAACACAATTGAGCCAGGTGGTACCGAATGTCAAATGTCATTTTTGTTTCCTTCATTCATTTTCGCACATAACCATTAAACAGTCAACAAGACCTCCGGCAAAACTCCCTACTGCTAATTAATTCAATTAATTCATTATTAATTTAATAGTGCACAGGTGCAAATTCAATACACCACGGTGCGGTGCCCAGCATTGGTGTTTGGCGAGTCCCTCACGGGCGGATAACTTGGCGGGTGGTGCAGATGAAAACAATTTCAACAGTGACGAAGCTTGTGTAGTTCTTCTCGTATTTTCCGCCAAAGCAGTAGTCGATAGTAAATTCGTCACACTTTAAACCATCAAATCGTAGAGGACTTCCGTCAACTTTGGATATTATTCTTACAAATGGACATGATTTATAATCAGATCCATATGTTGTTAATGACCTCAGTTCAGATCACTTACCGGTGATCATTGAAATGAATTCAGCAGCAAATTAGCCAATTGAACAAAGTTTAATACAAGTTTGTCTCATAAACTTAACACCGTTTCTCATGGCTCTATAAATAGTATAGAAGACATCGATGAAAATATTAATAAATTTGAACTTGCTGTTAAGGAATCGGTTAATATCTCTGTTCCACTTGTTTGAAATGCAAACAGACATTAGTTCCCATAGTTACTGAGGATCTAAAGAAAACTATTACATTTAGAAACACAGTAAGACGAAGATATCAGAGGCAAAAAAACAAGCTTTCTGAAATTTCAACACAATTACCTCAATGAACTTATACTCAAAAAACTTCAAATTATTCGAAACAAGCATTGGAACAAGACTTTATCCCAGATAAAGAAACATGACAAGCTTACATGAAAACTTTTGAGAATATTTAAAAGACAAAACGGGAAAATACCCCATTTAACAGTAAATGACAATAAAATAAACACAAGTCTCGAGAAAGCTATAGAGTTAGGAACATTTTTTGAAAGTAACCACTTAATCACACATTCCTTTAATGATAGTGTAACAACAGAAAAATGTAAATAAAAGCACCACTGAATTAAATCACCTTATTATAGATCCTCAGAACCTTCCCACCAACATTTCATGTAAGTTGATTAAAACTATTATTAAAAGAGATCTCAAAACAAAGAAATCTCCAAGTTATGATAAAATATCCAACCTAATATTGAAATAACTCCCCAAAAATTGTATATCGTTTTTGAAATATCTTTTTCTCAGCTGTTGTTTGTTTGGATACTTTCCCAAAAGATGGAAAGTTGCAAGGATTGTGCCAATTCCAAAACCTAATAAAGTACTAACTGAAATATCTTCATACCGCCCCAATAGTTTTCTTAGCTGCCTAGGAAAGCTGTACGAAAAAATAATCTGTCTTAAAATGACAGAAATCGTTTTAACTTACATATAATATTCTTCCACCAAAACAATTCGGTTTTAGAAAAGAATACTCTTCTACACATCAGGTTATGCGACCAATCAAAGAGATTGAAACTGCACTTACAAACAAGAAATCTGTCGGGATTGTATCATTTGACATTGGAAAGGCTTTTGATTGCATCTGGCATGACGGAATCGTTTAAACGCTCTTAGTTAATGAGGTTTCCACTTATTTCGTCAAACTAATCCAAAGTATTTTTCGAAAACTTGATGTTATAATCTGAAGACTACAATTTTGTAATTAGAACAAAAATTGGTTTTTAACCGATTTTACATAAATGCTTCAGCGTTCTTTAAAATTTTTTGTAGGGCAGGTGAAGACTTACAACTAATAAGAATTTTTTGAAAAATAAATAAGATACTGAAAACATTGCTAGTTGCTATTTGAAACTTATTTTCCAGTTTTTAGAACTTTCTATCGACTCTAAGGATAATTCGCTTTTCCCGTAAGACAATGCTCTGTGTATGGTGGGACAAGTTTAGTATAGTGTTCTTCGAGTTATTAAAACCTGGTGAGATGTTGAATAGGGGTCGTTACCGACAACAAATTATTAACTTGAATCATCGCTGATCGAAAAACGGTCGGAATGGGCCTAAAGACATGAAAAAATCATCCTACATCATGACAACGCACTGTCTCATACAGTTAAAATAGTAAATAACACATTAAAACATTGAATTGGGAAATATTATCACACCCGCCATGCCATACTCTTCAGACTTCGCCCCAACCGATTTTCACAATTTCGCATCGATGGGACACTCACTAGTAAAGCAGCTCTTCGTCAATATTGAAGACGTCGAAAAATGCCTCGTAGAAAAGTTTGCCTCGAAAGCAAACATGGTATCCATGATTTGCCTGAAATTAGAGCAAAATGTGTAGAATCCAATGGTCAACACTTTGAATACAAAATGTATGAGATTTCTTTATGAATTAAGTGTAAAGTTTATCAAAAAATTCAGCAGATTTCAACTAACATCCCTGGTAAGTTGAGGATTGTTTTTCCTTCAAATTAGGAATTAGAATTGCTAAGTTAAATGCTAAAAGTTTTTGAAATATCCTTGAGAAATTAATGACAGATGAGAATAATTTGGTTAGAAATTCGGAATAAAGGGTCGTCCAAATACAAGCATGTTTTTAAAAATGCTATGAAATGAACAAAACTAAAATTTGTCTATGTATAATGATCTTATTAGTGCAAACAAACATTCCTATATATTATGGAACACGAGCGATGTCTTTCAAGTGGTTGCTTGGCTGGTTCCACTAACTCTTCTTTTTCCAAATCCACGAGCGACATCTTTCAAGTGGTTGCTCGACTGGCTCCACTAACTCTTTTTGTTCCAAATCCTTAATATTGGTTTTAGACAGTAGCTCTGGAATTGATTGGATGATATTGGTTTTATATTGAATCGTTTCCGGATTTTCGGTCACTGGTCCTAAAAAAAAGTCCAAAATTGTCAAATCGCAGCGCTAAGGCAGCATTCGACAACACAATTTCGGAGCGTAAAAGATCGATTGTGGCATTGGCTGTCTGGTATGGCGTTTCATTTAGCATAAACTAGAGGACGTCTTATATTCTATGTCTACAATTTTAGTAAAAACAAACATTGGTTAATATGGTTTATAGTTTTAATATTTATGAAAAATGTTCCAATGACGGCATCACTCCTAAATCCATCTCTTTGGATGAATTAGATTCTCGACAGTAACGTGCTTGTTTTCTGTGGACATTTAAAGCAAATAAATTTTTTGCTGCCGGGATAAAAAAAAAATGATTATTTTTGCTTTTAAACTTTTATTTCAACTCACTGTTTAGGTTACACCTAACTCATTTTTGAAGAAGGTTTTCAAAATTTTTAAACACTGTACATGCGAAAAGTAAATAATTTCATTGTGGAGTTGTGGTACACAATTTCTGTCAAAATTTCGAGCGGGAAACAGTTGTCACTATAAAAATAATATATGATTTAAAAAAAAAACCACTAGATGCCTGCTCTGTATAATTTAGGATCGATAGATTCGAACATTATGTATGTTTGAATTATTTTTCAATACTTGAAGATTAGGTTTGGAAGAATTTTCAAAAAATAGGCTTTATGTGTCCTTTCACCAACGTTTTCCTCATAAGATGTTTATTTTAGAACCATTTTTCTCTATTGCTAATGAACTATCAAAAACTACCAACTCAAAAATTATTGAAAAGTGACCAATTTCAGTGCTTTTAAAAAATATAACTCATTTTTTTAAGATTTTGCTTTAGTTGCATATTCATTAGGCTTTCAATTTAGGGAAAATTAAATTTTCAAAAAAAGTAGGAACTATTTTTGATTCGAACATTTTGTTCACAATTTTCAAAAAAATTAACTCTTGGTGAATCCTTTCTTATCTTTTACAAGCTTCCATCCATTCTAAAGAACTCTCTCTACTTGATCCTTTGCAAAAATTTAAAATTCAAATCTAATCAATTACCATGTTCCATGTTTTATCAAAAGTTTGTTCATCATCAGGAAGCAAAGAAGTTAACCGAAATCACAAACCATTTCTCATCGAGATATCTCCGACTACAAACTTGCATAATGTACAACAACAAACAAAAGCAATCTCTTAAATTACCAACCACTTCTCACCTTCACACAGAACAAAAATAAAAACTTTCAAATTTTGGTTTTATTCGTGTAGGTATACATTTATTTGACCAGTCCAAAGAATCACCATTAATATTTGATGTAATCTTGAATAAGAAGAAGAAGAACAACAACAAAACCGAAACCTTAACCTAAACCTAAAATGATAACCATGTCCTGAAATCGTCATACCAACCAACAAAATTGTTTACCTTAACACCTTATCCTTGACACATCATAAAAAGGTGTCTGGATGGACTAACAAAACATCCAACAACAAAAATTCTAACCTTAGCGGATACATTTAATGACACTTAGACCTTAGAGCCAGGAAAGAAGTATAACAAAAAGAGATTATACCTATGGCGAAGAGGAAATTGCAATCCCCTCAAAGTTGAGTGATTTTTCCTAATTTTTTCTTTCTTTCTTTTTTTGGGATAATGGTTAAGCCCTTAGGGGATTTTTTTGTTGGGTTTTTCCTCTTAAAGGAAATAAATTAACTGCTTCTCCATGTTCCCCTGAGTAAACACTCTTAACTCTGTCTTACCAAAAAAGCAAAAAAAGACAACAACAAATTTTCATGTCCAGAGCAAAAAAAAAATTACTTATGAAAAGCAAGGAATACATCATCCGTTTGCCCTTTCATCTTCATACAAAATCCCCAAAATCCAGACAACCAAACACAGGCTACACACATCACTTGCACCCTTAACAAAATCAAAAAAAAAAACCCTGGTAATATTACCAAGAATAACTAAACCAATGTCTACTACCCTTAACATATACCTTGCCTTTTTTTGGAAGCCTGTTTTCATGGTGAATAAGCATAAAAGCCAAAGTTACCAGGCAGGTCAATATAATAACGAAACGATACAACGCAACGCAACGGTACAATACCTTTATAGTATATAGATGAATATTAACTATTAAATACCTGACGTTGTTGGTTTTTTGGTTTTTTGGTTATTTGTGCGGTAAGCCAGAAGTCAATGATATCCTTTTCTAATAAATTTCCCCAGAATCGAATTCGAAATTTCAAATTGAAAGACTTGGGGTTTTGTTTTTGGTTTTCAGTTCGTTTATTTGTTTATTCGTCATAAATCAATAGTGCGTAAAGGTTTGTGGAATGGGGCTTATTGGTTATTTTTATTATTATTAGGGATTTTCTATATATATGTATAAGCAAATTATTGATATTTTTTGGAAACAATTCTTGTGGTTTCAATAAGAGATAAAAAGGCAAGAAGTATAAAATCCTTCTTATTTAAGTGACAAAGGCACGCGACGAGACTCTTTCGAATTGCCTTACGCATATAAAACCCAAAGTTACTAACATTATAATTTCATACATAAATCTTAAAAGCTTATGTATAATAAAAAATCATGAGGTCCCTTTAATGTAAAGGAAACATGAAGTTTGAGTTCTTAAGGGAAACAAAAATTACATTAAGAGTGAATATTTATTGGTGTAGGTCTATGTTTTTGGGCTTAATTCTATGTCATCACGTTTTTAACCTTACACGAGTCTCTATAGGTTTATTGTCGAAAGAACAATTTGCACCTCAGATACTGGTTTGAGAAGCCTCATTCTCTTAGAAACGACGACGCACAATAAAGCTGGTGTAGCCAAGTTGAGTATGGGAAAACAAAATTGCGACTTTTGTTGGAACCTGCACCTTAGATTCAACCTTGGAAATCGGCTTAAAAGCTAATTTATTGACTGTAGTTGAACAAATAGTCAGCCGGTTTTGAAATTATAGGCACATATAGGGTAGAGGAAAGATGGTGGGCAGTCTGTTGTTTTGCTACAGCCTCCACTTCGATTTGAATGGAGTGCAATTTAACTTCATTTCATCTTTGGTTTGTAATTACCAAACCAACACACTTACTATCCCTTCCCCCTGGTAAAAGTTTCTGATGCCAGATACACACGTTCCAAACTTAACCTTTTTTGAACCAAAAGATACAAAATTATTTTAAAATCTACTAAAATTGAAAGTGTAAAAATTTTCAAACGGCTGCTGTTCAAGTGACCAAGTTTCAAAACAGATGTTCCTTGTACCAAGAGCTGAACACTATGAGCTAAGTAGTTGTAAAAATACACCTGATTCGATTGATAGATTATTTCACATCTCTTGTTTCGGCCTATAGATTTAGTGACAATGATTAACCCTCCTTTTATAAGATATCTAGCACTGCAAATTCATTATGACCACCAGATATTTGTTGGAAAATGCTTTTAGAAAACAAAAAATAATAACAATACAAAAATGTCCAACGCAACAAAATTGCATACCTTGGTTTTTTCTGGCTGTAAAAATTTATGATCCAACTAAAAAACGAAATAAAAAAAAAGGTGGTTTCAGAAAGATGGTATGACGAATTCCAAGAGATCTTAAACAATTTAAATTTTAACAAAAAGATTTCATAAGAGATTAATAAAAGTTTGAAAATATTCCGTTTAAATAGAATCAAGCTGTTGAGTCTTGAGTTAAGCCTAGTTGAGAAATTTTACAAAAACAAGAACTGCTTTATTATGTGGCATAGCTTTTAATTTTTCAAATTTTTTAAACTAAATTTCAAACTTTAAATCTAAATCCTTCGATTTGAACTCAGTTTTTAAGTAGAAGGTTAATGTTAAAGTGGGATTAACTCAAGAAATTATGTGATTTAGTGTTTCATTTACGTTGGATTTTTTGTCTTCGGACGTTGGTCAGGTGTGTCCACATAAAAGAATCATTTCAATAAGCATTGTTTAAAAAAACATTTTAAAGTGTTTCCCATCAATCTAAAAACCATTTTGGAAACTTTGCAGAAACATTTCACAAATGTTTATATTTTATATATTGTTTTGTTTTGGATGCTTTGAAAAAACATTTTTGATTACTGACATTTTTTTTTGTTTCCCATGTTTTTTCTATTTTATCTTCTTTCAGCAATGTTTTTAAAATGTTTCTTTGGTCTGAACACACCTTTAGACTTCCAAAATGCATACTTTACCGAAAAAGGCTTTTTAAAATAGCTTCGAATAAGTAAACAATATAAAAATTGGGTTCTGCATTTCACTCCAAATAAAATTAAAATTAAAAAAAAATCGATAAATTTTACTAAACACGATTATCGTCTTTTAAGACTGAGCACAGGTCCACTTGATTTGAGTTCCATGATTTGAGAATTTTTTGAAATTATTGTAATGGGTCCGATTTGTCGAATTGAAAATTTTGACATTTCTCGACGTAAGAGTCGAAGTAAAAGATTTTTAGAAAGATGTCTGTGCGTGCGTGTGTACGTATGTCCCTACGTCCGTACGTTCAAGACGTTTTTTTCGTCGTCTATACCTCAAGAATCAGTAGAGATATCGACTTCAAATAAATTTTGTTGTACAGATGATAATGCAGAAAGATGCAGAAAGGGCTCTCAAAACAAATTCGTGGGTGTTTTTTTTTACCAAAGCAGTTTGAAAAAAGATGTAAATTTTGGTTAACCCTTAATATCTCACGAACCAATAACGCTAGAGACTTGAATTAAATTTTATATTATGAATTGTATTTTGATACCAAACAAGTATATATTTGAAAAAAAAATCCAATTAACGGTTTTTTTTATAAATCAAAAACACTGAACAAAATATTTGTCACCTCGAAAATTTTACGAACAAAAAATGATTTTATCTCCAAAACAATTCTGTGCAACGAAAAATAACGTTTCTAACATCTGGTTAAATTTTGAGAAAAATCGAATAGACAGTTTTTTTTTATAAAAAATAAAAACTTAACAAAAAACATTACTAAAAGTTGGTAAAAACTGATTTGCGACTCAAATATCTTTTCAAAACCATGAGATATTGGCTTTTAACTAATTTTATCTTTTAAAAAATATTGTTGTCAACATTCAGTAAAATTTTGAGAAAAATCGAATTGACAGTTTTTTTACAAAAAAATAAAAACCTAAAAAATTAATAAATGTTGATTTTTGACTCAAATGTCTTTTCAAAAATTAAAAATATTAGCTTCAAACTTATTTTATCTCACAGAAAATATTGTTTTCGACACTCAGTTTTTTCAAAAAAAAAATTAAAATCTACAAAAAATAGTACGCAAGTGCTACTAAAATTGATAAAAATTGGTTAACGACAAAAAATCTCTTTAACAAAAATAGATTTTGAAATCAAACTATTCCATCATATGCAAAATGTTGTTCGTTATTTTAAATTTTTTTTAGAATAACTTAACTGGTCATTTTTTTAACAAAACACGGAACCTACAAACCTTTTGAGCAAGACAAATCCACAGACGGCTTGGGAAGTTATCAGTGTGGGTCGCATCCCAGCCTCTTTTTTAATTTCGATTTCGATCGATTTCTAGAAATTAACTGTTCTTAGAGTGAATACAAATTAGCGAATTTTTTGAACTTTGTAGGAAGAACTTAAAAAAGAATGGTAATCCAATTTTTAAAAAATACCAAAAAATAAGTTGATTTGAGGAAAGAAAAGAGATTTCCTTATATGACTTCCCTTAAAGAAATCGCAAGCAAATTGTTAGGAAAATGAAAACAAAATTGAAGGGATGTTTAAGCCAAAACCATTAAAACTATGCTTAATCATAATATTCGTGTAAAACAATTTACAGTAAAGAAAAAAAATTAAAGACAAACTCCATATACTGACTCAACAATAAATTCACTTAGCATTATCCTCTACTGCTCCTAGCTTAAAGAATAACAACGACGACGATGATGATGACGAAGCCGACCACCAGCATCATCATCAGCATCAGCATTAGACAGCAGACCATCCCAACAGTCAAAACCTACGCCTAACGTATTTCATCTCTCCAAATTTATTCATGACCATCATAAGCTTAGTGGTCTATTTCAATCATTTCAAATCCGCCTCCTCCGCCTCTGCCTCAAATTAACTGGCTGCTATTTATCTCGTATACGTGCACAGTTTATTCAGATACTTTTTTGTTTTGTATGGAGGCGTCCTACTTCGGACAGCTGGTGTATACAGAGGAACAGGATAACAGCTTTAGAGTGTAACATAGTTCCTCGTCTGCGAGAGTTGTCCTGATGATGGTTATACGAGGACGAGGCTACAATGTGTAAATGGAATTAGGAGTATAAATGAATTTCGAGCAGATACACCCGTATCTTTTATGGCACGTGTTCGTTCTTGTGCTCGTGCATACTGGACCGCATACCGCACACCAACTCCTTTCGCTTTCCCTTTATCTTGATGAACCTGACAGACAGAAATAGAAAGACAGACAGACGGAGAGACAGGACATTGTTAGAGTTTTATCAAGCTATCGTCACTCTCTAAAAATTGGAAGGATGCATAAAAACGAAAAACATTGTAATTTTCCTCATGGAGCTTCTAGCACAACTGTTTTGACACAAAACGACACACAAACAGTTTCTTTTTTGGCAACATGTGCACGAGTAGGTCTTAATTTATTACCTGTGAAAACAGTCCAATTGATTTTCTTCATTTCCATGAATTTTCCTGTGAAGGTTTAACCCCAACTTAAACAATTCCTAAATAGTTTAGGTTTCGAGAAGGTGGTTCTGATTATCTCCTGCATACAATGTGATAGGATATTGTGGATTTCGATGCTCAAAATCGGGATTCACTTTAAATTTCTCGAAAGCTCGCAAACCAATTCCACCACACCTATTTTTCTATGATCTCAGGTCAACCATTCTCTCATCATCCGAATAGGATGATGGTTCAAACAGTTCCTAGAATAAAGGAGTACCAGTGGTAGTTAGATGCAATTTGGTCAAACGATTTGTTCTTTAGGTAAGATTAGCATGAGGGTATTATATGAAGATGAAAACAATGTAAACCCAGATCGTCCTGTGCTTGATTACATAGAGATTCTTGTATGGAATGCAGGTTTATAGAGATACAAAATCTGTTATGTTTCAAATTGAAAGGATTTGTATTGAGTGTGTAATTTTTTAAATCTACTTATCACAATTTTTACATTTCAAGAATGTTCTTGAACTTTTTCCGATTCGCGTTAGGCGTTTTTTGAATTATTTTAGAAACAAAATAACAGTAGCCCACAAATTTTTTGGTAAAAAATCGAAAGTGTGAATTTGTTCAAAAACGAACCGATAGATTTTTTTTAATTTTCACTAATATTTTTTTTTAATTTGGCTCCTTTCAATAAAATAAAGAAATATGTTTCTATTACTCCAAAAGAGTGCCCCCATAGACCCGTTATTTTGTTTTTATTTTTTTAAGAAATTCGATATGTTATTAATACACATATATATATATATATAATATACATAAATACTTTTAACTTTTACGAAAATCAAATGTTAAACGTGATTATTAACCTCTAAATAACTGAAGCATGCATGCCAAAATTTATTTTCAATTAAAATTTTAAAATTGTATATATAAAAAAAAACACGAACGATTTCAAATAAAAGTTTTGGAAAATTAATTTTGTTTTTGATACATTTTTGTAGGTACATTTTTAAATCTTAAAATACAAGAAATATTTGTAAACAGCCTCTATACATGAGCTTGAGCAACTTCGTGCCATCCAGTCGTGCATTTTATTTCTTAAGCAGCTGAAGCTCTAATGGCGGCAGGCGTACGTTTGTTTAATTCAAACAAAAAAAAAAACATACAAAGCAGAGCCTTGTAGCACTCCGCCTATTTTCTAAAAAAACTTTAAAACTGTTTCGATAATTTATGTTTTTGAAAAAATGTCTCTTCTCAACTATTTTACTTCATTGAAAAAGAAAATTGTGTTTGAAAGGACTACTTTCTATGAAACAGAAAAGACTGATATCGGAATAAATAGAATAGAATAAATTGTGATTAATGCCAAATTATTATCGCTATATTAAAGATTTGAGGTTTTGAAAATCCATTGATGAGTGAGCTTTTTGCTGTTTTTTTTTAAGTCATTACTCTAAACCCGTTCGAACAAAAAAATCCATTCCCCCTCAAACATGCGGTGTTCCCAGCTAGAACCAAGCTTTACTTACCTGCTTAGATATTGCGTATGTTTTAAATTTTATAAGACGTGGTTGCCTTTTTAAACAAACAAATGTAGGCCCGGTATAGACAGTTAATAACTCGAAATAGTTTTAAGGGGTTAGACAACCCTATAATTTTCGAATTTTAATCGGTAAGACCTTTAAAATGCTGTCCAAAAATACAATATTATGGAAGAAAAAACCTGTAAGTATTTTAGGATTAAAGTATTAAAGTAATAGCAAAATTAATTCTGATTTGTTATTCCCTAAAACTTTCAATACATGTGTCTTAATACTGCATTTTTATTTAGGTGTCCTGACTCATAGCTCAGAAAATTTTCAAACGATTGATTGTGGAAAAATGTTCACTTGAGAAGTACGTCAATCGGCCAAAAATCATTGGATCGCAAAAATCCTACGTACATATACATACATATATCTGTAGCAGATCATTAAGATCATAATATTACAGTCCGGCTATGAGACCTTACAAAAGGAGACGTCATCCCAAAAACGCTGCATAGCCGCCTATGTTTGAACCCCCTAAAATATATTGTAAGATTTTTTTCAAAACTCCAAAAAAGCTAAATTTGTTTTCAATTGTCAACTTTTAGTAGTATCGACAGATGACTTACAAATTTAGGTTTAATTTGAGAAGTTTCAATTGTTTAAGGATTTTTTAACTTCCCATAGGAAGTTATTGTAATAGATCCGATTTTTCAAAGTGAAAATTTTGACATTTCTCGACGTTTCAAGGTCCCTAGAGTTGAAATAAAAGATTTTTGGAAAGATGTCTGTGCGTGCGTGTATACGTAAGTTCGTACGTCCGAACGTTCGCGACGTTTTTTTCGTCGTCCATAGCTCAAGAACTAGAAGAGATATCGACTTCAAATAAATTTTGTTATACAGGTAATAAGGCAGAAAGATGCAGAAAGGGCTCTCAAGAAAATTGCGTGGGTGTTTTTTTTTACTAAAGCAGTTTAAAAAAAAGGTGAACATTTTGGTTAACCCTAAATATCTCATGAACCAATGACGCTAGAGACTTGAATTAAATTTTATATTATATATTGTAACGTGATACAAAACAAGTATCAAAAAATCAAAAAAACTGAAAAAAAATTTGTCACCTCGAAAATTTTACGACTAGAAAATGATTTTATCTCCAAAACAATTTTGTGCAACGAAGAATAATGTTTTTGACATCTGATAAAATTTTGAGAAAAATCTAATTGACAGTTTTTTTTATAAAAAATAAAAACCAAAAAAAAACATTACTCAAAGTTGGTAAACATTGAATTTCGACTCAAATATCTTTTCAAAAACTTAAGATTAAGGCTTCAAACTTATTTAAACTTATAAGAAATATTGTTTTCAACATTCTGAAAAATATTGAGAAAAATCGAATTGATAGTTTAAAAAAAAAAAAAAAAAAACCTAAAAAAAATTAATAAAAGTTGGTAAAAATTGATTTTCGACTCAAATATCTTTTCAAAACTTTGAGAAAATGGCTTCTTACTAATTTTAACTTATAAAAAATATTGTTTTCAACATTAGGAAAAATTTTGAGAAAAATCGAACTGACAGTTTTTTTACAAAAAATAAAAACCTAAAAAAAAATGTATAAAAGGTGGTAAAAATTGATTTTCGACTCAAATATCTTTTCAAAAATTGGAGATATTGCCTTAAACTACTTTAATCTTTCAAAAAATATTGTTGTCAACATTCAGTAAAATTTTGAAAAAAATCGAATTAACAGCTTTTGTACAAAAAATTAAAAACCTAAACAAAATTTAACAAAAGTTCGTAAAAATTTATTTTCGACTCAAATATTTTTTCAAAAATTTGAGATAATGGCTTCTAACTAATTTTAACTTATAAGAAATATTGTTTTCAACATTTGGACAAATTTTGAGAAAAATCGGATGTACAGTTTTTTTTACAAAAAATCAAAAACCTACAAAAAAAAAATGTATAAAAGTTGGTAAAAATTGTTTTTCGACGTAAATATCTTTTTAAAAATTTGAGACATTTTCTTCAAACTAATTTTATTTTATAAGTAATATTGTTTTCAACATTCGATACAATTTTGAAAAAAAAAAATCGAATTGACAGTTTGTTTCTACAAAAAATAAAAACCTAAAAAAAAAACAACACTAAAACTTGGGAAAAATTTACTTTCGACTCAAATAGCTTTTTAAAAATTAAAAATATTGGCGTCAAACTTATTTTATTTCACAGAAAATGTTGTTTTCGATATTCAGTAATTTTTTTGTATAAAAATACAACTGTCCGTTTTTTTCGTAAAAAAATAAAATCTACAAAAAATAGTACGCAAATTTGGTAAAAATTAGTACATATAGAAAAACTTTTAAGCAAGACAAATCGACAGACGGTATGGTAAGTTATTTGTGTTGGTCGCAACCCAGCCTCTTTTTTGGTTTGTGATTTCTGTTTTTGAATTCAAAAACACGCATTTGTGTTTGGTCAATATATCGTGGCAAATGATGAAGGCACATACAATTTAAAAACGTATTTGAATAGCCTATTCAATTTTCTTAAATCCTCAAGAAAGTTTTAATAACTTTGTGGTTGGGGGAGGAGTATGGAATACAAGCTCACAATCCTGAAAAACTAAAGGCAATTAAAAAGTATGGTATTTGTAATTAGTTAGAATTTAAATAATTTTTACCAAGAGTTTCAGTTAATTTGTATATAAGTTAACAATTACATACTCTGAATGAAAAGTCAGCATTGCATCGTTACAAAAACACGGATCTTGGAATTTTGAGATTCAGGATTTTCAGAAGTTTAAATGTTCTTGATTTGGATTTTCAGAACTTGAGTTTTATGCATTCTTTCACCAACCCTTTGTGGGGTGTGTGCTTGCTTCTTTTTTCAAAAAAAAAGTAAAAAGAAATTTAGAGAAAATTTCCTAAAAAGCTATCTGCCATTTTTCAGAAAAGTCAAATTTTATATTTTTCACCAGAAAATTATCATGAGTGCTACTGTTTTTTTTGTCTCAAAAATAAATAAAAAAGGTCTTACTCTGGTTACTTTAATTTCCACGTTTGAGCTCAATCGACTCAATGGCCTAGCTAGACTATATCTATGAGGTCAGACAGACATTATTATCGTAATGCCATGTTTTATTCAAAAACAATTTAATATACTTTCTATATACTTATATACATACATACATAATTCCTATCCATAAAAAAAGAATTTTCAAATCACAAAATGTATTGTTTTTTTTTTTAAATAAATATTTTCTAAGTATTTAAAGAATGAACATGCTTTTGTTTTCAATTAGTCTAAATTTTGCATCGTTATTTTTTTTAGTGAGCAATCACAACCTTTCACTTTGATTTCGAAAATACCAAAATATTAATCTAATTTCCAAATACACATACATACGTGCATACATATTTTGAGTTTTTGACGACATATCTTTACCTCGGAGACTTTTTTCGTTATTAAATTGTACCTGATTTTTAATTTCTTTTATAATCATTTACGCTTTGCTTATTTTAATTTCCCAATTTTTTAAAAATACATATTACGACCAACTCATAATGTAAGAATTTTCAAATATAATTCATGACAATGTGTATGTACGAGCATGTTCCTCAACTAGATAAATTTGTTTCGACACTTCCTTAATTTCAAACAATTTGTCTTCACCTCTTCCAGTCACACATTTAATCATAATTTTCATCAGCCCAAAAAACGGGATACCTACAGGATACAAAATTTTTAAATATGTAACAAAAGTGATGTTTACCTTTATACAAACTTTTATCTATACAAATTCTTATATATATTATATTTTCAACACAAAATATATGTACAAGTACATAATGTATATGTTTTTTAATTAAATTCTAATACAAGAGCTAAAATTTATTAATTATTATGTATTTGCCTTTAGGTGCTCAGGGAAAAGACGTAACATTTCCACACAGAAAATAATAATAATCATATTCTAAAAAAGGATAATTTCTCATCTCATCATATCCTTCGTAATACTTTCATAGTACTTAGTCTATAGGTGTGTATCTATGGATGTATATGTATGTATTACTTAGTGGTGATGTAAGGGCGGGTGTGAAGGAGGGTGTGTGTGTAAATTAAAATTGATTGACATTCAAAGTTCGTAGCTTGTTAAACCAATTAAGGTTTTACATTTTCACGTTTCTACGGTTCAAATTTCTTCCTTTTCTCCATTTTTTTTTAAATGAAGAATATTGTTCGAAAAAGCTTGGGGATGTTAAGGAATGAAAACTAAAAAAAAAAAAGACTGATAAAACAATTTGCGTCATTTAGAAAATTTCGAATATCCTGTGAATTTAAATAAAGGCAAACTGACAACCTCTTTCGTCTCAATAATAATTATTATTATGGATCATGATTACTTATGGTTGTCATTGAGGATCCCATCAGTAGATTTAACCATAAGTAAATTGTTTTTACTATGTTTTACGGTTTAATCTGTACCTACTATAGCCTTATAATAAAGTCTTTAAGGTATAAAGAGACATCAGTTTTGCTTATATAGGAGGTATACCTTAGATACTTTCGTACTCTATAGATATCTTCCTAATGAAATTTACTCGCCTGAATGGTTTCGTTTTCGTTTTAAATTAAGCCAACCACTTGGGTGGAAACGAAACGATGACATCAAAATGTGAGGCTAAAACACTTGAACCCAATTTCGAGGTTTTTTGTTTTTTTTTTTTAAAGAAAGAAGATGAGAACAAAACACTCTAGATTCAAGCCAAGGACTATAGTCTATACCTATCTATGGGGATCCACCACTTGATGGGTGGTTGGAAAATTATTTGAGGAAAACTGATGAGACTGTAATTGCAATATCGGCTTCGGCAAGAGTCTCCATCAGAAAAGAAATAGAAATTCAATTCCTGTGTAGGTACGTGAATCAAGGACATTCTATGTATTTCGATATGGTTATGAAATTTCCTATATATACTATCGAAGACTTGAAAAGTCTTAGAAGTCCTGTCTGAACACAAACTGAAATATAGGTACCCGAGGTTGTCTTTTCCTTTTTTTCAGGGAATTGTTTTTTTTTTTTTTGGTTTGTTTCTTTTTCTTCTGTTCTGGAAGAAAAGATGACATACACACACACACTCACTCACAAAAAAGGAAGAAAACAATAAAAGACGCAAAAAGAAAAATCAGTTAAATGGAAACATTTTCCCTACTCACAATGCAAATAGTCGTTAAATTCAAATCAGCTGTCGATAATGTTACTTTCGTCTCGTTATATTTATACACACACAATTCTTTCGAAACCTTCTGGAACGATACGATGTTTTGTGGGGTTTCAAGCATAAAAATAGGGAATCAAAAGCTTTCTTCCGATAAATATAGAAACAGAGATCCAGGAATTGGGGGAAAGGCGTGAGACGTGGGAGTGACAACCATACAAAACCGTCATCAGTACCTTTAATAATCGATGATGTGTCTTGGCTGTCGCTGTCGTTTCATTTTTCATTGAAACCATTTATTTGGGTTATTAAGCGATGTGTAAATTCATAGTTTCTCATTCTTCTTCTTCTATTACCCTATCATGAAAAACTATAAAATGTATTATACTCTGTATTATGTACATAGGAATGTTCTTTCAAGCTTAAATTACCCCCTCTTTTCGTTCTTTGAGAATATTGATTAAAGTTTTATTTTGGAATTTAATGCCTCGGGTAATAAGGTGGTTTTGACAAGCACTTTGTGCAGTGTTGAAACCATGGGCCATACGATTTAATATAATGTAGTCAAATATGTTTATAAATTTCCCCTGAAAACCTACTCTGGATAATCTCTTGAGAATTTCGGGAATTAATTTAATTTGTAGAACAAAAGTTCTTGGAACTGGAAAAAAATAAATATTCAAATTAAACGTACAGGAATATTATGTTAAGCTGCATTCTCATCATCAGCAGAAGTGTGATTTGTCACACAAGTTCCGATGTTCTACACTCAAATCCTTCGGTTTACTTTAAGTTTCAAATGATTTTCAAATTTAAGGACACAGTTGTGTGAAACAAAAATCATTAAATTAGATAACTTTTCGACATCTAAACACGCATTAAATTATTTATTGTCTTTTATATTGTCAATTGACAGGGGCGTAGTAGTTCATTAATTTCCAATACTATTGTGATTAATTGAAAAACAAAACAAAAAAACAGAGAAGTCTCTTAATAAAAACCAAAATAAACGAAGCAATAAATTATGCAAGGACATTGCTTCTGTGTTCTTATGTGTTTTTATTTCTCCTAATTCAATTATTTTTTTTTTATTTTTATTGACATTAAGCTGTGTTGTGTAATAAAGTTTTCAATATTGTTGACTTTATTGTGGTTTGTTGTTATTTTCTTTTCTACATTTTTTTTTTTTTTTTTTTGTTTTCTAAAACTTTTATTTTTCGCTTAATAAATTTTTAATTAGAGTTGATTTAATGTCAATTTCTATAGTATCATTTTATATTACTATTTAATTCATGATTCTTTGAACATGGACTTTGATTTTTATTTCAGTTCCGGATGCTTCTTTGTGAACAAATAGATTTATAAGAACATTTTGAGTTTTGTCATGTCGTTTTGTTTCGTTTCGTTAATGAAAATGGGGGCAATTCATTATTTATTTATTTATTTAAGTTGAATCCATCACAGTAGAAAAGGGGGACCAGTTGGAAAAACATACCCAATATAGATAAAGTATAATAAGGGGTGACGTACGGATTCTCTCATCTAACTTCTCTGAACTTCTTTTTTTTTTTTGGGAATAAACATTCTGTCAGAGCAAATATTTTGAAAAAGAAAAATTCAGGCAAATAATTAAGCTTGCATTAGGGGAATCGTGTTTCTTAACAAAATATTTAATTTTATTATTTATTGTTTTACTATCCATAAATAAAGTATTAGCTGCCCTATCAGACGTTGCTTCACGGTTTTATGTCAGTGTTAGCAAAATGTGTGCAGATGAAGAAAATTTGAAAAAATACTTGCGTATACGCCCAGTGTACCATTGTAGATATGTCATGTCATTGTAGATATGTATAAGATTTTTTTGAATAAAATTTCATTCGATTAAATGAAATATGGAAACACCTTTCTTTAAAAGTTGAGTTTTTAGCTTTTTTACATGAGAATCAAGTGTCCTTTGGACAGCCGATTCCGAATAAAATAAATGACTCAACAAGAAGTTAATTTTAATCTTAATTTTATTATCAGATTGCGACCGTGCTATCATAATGACTTCTACATTCAGAATGAATTGGTTATAAAGATGTAAATGAAAAGTATAGACAAAGAGAAGGACAGATAGATACATAAAAGTGAATACACGGATGTTAGGAAGTATACAAATGAAGGAATGAATACAGGGATGACACAAGTTTCAGCAGAAAATCGTTGTTGGTTTTTCTATTAGGTACTAATTTTCAAGGATAGGAATAATTTTGAGGGCAAAGCCCGAAAAAAAATTGGTTTGTATTTTTTCTTGAAGAATCCTTAACAACGCATTTGATAATATAGTTCTCTGGTATTTAGGCACTCAAGGCTGTCTTATAAACATAAAATTTAAAAAAGGGTGTTTTTGAAGTAGATATATGATTCAAAATAAACACATTTTTTTTGTTAATCATTTTACATTTTCATTGACACTTACCTATACAATATAAATGGACCGAATGAAAATTTATCCATAAATGGTACAACAATTTTATAATGTTATTTGTATTGAAGAGTTCAAAAATTTGGTAGCATTACAAACATTTTGAATTGGAAACACGAATATTTCTCAGTTCAAGTTTTATTAAAAAAAAAATAAAACAATCTCGTTTAATTTTTGAAAATCTCCATAATTTTAATGCAAATTTTGTTGTTTCCATTAAAATTTTGTATACCAAAAATGTAGTTTAAGTTTTATTTTCAATTCATTATTTTTTAACATTTAAAAAAAATGTTGTCAAACTAAATTCACCGTCAACTGACCGGTTGGACAAATTTTCTTAAAATTTGGTACGCAGTTTTTTTTTTGCGATTTCCTATCGTAAACCGGTGGTGGTACCCCTGGCATGATGGTTAGTGCGTTGGACTGTCATACCAGAGGTCTTGGGTTCGATTCCTGCCTGTGTCATCTAAAGTTTTTTCACGGGTAATGCCTCTTGCGAAGAATTGCTTTCTCAAATTAGCCGTTCGGATTCGGCTTAAAAAACTGTAGGTCCCCTACATCCCTGACAACAGTACTCGCACATAGGAAAGGTTGAGAGTTGTAAGTCACTAGGCTCTAGTTCTCAACGGGCTGTTTCGCCACATAATTTATTTATTTATTTTTCTTAAACCGGTGGCTCTCATACAATATTTCTGTTTTTAACAGCTTTACGGATCTTATAACAGTTGGTAACTTTGTATTCTTAATGAAGGGTTTTTCAATTGGCGCGAGTAGATTTTGGCGCCCCGTGGCGGCCATTTTGTTTTGGTGACATCGGTCAAATTTTTTGTTTGTTATTGTTTTTTGCCAAATCATCATGGCAAGTTACACGATTGAACAGAACGTTCAAATGATAAAACTTTATTATCAAAATGAGTGTTCGTTAACGCAAACGTTGCGCGCATTGCCCCTATTTTACGGTAGACGTGGTGGCCCTTCACAGTCGACTCTTCAATGTTTGGTGGCCAAATTTGAGACGACCGGTTCAGTAAACAATCAGCCAACACCCGTACTTTCAAAGAATGCAAATCGGCCAAGAACATCACCGCGGTCCGTGAAAGTGTACAGCAGAACTCGAGGCCGTCTATTCCTAATTTTGCGTCGGGACTTGGGCCTACAGCCGTACAAGATCCAACTGACCCAGGAGCTCAAAGTTTATGAGTCATGACCATAGACAACGCCGTTTGTTAGCTGACTGGGTTTCAAATCGTTTGGAAGAGGACCCTAATTTTGGTTGAAAAATCATCTTTAGCGACAAGGCGCATTTTTGGATGAATGGCTGTGTTTACAAGCAAACTTGTCGTATAAGGGACGACACCAAACCCACGCGAGGTTCACCAGATGATAATGTATCCTCAAAGAGTTACCGTTTGGTGTGGATTTTGGGACGGCGCGGTGGCTTAATTGGTCCGTACTTTTTTGAAAACGAAGTTAGTTAACAGCGAGATCTACATAACGATGATAACTAATTTCTTAGGGCCCAAATTGAATTATATGGACCTAGACGAAATGTGGTTCCAGCAGGACGGCGCTATGTGCCACACAGCAAACGCCACGATTGACATTTTGCATGAACGATTCGAGGGTAAGGTTATCTCTCGCAGGGGTGATGTGAATTGGCCACATGCGATTTGACCCCACTAGAATATTTACTGTGGGGTTTCTTGAAGTTGCAGGTCTATGCAAATAAACCAGAATTGACCGATGCCCTAAAGGTGGACATAACACAGGCCATCGCTCAAATTCAACCGGATCTATACGGAAGAGTCATTTAAAAAATTGGACTACTCGGATCCGTGCCACCGTAAGAAACCGAGACGGGCATTTGATTGATGTCATATTCCACACTTAATGGCATACATGCGCCTTTCAAATACGAAAACAATTTTGTTAATACATCAAACACAGCTTGTTTTATTCCATTTCAACATCTACCCGCCCTTATTGAAAACCCCTTTATATTTATTAATTATGTTAATTGTTGATTTCTGAATTCTGCCACAACTATCGCATTACACCATTTTATTCAAATTTAAGTTTTTAATGTTAGTTTAGCGAAGGACAAACGGAAATGTTATCTTAATACTATTTTTAAGTCTTTAAATTAAGACTTCGTTTTATTACCATTTCCAGCCCTTCCTGGTAATATTCGGACTTTTTCGAGTCTTCATAGTGGACATTTTTTCATTCCAATGAAAACTAACCAACATTTTACCGATTCTAAAAAATTTTATTCGATATAAATCAAGACATTTTTATCGTCAAAAGTTTTTAAGAGGGTAATACAAAAACTACTTAGCGTGACATCATAGCACATAACATCTTTTCAATCAAGCAATCTGGTTGTCGGCCAAAACATAGCATACCATAAATATAGTTGAAGATATCAGACTGTTTTTTATAAAGACATTTCAAGTTTCTTGTACTGCTTGAGTTTTCTTAAGTGCCTCAATCCATCTTCATTGTTATGGTTATCATCCTCTGCAGTAAATTTGCTGTCTAACTATGGAAATACAATTTCGAAATTCTTACCAATCCCTACAGGAGTTCCTTTAGGTTCGATATTAGGGCCTCTTCTTTTTTCTCTTTATATGAATGAACTACCCTCAAAAATCGCTTGCTCCTCTATTCAATTGCATTCGGATAATGTTCAGGCGTCCATTTTGACTGATTGGAAATTTTGCATACACAATTTATGAGGAGCTAATAGAAATATCTCGCTGGTCAACGAGCAATGGTCCGTAGTTGAATCCTTTGAAATTATCATAACCAGAAAAACCTTAATTCTAAATTATTTTCCCAGCTTGTACTTAAAGAACATATATGTTAAAATTAAACCGTTTCACTAAAGGCATTCAATTTTCTTTGCATTACCAAATGTCAGTTTTCATTCCAATGATCAACTCTTATTCCAAATGCTTAATAAAAGTCGGGAAAAATGTTCCAATAATAGAACCAGCTTATCCAAAAACCTCAAATGAGTTCACTGATTAAAACCATTGATAGCTATAACTTGACCCCTAAGACTTGCTTTTGTTTGCTTTGAACTTCAAAAACAATAAAGCTTTGTCTTTCTTCCCTCATTTTTTGTGTGAATGACTTCTATGCACGTTAAAGTAAAGTGATTTAAAAAACCTGAAAATTATATATCAATCGATCAGAGTCAGTTAATATTTCGTTTAACCGCCGCCGCCGCCTCGCCGCAGTTGAACAGACAGAGACATCCTATGATTCCAAAAATATTACAAACTAATTATCTTTTGATGATGTTCATTAAGTCATTTATCAATTTTTCAACATCTAAACCCAAATTATAACCTCGTTACCATCATTAGGTAAACCCTATACCATACCTATCCATTGATAAATGCAAATCCTATAACAAGCTTTTGGAAATTTGATTTTTTATTGTAAAACACTGTTTAGTCGATGCAAGCAAATTTGCATCCACTACGAGCGACGTACGACGACGTATTGAGGCAAATATTTCACCATCATCATCATCACCCTTATATCAGCTTTATATTTAAGGACGAATCTCCTATAACCTTTAACTATATTATATTGAAATGTCCAGAACCAGAGCGAGAGCCAGAGCAAGAGTCAGAGTCAGAGCTGGATCCGGTGGTGTTTGCAACATCAATGCAATGCTGATGCGAATACTAATTTTCTATACTCTTGTTTGTTTAGCATTTCAGGTGAGTTGGCTATTTTGTGTTTTTCTCGATGTCCAATACACAATAAATGTATATGCATATATCAAAAAGTCTGGATCTTTTCATTATAGCTAATTTAATTATAGAAGTTTGCTTGTTTTCTATCGGTTTTCCAATAGAATTGCTACAAAATGAAACTCCTAACGGCCAAAGCAACCGGCACCGAATTCTATCAAGTTCAGGCAACACTCAATACCAACAACACTGTCGATACATTAACCGAAGTTCTCAAAGAAATCGCCCAACCCATGTGGTCTTTCAAACTCATACAAAAAGGAGAACATTATTCAAAAACTCATTTCGACATCGTTCTAAAATCATGTGAATTGACTAATTTTATAAAACGAGTGCGATTTTTTCGAGAATTAACATCGACATTCTTTAGACCTGAGAAAGGCAATATCACCTTGAAATGTCCCATGCCAAAAGGAACTTATGTTATGAAAAATTTATTCATACCTCCGGAATCGAGTTTTATGAGATTCTTTTTTGTACCCAATACAATACTCACGTTGCGAGGGGGAATTTCGGAAATGAAGTCCAACAGGAAAATGGAGAAATTGTCATCTTATGAATTTAATGGAACTATTTTGAGAACTTGTTAGTGTTTAGTGCTTAGTTTTTTGTTTTTTTTTTTTTTAATGATGATGACATGCGATGTGGGTGTCAATTAGAAATGACTTTAATGTGTAATTTAATTGAACTTTTGATTGGTTTGAAATAATAAAAGGTGAAATTATATTGGATTAGATGTTTTGGTGTATTTAGTGGCCTAGTTTATATTTAAGTGGCTTATTAGCTATTTTAAGGGTTACAATAATGAGAGAAAGTTGTAAATTGACATGTCTATATAACGAGAGGTTAGCTAAGTGCTATTAAGCTATTTATTTAATCGTAAAAATGTCGAGATTTTGATCAAACATAATTTAGTATAGTATGGGAGGGAAAATGAAAAGTAGGTCGATTGTAGTTTTGTCGGTTTAGATGAATCAATTTTGGTATAACTTTGGTCTGAGTTAGCCACAAGTTCAATTACCATTACAAATTTGTTTGGACTAATTAAATATACTATGTTTACTATTATTAGGGCGCTGTTTTTGTGACTTTTTTTTGTGAACACACCCATTTACTTATTTTAGAACTGTCATCGTCAATTTACAGTAAAACTCAATGTTTTCGTCATGGTAAAGCACACGAACGAGCACACAAATTTTCTACCTAAATTCGGAGTGGGTGTCGGTAGTCTCAAGGAATTTATTACTTGAAAATTTGAGCTCTTTATCAGATTTGACAACTATAAATTTTTTTTGTGAACACACCCATTCACTTATTTTAGAAGTGTCATCGTCAATTTACAGTAAAACTCAATGTTTTCACCATGGTAAAGTACACGAACGAGCACAAAATTTGTCTACCAAAAATTCGGAGTCGGTGTTGGTAATCTCAAGGAAGCTATTACTTGCAAATTTGAGCTCTTTATCGGATTTGACAACTTTGAATTTATTTTGTGAACACACCCATTTATTTATTTTAGAATTGTCATTGTCAATTTTCAGTTAAATTCAATGTTTTATCATGATAAAGTACACGAGCATTCGAGCACAAAATTTGTCTACCAAAAATTCGGAGTCGGTGTTGGTAATCTCAAGGAAGCTATTACTTGGAAATTTGAGCTCTTTATGGGATTTGACAACTTTGAATTTATTTTGTGAACACACCAATTTATTTATTTTAGAATTGTCATATTCAATTTTCAGTAAAACTCAATGTTTTCATCATGGTTAAGTGCACGAACGAGCACAAACATTTTCTACCGAAATTCGGAGTCGGTAGTCAGTAGTCTCAAGGAATCTATTACTTGAAAATTTGAGCTCTTTATCAGATTTGACAACTTTGAATTTATTTTGTGAACACACCCATTTATTTATTTTAGAATTGTCATTGTCAATTTTCAGTAATGGTAATGTACACGAACGAGCACACAAATTTTCTACCTAAATTCGAAGTCGGTGCTCGCAGCTTTAAAAGCTTTAACTTAAATTTTCGATCCTAATTCTATATACAGGCTGTGTCAGTGAGTTCAACGGGTTGGTTGAAGTGTCGAAAGTAACTTTACCCTTAATTCCACAGCGTTTTCAATAATTTGGCATCGCTCTGACAATAGTATGGCGTATTTTGAGAATCTCGATCAAACACTATAGTATACAATCATCAAGTTAACTTAAGAATTGAAGCTGATTAACCATAAACGGGTACTTTCTTTGATTAGGAAAGTTTTCAAGTCCTTATTAGAAAACCCCTTTATTTGTCTGCCAATAACTCGAAAATGATAAGACCCACATACAAAGAACTTCGAAAGAGTTTTATAGGAAATTCGATTTCCTAAAAAAAAACATCAATAAAATACCGCTAAGATTTATAATTTTTGGAGATATTTAACGTTGTAGTTACGATATTTTCCTAAAAATGGGTTGGAAAATGTTTGGGAACTCAGTGCTACTTAAACTAAAACTTGAAATCTTAGCGGTATGGTGATAGAAGCTTTTTTTTAGCGAACTTGAATTTTACATAAAATTGTTTCAGACATTTCTGCCATTTTCGAATATTCCAAAAAAACGGTTTATATGTGGAACTATCAAAAAAAGCAGTCACCGAATAAAAAAGCACCTATCGTATACATATTGAAAATAAGACAAAATCATCTGTATACCTAAAATTAAAATAAGATTAAATGAATTTTCATGAATTCTCAACACTTGTTTTGATAAAATATGACTACGCATAAATAATAACTCTCCTATTTTTCTCTTTTATTTAATTAATTCCCACTCACATATCAAAACTTACCTGATAAAATTTCTAACAATACAAATCCTTTTAACAAAAATTCTATCAACATAATTTACATTTGGCTAATATTCACATTCTCATATGAAATATCTATCATAAGAACTTTTATGCAAACTTTGTCTCTAAACGACAATTAAAATGGAATTGAATTCCCAAAATGACCAAACCATATCCTGGTAGTTTGAAAAGTGTTATATTTTTTTTAAAATGCAAATTGCTTAAGCTCAAGCCACTTGGGTAAGATTCTTGTGTTTTGCAAATTTGTCACAAAATAGTTTCTATTTTAATTAAAACAAAATAGACCAGAAAAATAAAACTTAAAATTAAGGAAGCGCGTATGTCTCGTAACATGGTTAAGTAAACTACTCAAAACAAAATAGGGTCCCCAAAGTTTTTTGGCTTTAGTCTGAAAAAAAATTTATGTTTTTGGTTATTATGTTTCAGTTAAGTTTTAAAAAAATAGTGTTCAAACTTTCAAAACACGGACAAAAATTCCTTAAAATTTATATAGGAAAATTTACAAAAAATAAAAAAAATTAAACTTTACATATCACTATTTTTTGTTATAATTTCTGGTTTATTTCTTTTGCTTAGTAGCAAGTAGGGCCTACTTTACTCTGTACTCACTGTATAAGCCTATCTGGTACGCTTTTAATCAGATGCCTTACATTTTGTTCGGGTAAACGCTCCCAACAGGTTTTTAGCTCGTTTATGAGCTCCTGTGCAGTGTTGACACTGCTGTGGCTTTCTTTGATGCTTCTTTTTAACTCCTCAATGCTCGATCGGATTGAGGTCTGGGCTCTTTGTTGGCCATGTCAAAAGTGTAGTATTGGTGTAAGAAAGAGCTGCTTGCATGTTACGGGTCATATGCGGGCGAGCATTGTCTTGAATAACAACAAACCCATCGCTAACTCTTTGTGAAAAGGGGATCACAACAGTTCATATTACCATTTCAATGTAACAGGGTAGTTGACTACCGCAGTTGAGTTTGTAAAGCCCGGGCGGTTAGGGTACGCTTCCGAACGGCAGTTACTGGTCTTCTTGCTGAGTTGTGGCCCGAATTCTTCCTGATTCTGGTCTCTTTGCTACACTCACGGTTTCCTGGACGCGTTTCCAAACGTTTCGGATACCGTGACACATCGATTCGATTTGCAAAAGCCCTTTGAGACACTCTTTGCTTCAGCATATTTACCCCTCTAATTGCGTTTTCAGTATCCAAATGGCTTCTAAAACCGGGCATTGTAATCACATTTAATCATGAAGAAATAAGGAACAACAATTAAATAAAGAAACACTCACCAACAACGCTAAAATCAGACTGAGAAAACATATGCAATAATTTTTGCATTAATTGTTTTTTCGAGCGATCGGCTGTTTTTGCCTATTCACTTGGAGGTAACGGTAAAATTGTTATTCAAAGCATCGATATGGAATCATACACATGAAAGCTTTTTAATAAAATACTGGCCTTCCACAATTTTCACCAATTAAGTATTTTTTAGGCAAAATACAAAATAAATCTTGGATGGGCCCTATTTTGTTTTGAGTAGTTTATATTAGTTCATATGAAAGTATTATTGTGTAAGTAGACAGTTCTTACTTTCCCAAGAGCATGATATATTTTCACAGAAAGTTTTTCATTATTAGAATTTATAAAAACAAGGTTGGACTTTTATTGTTCCCTTAGTATAGAAAAGTTTGTAGGTGATAAATTCCTAAAATGCACACAACACTTAATTTTTTTTTTTCAAATAACCTAGTGACCATGGTAATTTCACCTGAACTTAAGCTTTAATACAGTTTTTTGGTTTTTGAATTCTATTTAATCAAATAAAATTAAGTAAACATTCCAATAAACATAAACATGACTGGAATTATTATAAATTATTAGGAAATTCTGGGTGAATTTTCCATATAATCCAAAATAATGTAAATTATGTTTTTTTTGTTAATATCATTTCACTAAAGAAAAAATGTATTGTAATTTTATTTTCATAATAAATATAAACAATATGGTTTTTAAATCTATTCACAGAGTTATAAAAGTGCACTTTTCATGGCTTTAATTTATTATAAGTAAAAAATGAGTGCCTTAAATTAAATTTCAACTAAATTTCAATACATTTTGCTTACATTACAAAAATTCTATGCAAACTTAACAAAAATTTAAATGAAGTTTGAAAATTATTGACACACAAAAAATTGATGCAAAATACAAATTTAATTGAGTATCTTTTAAAAAAAAAAAGTTATTGAATCAAACAAATTTTAGTACTAACTACCAAAATTTATGAAAATTGGATAACTTCTGAACGAAAAATTGTTCCAATTTTGAGCTTGTATTTAATTTTTTAATAAAAGATATTTTTGTGCACTATTATGAGTTTTCAACAAATTTTTGAATTTCTCGTTTCCAGGAATTATTTTTGTTGCAGTAAAAATGTATCTTATTTTTAATTTTGCATCCAAATTGTTTGCTTTTAATGCAGACAATTTTAAAAATTGATTTTATTGTTTTTCAATTTAAGAAATTTAATAAAATTTAGTTAAAATTTTCTCAGAAACTAATGCACCGATTTAAATATTTTTTGTTTTTGAATAAACTCTTATATTGTCTTAACAATAATTGATAATTAAAAAAATGTATAATGATGTATTTTAAAACATGTGTTTTAAAACATGTATTGTTTTAAGATAGGTACCTAATTTTTCTAAAATGGAGACATTTTTTTAAATTTAAACTTATTTATTTATATTGTATACTTGTATACTTTTTTATTTTAGATTGTTTTTGAAATAAAAACAAAAAAATTCGAAATTCAGCATTAAAATTATAATCCCTGTTCAGAAAATTTATAAAGAGATTTCTTAACAAGAAATAAGTATTTCTTACTTTAAAAAAAAAAAATACTTACAATCTTAGAAAAGTATTGAATTTCCTTATAAAAATATGTACATTAAAATTCTGAAAAGACTATGATATGGTCAAATATAAAAGGGTGTTTCTTTTCCTATTGATATAAAATCTTTTTATTTTACTTTTTTCATCTAATGAACGATTTAGATCGATGAACTGAATTTTGTTGAAATAAAAAAATCGTTATATAAAAATTGACTTGGAACGTGAAATTTTAAAAGAAATCTTAAATTTAGACTAAAGATTAAATTAGAAACAAATCCACAAAGACAGAGAGATATTAAACTGACAAATCGAAGACACATTGCTACCTACTGATTGATTGATTGATTTTTAAACATTCTATTTCTTAAAATTAATAAGTGACAAAAATATTTGTATTAAAAATAGAGTTATGTCGACTTCCACTCTAAGAATAATTTAACATTTATTATTTAAAATGGGTGGGATAACTCTTAAAAGTAAAATTAAAAGAGAAAGTTAAAATATCATACATGTATATAATGTATACAAAAATTAAATTAAATTGAAGTCAAACATTTCAAGAAAACATCATGTCAACGTTCAACTTTATAATAAAATGCAGGACTGGGTCGCACGAACTTGCTCCTGTATGCAAAGAGTCTGTTTAAAAAAGTACCAATATAAGATTTAAAAATATACCTGTAAAATAAGTTCGTCTTCAAAGATATAAATGCCATTTGATTTGTCAAAAAACGTGTGATTCATCCCAAGACACAACTCATCCTAGGACAACTCATCCCGGAAATAAAAAATAATTGTAAGCATACTTAACGAAAGCAATTGTTTGTGTATTCAACTTGTTCGTTCAAAGCTTTTTCCTTTCGATAGCTTTATTTTAATTTCATATTGGAAGAACCAGGATGGAAAATAAATTATCTGAAGATAAGAAAGAGGAAGAACATGTGTGTTTAAATTGTAAAGCGTTCGCCAATTGGTTGTGTAGTTAGGTAGGTGTCTAAAACGAATAAAGAATAGTTCATTGGCGTGCTCAGCTTTATGCAGATAGATAGATAAAGACATTTTTATGATGAAAATGAAGGAATGTTATTGGTAGGTAGAAGTTACTTACTACAATCCAATCACATTCCTTCTTTTTTACAAGTTTTCAGCGCAAACATGGAGTTATTACGTTCAGTTTAGTTTTTCCGGTAAAGTTTAAAAAAAAACAAGTAGACGAACAGGTACAAGAAATTGCTATTCATGTGTTGTTTACAGTCAAGCTCTTGTGCGTTTTTAATTTTAGTTATGAAGTGACACGTAAGCAGTAGTTGTAGAGGTTGTACGTAATACAATATATAGGTGTACGTTGAAAAAGTGATTCTAATAGAAAATACATATACTCTTTCTGGCCCGTTTCTTTAACTTTTATTAAGTACTTATTCTTTTATTTAGGCGAAGGCAAGTAAAAGAATAATATTTTAAAATCACATATACAAAGGTACCAAGATAATACTTCTTGATAGACACTTTAAAGTAGATTGTTGATTAAATATATCATATTCGTTAATCCGATGCAGTGGCGCTTCATGGTTGGTTGGTATTTACAATAGTTATAGTTATACAAATATATAAATATGTACAAAATGCATTAATTTGGATAAAAGATAGGAATGTAATTAAAATTTTGTCAAAATAATGAGCTCTTTCGGGCTCATGCACAGGATCTGGTGAGGTGGGAGGGGGTTACATTTAATACAGTTAAAATAATTTAAAAAAAAAAAACTATTTTAAGATTAAAAATTTTACCTGGAAAATAAGTTTGTCTTCAAAAATTTAAATGTCATTTTATAAAGAAAAAAAACCCTTAATTTTTTTTTTTGAAAATCGTTAGAGCGGTTTTTTTTTAAATTAATTTTGTTCTAAAAATATTTTTGTCATGCAGTTGTTTAATGGTTGTAAATATACGCTCTACATTTGAATTTCGTACAAAAATGTTGAACCGTTTTTGAGATATAGAATTTTGAAAAAAAAAATCAATATTTTTTTAAAAATCCAAACAAAAAAAAATTGCACTTTTGATAATCAAATATTGTTAAGGTAATATAAGAGCTTATTCAAAAAAAAATTATTGAAATCAGTTCAAAAGTTGCTGAGAAAATTAAAAAACAAAAAAACCGTTCCTTTCCTGAGCAATACAAAAATATGTTTTTCTTATTAAAAGAAGCCACGTTAAAAAATAAAATTTTGCAGAAAATTAAAAAAAAAATCTATCGGTTTGTTTTTGACAAAATTCGAATTTTCGTTTTTTGACCAAAAAAAATTGTATGGGGCCACTGTTGATTTTGATCTTAAAAAAAAATGAAAAAAACGCCTAACGCGAATCTGCTCAAAACCTTAACTTCCAAGTTTGAACTCAATCGACCCAATGGTTTAGGCTGTAGGAGCGTGGACAGACAGACAAAACAGACCGGACGGAATAGCGGACCCACTTTTTTCGACTTCTCTATCATCGTAATATCATGTTTGATTAAAATCTCGAGTTCGAAATTTTGTACGAATGCAAAACTTGCCATATACTATGTAGTTCCTATATGTCGCAAGTAATAAAAAGGAATATCAAGAAAAAAAATATTTTATATTGTGTTTTATTTACGTTTACTTTTGAAACCGAAAAATGGATAACCATGTAGAAGTTTATGAGAGCAGTTCGAATAGTTTTTCAAGTAAAATCAATTTGCTTTCTTTTCTTCAAAAAAATTTGTTTGTTTTAGTTAAGATTTTAAATTATTATTTTTTTTTTTCAAATCTGTTCTCTTCCATTCTATTGTTGCTATATTTCTTTATGGGAGGCGCCTGCAATTTCATCTGCGCGGGATAAATACTTCGAGAAGTTTATTTTCTTCTCCGCAGGTCCATATCTTTTTTAAGATGTTCCACAAGGCAACAACTGAGGTCCTCAAAATAAAGACCTTTCAACGACTTTTCATTCGATTTGTAAATCACAGCCTGCTTCATCCCAGCTTTTTATCCTGACTGGCTCGAATTAATTATTATAAAGACTCTTGCAGAACTAATAAACGAGTTGTCAAAATAAAGAATTGAGGCCTCACTTTTTTTGTTTGTATTGTGCGCGCACTAAAGGGGTTATGAATACCATTATAATGATTATACATAGTGCGAGCAATTAGGAAAGAAAGATAGGATTAGAAAGGAGAAACCAATGCACATTAGTTTTGAATGTCTACACATTGTAATGAGTAAGAAATATTGAGCCTGGTAAAGCATTCCACATTCGTGTAGTACGGCTAAAGAATGAATCTCTGTACTTAACAGTACGTCCGAAATTGGGCTCAAGGGTAAACTGATGGGCATTCCTAGCAGTACGGGTATTACGGTTGAATTGTTTAAGGGGAGGAATGGAACCGGCTTTTTCAATAGATTCTTGTTTATAAAAATAACGATAAAACAATGACAGGCATGAGACCTTGCGGATGTGTTCAAGAGAAGCAAATGTCTCGGTTAGAGAACGATCTCATTTTGACTTTCTTATCGAAATTCCACAAAATGTCATAGAATTTTAATATATGCATTACATATGTTTCGACTTTTGACTGTTTAATGTTTAAAGATTCAATTTTCCCAAAACAAATTAACTTTTAACACCTGTTAGGACTTATTGGAACGAAGAAGTCCAAATTATCAAATTTAACTTCCATAAATTAGAAGAAATAAAAAAAAAAAACTTTCCAAAAACTCTTCTAAAATACTTTCAAACTTTTCTTTGAGTCTTTTATTTTCTATAGTGAGTATCTTAAAATTCACTTTGTTTTCACCATCTCCACAAAGATACTCATACATATATGTAGGTACGCGTATAAAGAACAATGTGTACAATCAAGTTTTAAGTATTTTAAAGTTTGAAGAATTCGTGTGGGTTTATACTCGTAGATGTGTCTGAATTTTCTTAGGAATATAATAGAAAATTTTCACATCCAGCTTAATAGAAAATTTAAAATTTTATAACAAACTTTTATACGCAAAATTCCATGACTTTGAACTTCTTAACTAAGGTTATTTTGTTCTGATGTGCATTATGTATGTATGTGCTTGGTACTGTGCATGGTGCGTGTATGATGTCTTAAGAAAGAACTTATGGACTATCTTTTCGTAACTTCTTCATATATTCTTAACTAAAATATTCACTTTTTCGTTTAGAATACCAACTTTTATCCTGATGATGCACAGAATCAAAGCACACACAAATGTTTTCATTAGATTTACTATAAAAACATACATATATGTATGTATGTCTATATACAATGAATGAACCTGCATATACAAACCTAAATCTTTTTTGAAAAAAAAAACTTTCTCTTCTTTCGAAATCCTTAACGCATTTAAGTAAAGACCTAACATAAAGTATTTTGTTTATATGCATGCCTTATCTTACTTCACGTACATACCAGACGAGTTGTATTACCCATATTTTAATAAAGACTATAGTATATTTATATTTTGTAAGGGAAATTTAAGAATAACTTTTAGCTTGAATCAAATATTATTATAATTTTCCTGGTCATGAGAACGATAACGACGAGCGACTTATGAATGCATATGCATTTACAAAAGTTCCAGAAACTTTTAAGGCATTTCGTAGAAAAGTAGTACCTTCTTAGTAAAAGAATGTACAGAACCAGTACGAGTACACTGAGGAACTTGGTTTTGTTACATTCCATCTCTTATTTTTATAAACATTTTTCATTCTTTTAAAAAACTTTTTATAATATTTTGAATGTTTTCTGTCATAAGGTTATTGAGAAAAATGAACAGGCCTTCTTTAAAAACATCAATACTTTCTAATTCGAATTTTAAGGAAAATTCTTTGACACAACAAGCAACAAAAATAATTTCCTTTTTATAAAAGAGGCTGGGATGCGACCCACACCGATAACTTCCCATCCCGTCAGTAGATTTGTCTTGCTTAAAAGTATGTCTATATGTATCAATTTTTACCAAATTTGCGTACTATTTTTGTAGATTTTATTTTTTTATGAAAAAACGGACTGTTAGATTTTTATAAAAAATGACTGAAGTACGTTTGAAGCCAATATTTGTAATTTTTGAAAAGCTATTTGAGTCGAAAAGTAAATTTATACCAAGTTTTAGTATTGTTTTTTTAGGTTTTTATTTTTTGTAAAAAAAAACTGTCAATTCGATTTTTCTCAAAATTTGTCCTAATGTTGAAAACAATATTTTTTATAAGTTAAAATTAGTTAGAAGCCATTATCTCAAATTTTTGTAAAGATATTTGAGTCGAAAATCAATTTTTACCAACTTCTGTAAATTTTTTTTTCGGTTTTTAATTTTTTGTAAAAAAACTGTCAATTCGATTTTTTTCAAAATTTTACTGAATGTTGACAACAATATTTTTTTTAAAAAAAAGTAGTTTAAAGAAAATATCTCAAAGTTTTGAAAAGATATTTGAGTCGAAAATCAATTTTTACCAACTTTGATTAATTTTTGTTTTTAGGTTTTTATCTTTTGTCAAAAAACTGTCAATTCGATTTTTCTCAAAATTTTATCAGATGTCAAAAACATTATTCTTCGTTGCAGAAAATTGTTTTGGAGATAAAATCATATTTAAGTCGTAAAATTTTCGAGGTGACAAATTTTTTTTTCAGTTTTTTTGATTTATAAAAAAAACCGTTAATTGGATTTTTTTCCAAAAATATACTTGTTTTGTATCACGTTATAATATATAATATAAAATTTAATTCAAGTCTCTAGCGTCATTGGTTCATGAGATATTTAGGTTTAACAAAAATTTTCACCTTTTTTTTTAAACTGCTATGGTAAAAAAAACCACCCACGCAATTTTCTTGAGAGCCCTTTCTGCATCTTTTTGCCTTATTATCTGTATAACAAAATTTATTTGAAGTCGATATCTCTTCTGGTTCTTGAGCTATGGACGACGAAAAAAACGTCGCGAACGTACGGACGTACGGACATACGGACGTACGGACGTACGGACGTACGGACGTACGAACGTACGTACACACGCACGCATAGACATCTTTCTAAAAATCTTTTATTTCGACTCTAGGGACCTTGAAACGTCGAGAAATGTCAAAATTTTCAATTTGACAAATCGGACCCATTACAATAACTTCCTATGGGAAGTTAACAAGAACGAACAGCGTTTAAAAGATACTCAAATTCAATACAATTGCAAAACATTTTTTGTTTCTAATACCGAAAACTTTTTCATCTTCGGAAGATCATACTCATTTAAAAGAAAAATATCGGGTGATTTTTTAAGAGCTTGAAAACTTTTTTTAAAAAAAAAACGCATAAAATTTGCAAAATCTCATCGATTCTTTATTTGAAACGTTAGATTGGTCCATGACATTTACTTTTTGAAGATAATTTCATTTAAATGTTGACCGCGGCTGCGTCTTAGGTGGTCCATTCGGAAAGTCCAATTTTGGGTAACTTTTTCGAGCATTTCGGCCGGAATAGCCCGAATTTCTTCGGAAATGTTGTCTTCCAAAGCTGGAATAGTTGCTGGCTTATTTGTGTAGACTTTAGACTTGACGTAGCCCCACAAAAAATAGTCTAAAGGCGTCAAATCGCATGATCTTGGTGGCCAACTTACCGGTCCATTCCTTGAGATGAATTGTTCTCCGAAGTTTTCCCTCAAAATGGCCATAGAATCGCGAGCTGTGTGGCATGTAGCGCCATCTTGTTGAAACCACATGTCAACCAAGTTCAGTTCTTCCATTTTTGGCAACAAAAAGTTTGTTAGCATTGAACGATAGCGATCGCCATTCACCGTAACGTTGCGTCCAACAGCATCTTTGAAAAAATACGGTCCAATGATTCCACCAGCGTACAAACCACACCAAACAGTGCATTTTTCGGGATGCATGGGCAGTTCTTGAACGGCTTCTGGTTGCTCTTCACTCCAAATGCGGCAATTTTGCTTATTTACGTAGCCATTCAACCAGAAATGAGCCTCATCGCTCATCGGACGTAAAGCGCGAAACACATTTCGAACCGAACACTGATTTTGGTAATAAAATTCAATGATTTGCAAGCGTTGCTCGTTAGTAAGTCTATTCATGATGAAATGTCAAAGCATACTGAGCATCTTTCTCTTTGACACCATGTCTGAAATCCCTCGTGATCTGTCAAATACTAATGCATGAAAATCCTAACCTCAAAAAAATCACCCATTAGAATACAGAAATTCAATTGAAGCCTCAAACGAAACTTTAAGGAAAGTTATTTTCTGAAAGACTTCGATTCTGATAAATTGGTGAATTCTATAAAAATTGATTTGAAGAAAATACGGAGTCAAAAATAAATTAAATGTCAAAACGAGAGTTTTTCGCACAACGAAGTTAATTTATTTGTATAACTTAAATAGCATTGATTTTTCACAAAGCTTCCATTAAGCTATGCTAAGCTATTTAAAAACTTTTTATAATATTTTGAATGTTTTCTATTTATGGAAGTATACTTTCCGTTTGACTTGTAAAAAGCTGCTATAAGAAAAAACTAAAGCAATTTGGCAGGATATTTGAACTGGAAGAAGTCTAAGCAGCTCAACTAGACTGAAAATTTACTCTATTAAAACTTTTTGCTGTCTTTTCTACTTCTACCACTTCGTTCGAAAATATAAAATGAATATGAAAAAGATAAAAATATAACTTTGTTTTTGTTCTTGGACGTTGTCTGTTCTGAAAAAAAACTTTAAAAAAGACTTTTTACCGTTTAAAGGATACTCCGTAAAGTTTCTATTAAGCTTTCAATAAGAATCTTGCTCTCAACAACTGCCTTTAGGCTCTATAAAGGTTTTCGACTGGTGTGAAAATTAAACAAAAATAAGAAAAAAATAATATTTTATAATGTTCCAATAAGATATTTCATTTTGAAAATGCTGATTTTTGAAACTTCTAATTTACAATTAAATTTACATAGATACATTAATTTTAAAAAATGTACATATTATTAATATCAATATGAAACTTCTAAATACAAAAAGCAAACTGGAAAGGATTGATTTTCTATTAAGCTTCCAAAAAGCTGTGAAAAAGAAACCTACAGACATTTTTCTAATATTTAGCTGATAGAAAATATACTTTCGGTAAAGTTTTCAATAACTACCTTAAAAAATTTTTTTTTTTTAAATCGAGAAGAATTAGAAGAAGAAAAACTTCCATAAAGCTTCAAATCAAATTAACTCAAACCATCAAACATTTAGTTGAAAGATAATTGAAACATTAAGTGAAATGAAAATATAACGTTTCATGTTCTTTGGATTCTTTTAAGGTTTCAATTCAAAACATTCTTTACACACAAAATCACTGATTTAAAAACTTTCTCCAAAACCTAGAACATCATTATTTTTGTCAGTGTATTTTTACATATACATATAAGAAATATTCTCGTGAAAAAGTTGCAAAGAAATCTGAATGAAAGCCCCTAACTATACTCTTACAACAGAGCTGCATTTGAATAGTAGGACAAAAAGAAAGATTGAAAAGCGAAATTTTCTGGCCGTTTTTCTAGACTAGAAGCCAAAAAAAAAAGAAACATTTACTTCATGGCTTGATAATTTTTGTTATGATTTTTCTGAATGAATACGAGTATCCTGCAGATGTAGACGATGTAAAAATGTAGTTTTCTTGTGTTGTCGTCTTGTGTTGCATTCAAGATTAGATGCGTATATTTTATGAATATAATGTTTAAAAAATATATATTTTTTCTCTACTGTAGGTAATATTCAAAATGCATTTGAATTTTGAAAAGAAAATTCTGAAATCATGTGCAGGAATAATGTTTCACCAGTTTTCTTTTTCCAGGAAAAAAAAAAACAATGAACAATCCAATTGTTAAAGGATGTTTATAGTTTCTGTGATGTGTTATGTATGGTGTATGTTTATTTTATGAAGGTACCTAAGTATATCATTTGAGCTTGAAGAGTGAATGGTCTTCTTGCATCATGGACCTAATATATTCTTTGTATCTATTTGAATTTTATAAGCTCAAGCTTTTCGTTCTTATTTTGCTTTTATCTGGACACATTTGCATGCATGAGGAATTTGCATTTGGCTTGTTTTTTGTTTTGTTTGGTAAGTAAGCTTCTTTTGATAAGCATTTTAAGTTATATCGATTTGAAGGTGAGTGTGCATTCAGAACTATTAATTAATTATAAAATAAGAACGTATCAAATTTTTTAATTTATTTTATGAGCTCTTCGTATTAAAAAACGTCCATTTGGAAATCATACTTTCATGGAATTATATAATAATTCAAATGTTTTTATATCCGGATAAGCCTGGATATAATGAAAAATGCGATATATCTTTCGATAAATCGGGACAAAGTGTCTTTTTTTGGATAAACATGTATAATTAAGAAAAGTATAACCTACGGGAAATTGAGCAAACAATTGAAGACATATTAATTATTATTATTCAATTGTATTTGATAAATAAGTACTATCACATGTTTTCACTACGGAGCAATTTAAATATGAAGTTTTTCTTTCCGATTAAGTATGCAAGAATCGTGTTTTATGCTTGGATTTTCCCGGATAAGAGGTTTCACCTCCCGGATAAACATGGATATGGTTTTTCAGTTATTCAGGCTAATCTTACTTCAAATTCTTGTATCCAAAGTTAATAAGTTATAATCCGTTTTTTTTTGAGACAACCAACTAGACAATATTTATATGAAATTACCTTGGGATAAACTTGAATATGATTTTTTTCCCCGAATAAGAGGACTGTCATGCCAGAGGTCTTGTGTTCGATCCCTGCGTATGCCATCTAAAGTTTTTTTCACGGGTCCTGTTCTTGCGAGGAATTGACAAATTCTCCAAGAGTAATTCTTGTCATGAAAAAGTGTTTTCTCAAATTAGCCGTTCGGATTCGGCTTAAAGCTGTAGGACCCCTCCATCCCTGACAACAGTACTAGCACACAGGAATGGTTGAGAGTTGTAAATCATTAGGCCCTAGTTCTCAACGGACTGTTGCGCCACCCAATTTATTTTTTTTAAGAGGTTTCATCTCCCGGATAAGCTTGGATAAGAGGTTTTTTAATAATCCAGGATAAGAAAAGTTTAAATTATTTAAGCCAAAGTTTTTAGGCTATTATTTGCTTCTATAAGACTATCAACTAGAATGACGAATAATCAAGGAAAACGTTCTTATGTAAATACCTTTTGGTTAGCTCGGTTATTAGGTTTTTTTTTTGGGATAAGAATAGTTCAAATTCTTTTATTCTTCTTCCGGATAAGTTTGGATAAAAGGTTTATCACAAGCTTCCCAAGATATGATTAGCTTCTCTAAGATACTCAGCTAGAATTACGAATGATCAAGATATTCTTATGTAATTACCTTTGGATTACCTCGTGTATGAGTTTTTTTTTCTCGGATAGGCCTGGATAAAACAATTATTCAGGCTAAACATAGCTCAAATTCTTGTATCCAAAGCTGATAACATATGATTAGCTAGAATTACGAATGATCAAGACAAACATTCTTATATATTCCGGGTATGAGTTTTTTTCCCGGATAAGTCTGGATAAAACATTTTTCAATTTTTCAGGCTTAACTTAGCTCAAGTTCTTGTATCCAAAGCTGATAAGATATGATTAGCTTCTATAAGACCCTCAGCTTGAATTACGAATGATCAAGACAAAAATTCTTATGCATTCCGGGTATGAGTTTTTTTTCCGGATAAGTCTGGATAAAACATTTTTCAATTATTCAGGCTAAACGTAGCTCAAATTCTTGTATCCAAAGCTGATAAGATATGATTAGCTTCTATAATTTAATCAACTAGAATTACGAATGACCAATTCAAAAATTACTTTTGGGTGAAATTGGATATGAGGTTTTTAAGGATGAGAACATTCACCTCCCGGATAAATATGGATAAAAGGTTTTTCTCAGGCTAAGTTTAGTTCAAATTATTTTATCCAAAGGTGATAAGATATGATTAGATTCTATAAGGCAATCAACGAGAATAACCTTTGGATAAGCTTGGATATGAGATTTTTCTCTCCGGATAAGCCTAAATAAAAGTATTTTTCTTCCGGATAAACTTAAATTAGTTGTATTTAGTCGATAAGCCATAAGCTTGGAAAAACCCATATAGGAAAAACTGATTCAGAGCAAGTTTGAAGCCGATTTCTTCATTTAACTGGCCAATATGGCGAACTAGAAGAACTTTCGTATAGTGAAACGAAAAACACAACAAATCTTTGAAAGAAAAATTGTTTCAAGAAAAATCAAATGAATCAAAATGAATTGTTTGACTACTCCACCAATTCTCAGTTTCCTGCAATTATACAACACGAGTACATATTTTTATTACTTCGTCGTAGTAAGTTTTAATTTATTACCAAAATTAATTTATTCTATCAATTAAATTAATCATTTTATACATAAAAAAACTAAACTAAATTTCTTCTAGTGCGTGCGATGAAGCAAAATTTATCCCTTCTCAAATATATAATTATTTCTCTTACCTAAAGGAGACGAGCTACGTCAAAGTGTATAATTTCATCGTTTCACTAGAAAAAATCACCATTCCCAACTTAATACGCCTCCACAGTTTTTGTTTGTTGTTGTCGATGTTTCTTTGTTTTTGTTATATCGTGCCTTGGATTTTAATGAAATTCAAGACAAAACTCTAGAAGGCTATTTAGAAAGAGTAATTAATTATGTGTTATAATTTAGTAATATTTTTTTATTTCTTATTTCATTTTGTTGTGTTGGTTTAGTTGGTGTTTTTGGAAGTCGCCATAATCATTGTGTGTCGTCTTAGTCGTCGCTTTTGTCGTAATTTTCCCAAATGTTAATTGACCAAAAAGAAAAACTTTTCTCAGCAGTTACAGCGTAGAGCCTTAATGGTGGTTTGTTTGAAATGTTTCCGTTTCCTTTTCCGACTTCAATATTCTATGTTTTTATGTTTGTCTTTTTCTTTTTATCCAAGGTATTTGGATTTTACTAAAATGTTTGGTAAAATAAATTGGAGTTTCATGGTTCCTTATCATTAAATAAGGAATTGTTTTTTGTTTTAAGGGCGTAAGGTCGTTGATGGCTAAAGTGATAAATACCGACCTAATCACTTTTGTATGGTAAATTATATCTACTTTGCATTTTTGTATTTGTTGCTTTCAAGAGTTAAAAAAAGGTAAATATTATGCGAATTAAGGATCCGGTTGTTTTTGATGCTTTATTTTAATGATTTAAAGAAACGCTAATTGAAACGGGTGTATATTAAATACGAATTTTTAGACATTTGCATACAGCTCAAAGCTAAAATATCACAAAATTTTTAGTTGGCTTTAAATTTTCTCGAGAAATGTGATGAGTTGAATCTAAAACATTAAAGTAGTTATTTGTTGCATATTACTTAAACTATAAGCAATAAGGATAAGATGGCCCCAACATCCTTTCCAAAAATGGTATTTATAATTTAACTCAAGAACTTCTCAACCTCTAAAATCTTGTTCAGAAAAAGTTGTTTGGAAATATTTGAAATTTTAAACATTTATCTTCAATAACACTTATTTCAATTGACACCAAATGAATAAAAATTCTTGTTAAGAGGTTTTTAATTAAAAAAAAAAACGGATAAAATTTTCATGTTCCTAAAAAACCTCGAATGATAAAAGCACACCAAAAATATTTAAGACGAGTATTTAGTTCAATCAGAAATACGTTTCAAACAACACAGAATCATAATATGTTTGTAGTTTTTGAGGTTTTTCCTTCCGGATAAGTCTTACAAAAGATTTGATTCCTCCGGATAAGCCTAGATAAAAGGTTATTTTTTCAAAAAAAAAATTGTTCAACTATAAATCTGGTAAGACTAAATCGTAGAATATTTCAAGAAATGCAATCAGAACCAATTTTGGAAAAACATCCACATCCTCAAATGTTGAACATAATAAATTTTATTTTGACTTTTCTATCAGTTTGTATTTTCAACGTACTAATACTAACTAAAACTCGATATAATATTTTGTGACACTAATTGCACAGATTTTGCACTCCGGATAAACCAAGATATGTGTTTTCTTATTTCTAATGAGGCTCAACACAGGTTTATCCATTATGGATAAGTCTGGATACAATTTTGTTTTTGGGATAAGCCCGGATAAAACTTTTTTCTTACACAACATATACATTCAAAAATGAATACAACAAAAAAAATATAATATAATTTATTCTATGACAATAATTTCGATACCAAATCTCAGGATAAAATGTACTTTATTTTAATCCCCTTAGTTTGATGGCTTCATGTTTGTTCTCAACTTGTAAAACAAACTTATATAGAAAAACTAATGTCCTTGTTTGAAATGGCATACATTTGCACATTCCCTAGACAACTACCCCGTTGGCCTGGATTTGACGTTTTATAGGATTAGATAAATTTTAAAATTAGTTTTTCTGCCCGGATAAGCTCGGATAAAAGGTTTCTCTTTTCGGATAACTTATTATAAAAGTTTTTGTCAAGAAAATAATTAAGTTATAATAAAAATCAAATTTAATATAACTTAATTTTAGACAGTTTGCACAGCAAATTACGATAAGATATGACAATTTTCCTTCCGGATAAGTCTCATCAAAAGTACATCTTTTCCGGATAAAAGGATACTCTCACCGGACATAATTGAATATGATTTTTTTTTTTCTTGGGATAAGTTTGAAAAGTTTTTTGGGATAACCTTATTTAAGGATTTCTTACCATCTTGAGGATATTTTCATTCAATTCCGTTAAGACATCAAGTCATCATTTTTCATTTTATAAGAGGGATTTCAGCTTTAATTATTTGGAGACCTTTTAGTGATAAAGCTTAAATTTTCCATCCAAATTCTTTTAATTTAATTTGATACATTTTCAACTTTTGTAGTTACTCCATCATGACTGTCTGTTTTTTTAACTTTATGTAAAGAATTCATCTAACCCCTTGGAGCCTCGTCTGTGAGGTAATTCACGAACCTACCTATCATTTTGTTTTTGTATTTTATAAACGGCCGCGGCGCAGCAGCGGCGGCGGTGTAATATTGTACCTTCGTACATATATATAAACACAAAGAGAATCACTATGAAAAACCTTGTAATTGGCTTCATGTTCGTTCTTTCAATTAAATTGAAAGGTTTTTCTATGTCACCCTCGAGCCCTACACACACCATAAACATACACACACAACACACACATTATGTAGGGTGTAGGGTTAGTAAGGTACGTCCCCTCTACAATTACTCTTTTGTTCGTTTTATTTTATACAGACATTGTTCAAAATCGCCCCTAGCAAGAGCTATACGCCTGATGATGATGTTTTTTGATAATTTTATACAAGACAAGTGCATATAACATAATCTATGGTACCTACATCAAAAGTTAATTTAAAAAGAAAAACAATTAAATCGAAAAATTTATATTGGCTTAAGAAAACGTCATCACCATGAAAATAATATTACGCCATATCGCCACCCAAAGGATACTCAATGGCGATGATGTATCAAAAATGTATCTTCAAACTTAAGACTTTAGAGGACGAGTATCATAAATCTAAAATTGTTTGTTTTAGTAATATACTCATACTCGTACTTATATGTATATTATTTTCGTAAAGGTTACTTTCGTAAACAATAAGACGGACAGGGCATGCGAAATAAGTTAGGTTATGGTTTGGAGGTTTTCAACTGATGTTCTGTTGGCCCAAAATGTATTCTTGTGTTGTCCTTAATCTCTGGCAACAATGTTGTTTTGTTTATCCCTCCATACTCGAATGTATGTGTTATTCTATAGCGAACAAATTTCCAAAGCTAATACCAGATATAGAAGGATGCTGGTCCTGTTCCTGATGATGTTCCCCATATTCACAGTTTTCAGCTTGACAGGCTGTTTTTGGATGTTAGACGTCGATAGATATAATTATAGACAATACCAAAAGTACACGTTGTTGAAAGTTAGTTTTGAAAACTATCCTTGCTGCTATTGCCACCGCTGCCGCTGCCACGTCGTCGTCACGGCTGCTGCAGGATATGGATGAATGCGCGCATAAGAAAGGTTTTATCCACTGAAGTGTACTATATCCGGCGCGCTGCTCTCTCATGTTCATTGTTTTCTTAGCGGAAATATTTCGAGTGCCATTGACGATGCATCATGGTTAATGTGATACAAGCTATTTGATGGTTGCAAACGATTACGGTGCTGGATATTTCGTTTCGAAAATGCACATAGCACAATGCACGTGCGACGTACATAAAAGGGTTTTATTTTTTCTGTGTGTCGATGTCGGCGGTAAGATAGCAAACAAGCGATCTAAATCGCTTGTGGAAATATTAATTTCTGTTCATGTAGCCTCGATTCGATGCTGTTGCAGTGCAACGATTATAGTCTATTGTGAGATATAATTGTGTGAGCTTGTTGTTGCAAGGGAGTTTGTGTATTCATTGAAATTATGTTTGTGTTTTGATGCGAAGAAGGTTTTAGGCATTACAATGCAAGTGAGTTAGCTGGAAAATCCAATCTTGGATGAAATTGACAGTATGATTGTGCATAGTATCGTATAGCTCTGATGTTTGTTACTAATAATTCAGAATCAAAAATTATTTTCTTTGCTTCTTCGTCTGATTTTGATTCGGTTAATAATTTTGAAACATGGGGATGTGGATTTGCAGTAGTTAAAAACACATATAAAATATTTTTTTTTCTTGATGTTCCTTTCACTACATCATTTAAATGATCACTATGCGAATTGTTGCAAGGATCGATTCTTTTGAGGTAATTTTCGACCACTTTTTGACACATATTGGGCGATATCTCAGCCATAACTTGACGAATTTTGGTTTTTAATTGCTCAAGGTTTAAATTTGTATCTGCATAAACACGGTCTTTCACCTAGCCTCACAAAAAAGTCTAGCGGTGTGAAATCTCATGATCTTGGTGTACAGTTGATATCGCCTCGACGAGAAATTACGCGGCAAGGAAATGTCTCTTGCAATAAAACAATATTCGCTCGAGTTGTGTGAAACCACATATCCTCCAAGTCGATGCTTCAACAGCAGGCAAAAAAGAGTCGGTTATCATATGACCATAACGCTCCGAATTGACAGTAACAGTGACATTGACAGTCGTTGCATCGTCGTTTTCGAAGAAGTAAGGTCCAATCACACCTCCGACGTACCTACGACGTTGTAAATGGTTAGCTGGCTTCAGTTGTTGTGTGATCTGGACTTAATGTCGATGTAGGTGTAGGTTAGGTTAGGTTAATGTGCCGTAAGACATGGTCCAGTCAAAATAGACATTTGACTTAGCCAAAGTTCGCATAGAGCTGAAAATTGGCAGATACGTTAAATACCTCATTATAATTGAAATGTCAAAAATCCCCTTCGATCCTCCTTGTGCAAAAAATTCTATTCAAGGTCAAACATACAAAATTATGGTTTTTCCATTTTTCTTGGAAACGGTAAATTTTATCGTGAAAATAGATCAGACAAGACTTGTAGATAACACAATTCTCTACAAAAATGGTCCAGAAACTTTTTCTCATAAGACTCACCATTCGTGAGATATCGCGGTTTTAAAAATTACAAAATTCAGATTTTACATAATATGCACACATTTCCACACCACCTATGAGGTAATGTACTTGGCTTTACTTTTAAACGTGGTTTCCCCAGTAGGTATACTCCACGATCCATTGTAACAAAGAAAGTTTGATCAGATGGTATCCTATTGATTAAAAGAATGGTAATATTGCTAATGATCGAAGATGAATAGGTTGTTTCCTTTTAAATGTTATTATGATAGATAATTGTCTAATTCTACTTCGACAATTATTTCTTCATCTTCATTTTCTTCTTCTTGCAGAATTTCTGTTCTCTGTTCTAAGAAAAGGGATGCATAGTCTCTTCATCAACATCATAAATATCTTCATCTGTTGTATTTAATTCAATATTGGAGCAAGTCTGACCCTGACAACTAATGCATACTGGTGAACAAAATAAACCTACTTTTTGACAGCCACAATTCTTACTGCAATCCGTCTTGCAGTTACAAAAAATAGTGTTAAGCAGTTCTTCTGGAGCAGGTGGGAGTAGAGTTTGAATTGGCTCCAAATAATTATCCGTTAATTTCCAACCCCATTCTTCTGGGTCCAGCTCATTGCCTAGCAACACTTGAACTTGATAATAAACACGATACAAGTGTTGAGATGCAGAACCAGATGTTGGAGGCAGACAAGACAACTGTACTGTTTTATTGTTCCATGCAGATTTTACAAACCTTAAATATCTACATATATTTGTCTATGGAATCAATTTTTTTTGGAGCACCATACATTGCAAGAAGAAAACTAATTCCATTTGTAACGATGTCGTGTGGAGAAGAGTGCATATTATGTAAAATCTGAATTTTGTAAATTTTAAAACCGCGATATCTCACGAATGGTGAGTCTTATGAGAAAAAGTTTCTGGACCATTTTTGTAGAGAATTGTGTGATCTACAAGTTTTGTCTGATCAATTTTCACGATAAAATTTACCGTTTCCAAGAAAAATGGAAAAAACCGTAATTTTGTATGTTTGAACTTAAATAGAATTTTTTGCAAAAGGAGGATCGAAGGGGATTTTTGACATTTCAATTGTAATGAGGTATTTAACGTCTCTGCCAATTTTCAGCTTTATGCGAATTTTGGCTAAGTTATGACTTATTTTTGTCTATTTTGACTGAACAGTCCTAATTCCTGAGAACGACGAGGAATACACGCATTCGGGGCTTCGGCAACACATTAACTTACAGTAGCGATATTTTCAGTGGTGCCAGCAAAACAATAATGCACAGGCCTTACAATATCTGTTACCAATCCATTGTCTTCAAATTTCTTCACAATTTGGCAATTGCTTGCGTAGTTGGACGATTAAATTAGATTAGGGTAGATTGGATTAGATTTGCTTTTATTTTCATTATTTCTTATCTCCTCTTAAAGTACGATATGTGGCGTTGGAAGAATCACAATTTTTGAACATAGAAGGTTTTAACAATTTGTATGCGTTGCCCAATAGTTAAGCGATCCATTTACGTAAATGTCAGACTTTCACCTAAAAAAAAGAAATTTGTTCAACAACTTAGTTTGACAGATGTCGTGTTCCAACCCAATACTGTTAAAACCGCAAAATAGATAACCCGTTATATTGATTTAAAACGTTCGTGAAATCCATTTTTTTATTTCAATGAAATTTATTTTACACGGAAGTTTTATAAACAATATGAGCTTTTTGTACAATATTAAATTTATGAATTAAATACATTTAATTTTGAATATTTTTAACAATCAAAAAGTGCTTAAAATCGCCTTCTGCGATGCATGCATAACTGCCTTTAAAACAATCGTATTTTTCTCAAAAACGGCTCCAAGGATGTTCATTAAAATTACTGTTACTACATTAGTGCTCTTGGCTTGCTCACTATAAACCGATTGACTTTTCTTTAAATTGTTTTTATTTTCAATTTCCTGATTTTTATTAAACAAAAAACGATCACCTGTTAAAAGTATATGAGCAAAAATTCCCATAAATGTCTTCCTTAAGGCCTTGAGGACATTAAATTTTATGCAGGATATAAACCTTTTAATTTTATAGGTGCCTTTTTTACAATATACAAACCTCTAGGAATAGCAAACATCACATACATTTATAATAAGTAGGTTAATGATATGTATATAAATTTTGATTACCTTTTGGGACCATATTTCCAAACCAACCACACAAAATTTTCAATTCCAATGATTGACGTTGAACATTTCTATTCAAAAATTAAAAAAAAATTATCTATAGCATTAAAATGCCATATTCTAAAATGGATACCTTCTCTCATTGTCATCACTTCATCACGATGTCAAATCATGTCGCCCACAAGAATCATAAAATCACTCGATTCAAATATGCATTAAATAATATATTTATTGCAAATTGAGAGTAAAACCAAAAATTTAACAATTTATTTATGTTTATTGTTTTATTGACATATAAAATTGAAAATGCATTAATTTCCAGATGGAAAATCGAATTGATTGAATATTTTCGCTTGGGTATGTTTGTGGTTTGATCAGAAATCAGATATTATATTCAAATGGTTAAATATCAAATAATTATAATAAACGTGGGTGGAGGTAATGCATCCGAATTGTAAACAAGGATATTAGTATCCCTTAAGGGGAATAATTTTACCTTTAATGAGAAATAACTATGTGTGGAATATTATGTGCGCATATGAGTCCAGAGAAGAGTCAAGGTAGATGGTTTCAAAACAAATCCATTAGATAAATTAGCATTTTATGTTGCATTGCGAACTACGAGTGAATGTGGATCCGCATTATTGAATTAAAAGTTATTAAAATTTATTTTCCAAAGTCCATCAGTGTTCTTTAGGGAATACTTTCGTTTATTTTTATGGCAAACGAAGACAGGAAAAGTTGACCTTATAACTATGATCTCTAGAAGTTTGTCGTAATATTCGTACGTCTGTACGTTCGTGACGTTTTTTCGTCGTCCTTAGCTCAAGAACCATTAGAGATATTAACTTCAAAAAACTTTTGTTACACAGATAATAATGCAGAAAGATGCAGAAAGAACTCTCACGAAACTTGAGTGGTTGGTTTTTTTTACCATATCAATTTAAAAAAAGGTGAACATTTGGGTTAACACTAAATATCTCACGATCCAATAACGCTAGAGACTTGAATTAAATTTTATATTATATATTGTAACGCGATACCAAATAAATTTATTTTTAGAAAAAATTCCAATTGACGGTTTTTTTATAAATCAAAAAAAAATTTAAAAAAAATATTTGTTACCTCGAAAATTTTATGAATTAGAAACGAAGAATAACGTTTTTAACAACTGGTAAAATTTTGAGAAAAATCGAATTGACAGTTTTTTTTACAAAAAATTAAAAACCTAAAAAAAAAATAACAAAAGTTGGCAAAAATTGATTTTCGACTTAAATATCTTTTCAAAACTTTGAGATATTGGATTTAAACTAATTTTGTCTTTTAAAAAATAATGTTTTTAACATTCAGTACAATTTTGAGAAAAATCAAGTTGACAGTTTTTTACAAAAAATAAAAACCTAAAAAAAATTAATAAAAGTTGGTAAAAATTAATTTTCGGCTCAAATACCATTTCAAAAATTTGAGATATAGGCTGTAAACTTATTTTATCTTTTAAAAAATACTGTTGTCAATATTCAATTAAATTTAAATTGACAGTTTTTTTTTACAGAAAACTAAAAACCTTAAAAAAATAACAAAAGTTGGTAAAAATTGGATTTCAACTCCAATATCTTTTCAAAACTTTGAGATATTGGCTTTAAATTAATTTTATTTTATAAGAAATATTGTTTTCAACATTCGATACAATTTTGAGAAAAATCGAATTTATAGTTTTTTTTACAAAAAATAACCTAAAAAAATTAATAAAAGTTGGTAAAAATTAATTTTCGGCTCAAATTCCTTTTCAAAGATTTGAGATATTGGCTTTAAACTAATTTTATCTTTTAAAAAATATTGTTGTGAATATTCAGTAACATTTTTAGAAAAATCGATTTGAAAGTTTTTTTTTACAAAAAATAAAAACGAAACAAAAAAATTAATAAAAGTTGGTAAAAATTGATTTTCGACTCAAATATCTTTTCAAAAATCAAAAATATCGGCTTCAAATTTATTTTATCTCACAGAAAATATTGTTTTCGACATTCAATTGTTGGTTATTTTAAATTTTTTTAGAATTATTTAACTAATAACTTTTTTTAACAAAACACGAAAACCTACAAAGCTTTTAAGCAAGACAAATCGACATACGGGATGGGAAGTTGTCAGTGTGGTTCGCATCCCAGCCTCTTTTATCTTTTTGGATTTGTCTGTATTGTAAGTTATTTCCTCATTATTCCTTATTTTTTTTTAGTACGATTTTTAATTTAAGAATTCTTGTGAAACATGATAATTTTTTTCTCTCAGAAAACGTTTTATGTTGATAAAGTTTCAGAAATTCTCTTGAGTAGATGATGTTTGTAGGAAGAATAACTTTATTGAAATATGCATTTCCAACAAGACTAATTAATGGATTTAATTCAAGAAAAAACAAAGCGGCTATGATACTGCCTACACCGATAACTGATCCTTCCCATGGAAGTTCTTGATAGTTGTTAAATGTAACATTTTGTAATATACAAAATCGCCATTAAAAGATTTAAAAAAAAAACATTCGATTAAACTTAACTCCAAAACATTGAAGTTAAAGCAGGGGTGGAATCGGCTTAGGTGATTGTTGATTGTAGACAGTCAAAATAATCGAATTTGATCTGTGTAAGGTGATAATCAAATTGATATCTAAAAAGGTGTCACTAGAAAAATTTGATAGTCATTTTCCTACAAATATGTCGTTTCTGAATAGAGCTACCAGACGCTTACAAAAAACGAATGAAAATATTTTGTAGTTACCCTTTTTAGGTACAAAAACACATTTTTGTGACCGACAAAGCTTACGTAATTCGAAAAAACACAAGAGAAATAAGAATGTTATTTAAACACAGCCAATTTGATACTTTTATTTAGATATTTTATAGGAATCATTTTAAAATTTCACCATAGCAACAATGAATTGTGACAATTATTATCAGAAATTGTTCAATCGAATTGAATTGAGTTGAATCATTTTACACAGACGGAATGAAAATGATAGTCAAATTTGAGTATCAAAAATATGATAGTCAATTATCAGCTTAGCCGATTCCACCCCAGTTTTTTGTCGAAATATTTGTTAAAAAGGGTTGAATGCCATGTAGCCAGGTTTTGTCCACATATCTTAGATATACCGAATACTTGAAATAATATTGAGATAGTTCTAGGTTTTGTTTCGTGAATTTAAAACTTGTTTTGGATAGAGAATTTGTAGTTTCAAAAATACTATATGAAATGTTTTTGACATCAGATACAAGTTTCTTTTTTGTTAGTATAACTTTGGGCCTTCACGGTTTTCGAAAAATAAAACAAAATATTAGTATGAACATAACATTTTGTGTGAGTTAGATACAAAAATTTGAAGTCAATATCTTTCTTTGTTCGCATAATACTTGTGTCGAAAATCATTTCTTATCAGGCTTTTGTTGTGTTTGAAGGTTTTCGTGTTTTGTAAAAAAAAAGATGTCAATAGACATTTATTGTCCAAAACCAATTTTAAACAAATTAAGTACCATTTTTTCCAAAGTTCTTATTAATTAGGTATATTTAACAAAAATACAGAACCAATTTTTCTAAGTTAACAACAAAATTTAGCATAAGATGAAATAGTTTTTAAGTCAATACCTTCATTTATTCTCGAGATATCGATAATCGAATATCAATTTTTACCAACTTTGTGAAAAAACTGACTGTTTGATTTTTATAAAAAAATTTCACTGAATGTTAAAAACAATATTGTTTTTGACATGAAATTAGTATGAAGCCAATATCTTTAGTTTTTACCAAAATATTCAAATTGAAAATCAATTTTTACTAACTTTAAGTTATTTCTTCAAAGAATACCGTTACTTCAATTTTTCTCAAAATTCTATCAGAAATCGAAGACGTTATTCTTTGTTGCATTTTATGGGGGTCATTTTTCATTTTTTGTTCATAAAACATTCGAGTATTTTTTTTTTCAGTTTTTTTTTGATTTTTAAAAAACCGTTAATTGATGTTTTTTTTCAAAATTATACTAGTTTTGTATCACTGCGCATTATATGATGTAAAATTTGATTGAAGTCGTTAGCGTCATTCGTTCGTTAGATAAAAATAAAGCTTCCCGATAGTACAGACGTTAACATAACAATTGAAATTCAGTGCACAAAATATCACACCAAACTGATACTCTTAACAGTAACTTGCTGGTTTTTCGAGTTCCAGATGAGTCCTTTTGTTTGTCTTGGCATAGGCGCAAAGATCAAAACCCTTTTCTCTTGCTAGTTTTGGCTGCAAAGTACTCATTTTGGAAATCAGTTCTCAATATTAAACAACGTTTTTCAAAGAAACTAATTTCGTTCCATTGCATTGTTTTAAAATCAGAAACAGCATTTATAACATTTTTAAATTGAAAAAAAAAGATTTTGTTAGGTTTTTAAACACCGCTGAGAAAACTGTGTGTCTACATTTTTGCTTGCAACACATAGGAACTAAATATATGCCAACTATTGCATTAGTACACAAATTTGAACTCGAGATTTGATTCAAACTCGCCATAACGATAGTGGAAAAGTCAACAAAAAAGTGAGTCTGGCGATTTCGTGCGTCGTACTATAATTCTTAAAATCTCTAAAGTATACAAAAAACACACAATCCTGAAGCTAAATTTAGCGCCAATCAAGTGCCAAACGTGCATTTGGAGTCGAATTTAATATTTTTATATCGTAAGAAGAAAGCTTATGAATTTTTTAATTTAATTTTCGCTTAATGAACATTTTTTCACATCGAATTGTTACTGCCCTAAAGATATTGCATTTAACTGCGTCATTACCCTTTTGATTTAGTATTTACTATGAACAAAAAACTACTTACAGTTTAAATCAATAATAATAAATTATTACGATTATTTCACCTTTGTATACAATAACCCCTTTGACCTCAGTATATGCGTCATAAATATTTAATTTTATTAAATAATTTAATTAATTTTCACCACAAACAAGGAGTTAACTTTACTCATAGTGTCAATCAATTTGTGGTAATGAAAATTAATTTATTATTTCAACAAATAAATATTTGTTTTTTATTTTTAACTAAGCTATAGACAATTTAAATTAAAATATTATAATTTTATTAAAAAAAAAAGACACTACAAAACAAAAAAAAATATATTTTCAAAATAGTTTCATCACGTTTTTGTATATAAACTCATATATTTAATCAATATTCACGTTTGGTATGTTGTAAACATCCAAAACACTCAATTAGCTAATTATGTATCTGAAATTCATATAAATTATTACAAAATAATTTTAACTATACAAATTGCCATCATTATTTTACAGAATGTCGCACATCATAAACAGAACTAATTATCTACCTCAAACAAAATATTATTAACAACGCAAAACTAGAGACACAAACACAAGCAACAAATATATAAATTGAAAATTAAATTAAAATTCCCAACACACATTGTATTGAAAACCTGCAAAAACCAATAAAGTAGCAATTTTCCATTTTCCATGATAATTAAACATAAAATGTAGGCAAACTATAAAATCCTTTAGATGGACTTTAGATAATAAATCAATTTGAATTATTGACTTTTTTTCTTTTTAAGATAATACCCTTATGCCTTCGTTAATAATAACAAAAACATGTCTTTATTCAACTGAATAAATTTAATTGAATATAATATAAATTTATTGGTCAGATAAAAAAAATAAAATGTTTACTATAAAAATCCTGATTTAATTAATCCCCAATAAATTCGTGCAAATTTTTGTGGAGACCTTCTTATGTTCTACTTGAAAGTATAACGTATGATGAATAATCACAGCACGGGTTTAAGAGTAGCTATACTTTAAAATTAATATAATTTCATAAAAATTGGTGTATTTTCTACTAAAAGTCCACTTTTATTTGTACCTTAATTGAAGGTGTATTATAGTTTCATATAGTTACAAAAGGATTTGCAACAAAAATGCTGGACATTCTTTTTGGGATGTGTCGAACAAGATATATTGCTATTTAAATATTTTATTTCATTTGAATTTGAAAATAAAAGAAATCAAAAAAATACATAAAATAAATCAATTTTTAATTTTCGTCCTGAGTTCCAGGTAGGAAAGATAAAAAAAATGGAAGGGCATTGTAGGTACTATGAATTCAATATTAAAATTTTCTGATGGAAAAAGCGTCATTAATATGCAATTATTTCATTCTAATGGAGATGGAAAGGAAATTCCATTTAAATCAAAATCGATTAAGTGTGTATGTAGACAACTGATTTTTCCATTTACATATATTGAAAAATGAATAAATTTAAATGGAGGATTTTTCTTTCAGTTTCACCGGAAAAGAGTAGTAATTAAATCACAATTAAATTTTATAATTTTTCTTTATTCTCATATAAATTTGTATTAAGAAAAAAGTTAATCTCACAATTATTGGTAAATGAATGAATTATAAAAAATAAGTTTTAATAAAAATTGATTAAAACGGGAATATCGAAATAAACTAAATGACATTAAAAAATAGCTTTTCATTTATTTGATTGTACATGGTTTTTCAACAGGGACGCTACAAAAGAAGAGCGACAAAGACAGCTAACGACGCCATATTTCTTGCCGCTCTTTTGACATTTCTCTTCAGTAAGGTTTGCCATTTAATGATGAAAAGATATATGTACATACATGTACAAGCCAACGAGTCGAAATTATTAAAATTTACTACCGAAATTCGGATTCAGTGTCCTCAACGTTAAGAGCGCCACATCCAATTTATGGTAGTCATAATCTTCCTAGTAGATCAACAATTGAGCGTCTAGTGGACAAATTTTATTCCACAGGCACAATACAAAATGTTGCCGTGCCAGTGAGACAAAGAAGTGCCCGTAGTGTCGAGAATATTGCTGCCGCTGAGGCTTCTGTTGCAGTTCACTCTCTCACACGTCATTCTCAAGCGTTGTGGAGAATTTTTCCGAAAAGATCTTTTCCTACATTCTTACAAGATTAAATTGACTCAAGAACTGAAGCTGAGCAACAACTTGAAAAAGATTCGGATTTTCATCGAAAAGTCGTCTTCAGCAATAAGGTTCATTTCTGGCTGAATGGCTTCGTCAATAAACAAAATATGCGGTATTGGTCACGCAGAAATCCACACGTACTCCATGAGTCATCATTGCATCCCGAAAAAATTACGGTTTGGTTTGGTTTATGGGCTGGCGTCGTCATTGGGCCGTACTTCTTCCGACAGGCACGTTACTGTGAATGGGGATCGCTACCATTCAATGATAACTGAATATTTTTGGCCCCAATTGCATGATATGGACTTGGGGGACATGTGGTTCCAACAGGATGGCCGGCGCGGCGCCACAAGCCAAACAGCGAATGTCACAATCAATTTATTTTTTATTGAAAACCAAGTTTGGAAAACGTGTTATCTCACGAAATGGTTCAGTCGCTTGGCTGCCTCGGTCATGCAATTTGACGCCATAAGACAATTGCCTGTGGGGCTACGTCAAGTCTATGGTCTATGCCAACAAGCCAGCGACGCGACCATTGATGAACTTCGTACGAATATCGAACGTGAAATTGCAGCAGTCTCGGCCGATTTATGCTTGAAAACCGTTGAAAATTGGGTTCAGCGTCTGGACTTCTGCAAGCGTGCCCGTAGTGGCCATGCAAAATAAATCGAGTTCCATACATAATGGCATCAAACGTACTTTCACAGGAATACAAAAATTCATTGATATCCAAAACCGTTTTTGTTTTATTTAGCAAAAACTTTTGTAGCGCTCTTATTGAAAAACCCGATATATTTTAGAAGAAATACAAAGTTATGTATAAAGTATGGAAAAGTAAAGAATTAATCTTGTAATTTCGATTTATACGGCGACACATCTATTTACAACGTTTTTGACATTTTAAATGAATGTAATTTGTAAGACAATCGATATCAATATTAACTCTTTCCCTTTAATCCACTTCCTCAGGAGTAGTTGTCAAAAAGTATTAGAAGTAGTAATAATTCTGTTCGACAAGGTTTTTCAACTGATAACCAAATTCAGAACGGTTTTAATGACTTTATAAGTATATTTATTTTATATATTATTTAATATTTGACATTTCTCGACGTTTCAAGGTCTCTAAAATCTTAATCAAAGATTTTTAAAGAGATATGTACGTACGTTGTACGTTAGTACGTCCGTACTTAGGGATAACATTTTTCGTCCCCCATACCTTAAGAACCAGTAGAGATAACTTCAAAAATTGCAGACAAAGCTGTCAAAAAAATTGAATGGTTGATTTTTAAAAAATGTCACAATTGACCGCAAATATCTCACGAACTAATAACGCTAGCGACTTAAATTAAATTTTGTGTAATGGTGTAATGTGACGTCATACTAAATAAGTATAATTTAAGAAAAAAAATAACCAATTCCAGGTTTTCTTTATAAACGAACAAAAAATGATTTGGCCCCAGAATAATTTTATGCAACGAAAAATAACCAGATGTCAAGGTCAAACTTTTTACAAAAATCGAAGTAATGCTTTTTTAAAAAGTGAAGTTCGATTTCAATAAGGTAATTGAAAACTTAAGGAACAAAATATGTACAGTTAGCTTGGAAAAAGCTTTCGACTCAATATGGCATGAAGGACTGATATTTAAGCTTTAAAATGTAAGATTCCCAAAGTGGCGTTAAGAGTTTTCTTACATCTCGAACTACATACGTCGATTGCAATCAAAGCTGAAAAATCAGAAGCTTTCTTTATACTGTCGGGGGTTCCACAAGGATGAATCTTTGGACCTTTTTTATTTTATATTTATCTTCAGGATTTCCCTCTACCAGATCCTATAACAGAGGAACCAGGTTCAATTTATTTGCTGATGATACCACTATATTGGCAAGCGATCCACGGCCAAGTATTGCGTTGAAACAGAAACTTCCACATGTTGAAAACTATTTTGAAAAATGGAAACTTAAAATTAATACGGATAAATGCGGGTTAACGTTCCTTAGGAACTGTTAAAATTCGTAAAAATTGATTTTCGACTAAGAATGTCGGGAACAAAAACAGATATTGATATTAAACTTATTTTATCGTATGAAAAATATTGTTGCTAACTTTTATAATTTTTAAGAAAAATCAACTGACAACTTTTTTTTACAAAACACGAAAACCTTGGATTCAAAATCAGCACAATCACAACAATTTTCGCTTTAACGATTTTTCAATGCTATGAAATTCAATGTCTCTCCAAACTCCATATGTTAAGACTACTAAGGCATAAGGCATCTCATATACAATAAAAACTTCCGAAATCAAGCGAAAAACTATAAAATGGTTTAAATTGTATCTAAAAATACATACTTGGAAATGTTTGCAAACCATAATCCAGTTGTTATTGTTAAAATATATACTGTCTTTTACTTAGCCTAGAAACACTGTTTCTTTATTTTTATGTTCAAAGTCCTATATTTCAAAAATCCGAGGTGATGGGAATATTGTAATGCGTGTTTAGAATTTGGGTTTAAGTTGTGAAAAAAAGTACATTTTTATTTCAAGTTTAAATCATCAATTGATAGTCGATAAATAATGAAATGCAGGCTTTAATTTAATTAACAATTTTCTTTTTGTTATTTACAACGATCCGGAACATTCTCAATTACAGAAACTTTTATCAATTAGCTGGTTTATTATTAAGTTTTAGTACTTATCAACTATCAATTTAAACGACGCGACGACTGTAGTAAAATAAATTAGCTTTTTTTTAAGATTTTTTAAAATATTAGGTCATATCCGTCTGCATTGTTTGATACAGAAAAAAAAACTGTAGAACTTCGATAACTTTATCAATAGCTTTTTTTGGAAATCGAACAGATCTTTAAAGGACTTTTAACTTGTTTAAAATGTCCGATTTGTTTAGCTCTAACAGATTTTATGTTTCTACAACTACAAAAGATGACTTTCATACTGAAATCATATTTCTTTTAACGTCTGAAATAGAATGTTCACTTTTAAATCTTGCTGTGATAACAAAATTACTATTTTTACCATGTAGAAATGGTTGGCATTTAAAAATTTACAAATTTAGCCTGTATCCGGCTGATGAAATTTCCATATTTCTTTTTTTAGTTAAGTTTTAACTGGTATCGAATTCATAACCTACCGAACTAAGGTAACTTTTTATTTCATACGATAAAACAACTTTGAATTCAATTCCTGATGTTTTTATTATCAAATTATTTTTATTCTAAAATCAATGTAAATCAATTTTTAGTATTATTTTTTGTATGGTTTTGAAATAATTAGAAAACAAAATTACCAAATTTCATAAGGACATTCTTTAAATATTAAAAAAGGAAGGAAATAGCATTTTCTTTATTCCAACCGAAAAGGATGTTTTTTTTATTTAAAAAAAAAAACAATTTTTGATTTTATTTTTTAAATTCACTCCAAAAGTGAATGACGCCTTATTTTAATAAATAAAATTTATTTAAAGTCGATATATTTTCTCATTTTTGTGATATGGCGAACACAAAAAGTTACTTCAAGAAGAATTTTAACAAGTTAAAAAAATTAGACAAGTTGCAAAATTGAATCTTATATATTAAAATCTTGAGCTCAATTTGAATAGAAAATACTTTTAAAAGCGAAAAGTATTATTCAAAAAATAAAATTTAATGTGACAGAAACATTTAAAATAGACCTAAAGTAGAATCCTTTTGCTGGAGCAACTATAAGTGATTCGAAAAAGAAATCAACTTGGTTTGTTTTCCTTATTTTATTTGAAAAACAACAATTTTTTAAAAATCAATTATTATCAGTACTTCAAATCATATAATTTTTTGTGCACTATGCAATAACCTCTAACGCATGAAATCCTAAGGCAAAAATGTCCTTACAATAAATGTTATACCCCTTTTATAAAAATTGAATAAGTCCCAAATCACAATGCAACAACTACTGATTAATTGCCTAAAACTAAATATGATGAGAGGAGTAATTTGATTAGATTAAATATGTAAATTAACTACTTAATATTATACTTTTTGGAGCGTAAACGCTTTTTTTTGGTTTACATTCAATATATTTTCGAAAATGTTTTAAATTTGTTAGTTTTTTACCGATCAATTTTTATTCAGAATCAAATTTTGTATGTTCACAATGTTTAACTTTGGATTTTGTTTAATGCAGACAATTTTTTATTTGTATTGAATTTTTGTGTGAAATCAATTTTTATTATGTATTAAATTTAATATGAATTGAAAAATTGCAATTTTACAACAAAATTCTAGAAAAAAAATGTAAAAACATTATACTTATTGAGAACTAAAAGTAAATTGCAATCTTTAAGTTGATTTCTTCCATGATAAGTCTCCCATTGAAATTTTCTATTGTATTCAGGGAGCTTACGCGATGCTCTTGAAATAAAAAAATATATAAAATATTGTATACTTTCTGTGCAAACATTAAGGAAAAGATCAATTGTTTCAAAAACATCTTTAAGAAAATTTATATAAACTCCATTTTTTCTTAGAATTTGTTTACAATAACTCTAGAAATTTATGAGAGAGAAATACTCATTTTATTCATTTTATTTGAATACAAAATCTTTTCTCTTCGACTTAAAAATGTCTAATATTGAACTTATATTTTGTATACCTACCTATTTATCGATAAATTCTTATTCTTCCTCATCTCATCTCATTTAATTTTTTTTCTTTCGAAACCATTATGAACTGAACACCTACCTTATACCTTTTCCTGGAAGGTTTCAGGATCCATGCAATTTTAATTTTTCCTAAGAACGACGACGATGTCGATGTCAGGAACAGGAAAAAAATGTCTTTATCTTTTCACAAAATTAGCATTCGATCCAAAATTTTATATTATTTGTATTTATCCTATTTATTGAATAATAATGCTTACCCATCTTCAACTATAACATACAAACGAAAAAGAAGGTTTTTAAATGACATCTCAATAAACCCTTACTCGGATCGCATCGTTTCGCATTCGAAATGAAAAGAATTTCCATTTTTCGACAGCAAAAAAATGAAAACTTGCACGGATGATTTGATTAACATTCAATAAAAATATTTTGAGATACAATCGAAGACATAAAATGAACAACGTACGAATGTATAGGATTGGAAACAAAAATTATATCAACCATATTTCTGGATGATGTGAGATCAATCATCTGTTTAGCCCTCAATGCTTCTATTCCGAATGAATTAGCAATTGCTCATAATTTCTAGAAAAACTGTATTTCCTTTTTTTGGTTTATTTGAAGGGAAGGGGGGGGAGGGTGTACTTAAACCCTCGTTTCCGCCTTATGACTACAACAAATCCCCATTTGATTCGTTTATGTATAATGTATGACACTAAGCTCCTTTGCAAGCTTAAGGAGAAGAAAACAAAAAGCAAACAAGTCTTTCTTTTCGAAGACAAAATTTTGTCTCTGCATCTTCCTTAGTTTTTCTTTTTGTCAGAAATTGACAGATGCCACAGAGAAATATAATTATTTAATCCTACTTTAATCACTCGAAAAATCCCAATGACCAGATGGTTTTTTTGTTTGTTTGTTTCTTCTTCTTCTTGGAAATGTAGTCCTTCGGCTAATTTCGCCTTATGATGCAGCTTCCAGGACACGAACGACCAACACGACGAGAGTTTCAAACTGAAAAATAGAATAGGAGTATAGGAACCTATTAAAAGATGAATGAGTATCCAACCCCCATCAAAACCTCGCACCCTCACTTAGAACTTTGACCCTCATTTGCATAGCTATTGGGATGAATAATTAAAACTTTAAAAGTCAAGGAATAGAAATAGAAGAAGAAGAAGAAATTATACTCATATAACAGGAAGAGTGTAGGTACCTATACGTATCCTGGGTAAAAGGAGATTATTATACAAAGTTAGTATAACATTGTAGGCTATTCCTAGAGCAGAACTGTGTGTATATACTCTTAAGCTAATAGCTTTGTTTAATTTGATTAAACCAACAACAACAACAGAACAAAAATTCTGACTTTGTCGCACGTTTGTGCTTTGAATTTCTTTTAAGTCTATTTACCAAGTTTCCATACAAACAAGATTTCGAAACTGAAATAGAATGTCAAATTTTTTGGAAACACATTCCTCAAAATATCAAACTTCATCTATATTTTGATCATGCCTATCCTTATTAATAAAAACTTTGGGTTTCAATTATTTTACGAGACCTGAAGTCCTGAAAGAAAAAAACAAACATCCTAACACACCTTTCATCACAAGAAAACCTAGTTTCCTAAAAATTAGTTATTTGTATTGTCGTTGTGGCACTGTTGAAATTTCAAAACAAGATGATGATGATGTTTATGGCTTATAATCGTCAGAGGACTTGGGCTAAATTAGTATATAGAGAAATAGAAAAAATCGTGTAGCCTTTGAGGATTTGCTAACCGAGAAGAGGATAACAACCAAGACGAGGACGACGCACGCGACGTTTTTGAAAAGTCAAAGGCATCCTAGTGAATACAACTTGTTTTTTTTTTTTGTTGAAAAAACAAAGTGTACTAGGTAATTTAACAAGAGGGTTCATTTGGTCCAGAGAATTTTTTCTCTCTTGTTTTTCTTTTTCTGTGAAAAGTTCATAAGTCCTTTTATTTATGATTGTGTTTTATTTTTTTAAAGCTGATTATATTATGGGAGTGACTTTTCTTTGGTGACATGAAAAATTGCATTTGAGGACATTTCTTTTCCTTTTTTGTAAAAATAGTTTGTATATTGCTAATTGGGTTAGGAAAATGAGGTTTACTGCTTTTTGCATCATCATAGCATTTATACAAATTAACATTAAATTTTCATTTGAATTCCATGGAAAATTTGCAATCGTTTTTCTCTTAAGAGGTCCAACCGGCGGAGGCTGTAAGTACTAAATCGGTTTTTTGTTCCAAACTTCATAAACACTGATATTTTTGAATAAGTTATAAGGAACGTAATTTTATAGAAGTAAGTATTAGACTTTATATTATATGGCCATTCGAGTGTCAAATTGAAAAAAAAAAAAGAATTTATTTTGACTTACAAATTTTTTTTTATAATTTGCTCACACTTAAAGGGTTATTAGTCCCCTTAACGTAATGCACTTTGCCTTAAAGTTTTGAATGACAAAAAGGGAGAAAAAAAAGAGTTAGGTAAATAATTTCACATTCTTGATGTGCGATTAAGAAAAGAATCTTTATACTTGAATGTATATCCGTAATTGAGCCCAAAGGTAAACTGATGAGCATTCCTGAAATATTACGGTTGAATTATATAAGAGTGGGTAACTATACAGAACATTGCTTGTAAAAATAGGGGTAGAAGAACGAAGAAAATGAAAAATTGCAACGGTATTTGAGTAACGTTAAATTTTCGGTTACAGTTCTATAGCATTTTCTTCAGCTTTATTTTGGATTCTGTCCAGAAGACTTAAACTTGGTTGAGGGGCTCCTATACAAATATGGGAGTTTCTTGCACCGTTTGGTCGCATCGGAGAAATTCTAAGCAACAGCATCATTTTTGACAATTTTGAAAATATAATCATGTCATGGTGGGTGATCTGTTATACAAATACCAAACACTAAAAATGGGTTCCTCTTTAACGACAGGAGACAGCGCTGTGTTTTTGAAGCATTCAATTCTAAAGGTACAGAGTTCATAATTCAAATTGGACAGTTCTGTGGAGATCAAAATTAAATGAGCTTAACATACGGTGCTCGATCACTTTATGAATTCTATTTTTAGACTCTTGAATTGATTGTGGAGCATTGCATTCTAAAGGTGTTAAATTTCGAGATATTGGTCGCAAATAGTGATTACCTCTTCGAGAAATAAAACGGTCAGGGACATTTTCTTTTCGCTTATTAATTCTTGTAAATCATACCTTAAAAAGAATTAATCATGGCGTGGTAATGTAATTCATTCACCTTAACAGTTTAGCAGCACATATTTTTACAGTGATGCGTTGAGGATGGAGGTTTTCAGCAAATTTTCGTGGATTTTACGAGTTTCAAATGTGACAATTCTGTTTATTAACGTAGCCTCCAAGATGAATGGGTCTCATCAGTGAACACTATTTTATGATAAAAATCCGAATTATTTGTATGCATTTCATGTGTTAATTGAACTTAAAAAGCCTCAAAATCAAAATCATTTTGTTTGTAGGATGTCTAGTGCCGAAGGAGGTATACGAGGAAAGGGATAACCAGGCTAGACCAATAATATTCTCAGTTGTTCTTGAGCGATGCATAGGGTTTCGATTCTTCACATCACTAACTAATCCCAAAAGTTAAAATATTTCTATCAGTTTTCCTGATCGACATTCACGACAGCCGAAAAGTACTTCAGTTTTTATGAAGCTGAAGATCGCTGCATCCGAATTTTGTTTTACTTGCTACATAAAGGAACTTTATGGCGTGCATTCGTAAAAAAATTCGAACTCGAGATTTTAACCAAACATGACATTACGATGGTGGAAAAGTCGAAAGAGTTGATACCCCGATTCCATCCGTCTGTCTGTACCCGCCCCTACAGCTCAAACCATTGTGTCGATTGAGTTCAAAATTGGGAGTTAAGTTTTTAAGTCGTTTTGCGTTAGGGTTTTTTTTTTTCATTTTTCTTAAGACGAAAAATAACAGTAGTCCTCATACAATTTTTTTGACCAAAAATTGAAAACTCGAATGTTCTCAAAAACGAACCGATAAATTTGTATTAAATTTTGATTTTCAAAATTCGATATCTCAGAAAGAGGTCAACGTTTTTTAATGAAATTCAAATCTTAAATGCATATTTAAAAGCACTAAATAACTAACGATTTTCAAAATTTTTCGAAGAAAAAGTTATTTTGTAGGTACATTTTTAAATCTTAAAATATAGAAAATATTTTTAAACAGACTTTTTGGATAAATGAGCAAGTTCATGTGACCCATTCGTGCATTTTATTTCTTTTAGAGTTGCAGACCAAGAAAATTATTAATGATATTAGAAAATTTCAAGCTCCAACATATTGACCACAAATTTTCCAGTGCCGAAATCCATTACTTTTTTATATTATATTCCGTTATATTTTTTTTTAAATCAGTTTTGAAACTGTGAAAAAATAGTTTCTTTAGAAGTGCAGATAGACCATACTAACGGTCTTTAAAAAAAAGTAAAAATAGTAATGTGTCTTGCGATTTTACGCTAGAAACATTTCAAAAAGTACAAAAAGCTTAGGCCCCTAACTTCGGACAAAATGGTACACACAAAAACACACAAAATTCATTTTCCAAACTTTAGATACGATGTTTTTTATTTTTTTTTTCAAATTCATGTTTTAAACCCATTTTTTATAACAAAAATGATAAATAACAGCAGATACACATACGATTTAGATTTTAAAACCTTGAAATGTCAAAAAGTTTCAACATTTTCAATTTTACAAATCTTACCGTTTCCAATGAAAAGATTAAAACTATGTCAGAAAAATTAAACTAAATCTTTACAAACATTACTAACATGAAGTACTTTTAGGTCAAAAAACGGTTCAAGCAATAATAATTTAATGTGCAAAAAATCGATAATTTTGAAATTTTATATTTTTTGCACCAAATCAATTTATAAACTTTTGCTTGAAAGAAAAAAGTAACAACAATACAAAACCTTGATCAGATGATATTTTCAGAGACTGTTCGTAATTTGATCTTAGTGATTTCTGCTAAGAGTAACAATTTGCATCGATATGCTAAAAAGTCTAAAATTCCGTCTACGAGAAGAGAACACTACTTTTACGGCTTTAACGGGCTTTTAAATATGCTTTAAAAGTTTGTTAAAACACTTACTTTTCGTAATTGCTGTAATCTTTCTACTGATTCAGATGTTTTATGATTCGTGATAACATAAACTGTTCCAATTCTTCGTAAAATAAGCTTTCATATCGCTTTTTAAAATCGTTCTCTTTCATCAAACTAAATTCAGTCTCGTTTTTTTCAGTTTACAATATCTTCCTTGTGCAATATTTTAATCTCAAGTATCTTTTTTGTTTTATCTGAATTCCACAACATATCCCTATCGTTAATTTATCACACGTTTCCCATATGCAAATAAGCATCAAGCAAATCCTACACACACAACCTGTTAATATGTGAAATAAAAACAAAATATATTTAACAACTTTTTCATTGTATGTAAAAATACGTTCCATACCATACTCGTACATACATATATATATAAAAATAAATAAAAATAAATATCCCTTTAGTCCTGATTCATGTAAATACCTTTTGAGTGCATCCTTTAACCACCAGAAATCGCACCCATCATCTTCTATATACACACCTTCATACCACCCACAATCTGAAATGATGCTAAAATTTTTACAAACATATTCTCTTGGCAAAAATACTGGAGAGCACTTTAACTGGATTTGACAGGAAACTGTGCACAAGTCAAAATGTAAATGTTATCCTCATTTACATAAAAATAAAACAAGAAGTATAAAATTATATACATACATATAAAAGAAAAAATGTATATGAATGAGTATAAAAGGACGAAGGATGCGGAATAAAGAGAACATTCAGGACACAGACCTTAAAGGCCAGACATTAACACTACACATCTTTTACTTTATCACACTTAGATCTGTCGAAATATAGTATCAAAATGTAAGGACTTTTTTGAAGTTAGGCAAAAATTGGTAGATCAAAATTGTTTTTAAAGGAAGAATGTCTTGGAAACTTTGAAGAATGTCCTTTTTAGATTGAGTCTAATCAAAACATCTACAGTGTTCTGTATCTCATATCGGGTGGTAGTGGGAAATTCTATACCTACATAAATATTTTGAAGAAGAATATTTAAGCACATTCGTCGTTTTTCAATTCAGCTTTTAAAATTCATCCTTTTTTTGGTTTAATTTTGTTTTCTTTAATTTATTAAATTTCTTGTTATAACATCTCAAGCGGCGGCGGCGGTACAGAAAACCAAGCAATGTTTCTTGAAATGTTGTACATTTTGTCTTCATTTTCTAATTGGGCCTTTTTTTATTATGTTTCTTTTTTCTTGTATTTTAGAAACAACAGCAAGGATTCTCGTCTAAGTATTCATTTTTCTATTCAAATTTCAATTTGAAAAACTGGATTACAAGAAATAAAAAACATCTTGAAACTTATTTAATTGGATTCATCTCCGGTTCCTGTTGTAAGCAGCGAAAACGTGAAAAATGGATTGGAAAACAAGATGGAGACGATGGGGTTGCATGTAGCCTTCACCACCTTCATTTGAGGGTGGGGAGGGCATCCATCAAAGAAGTAGAAAAAAAAAGACAACTTATACTACTACTACCTGCCACTGTTTTCGTCATCGTCGTCGTCGCGGTCGTTGCTGCCGCAGCCACTCGAACAACATCAAAAACGGGGTTCAAAAAAGTTTTTTTAAAAAATTTGAAACAGAAGAAGCAATAAAAGATATTGAGAAAAAAAACGTCAACGTCCAGTATAGCAGAGCAGCGCAGTAACAAATGGTGGTAAACTAGCCACCACATTTTAGCTGGAAGAATGCACCGTTTGCGTACCACCTTTACAAGGTCACGTACACCAACTGGGGCCGAAATGAAAACTCAAAATAGTCTCGAAGTACCCAAACAGGTCTGAACAAAATATAAAACAAACTTCTCAATTGTTTTTGTTTGTTAGTTTCTTTTTGGAATAATTTTTAATTCTTGCATTTTCCATTGAGCACTTTTTCAAAAAACATTTTTTTTCAACTGTTTTCAACTTGCCTTTCAAGTGCTTATTTTTGACATTTTTACTTCTCTTTAATCCGGATAACTTTACATAAAAAGATTTACTTAGATTGAATGTTATTTTTTAAATCTTTTTCAAATCTTACTTTTGGTTTTGCATGTCGTTAAATCTTTGTGATTATTTTAGTTGATTGGTATAAACTGGTCTAATGTACACAAAAAGTCTTAATAATTCAAGTGGAATTTAAATTTTCGGCTTAAGAGTGTAGCAATTTGGAAAATAATGTACTTGACAGTCCTACGAACCTAACCAATTACTTCTTTATAGATGATGGAATTGAAAAACTCTTTTGTGTCTGTTTTTGAAGTAAATCTTATTACTTTGATATTTTATACCATTTCCGATTTTGTAACAATATTTATTTTATGAGATGGTATTTTCTTTTGTTTTGTTTTATCTATTTTGTAACCCCTTTTTATTTATTCTATTTCAGAATCATTTTGTTTTGACGTATGTCTTCATGTCGTTAGAAAGAAAAATGTAAATAAATTGTGTCAGAACAATTTATTTTCAAAATTTACACATATTTTTTCACTTTTATTGATGTTTTTCTTATTGATTTTACATATGTAAATGTAAATAAATTGTTTCGTATGCATCGGTATGATTTTCATCTGTAAGCGAAAAGATAAATACGACAAAAAAAACCTTTTATTCAAAAATTCTATTGTTTTTATTTTTGAAATAGAGGAGTGAGGTCAAATGTGGGCAGGATGTAGCTTTATTTGTTCATTGAAGTTTGATTTTTATTCTTTTATAGCAAAAAGCAATTTGTTGGACATCAACCATCAATGGTGTATTCTGTGTATGGACATAATATGACTGGCTAGCCACAAGTATTGAAAATAAATATCATTTACATACGAAATTTTGATATTTCCTCTTATTGTTTAGTTCATGTAACAGCGAATTATGTACAGTTCAATATATGTAGTACAATGTACATATCCAATATTGTTAATTGTAGAAGTGAATAGAGTTTCTGATAGCTAAACTTTTGTTTGTTTTTCAGCTAATGAATACAAAGAACTAATAAACATTTCAAATAAACGAGATCGTGTTGGTTATTGAGGTCCTTTATCATTAGGAAATGGAAATGAACACGGCTGGACTTTGGTCAATCAGTTTTAAGTTTTTGCTCTTCAATATAAAATTTGGAAAAAGAACTTCATAATTTCATAAGTGATATACAAACTAAATTACTTGTAAAAGATCCAAAATTAAAATGCTTTTGGCCCTTTTTCTACATTTTAAGCAAAAAAATATTTGTGGTTTATTGGTATAAACTCGTCTTAATCGTAAGAAATACATACTGCTTCTGTTAAATTTCTTGGTCAAGAAGTATTCAAAGTTTTAGAAAGCAGTGTTCAGGCATTTACACACAAAAATATGTAAGACTATTTGTAACATAGTTTTGACTAGTCTAATGACAATTGTGACAACCTTTGGCACAAAAATTCCTTAGTTCACAAGCTTCCTAAATAATTTTTGTTTGTAAATTGCAAACATAGAACATTTAGTAACTCTTTGTTTGTAAAATTGCACAGAAACTGTGACTGGTATAAAAACATTTTACTCAAGTAATCATTTCAAATTAACTTTTTGCAAATGCATTGGGGATTATTTTTGGCAAAATAGAAATTAACACTCCAAATTTTTGTTGAACAGTTTTATTTCTATTCATATTTCTAAACGCAAATTTTAAAACGAAATCTGTTTCTTTTAAAGTACATATTTCAATAATTAATAAGATTCACTAAAAAAAACTGTAGTATTATATATTGATACGTGTGTGACTGGTATAATTACAAAACCAAGTCTTTATGTCAAATGTGTGTCGCAAAAATTGAATCTAAATGATTTGTGATACATCAGAAGAACCTTTTAAGTAAATGGCTTTATTGTAATTTTTTTGCTGATTGGTATAAACTGGTCTAAATTCCAAGAAAATTTTAGAAAAAGATGGAAAAGTAGTGGAAAAGCATAAGAACAACATTTAAAGTTATATATACTTCTTAAAATCATGTTGATTGGTATAAACGACTTCGAATGTTATAGTTTAAAATTACTTTTTTAAGCTATGAGTGCTGCATTTAAAGAAATATAATACAGTTTGTTTGCTATCACAGTTTAAATGGCCGTTGAACACTTCGCAAAAAAATCATTTGTAGTTCCAATTTCATTGCAAACCAACAGCTTATTTAGCAACTCTGTGCCTATACATCTTACATAAGTGTATATGTAACTGGTATAAGAACAGATAACCCTTACGAGCTTGCCCTTGTCTTACACACTCATGATTCTATAAGCTCTTCAATAATTACTTTGAAAACCCGATGTAGATATGGATATAAAATTTCTGTTATAACGTTGTTTTATACATTTAAATTGGTCTAATGCAACTAAACACATATTTTTAAGTTTAGAATTTCCAAGTTAAAATAACATCTGTTTCTTTCCTCAAGATTTATTTTAATGTTCAATAAAGATAAACTCGATTTTACTTGTTCCCCGTCATATACTTATGTGTAGATGAGTTAAATGGTATAATTGAAAAATTTAATATCACTGCGAAGCTCATGTCGTACAAAAATTAATTAAAATAAGTTAAATCTGATTTTATCGTGGTATTTTACTACTTTCTGATTTGATTTGTGATCGTGAAAACTCGACTAAAGTGTGTACTTATTTTCGACCAAATGATATAACATTGTCTAATGCTCTCCAAATTTTGATTTAACTTGAAATTTACCTTACATTAAAAACATATGTATGCATGTAATATGTCTTTTTCATGGTTGATTCACTACATAATTAAATAAAACAATCCATCAACATTTCGAATTGGTATAAAAGAAAATATAGCAATGCCAAACATTTATAAAATATTAATTAATTTCAATTTAAAAAAATACAGATATATGTATATAATTATATCGGAATGTGATTTATCAAACAAAACTTAACTTATACAGATCTACTTAAAATACATTTGTATTTTAATGATTTTGTGGTAAACTAAAATAAAAGCCATCACTTTAATTAATATTAATAACTTGCTCAAAGAATCAATTAAAAAATCACTCTCTATGATACTTTTTTATTCATTTCGCTAACAATTAGAGTGGAAATAAATAATACATTTATGTATGTGTACACTTACATATTTGTGTGTATATGTAAAAAAAAAATGAGTAGGTAAAAAAGCAAACCACAAGGATAATTTTTCCATAATTCCATAAATTTCCGCTCACTGAACATTGTATATAATTCTATCCGAATCACCGTCGCTCGTCGACGACGATGACGAGAAACAGGACGAACAGAACGGACAGCGACCACCATCAATCAGTCAGAAGTCCTTTATTCGTATTTTCAAAACGAACGCGATGTATTCGCCCAGTTCGCCTGTTCGTTCGTTTCGTTTATCACTGATGGTCATGAGTCACAAACGCGCATTAACCACAAAACACATATCAACCTCGCTTTTACGTATGTACATATGCAAATAATGTAAAGCAGCCTCACGCCCGCTGCCCTACCGTACCGGCCATCATGATTCATTCCTGGTGGTTCCTGGTTGTTTGCCTTGACTTAAAAGCATATTGTTGACTCCTGCTCCAGAATAGGGTTTTAAACAAAGGGTGTTTTTTTTTAGTTTTTGTTTTTGCTATCAGATTTTATTATTGCTATTCAAATTAAAATCCAGGAATTATGGCCTTGGTTTAAAAATTAAATAAGCCCCTATAATGTGACAGCGCTGCGGCTGCGACCATTGACGTAATTTGCAATGATAAAATTTTGTCCCATTTCAATTCAGATATCATGTGCAAACAATTTAATGAATTTAATGTTCCAGAAATAAATTCAATATTCAATGCACAGCACATACGTGCGTCGTCGTCGTCGTTATTTCGGAATTCACTTTAAATCGCTGAATGCATTCATTATGATGATAACAGCTGTCAAAATGCCATCAACTTATTTATATGCTGATGATGATGGCACTTAAAATATTTACCATTAAGCGAATTGTCATACAATTTTGCATTCAATAAATATTTTATATATGTATTAAGGATTAGGTTCAAAATTAAATGTTTTTTCTGATGTAACATCTGTCAGAAATGTGAATTGTGGAATGCTTTCATTAATGAAATTTGACAAGCACATGTGAATTAATTTTAGCTAACTTTCATGCTTCCAGCATTATGACACTTGAATAAAAATAAAATAAATATAAAAATTGAGAAAAACCATCGGAACTGATGAAAGAGTTCACTGAGAATATATAAAAATAAACACAAATATGCAATTTTAGTGACATAGTGTTTCAGACTATAAACTTTGTGTTTCTCGAGCTGAAATTGTTCTTTTTTTCCTCAAGAAGATATTTTTTTACGTATTGAACTTCCCAATATATCGAAGAACTAGCATTGCATGAAGGCACAAACAGCCACTTTACTTCAAACTTGAGATTATTTTAATTTTTTGTAACTTATTCTTATAAAGTTTTGAAGGATGTCGATAACCTTAGTTCACTGATTGTGAAGATAGGTTCTACGAAGATGTTCTGAATTGTTTAACATCTTTCCAATACTACAAAAACGTAAATCAATTTTCAGTTTAAGGAGTTTTTATATCCGAAGTTAGCAATATTCACTGGATTATAATAATGACCAGTTTTGAAATATTATGTTATCGCACTTCCGATTTAAAATATATTTTATAGTATTTCCAACATTCCATTCTTTCGATCAAATAATATTGCACTTTGTTTACACTTCGCACTTCTTCGTTTATTAAGTTATACTTTTAATTAAACAAAAACAGAGCTGGTGTACCACAGGGCTCCGCATTGTGTCCGACTCTCTTTTTCCTAGTTATCAAAGATCTTATTTACTGAAAATAGGCAATATAATTTTTTAGATGATATTACGTTAAGTTTTTTATTTTATCGATTTATTACGGATGTAGAAAATCAGGTGGATACAAATTTGTCTTGAATTTGGTTAAATTTTAAGGGTCCATGTTGATGATTTCGAATAAAACACAAATTATCTAGAAAATTATTGTCAATATTGGTATGCTTCAATTATGTGTAAAACAAAATATCAGCCAAATGGTTCCGAGCAAACCTCCATCCATAGGTCCAAATTTTCGATGACGCTGCGGCATAATTAAGGTTCTAAGACGTTAATGTGCCGAAATATCTCATCCTTTAAATTTTAAATTGTTGCTGGTTTATCGACGTAGATCTTTTCTTTGAAATAACCTAAAAAAAAAGAAGTACAACCAGGTCAAATCGCATGATCTTAGTGGCCAATTAACATCGCCACCGCACGTGAGACCATTGTTTCGTTAGCTGTGTGGCAAGTGGCACCGTAACTGTAACTGCCTGACTGACCTCATTTTGGAAAAAATACGGCCCAATGATGCCACCAGTCCATAAACCGCACCAAACATTTACGCTTTGTGGGTGCATTGGTTTTTCAACAATCACTCTTGGATTATCATTTGCCCAAAAGTGGAAATTCTGCTTATTGACGAATGCACTGAGAGGTGAAAGTGTGCCTCATCACTAAAGATGACTTTCCTCCAAAATTGATCATCCACTGTTGCCATTTCTTGCCAACATTCTGACCATTGACGGTGCCTGAAGTGGTCAAGATTAAAATGCTCGATTCTGTATCTTTCCATGATTAAAATTGAGTTAGTCTGAAATTGACAAATGTCAAACGAAATGCGGACATTTAGGTGTAGTTCACATTCAACATCGGCCCTTAAAATTAAACCACCCTTAATAAAACTCTTTTGTAGCAAATTTTTACAATTTCAATGCGTCTTTGAAACGTGTATTCCATATTTGGTAATATCGTTTTTTATATGTCAATTGTCGAAATTTTCAACCTGCGACTTCAAATCCTCAGGTTAGCAGGCTATATGAAACTTTTTTCCCTTTTTACTCTTCCTTCCTTTCTTTCTCCAAGGCCATGAAAATATAAAACTTTTGGAGAAAGTAAGACTTAATTCCAAAACGTTTTGTAGAGTCTTACAACTTTAAATCGAAAAATATTGCATTTAGCATCGATGACTTACTTCTTCGTTTGATTAAAAGTTACTTTCATCTCAACGACACGCTGGTGTACCACAAGGCTCCATATTGACTCCTGCTCTCTTTTTCATGTTCATTAACGAAACCAAATAATTGGGTATATTATTTTGTAGACGGCATGGCAGTAAGCTCAGATTTGTATTTCAAAAAACGTCTTTTCTCGGATTAATTTTTTTGAAAGCATTCAGCAATGAAGAATCAGAAGTGTTCCTATATTTTTCTAATCTGGCCCTAAAGCCTTCTTCTATTTGGTTGTTATTCGTCTAAAGCTATATTTCAGCTCGCATGTTTGAGATTTTTCTTTTCTTTTTACACTTTATTGTGGGTCTTCTAAGAAAACACCCTTTATGTTTTTGTAACAAATTATACCTTTACCAGTCATCTCTTCCCCTTTTTGTTACACAAAAATACGCCCTTTTATTTTTTACCTTTAACACAGCCACTGTAATATGTATAAATGTACTTTAATTTTGTCACTCATTCTATAGTTTTGTTTACACTGAATTACATTCAGTATATAGTAGTTTTCCTGATTTCGTGACAAAGTGTGTGTCCTGAGAAAACAAAGAATTAAAATATGAAAATCTCGTGACAATATTTGCATAAATTTAACGTATGCCTTTTAGATTAACTATACGAGTAGTTACTACCTATGCGTAATTTTTCCATTTTCCCAAAAGATGTTTATTGTTGTTTTCCATACACGGCATAAAACTTGTAGTGTGTTGGAAATGTGTTTGTCACACGTGTTAAAATATTCTTCGGCCATACAAATTATGTAGCATATATTTATGTTTAATTTAATTGAGGAAATATGTTTAATGTTTTTTCATAGCTCAATTTTTCGAAACATAGATATTCGGTCTTTTTTGATGTTAATGGTGTTATTATTACCGATCCCAAAGGAGTAACTTAAGAAGAACAACATTATCCACTTATTTTCTTGACATGTGTGTTGAAGATTAAAATGTTTTGAGTTTTGTTTGAAAAGTTCGTTTACTTTAACGAGTCATGCATCGTTCAATTAAGGGAAAAACAAAACTACAAATTGGCGCCCAACATGAGACTCAAAGAAGTTTTAATGATAGAAAACGTGCTCTGAAAATCCCCCAATTTGTAAAAATGTTAAAATAGTTTTCTAGCATGTTAGTTTGTGTGCTCCTTCTTGGAATTTCCTCTTTTTCTGTTGTTAGGTCAGGGTTTTTGTTTTTCAAACACTCTTTTTCTTAAATAATCTTACTTATTTTTGTTTTGTTCTTTTTGATATTCCGAATTTTTATTATTTCAGCTTTGCATGATGAAATTTTAACGCCATTTTTTGAATAACTACTCCAGAATACTCCTGAGATTGAAAGTATAAAATTTATATCTTAAACATAAATTCCCTCATACAGGTACGTTCGGCATCATTCGATGAGATGCAACTCGAAGCGCAACGCACAACTTCGCATCTGCTGAAGCAGCAATCATCCTCGTCGGCCGATGAACGTTCTTCGGATACGGGTCTCCTTCAAGTGCCTCAGCCACAGTCGCAGCGTTCGAGAAGTTTCGATTCGGCTGGCAGCGATGATTCGGGTACATTTCTCGATGTGCCGCGTCGCATGCGAGCCCGAAGGTCTTCGAATACCAAAACCCCGCCCCCCTGCTACCATTGTCTGTACCTCGAGGAGTATGAGAAGCAGGTTAGTGCCGAGCAACGCTTCTTCATCGATCACAGGGAGTTGAAGTCATTGAGCTACAGTACGAGTTGCAGTGAGGATGAAGCCGAAGAGGATGGCAATCAACATCAGAGGACTCCCTCGGTGACGACGAGTGAAGACGAAGGCATGGACGATGGCAGTCCTCAGTTTGGTAATACCCTTGTGCCGCCCCCACCAACCACCCCGTGCAACATTACGTTCACTCTGTCGCCCACAAATGGCGACTTTGCGCCCCATGAATTCCCCTTCGAACATGGATCGCCACCTGTTTCGCTTATGTCTTCAATGTGCCTGTCTGCCACACCACCGCAATCGCCCTCGATTGAGTTCATGCCCCATTCACCTTCAATAGAACTCCTGCCTCCGCCACCGGAACCATGTATTTCAGTGGTGCCAGACGACGACGAATGCATGTCAGTGCCTCCGGTTCAGCTGCGACCACGTCGTCGTTCGATATCCCGCCAGGAGGCAATATTCGTTGAGCCCACAGGTAATTCCCTAGAAAATGTCTCCCAGGAAGAGGCACAGCAGCAACAGCAAACTGAATCTCAAACAGTCACCTCAGCGTCAGCATCAGCATCATCGTCAGGAGGAGCACCCACGCTCGTTGTTCGTGATATTTATTTGGCCGTGCCCGACCTAAAGCGGGACCGTGCCGCATCGGTGGACTCGTGCTTCTCTAAGGTTTCGTCGACTGGCAAAACCGAAGAATTACAACCGAGCGAGGACGGATGTTTCCTCACCGTACCAAATATAAATGCAACGAGGTCGCGTTCTGTTGACATTGTCCTGCCGACAGATGAACAGGCTCGTTACAAGGCTCTGGCGTTGACTGGCTCATCCGGGATCTACGCTGATGGGTATGTTTCATATCATTGTTGATGTTGTGTCGTTCTGTTGTTTTTTTAATATTTGTTTTTGTTTTAATTTTCTTTGTTTTTGTTTCTGTTTTTGGTTTCCTTTCTGTTTCGATGATGATGCTGATTGATATGTCATTCGTCCTTGTACATACGAGTATATGGGCATCGCATCGTCCTGTGGCTTCTTTTTGTCGGACACAGTCCGACACAGTCCGCAGTCCAAGTCCTTCCCCTTGTGTGGATGACATGCATTTCGGGAATTTTCGCTTCTAACTACTTTCCTATATATATATACGTGTGTATGTAATATGTGTATTCCCTCTCGGAGGACAGGATTTTAGGCTCTAATCCAGTTCAAGAGTTAGGCCAATCTTGTCGCATATCCCTCTCAGAGACAGAGATGTTAATAGCAAGTGATGTGTGTCCCTTTGTGTATATTTTACATCCCAAAGGGCAACGGGTAAGTTATAGCTACACAGAACGGATATGGGTTATCAAAGATGACATGACAATGGACATAAATCTTTTGAAAGCCCGATCCAAACCCAACAGGACCAATGACGAACGTCGACTACAACAACGACAGTCACGAAGATGACAACAACAACAACAACGACAACAACGAAAAATGCTCAAAGGGAAAATGTGTCTCGAATTGGGAATTTAATGGAAAAAGAGAATTTATTTTTACACATTGGTATAGCAACAAGCCTTATATATTGACAATAAAGGGTTGCCCTGTGTCCTTATAGCACGAATGTGGGGGACGAAGGGAGTTCGAGAAAAGGTGATTGTATTTGGTCGGATTTATATTTACAGAATCGGCAAATTTGTAATAGACTCTAGTCCCTCTGTGACTATTTTAGAAAACTTGTTTCCATTACTGGGGTTCAATAAAATAAAAATAGGACTTTTTTTCTGTTTACTTAACCCGGGTTCAGTTATGTAGGGAAAAGAATAAGAATTGTTGCTTATTATTTTTTTTTTAGGAATCAACGTTCAATAGATCTCAATAGCAGATAAGGTAAAGAATTTCATGAAATCTGACCCAAGTTATAAGGAAATGAGACTGTCAACCTGTGATAACTGAGAATATATAAGGGGAAAAACGATGGAAACACACCTTTAAGAAAATAAAGTAATATCATTTTTTGCTGAATGAAAATAGGTCTAAGTTAAAGACTTGTTAGTAGAAAAGCAGAAGATATAAAGATTTAACAACTGAAATTTAATGGTGTTCTTCTCCTAAAATAATAGAATTGAAAATGTGTTCCATTGAAATTTAAACTGACATTATTGATTAATTAATTAGATTCTGACTAAAGTAGGCGCAGTCTTTCCATTTCTAAGTAAATATTTCTTCCAAACGCTGAAAATCTAATAAAATCTAGTACTTTATCATACATTTGCAATAATTCATTTGCCCACTGTTGGGCGCCACTTAACGATTTTTCTTTTTTTTAACTGAAAGAGAAACAAATGTTTAATATTTTTTAATTGAAATTCATTCCAAAATTGCCAAAGAAGAATCTTATCATAAAGCGGAACTAAAAAACTTATGTTTTCGCATTAAAATAAGAAAACTTCATTAGAACGGGGCGTCAATTGAAGAATATTTTTTTTTGTTTATTGACTTGTAAAAACGAAAACTCTTACCAATATCAGTTTATTTCGTTTTTTAAATATAAGTTGAGTATCTTTCTATCAACAAAAGTTTTTTGTTTATATTTTAATTTACTACGAAAAACTTTCCGTACTGAATAAAAACAAAATATAAAACACAACCAACATGGAGGGAAATTCACAATAAAAGAAAATATACTTTTTCATAAACTAAAGTTATAGTGAAAAATGTCATTAACAAGGGATTTAGTAAAAAAAAAAAACATCACCAAAATAAGGATAAACCATAATAATTATAAATATTAACAAAAGAAATAAATTAGATTTTAAGTTTTCTAATTTACTGTTAGTTTCTGTTGTGATTTGAAAAACCAAAGCCATAAGTTTTATATTTCTGAAAGTTTTAATTTGTGTACTTTCCCATATGTACATATATTATTTATACTTATAAGTTATAACATGTACATAACTGTCACATAAAAGTCTTTTTAATTTGGACTACGTGATTGTGTTGGGAAAAACCCAGAAACACATAATGTTGCAGGGTTAGTATACGTAATCGAATAAATCAATTAATTTGGTGAAGCGAAGTGATTTATAGATGATTATTTTATATCGAATTTTGTGGTTAGTCTGTGGTTTTGGTTATTAAAGAATTAGGTTAAATTAGCTTTGGTGTTACAATTGCGTTTAGTTAATATAAATACAACCTGAATTTTAAAAAAAAGAAAGCTTAGTTTGCTTGAATATAATCGTTTTTATTTAGCGACTTTAATGCAATCATCAGCTATTAAAATGGAGTTATTCTAAAAGTAGCAATAACTCAAAATGTGTCACCTGATCGAAAAACATCTCAACAGAAATCTCAAAGAAACTATAATTACCAATAAACTGAAAAACTACTTTATTTCGAAAACCTCGCCGATTAAATGAAACATGAGAAATACCATTATTTTTGTATTTTTAGTTTTTGACCAATTTAAAAAATGTATTTGTTTTATTAATTCTGTAAAGAAAACAACTCTAAATGTTTGCTCATAAGAATACACATAATTTATATAAAAGATAAGAAAATCCACCGATTCGAAATATTCGAATCTATTTTTGTTTGGACCAAAAATTCATTGATTATGTGTTTTAAAGGATATTCCAATATGGTGCATATTTTTTGAATGTGAGCGTCTTGAATGCATGCTTAAGCGATAGTTCATCGCTCGGTCTTGAGGAATTTGCTAATCAAAAGCAGTTTAACATTGTAGAAGGAATATGTATGGCCCAGGACAAAACGACTAAGAGCTATTTGCTGAAACGAAACTTAAGTAGCTTAAGTATAACATGAGCTCTTATGTGACAGTTTACGTAGAGAAAAAAGTAGAACATAAGAGTTTATGTTCAACATAAATATTTAAGTTTCGTTTCAACAAATTGGCCTAATATACTAATGTAAGTAAATGGTGGTTTTTTAGCTATTATCTTTTCGGCAACACTGGTTTATACAGCTGACACACGTTTTGTGTTTTGTTTCACTGTCAGACATCTTCAGTTTGGTCTATAATTTAACCATGAATCGTCTTACAAACGAACAAAGCTTGCAAATTATTGAATTTTATTATCAAAATGTGTGCTCTGATAAGAAAGTTCATCGTGCACTTCTTCCATTTTATGGTCAGTTTAATCGAAGCTCATTTTTGGCTCAATGGGTACGTAAATAAGCAGAATTGTAAATTTTGGAGTGAATATCAGCCAGATGCATTGCAAGAGCTACCAATGCATCCACAAAATGTCACAGTTTGGTGCGGTTTATGGGCTGGTGGCACCATTGGACCGTACTTCTTCAAAGATGATGCGGTGAGCGCTACCGTGAGATGATATCCAACTTTTTTTTGCCCAAAATGCAAGAGCTTGACTTGCATGACATGTGGTTTTAACAAGACGGTAACACATACCCACACAGCACGCGCAATAATGGACTTATTGAGAGGCGAGTTCGATGAATATTTTATTTCACGTTCGGGACCGGTCAATTGGCCGCCTAGATCGTGCGATTTAACGCATTTAGACTATTTTTTGTGGAGCTATCTTAAAGCTCATGTATGTACAGACAAGCCCGCTTCAATTGACGCATTAGAAGGCAACATTGAAGCATTTATTCGTGAGATACCGGCCGAAAGAGTATGCCAAAATTGAACTAAGCGGATGGACCATTTGAGGCGCAGTCAAGGTCAACATTTGCATGAAATAATCTTCAAACATTAAATTATATGAACCGTACTATCAAATCAAATAAAGTTTTCATGCATTTTTCTGAATTGTATGTGTTTTTTTTTGAAAAACTTTCCTATAGCTTATAAAAAATCACGTTTTAAATAGGGAAAGATGATCTGGAAAGTGATAGAATACTACATTTTCCTGTGTCATTCAAGTTACATCATTTAAGCAATTTATTTTAATCATGTTGAAGATAAAAGCAATCTGCAAGAGATTTGATTAGTTGATAGATTTTAGCATCATTCACAATGGTTAAGCATGATGAAGAAGAAATGTGAAAAGGGTAAATCGTTAGTACATAACAAGAACAGAAGAGGCCAAGATGACTGCCTTGAGGAACACCTAAGGGATTGAACATTTTTTGCCACATTTATCAGGACCACATTTATAAACCTAAAGATTTAGGCTTTTCTAACAGTGTTTTAAGATTAACTCTATCAAATGCCTTCGAAAAGTCCGTAAAATATATGTAATTCATCTACTTGATTTCCTTTTTCAATAATATTTACACAAACATTTTTAAATAAAGTGAGTTTAGTTGTTGTTGACTTGCCACTCACAAACCCATGTTGAAAAAGTGATGTATATATTTTAACAACTCCATACATCCTTTTTTTAAAAAGAGATTAAAAAACTTTTAGAATTAACTAATTTTGCAATAGACTTATAGTTTTTAATTTTTTGGTCCTGATTTATGAATCAGATAGTTATTAATGAACTCTTCAATTAATCAAGAAAAACACAAGTTTTAAGTAGCCATCGCTCAACACTTGATAAAAAACTGTAAGTTTTACTATACTTTTTTTGGGATGTAACTAAAAAAGTCGCTTTGGCATTAAAATCTTTAAGCATCATCAGATTTAACATCTTATTTTACAGTTTGATTTAGGCTTACACAGCTGAAAAAACAAATTTAACGCAAGAAATAAGATACGACGACGTTAGGAAACAGTTTGGAAATTTGTAATATTCGATTCGGATTTTGAGTAAAACATTATCTTCTTGGACGAGGCCTATTTTTGGCACATAGTGTTAAAAAAGTGTTAAGAGTGTTAAATGTTTAAGAATGGAGACATTAACCCCTTTCCCATAAAAGATCAATAAGGTTCTAGATTTTTACATTGCTTTTCAAGAAATTGTTCCACAAGCTCAGAATTTGTAAAGCCGATAAATGTGTATCCACCAACGAATTGGTGAGCTCAAATATTAAAATCTTCATCGACAGCCAGGTGTCCTCAAAGCTATATCTTGAATAGTCAAGGGTACAAAACATAAACTAAATATTTACCTTTTAACCCTGAGTTATGGTTCCAGGACCAAAAGAAATTCACGGGAAATAAAATGACACACCAATTGTCTAAACACAAATCAAATAATCTGATCTAATACAAAGCTAAATAATGATTTCCAGGCCATGTTATAGTTTTTAGCTTTTTATATAGTCAATGGATAATAACATGAGATTAATAGATATTTATTTCATAGTAAGAAGGTATGTTATTGACAAACGATAACTATATCAGCTAAATACTCTCCAGGCTAACGTTGCAGCAACACATCCTTTTCATGAAATTTTCCTTATGAACAATTCGCACATTTGTGGCTTGTCCTCAATAAAATCACGAATTTCATCTCTAATTTCTCAAATCGATTGTGGAGCATTGGCATCTTTCAAGTGGCCCGAAATTAAAATGTATAAAAGTTTTAAGTTTTAGGATCTCGGTAGCCAATTGTAAAAACAATTACGTGGGTAGAAAAACTATCTTGCTAAATTGCGATTTTCGAACTGTGACCGTAAAATGTTCAACATTTTTTAGCGAATTTTAAGGATTTGAGTGCCGTGTATCGTTAAATCTTTGGTAATCATGTAATTTTTACTTGTCAAATGTCAAAATATGAAAGTTTCAAAAGTATCGTCTGTCAAGTAGGTGTAAAGTTCTTAGTCTACAATCTAAAATCAAAACTGTATAGCATCGAAATTGACATTTAAAGTACTCGTATCTATTATTTCATATCTCTCTCATATAGCTGCAAAAAAAAAACAAAGGACATTCCAAGTTAAAGTGGGATAATTTGTAACCGTTTAAACCTTAAAATGTTTGCAATAAAATTGTATTATATTTTTTTAAGTTCTCCCTCTTATTTTTCTTATCTTTAAAGTTTTAAATCAAATCACATGTGACTTTTCAAATAGCTTGGTTCAAATTATCGGATTATTTTCAATTCAAATCCTATATAAAAAAAATCCTTTTTCAATAAAAACAAACAAAAAAATATAATAAAACACACACTAATCCCATTTCAAATGTCGGTCATGTGTTTTATCTGGAAAAAAGAATCCTTTTGCTTTTCATCAAATTCCAAAGTTTATGTCCTTTTTTTCCTTTTTCTTTTTACGTATATTTTCATTCACTTTAGCTTTGGCGTTTGGTACTAAGTCCATCTGGCATGGCAGGATGTGGTATGGAAGTAGAAGTGTTTTTTTTTTTGTTTTCTTTATCGTGATGGTGGATAACATATTTCTCAAGGACGATGACTCCTTGATGAATGCTAATGAATACATAATAACAAAAAAAAAACCATACATATATGTGGTTCTAAGAATTTTATGAATGGCGTATTTTATCGCAAAGAACTCCACAACTGTTGCCGCAAGGATTAAGAATTCCAAGAATTTCCTTTATTTTTTGTTCTTCTAGAAAAAATCCCAATCCCAGAAATAAGAGAACATGTTTATATCTATAATAAAAATCTATGAACTTACATTCATCGTACGAATACTACTTTTTCTTAAATATCTGGGTCACACATGACTGCAATGTGAAGTAAAAGTTTTTTAAAGTAAAAAAATTGAGATTTGGTCAATTCACAGTTATGATATGGCTGACCTAAAGTAAAAAGGTTAATTAAGCCAATTTGTTATTTCTGTTGGTCACCACAAAAAGCAAAGCTAGCATTCATTTTCACTTAACATAAATTCGTAGAAATAGTTAATGTCCTTTTGACATAGTATTAACTCCACGCAAATTAGCGTCATTGACATTGCTCAGTCTTTTGCCCTGCCGGAGTATTCACAAGGGGTCGGCACACAGAATTTATATTTCTCAAAAATATAATTTTTTTAAAATGGGCTCTTTGGCTTGCTGGAATCAATCTCCAACGCCTTCGGATCCCACAGGGAACATCATCCCTTTCGATTGTAAACACCATGATTTACTATGATTCTGTTATAGAAAAATCCGAACCCATACGCGTGCATTTTCCATTAAAAAAAAGTCTATCCGATAAGAGGCGCAATGATGCGATGGGAGGATTTTATTGTCTCTGGTGGATTCTCCTCTGGTATTTTTGTTGTTGTCGTGATTTACTTTAGATGATGTCTATAAATATTCATACAGCCTGCAAGTTTGACCGACCGAAGGACGACGCACAACAAAACATTGTTGTTGTTTCGTTTTTTTTTTCAGAACTAAGCGAAACTGATGGGTTAACAATGTTGGGATAAGCGATATTTTCTGGTTTGATGCTGGTTAACTTTTTGAGTTAGTGTAAATTGCTTTAAAGTGGGGTTTTAATGTCAACAGTTCACAACAAAGTGCATTATTTTTTTGTTTGCCTTTGTTGTTTGTAAAATAAAAAGACGACAAAGAGCAAAGTTGAGTTGACGTTAAATGAACTGATGACATTTTATTTGACATAATAAATTTTTAAATTTATCCAGTTTTTTTTTTAAGATTTAAGATGAATTAAATTGAACAGAAGAGTAAATATTAATTATAAAAATAGTAGGTAACATTTTAGCTATCAAAAAGGGCTTTTAGCTAAGAATTTTTTATTTTGCCAGATATTTTGGCAGCTGTCAAATTTAAAGCTGTCATCTTTTGACATTTCACAAGTAAAATCTACGTAATTACTAAAAATAGAACGAAATACGCTTTAACAACGCAAATTCAATACAAAAACGGTTAAAATTTTGCAGACATAATTTGCAGTTCGAAGTTTTGCTACAAACAAATTTCCTCACTGAAGAAATTATCACAATTTGACGTTCAGGTTTTGTGTGTTAAAACCTTTAGATCTTTTAGTTTGTGCCAAGTAAAATATAAGAGCCGGCATTTTAAAGGGTGATTTTTTAAAAGCTATAGGAAAGCTTTTCAAAAAAAAACACATACAATTCAGAAAAATGCATGAAATCTTTATTTGAATTAATAGTACGGTCCATATAATTTAATGTTTGAAGATTATTTCATGCATATGTTGACCTTGACTGCGCCTCAAATGGTCCATCCGCTTAGTCCAATTTTGGCATACTCTTTCCAATATTTCGGCCGGTATAAAAATAATTATCTACAAAACTAAATAATTTACGTTATTTTCGGACATAAGTTACTCAAAATTTCAATTTACACATGTATTAAGTTTATTTAAGTTAAAATACCTTTTAAGTCTTAGAAAGTTTTTGTACTTATCAACAAATAAAAAATAAATTAATTAATTATTTAATTAATTAATAATTATTGAATTGGCAACCTTGACAGTTCTTAAAGATTGGCATCAACGTGATTAATGTCGAAAATATACCTTGGAATTAAGTTTAAGTTCTTAAAAGACCTTGACTCTCAGGTAAAATTAAAGTTTACAAAGAATAGTTGCAAATTTTCTGTATATTAAAATTCTTGAATTGACAAAAATTCTTAGGGACTTTTTATTCCCGATAGCCCGCAATAAATAGAAAAACTTAAGTTTCGAATAGAATATTGTTCTTTTTGTACTTAAAATTGTTTTACTTGAAAATGAAAAAAACTGAGGAAATTATTCCCCATTGCTATAAAAAAAGGATCCTGCTTTAAATCTTATTGAAAAAATATCCCAGAACGCAACAATTTATAGAATATTGGTTTAGTAATATTTAAGAACACCCCAAGAAAAAAAACTATAAACTTCATTTATCTTAATGAAAAAGTCTTCTAAAAATAAATAAATAACATAAAATATTTAAGTAGTCAAGACAAACAAAAATCCTGTAAGACAATCTGCTTCTATTATTCCATTTGATTCAATATTAGGATAAACCTTCTTCGAGACGCCACCACCGCCCTCTCTTCCACACCCCTCGTCCATCTCCTTTAATGAAGACAACAATAAAACAAACACAATTTACGATTGAACTTTAATCCTATAAATGACTAGGTCTAGCTCTACCACTAACTACTAACTCCTCCATACCACATATAATTTATGTTTTCTTCCAAAATACGACTTAGGTTTATCTCTCAGCCATCTGCTGGTATAGACAATAAAATAAAAAAGTATCTAGCTATGTAAACAACTCCTCGCGAGAAATGATAGCTCAACTTCGACCAAAAGAATCCATTACACGTATAATCAGGAGTATTTATTCTTGTTTACTTTGTTCCGCCAAAACGAACAAAAAGAAGATTATTTCACAAATATTCATGTTGACATAAGAAGTTTATTGTTCTCTCCAAGATCCAACCCAAACCATCTTCGTCCTTTTGCTCTTTTGTTACAATATATAAAAATAAAAACCCAAAGATGATGAATTTGAAGATAGTTCGATGGCCTGAACCAGATGTCTTTAAGGCTATTGATCTAGAGGTATTCTTTGTTCTTTATAGTTATCCTTCAAATGGTTACATGTCTGTCTACACAAAAAATACAACGAAAAAGATAATAATAAAAGTTTTGTAGAGCTTTTGTGTTTTTTTTTTTCTCAGAAAGTAACAAGGAAACATTTGTTTTCATATTCTTCCTGTGTAATCAAGGAGAAGAAAGTTGTTAGATCCTAGAGCTATAGGACATCATCCTTCAGGATGTAAACAATCATTTATGTAACTTTACTTTCCAGACTATTCGAATTTCGAACTCAAGGAAGAAGATTTGAATAAAGCAAATCCTCACATTAAGGACATCTTCATCATCGAACATTTCATATGCGGACTTTAACGATTTCCTGAAGACGAGATTTCGTCTATGATGCGGATTTTTTGCTCTCTTGCGTGCGTAATTGATTTTCTTCCTTCACTTTTTCAAAGCTTCAGATTCATGATCGTATCAGCTAAAATATTTCCCTCTGTAGACTTATATATGTATGTAGACGCATCTTTATATGAAATTGATAAAACTGAGAGTTGAGTGATTGATAGGATAAATTCCTTGTTTTTGATTTGTATATTATGATAGGACGAATATACATATATTAGAGGCCGTGTTTATAGGTTATATGATTTATAGCACATCTAATGTTACCGCACCAATGTACATACTCGTATATATCAGCTTAATATCTATAACATAGGTAAAGCTTTTGGAAATTTATTGGACTCATGAGAAATATGTAAGCCGATTGGATTGGACAATTCCTTTTTTCTTTTTTGTAGCATTAGTTAGTCATAAATCATCTTGGGGGATGTCAGCTTGTAGATTATATCGTGGGTTATGATGAGATGATATTGTTTTATGGATTATTATATAGGATTTGTGATAGTAATAAATGACTCATAAATACCTCAATTTTGAAGTAATAAATCGTAAAGAAGATTATCCATTTTTTTTTTAAGGATTTTTCAAAATCAAAAAATAAAAATACAAGATTCATTAAAAAGATGTAAACAAACGTGAAAATTGTACTTCCACAAAGTACCTACATCCAATATAAAATTTCCATTTAATTTCAATTTATTATCGTCTGATGTAAAAACCTTGAAATTCAATCGTACCAAAAGGTACTTCCTTTGAACTTCAGAACTCTTAACCTATAAATAAAAGTATCTGCTCTACATATCCACTCTATAAGTAATATAACAGAATTTTAATACTTCAATTTTTTTTCTCTGGACCATCGAAACTGAAGACGTCATAAAAGAGGGAAAAAAACATATGTACATAATAATTAGAAAATCAATTTCATGATTGAACCATCCATCATCTGGAATCAAATAGTCTCTTTTACTCTTTGATTTTTCTTTTATTAAATTTTACTTCCGAAAACCTTTTTCAATGCATCTAACTGTATCTCAGTACTTGGTTTACCTTCAAAACATGGTAGTACATTACGAGCCTTTATTGTAGTCATTCAAATAAGATTGGAAGTTTTAAAAAGTCAGAATGTAAACACAACGAAAAAAGGAGCATAATAATAAATAAATACTCTTCACTCAAAAGCACAAAGAGTACCTTCATAAGCTTGAATGTTCCTTAGAGCTAGAAATACAGGGGGCTATAATATAAAGTAGAAAGCAGACAAAGAATATCAAACATTTTAACAAAAAAGAAATGAATTGAAAATTCAATAAAATTTCACTTACTTATTCACTTCACTTTGTTCATCACTGTTCATTGTTTATAGAAAAATCTTCTTTTTTCTGATATTTGTTTACCTTATTCTCTTTGGTTTGTCCATCGTCAGAGTTGGAAAAAGCTCCAAGAAGATAAAGAGTTGCTTTTTAATTTAATTTCTTTTTTTTAAATCTTATAGAATACATTACATTTTTAAGTCATTTTTGTTCTGAAAGAGAATTTTTCATGAATAACTATTAAAATGCTGCTGGAAGTTGTTTCATTAATTTTGGTGCTAGAATTATAATAAAATTTGTGTAAGATACAAGATACAAAAGACTCTCTGTCGCTCTTAGAAAAATTTTATAGTTCTTGTTTAAATTTTTATTAGAATTTAATGTTTCTTATATAATTTTTTAAAAGAGCTCTAATTAGTGGAGCGCCTGGGGGTTTTCACCTCGGATTACAGTTACAGTGAATGAATTAATATGATCGATGTGGGATATTGTTTTTTAAACTATAAATTGCAATGTTTACCCAAAATTTTTTTGTGCACTCCATTTTTCATTGTTTAAACAAATTCTTATAAAAAATTTATGTTTGACCATATATTTTCACTTTAAACAGTAATTTTTTTTTATTTATATGTTAAATCTTACCTGAATAGACATATAGGAACATTTTTAAAAGATACCTGTGTATAAAAATAGCAGTAGGGATCTCCAACAGGTAGAAAAACGTGGAGGGGAGAGCGGAGCGACAGCTACTATGTACAATGCAATTTCTCGGCTAGTTTAGTTGCAAGTAACATGTGTTCTGTGAATATTGTGCTTATATATTGGGTTTAAACTACTTTTATCTTTTAAAAAATATTGTTGTCAACATTTAGTAAAATTTTGAGAAAAATCGAATTGACAGTTTTTTTTACAAAAAATAAAACCCAAAAAAAAATACTAAAACTTGGTAAAAATTTACTTACGACTCAAATAGCTTTTCAAAAATTAAAAATATTGTCTTCAAACTCTTTTTATTTCACAGAAAATATTGTTTTCGATATTCAGTAGTTTTTTTATAAAAATCCAACAGTCCGTTTTTTCATAAAAAAAATAAAATCTACAAAAAATAGTACGTAAATTTGGTAAAAATTGATGTTCCGTTCTTGATATCTCTGTCAAAACTGTCAATTATATTTTTGTCAAAATTTGACTGAACGTTGACAATAACATTTTTTAAAAGATAAAAGTAGTTTAAAGCCAATATCTCAAAGTTTTGAAAAGATATTTGAGCCAAAAATCAATTTCTACCAACTTTTATTAATTTTTTTGTTTAGGTTTTTATTTTTTATAAGAAAACTGTCAATTCGATTTTTCTCAAAATTTGACTGAACGTTGACAACAATATTTCTTATAAGTTAAAATTAGTTGGAAGCCAATATCTCAAAGTTTTGAAAAGATATTTGAACCAAAAATCAATTTTTACCAACTTTTGTTAAATTTTCTTTTAAGTTTTTATTTTTTGTAAAAAAAACTGTCAATTCGATTTTTCTCAAAATTTTACTAAATGTTGACAACAATATTTTTTAAAAGATAAAAGTAGTTTAAAGCCAATATATAAGCACAATATTCACAGAACACATGTTACTTGCAACTAAACTAGCCGAGAAATTGCATTGTACATAGTAGCTGTCGCTCCGCTCTCCCCTCCACGTTTTTCTACCTGTTGGAGATCCCTACTGCTATTTTTATACACAGGTATCTTTTAAAAATGTTCCTATATGTCTATTCAGGTAAGATTTAACATATAAATAAAAAAAAATTACTGTTTAAAGTGAAAATATATGGTCAAACATTAATTTTTTATAAGAATTTGTTTAAACAATGAAAAATGGAGTGCACAAAAAAATTTTGGGTAAACATTGCAATTTATAGTTTAAAAAACAATATCCCAAATCGATCATATTAATTCATTCACTGTAACTGTAATCCGAGATTTTACAGTTTTGAATGCTCCAGGCACTCCACTAAATTGGTTTTACTAAAAGAAGCTGTTGATTGTATCCGACTCATATTTAGCACAAAATTAACCATTAATAAATTGAGTTCGTGGAAATTGCATTTGAACATTATTTCATTAAACTATAATTTTCTTCGATTTTTGTTAACTTAGTTTTTTTGACAATTCGAAGAAGTCCAAAAGAATACTACTTCGTTCTGTTTTCGGTAAAATTTCACATTTCTAATAGAAGGCAACAGAGAACCGAAAATTTCGAGTTGCATCATCAGTAACATGTTCAATAGAGTAGAGGGAAATAATTTGCTATCGGAAAAAACATTTGTAAACTACTAGATATAAGAAAGAACAAAATTTTTGTATAAGAAACTGTTCACATCTTAAGTGAAGTTCTTTTCCATCTATTTTCGAAAGAAAATTCGGTTTCATCGATTGGTATTTCCGTATCCATGTATTTTTTTTCGAAGAGGTTTATTTCTTCTGGACAGGGTTAAATATATTGCAATGCAATTAAGTCGAAATTTCAAAAACTTTACATTTTAGTATGGAAAATTATTTCACAAGTAAAATTGTTTTTTTGAAAGTGGAAACAATTTCACTTTTGTCAAGTGAAACAATTTTCGAACACTAGGCATGGGAAATAACATGATATTTTTCTATATTATACATTTTTTATATTATATTGTATATTTCACATTTTTAGTGAATGTATTTTCCATTGAAAACACAAAATAATTTCACTTTTTCTAGTAATAGATTTAACGTATCTTTATTTTATTCAAGATTATATATGCCATGAAATAAATATCAATGGCAATTAGGTACAAATAACCAACCTGAATTAAAAAATTCTTTGATAGAGTTTACATACATTTAACAATTAAAAGTTCTTTTTGTGGCCCACTCAGAGAGTTGTTAGGATTTAACGCCCTCTTTGGATCACAGAATCACGACCTGTGATTTCCAACTTGTGATTCAAAAATCACAATCACGACCTGTCATCAATTGACAAACGAACTGTTAACAACAGAATTGTGATTTGACAATTTCAACACAAGAGAGCGGACACACAAATCACTGTTTACCTATGGTTGTGATTTATTTAACAAGAACTGATCAGGTTCAAATCAAAATTGAAACCACAATCACAAGCAAGATTTCATATAGAACAGATCAGAGACATGATGTTGTGATTAGTTTAAAAAATGGATTTATCTACATACACTAATATTATAAAGAGGAAATATTTGTAGTTTTGTATGTAACGAATAAACTCAAAAAGTACTGGACCGATTTTAATAATTCTTTTTTCATTAGAAAGCTACATTATCTGTACCTATTTATGTCTACCCGTACGAAGCCGGAACGGGCCGCTAATTCACAATAAACTAGGTTGAATCAGAAGCAAAATGAAAGTTGAAAATCACTCAGATCAGTACAAATTTTCTTTGTGGATTATAAAAAAATTTAAATATATTTAAAAATCAATTTTATGAAGAATATTAAAAAAAATGGTTTCATTCAAGATATCTAAATGTTTGGTAACTAATTATTTAAAAAAAAAAACATGAATTGTTTAAGAGCTTTGGAAAGAAATTCGGATCGAATTTTGTTTGCATATTAAAATATAATTTCTTCTGTCAAAACATAAACTATCGAATTCGACTGAACGATATGGCTTTAATTTTAATGGATTCGAAAAGCTGGTAAAAATTATAATTTTTATCGAAATTTCTAAGAATTTTCTATTCAAATAGTTCATAAAACACTAAAGCCTAGTACGCTGCTGATGCGAAACGAAATTTCCCATACAAAAATGACATGACGAAATCATAAACGAAAAATTTCGCTGTGGTTTTCGTTTTTCAGTACGCTGCTGAACGACGAAATGTGACATTTTAGTGGAGAGCTGTACTAGATTTCTTAGTTCAATTCTCCACTCTTTTCGTTCTCAATTTAATTGCCCAGCATATTAATAGCTTGCGAAATTTTGACGTTTAATTTTTTTATTGAAAAAAAAATTGTGACTTTCGGTGTTTTGACTTTGATTTATATTTGATTTAAAATTTAAAATAAAATGGATTTGTCTAATGTGTTCCAACATTGCATTTCTGAATCGGAAACTCAGGATGTTATTGGTGATGTGCAAGAAGTGATAAAGACAAGCAGTGAAATTCAACTTCCAGACAGAACTCTCCACAAATATTTTTCCGCTGTGGTTTTCGTTTTCATTTCGCTCTGCACTTGGAGACCACCGAAAAATTTCGTTTCGCATCAGCAGCGTACTAGGCTTTATACTTAAAAAAAAACAATAATAAATGTTGATAATTGAATAAGGGTACAAATAATAATCAAAAATATCAAACAAAAGGTTCGAATCACAATGATTTGAGATTCGCAATCACACCTGAAATTGAAAAATCGCATTTTAAATCATCTCTACATCTATACACATATTATTTTACTGTTAACATAATACTGGATTAAAAAATCTAAAATTCATATAATTCAAAATAAGAAAACAAAAATAAGGCCTGAAAAAGGTTCTGATATTTTTAGTTTTTATTTATAAACACATATTTGCGTCAAAACTTCCAAAATATTGAGGTAAACAAATTAATTTGTACATAATTTTGAAAAAAATTTAAATGCCTAAGAAAAATATCAAAACATTTCCGTTTTCAATCAAAATTTAAAATTATGAACAAATATATTTTTAAACCCTAATGATGTGGACATTTTTCGAGCAAAAATTTGATGAAGAATAAAATATCGAAAATAGTCATGAATTCTCTTAAGGGCTTAATTTTTCACGATATTTTTTGTTCTTATTCTTATATATTATTTTTTGGTCCACTCATTAATTCATTTTTTTAAAGGTGAGAAAATAACCATTAAATACGAAGATATAATATTTTGCACTGGTAATGATTTTTTTTTTTTCTTTTCTTTTCTTTTCTTTTCTTTTCTTTTATTATTTGTACAAAAGTTCAAATAATTTTAAATCAAAAATAAAAACGTCTTCATTTGAGATGAAAGAATTTCCCGCGAAGTGTGTTTAAAAGATCTCTCACTAAGAAATAAATAGATAGCACGAACTTACTCATGTAAGACTTAAAGAGTCTGCTTAAATATAGTATTTTTTTATTTTATGACTTAAAATTTCGGCTGCAAAAATCGAATTTTGCAAAAATTAAATTCTTCGATATCTAAAAATAGAACCTATAATTTAAGATTTAAAAATATACCTGCAAAATAAGTTTATCTTCAAAAATTTAAATGCGATTTGACTTCAAAAAAAACCCTAATTTTTCAAAAATTTAAATGCCATTTGATTTCAAAAAAAAAACCCTAATTTTTCATTATTTTTTTTTTAATAAATTTTGTATAGATATATAAAGTCTTTCAATTCTTGTTTAAAAATATATTCAGTATGCAGTTATTTAGAACATCTTAATTTTATATTTGATTTTCGTTGAATAATGTTGACCCGTTTTCGAAGTATTGAATTTTGGAAAAAAAAATAATATTTTTTTAAAAATACAAAAAAAAACGACAAATATTATTTTTGCAAAAACAATGAGTTCCTGAGAAAATTAAAAAACAAAATAACGGTTCTATTTGGGGTACACTTCTGGAGTAATTTTTGTATTGAAAGAAGCAAAGTTAAGAAAAAAGATATTTTGCGAAAATTTAATAAAAGTCTATCGGTTCTTTTTTGAGAAAATTCGAATTTTCTATTTTTCACTAACAAATTTGTATGGAGTCTACTGTTCTTTTTGATACTTACAAAAATGAAAAAACTCCTAACGCGATTCTTCTTAAAACCTTAATATTTAAGTTGGAACTCAATAAACCCAATTGTTTGGAGTGTAGAGAGGACAGGCAGACAGACAGACTGACGGAAACGGGAGACCCACTTTTTTCGACTTCTCTAATATCATAATATCATGTTTGATTAAATAATGCAATACTTGCAATATGTGTAGTTTCTATATGTCGCAAGCAAAAATGACTTCAATTATAAAATTGTGATAAAGTCCAAAAAGTCTCCGTACAGCAGCTTTCTTTTTGTTGATTCTGAGATAAAATATTTATTAAAAATATATTAAAAACAAGTATTTTGAAAATCACTAGAAATTAAAGAAATTTACACAATAAACATTTTTAAATCGAAAAAATAACGTTTCAAGTAAAAGAAAAATCATAACCAAAAAGTTTCCGTACATTCCATTTTTAAATTGATCTCTTTGAATAGCAATGCATCGAAATTAAAAAATATCAAAACCTAGTAACTCGTAGGACCTCCTTTATTCTCTATGAATTCCTCCAATCGGTTTTTCATTGAATTCACTAGCATGGAAGTCGTTTCCGGAGAAATCTTGTTTCATTCCTCAAGTAGGACATATTTGAGGCCAACTTGGTTTTATATTATATGGTGACGATTTTTTTTTTCTAAATGATCCTACAAATGCTCAATTGGGTTGAAATCTGAAAACGGAGCAAGGGGTTTAATTTTTTGTTTGTTTGTTTGACATTATATAGCAACCATTCTTTAACTTAGAGGGATGTATGCTTCGGACCTTCGGGTCATTATCTTGTTGGAATATAAAATTTTTCGTGAGGCCCAGTTTTTGAGCACTTGACAGAATATTCTCTTTGAGTATATTCAAGTACCCATATTTGTCCATCGTACTCTCAAAACATTGCCGCCACCATGCTTCACAGTAGGTTTTAAATTTTTCGTATTCAGAGCAGTATTTGAAAGATGTTAAATATGAACTTTCGTCCGTAAATAGAATTCGATCCCAAAACGAATTCTGCTTTATTACGTGATTCATTTCGTATAAACGGCTTCCTCCGGTTTACACGACCACGAAATCTATTTCTTGTCAACAAATGTCTTGTTGTCTGTGGACAAACATAAATTCCATCTATTGATTTCAATTTACCGACAGTAAAAGGAGCACTTTGCTAAGGGTCTTCTGCGGTAATCTTCTCAGATCTTGGTTTATTGGCTACTGGTTTTGTTTTTTTTTTAATTGCTCCAAGGCATAGGGTAGGGTGGGGCACTTTCGACGGTGGGGCACATTCGACTTTTACAAATGTGAGAAGAGAGTTGATTTTTAAATCAAAATTTTAATGGTATTGTTGGTCACATTGTTCTCTCCTATCATATACGTATTTTTACAGTTCTCTTTCGACTGCTGTGGTGTCTAGAGTATTTTTTTCATATTCAAGTGATTTTGTGTAACTTTGCTCAGACACGAGGTAAGCGATATTTTATTTTGTAATAACGGAATTTAAAAGGTGTCCAATTCAAGTTGTAGTGTATTATCAAAAGTAAATGTGGGTTTATTTTCTTTAATTTATGTTTAGAAGTTTTCAAAAAAATGTAATTTAAAAAAAAAAAACTAAGTGTGGGGCACTTTCGACGATAGCACATGGGGCACTTACGACGATAGTCGAATGTGCCCCATGTTATTTCTGTAATTTTTTTTTTAGAATGGTTCGCTCATATAAGAAGAAGACTGATCGCTGCGATATCGATGAAACAAAGCTTAAAACTGCTCTGGAAGAAATTTTAAGCAAAACAGAAACACCCACGTCGGCGGCTCGGAAATATGACTTGAAACGTACGACACTTATTTCCAGACTTAAGAAACTGAATCCAAATACCGAGTCCAGTGATTCCCACCACAGTTCAACATTCAACTCCAAATATACGACCCAACAAGTGTTTTCCAAATATCAGAAGCGTGAACTCGTGGATTACTTTAAAAGGTGTTCTGCTCAAGACTGAATATTGCACGGCTACAGTTCCTTCTGAACACCAAAATGAACCACCAATTATACAAGAAGACATTCAAAGCACTCGCCAAGAGATAAGAACGGTTCAAATCACTCCCCATGAGATAGGGCCAGTTCCAACAATTCCCCCACCAAAATCCATAAATAGAATAAATAAAGGAAAATCCAGAGTCTACACTGAGACCCCTGAAAAGAACAGAATCATTGAACTAAAGCGTAAACAAGAAGAAAAAAAATCATGTAAGAAAAAGAAGATTACAAAAATCGATAAAAAAAATTTAAAAAAAAGCTGAAAGCGTATAGATACAAGCGATTCGGATGAGTTTAGTGTTGCAGATTCAGATAAGTCTGTTGGACCAGTTTCAGAAGATGAAGTTTCTGATTCAGAAGAATCAAATATAAGGGATTATAAAATTAAGCGCGACACTAAACTTAACATTGGCGACTATGTTTTGGTCAAGTGTGACGCTCGAATTGCCAAATATTATGTTGGTCAGATAACTCGATTTGAAAACGAGAACGAGTTTCATTTTTATGTAGATTTTTTCCGTAAAAAACTGAACAGTTGGCAATTTTTTAAGCCCCTCTTTGAAGATATATCCCTTGTCTTCAGAAGTGATATAGAGTTGAAGCTGCCGTTGCCAGAACACCCAGCTGGATCATCAAGATATTCTAATCTAATTTTTTTCAAAAATGTTGACATGAACCTGTACAACGTTCAATAAATTACTTTTTACCGGAGTTTACTATAAAAAAATTATTCAATACTCTCACCGAAAAGTTATTGATACTTTGTGATCTTATTTGATACATACTGCGTATGTATATTCGTATAAAAGATGAATGTGATTTTAATTTTAATGTAAACATTAATTTCTGAAGTACCTTATTTAACTTTTATGTTTTTAGATATGAGATTGATTTATTTAAATAAATACAAAAAAATGTGCGATAACCGAGCAAAAAAATCTTTTTTTTGTTCTACATTCTGTGTCATCTATATGTGCGTCGAATGTGCCCCACGAGTACGACGAAAGTGCCCCACCTACTGGGCACTTTCGACATTTTGAAGTAGTTGTTTAACATATCTTTTTTAAACTCCTAGGTTTGAGTAAAGTCTTCAAGCTTTGTGAATTCCTTGAGTAAAATTGTTAAAGTTTTAAATAAAACAAAAATCTCGTTCAAAAATGCATTTTTAAAAAAGTTATAAGGAATTTACAGAAAATCTGTCGAATCTGCCCAACCCTACCCTACTGAATGGATGAATGGGGCATTTTTACAGTTTTTGAAATTTCGTCCAAAATCTTTCCTTGTCAAGTCAATTATAATTTTTTTGTTAGCCAGGAAAATTTGCTAACTTTCCATTTTTTTTCTTGCAGAGAAAACAAAATAATTAACCCTAAAAACTATAACAAACATTCCCTCTTACGAAAAACTCACGGAATTCTGGCCAAACACCTTACAACTTCGTCATAATAAGATTTGTACGGAGACTTTTTTGTCTCTATCTAACTAAGCGAAGGAATCTACACAACGGTATATTTAGTGCATACAATTTTTAAGATTTGTTAAAAAGGTCAAGGTGGAAACAACCTTTTTTTTAATAAAACTAGGCTGCTGTACACTGTACAGAGACTTTTTGGTATCTGCGTATGTGATTTCCAACCTAAATAAATAAGTTTTCGATTTTATTTGATACTTTATTTGTACATGAAATAACGCCGTTTATAATTTTTCATGTGAAAAATGGCACACAGTTTCTGTGCCAGAACCAATTTTTACAAATGGAATAATTTATAAAGTTTCAAGATATTTCAATCTATGTTGAAAAAAGAAACATTTCTTTAAATTGGCAACACTGCTAATATGAATAAAGAAATTTAAAATGCATGTTTTCTTCCTATTCCGCGCACAATAAACGTTGATGTTTTATATTCAGTAACAAACTCCTGTGATTTTAAGTTCTTTATTTCAATGTAAGTGATTTAAATGATTGTCCTTTGGATTCCTTAAAAAAGTACTTACTAATACACACTAAATTTTTAAAATTTTTCTTGCTAAGCAATATAAAAATGAACAATTTTTCAAAGTGAAAAGAGCAATGATAAAGTAAAGCAACAAATATTTTAGATGTCACTTTGAATAATGATAAATGATACTTTACAAAAATGATATTTTCTATTTTGACGTAGCTATTATGGAAAATATTGGTCCTCTGGGATTATGTCAATATGTAATGGAATTGCCATATTTGATTAATAATAGCCATCTTCCATTCTATCTTTTAAAAAAACATTTAACTTAACTGTCGATACTTGTTTCAAATTGAATTTATTTCTTTTTTTTTTCAATTGTTTGTTATTTTTGTTTTAAACAATCTTGAACTCCATTTTATTAATGAACTTTTTTCTTTATTTTGCAGGTATGTACATACATAAATAACAACACAAAACAAAAAATGACTCCTTTTATTTTGTATTTGTATAAGGGTAAGATAATATTAATTTAAGTTCCAATTTCAAGGTGGTATACAAGGCAAATTTGAATACAATAACAAATTTTCTGTCAAGACTCCTGAGGGAGAGTAAATAAATTTTAAAAAGACATAGGTACAAAATATTTATACGAGTATATCTTTAAAGCAATACAAAAGAAGTCACAATAATAAAAAAACCCAATTCTATAGAGTATTGTCAATTTTATAATCGTGATGCTTGTTAAAAAACCTTAATCGTATTGGGACCAAACTGCAAAAAATGAACATTCTAATGTGAATCTGGATATTAATGCTACACCACCACAGAGTCTCCACGGGAGTAGACCCGACGATAATTCTCTTCTTCTACTTTATTTTTGTTTGTTGATATAATTTCAAGGTTTCAAGAATCCAATTGACTTTGTTGAATTATTTATTTACAAAAGTTTATTTTACATAGTCTACATATTTTAAGATATTTGACAAATAAAATAACAAACAAAAAGCGAGGTTTTGAAGTTATACCACTTTCGATATAAATCAAAACATTCTTAGAACTTTCAAGGTCGGGAAAAAAAGGTCTGAATGATGAAAAAATTCCTTTTAATTACTGCTTTAATTCGAAATTGTCATCAATGAAAAGCCTTGATGCCTTTAATTTATTTGAATTAGAAACAAATTTAATTAAAATTGAGATGTATAAACATATTTTTATACATACCATTGTTTTCAAGAATAAATGAGACACGAGTTTTACGATGTATGAACTACATACAGTGCCGTTCGAAAAATGTTGGTCAAACTTGTTGAAATAACAACATATTTTTTAATGAGGTTTTGTTTTATTACGCAGTTCAAATCGTTTTATGATACAATAAGAATTTTGAGATTTTTCTAAAATGGTCACGGGAGCAAAAAGTGATTATACCGAAAAATTAGTTTTTTAGGTACCTGACTCATTTTTAAGGATTAAAGAGAAATACTTTATTGGTGCAGTTTTTTTTTTTTTTTTTTTTTTTTTTTTTTTTTTTTTTTGCTTCTAAGAAACATGTTGTATCTAATTAGTATTTTGTTGGACCTCCTCTCTCTTTTATTAAGGCCTCACATCGACGAGACATTGAATGAGATAGGTTTTTCCATGTGGATGCAAGTAATGTGTTCCAGGTCAGGATAAGTAGTTTTTTTAATTCATCAACTGACTCTGGGCGTTTCTTCCCAACCACAAGTTTTATTATAGACCATATATTTTTAATTGGATTTAGATCTGGACTGTAGGGAGGCCAACTTAATACATCGATATTATTTTCTTCGAAGTACTTTTTAACCTTAGAAATAAAAAAAAATCCAATTATTACTTTTAGGCATAAAAGTTTTAGGTTTTTTTAAAGCTTAATATTAATCAGTCATGGTTAAAATAAAAACAAGGTCATGGTTACAATTTTGGCTGTATGGAAAGGAGCATTGTCCTCTTGAAAAATGAAACTGCAAGTGTCCCCAAAAAGCTCTAGCACCGTGGCGTGGACTCCAATACGTTTTGCAGGACTCAAAGTTTAACTTTTGCATTGACTTTGGATTCTAGAAAGCTCATTCTATCTTTTTCATCTCAAAGAGAAGCATCCCCACACCATCACACCTTCAGTTTTGGGGGGCATCCGCAAAATGCAATTAAAGTTTAGTCTTTCTTTCGGTTCTCTTCGCGCAAGGATCCTCCCATCTCCAACATGAAGCTTGAATTTTGATTCGTCCGAAAATATGACATTGTTCAACATGTCTTGAGTCCAATTTAGGTGCTGAGCCCAGAGCAATCGTTTTTCTTTGACTCTTTTTGGAAAATTCGGCTTCAGTACCGGCTTGAGTGCTCTAAGTCCAGCTTTCACGAGCTTTTTTCTCACTGAGCTTGATGAAATAACTTTTGCCTGTAGCTCAACACAGATCGTTTTTAAGGTCCATCGAAGTCCTGAACCGATAGCGAACAACACCAAAAAACGATCTTCCACTGGGATCTTTGTTTTTGGCCTCCCTGAGCCTTTTGTCTGCTAGTAGCCCCGGTCTCACGATATTTTTTCCAATTCCATGCCACAGTTTGTTTAGCAATATTCAGTTTCTTAGAAATTTCACGTGTTATCAAATTGAGACGTGACAGACACATAATATTGGCTTTATGTTCCGAACTGATTTTTCCCATTTTTTTCCACAAAATCACTTCGTTTAGTTTTGGACTACTATCACGATCCAAATACAGCTCTTATTGATAATAACATCAACTTTTATACAGTGTTTGAATGACACGTTGCTACCTAGTGCAAAAAAAAAACCCGTAACGTTCCTAAATTCCAAGAACTGATCTCGAAAAGGGTAATAAAATGTTTGACCAACATTTTTCAAACAGCACTGTACATACATATGTATATTTATATTAGGTATGTTTGTAGTTGAAAAAGATTTTTGTTAGTATGAAACTGGTTTAAGATTTTAGAAAATAAATATAAATGTAACCTTTGAAATATATTTGGAAGCATTTAAGCATTTTATACACATTTTTAAATGCGGGCAACTGTGGGGTATGAGTAGTATTTTTGTTTTAAATATTTATTTTAATGATGTCTATTTTTGAAGTTTTGTCAAATTCTATTGAGGAAATATTCGAGAGAACGAAATGCATTTAAAATCAACTTTTTTCTGATCATAGTGAATAAATGCTTAGCCCAAGAAAAAAGCGATTAGCAAAAATATTTCTTCGTTTGATCTCAGCGCTGGTGTTATTTTCTGTGTTCATAGCGGAGCCTAGGTAGACGAAGTCCTTGACTACCTCAAAGTTACGTCTGTCGATGGTGACGTTTTGACCAAGACGTCTTCGGTGTTGCAAGTCCTTTTTTGACGACAGCATATACTTTGTTTTGCCCTGATAAACAATGATCACATCTCGACCTGTGACGTCAGTGGTCTAAAGTGGTGGAGTGCGTAGTGCACAGGACTTCTAAGACTGAGCAAATCTGATATGCGTGGGTTCGAAACGTATGGTGTGCATAAAAAGTTTTTCAAATAAAATTGGATTAAAGTTCAGCACCACAAAAAAAGGAGACTGATGAGTGCAAAAGTGGCAAAGCACGAAATAGCTATATCTCCAGCCAAAGCTGGAGTGGTAGCACCTTTAAGTTGTTGTTGTTGTTCAAAACATTCAATGAAATTGACGGAATAAGGAATGGTCAAGTCTAACAAGCTGACATTCTAGTACGAAAAGTACAATAATTAACCGTTAAACTCATTTTTACCGCCTTTGCCTCAATACTCACAATAGCCCCATTGACATCATGCTGAGTTTTTTCGATGATGTCAATGTCATCAGCATATGCTTATAATTGGACAGACTTAGACTGTAGATACTGTTGTCATATGCGGCCTTGAAATCGATGAAAAGATGGTGGGTGTCGATTTTTTGTTATTGGGTTTTTTTCCATGATCCTTCGTAATGTGAATATTTGACCGACTGGTGGACTTTCCTGGTCAAAAACCACACTGATAAGGACCTATCATGTTGTTGACGATAGGCTTTAGACGTTCACATATTACGGCAGAGAAGATCTTGTAAGCGATGTTATGTACACTGATGCCTTTATAGTTGTTGCAGTTTATAGGGTCTCCTTTTTTCAGAGTCAGAATTTCTATAGCTGCTCCATTAATTTTTAAAGTAAGCTTTCTGAAATAAAAAAAATAAGTTGTATATTTAAAATCAATCATTCAATAGGCCTAAACAAAATCAGGCTTCCTTAATTTCGTATCTTCATTAAATAACTGACTTTATTTAGTTAATAATACATTTTCATTTATATTCTCATACTCTATCATCAATCATACTGACAAATTATCTAGTCGAAGAAATGATCTAAGAGGGAGAAGGATGTCAAAACTTAATGCTTAATTTTCACAGTATCAAAATGTATTCTCTTAAATTTGAATACCTACCAATTTAAATTTAAGAAATATGAAAGAAACTGTTACAAAAAGTCCTCTTCAATTCAATAGAACTCTTCTTTTTTTTTGTATTCTCTAGAAAAGCTTCCTTTTTATTTTAGGTTGAATTAATATCCTTTTTAAGGTTTATTCACTCTGTTATTCTATACTCTTAATTATTTGCTTTTATATAAAATTTAAAAAAAAAAGGAAAAAGTTTTTAGTTGTTTTATTGAAAAGTTTTGTTTGAATGAAGCAAAATCCAATGTCGTACCGTCCTTCCAGGTAAATTTTTCTTTTATAAAAACAGCAAATACTTTTTAACAAAATAATTTATGAAGAGACAAAAAACCACCTAAATTCTGAGACCGGATCTTGGGTCATGTTCATTAGAGTGCGCTACCATAATTTCTTAAACTTATTGTTTTATTTATATCAGACAACCTTTTAATTAAAAATGTAGCTAAAGGCATCCAAAAATAAGTATAGACAGGAAAAAATTTACCAAGGTGCTAAGATTCCACCGTAACAATTTTTTGAACCCAAAAGAAAATTCATCAAAAGATTTTTCAGATTTTTGTTTGCTCCTATTTTCTAAATCTTTTAAGTCATCCTTGAAAGGAATTGTCAAAAGACTTATTATAGGCCTTTTAATTATAAAGCCCATAATAAGACGTATACTAACAAAAACACTTAATGTCCTTATAAGGATGTAGTTGTTGTAGTAGTTCTTTAAAAGAGTTGTAATTTCTTGAATGAAAAATAAAGAAGAAGAACAAAAGAAAATAAAAACATCAAACCATTTTCTGTTTTGTGGTTGCAGTTTTAATCTGTTAAGAGCATAAAAAAGCTCTTTGTCAAAAAAAAGAAGGAAAAACTAATTTTTCTTCTTTTGATGCACATTAATTGAACATACGATTTTTTTTCTTTAAAACTAAATAAGTCATCCAGAAGAAAGAAAAAGAAGGACACAAAGAAAGGACTTTTTGAAAAAACAGTTCATCTTATAATAATGGAAACTGAGGCTTTGAAACTAAATTTTCAATTTAGGGTTTATTACACCACTGTTGTGAATTTAAAGAAATTTATGTAGAAATGAAGTAAATAAGATATTCAATATTTTAAAGAAAACAAATAGAACGGTCGCGTTTTTATTTTAATCTTTCTTCAAAGTATTCCAAATATGTATGAAACCCCACCTTAAATAATTTTTGTTTACTTAAATGACTTGAGTTTGTTTCTGACATTTACGTCGTCAATTCTGTCAGTCAATATATGAAAAAAATTAAATGACAATATACGTCAGTGCTTCCATATTATCTAAATTTCTCAAGATTACAGATCTTTAAATATCTCAATATTTTAAATTGGGGAATCGGCAGCTCTGCTCTTAAAGGCTTGTTTAAACAACTATATGTAAAAATAAGGCTCTCAGGTAAATTCCTTTGACCATTTTGACTGATATTTTTGAGAAATTCACTTAAACAAACCAAAAATACGTTTCTTTCAGTTAAAACTTTATTATCAAAATGAGTGTTCGTTAACGCAAACGTTGCGCGCATTACGCCCATTTTACGGTAGAAGTGGTGGCCCTTCAGAGTCGACTCTTCAACGTTTGGTGGCCAAATTTGAGACGACCGGTTCAGTAAACAATCAGCCAACAACCGTTCCTTCAAGGAACGCAAGATCGGCCGAGAATATCGCCGCGATCCGTGAAAGTGTACAGCAGAACCCGAAGCAGTCTATTCCTCGCCGTTCACAAGAACTTGGCCTTTCGCAGACTTCAACTTGGCGAATTTTGCGTTGGGACTTGAATCTACACCCGTACAAGATCCAACTGACCCAGGAGCTCAAAGTTCATGACCCTAGAAAACGCCGATTTTTCGCTGACTGGGCTTTGAATCATTTGGAAGAGTCGCCCACCATTCACCAACTATTTCCTCTGATATTTTTGACAAGTTCACTTGACTATTTCCTATTTTGAGTCTATAGGTTCCTGACCTGTCCTTCTATGAAGGACCTCATTGGATATACGGTTTGGCCAGAAAATCCTTAGTATGTTGCGAAGACATTTATTCACGAAGGTTTGCAGCTTTCTTGTAATGGCTGAAGTAACGTTCCAGGTGCTGCACCCATAAAGAAGCACAGATTCGACATCTGTGCAAAACAGTCGTAACTTTGTTCTTAGGCTAAGTTTTTTGAGACGTTGCAAGAAATTTTCCTCTCCGTCTGATCTGGCTACAATCTATAAAACCTATATACGTCCCAAACTTGAATATAACTCTCATCTCTGGGCTGGTGCTCCAGTAACTTATTTAAGCCTCTTGGACAGTATTCAAAGTAGAGCTTTTAAAATGATTGGTGACATTAACATCATCAACTCGTTTACGTCACTCGAACATCGACGCAAGGTTTCTTGTCTAACCCTTTTTTACCGTTATTTTAACGGACTATGCTCTAGTGAAATAGCCAGTTGCATTCCTCCCCTTACACAATTTAACCGTAATACCCGCGTTTCTAGGAATGCCCACCAGTTTACACTTGAGCCCAACCTCGGCCGTACTATGAAATACAGAGATTCATTTTTTAGCCGTACTACGCGAATGTGGAACGCCTTGCCACGCTCTATCTTTCCCTATCTTTGCAATGTTCAGGAGTTTAAAATCAATGTACACCGACACCTCCTATCCAACCCTTCCCTCTTTTCCTAATGCTCACACTGTGTCTTTGGACTATTAAAAAAAAAAAAAAAAAATTGGGTGGCGCAACAGTCCGTTTGAGAACTAGGGCCTAGTGACTGACAACTCTCAACCATTCCTGTGTGCGAGTACTGTTGTCAGGGGGATGGAAGGGACCTACAGTTTTAAGCCGAATCCGAACGGCAAATTTGAGAAAGCACTTTTCATGACAAGAATTACTCTTGGAGAATTTGTCAATTCCTCGCAAGAGGCAGTACCCGTGAAAAAAACTTTAGGTGGCACAGGCAGGGATCGAACCCAAGACCTCTCGCATGACAGTCCAACGCACTAACCATCATGCCACGGGTACTACTTTGGACTATTAAAGGTATAAAAAACCCTTTTAGTGTTCGCTAATTATAAAAAAAGAAAAAAAAGGGTAATAGAGTTATTCTTCCAAATTTTCGACAACATACCGAACGCCGCTTTTGCTTTGCCGATGCGGCAGATGACGTCTTGTTCGGTTTCACCTTTGATGGAGACGATACTTCCAAGGTATTGAAAGCTCTCCACTTTTTCCACCGGTTACAAAGTAAAATTTACATGAGAGGATGGGCGGGTTCCGAGGCTGATCATTTTTGTTTTGCCGGAATTAATTTTCAGCCCCACGACTTCTGCTTCTCTCTCCACACTTATTATCATTTGATGGAGGTCCATGATCCTATGAGAGAATAAGCAAACGTAATCCAAGTGACAAAAGCTCCGCGCAGTACATCGCTTATCACCAACAAAAACAATATCGGCGACAGCCCTGTCTGACACCGCTACGGATTTCAAAATTCTCTGACAACCTACAATCGTGCAGAACGTGACACTTGGATGCATTATATGTTGCCATTATACGTAATAGCAATTAGTTTTTCTGGATTGCCTCTCCTCCGCAAAGCTAACCAGATATACTTCCTGTTAACGTTATCAAAGGCCTTCTCGAAGTCGATAAACAGCAGGTGTAGTGGTGCTCGATATTCAACGCACTGCTCAATAATGATCCACAGGGTGTTGATATGATCAATACAGGAGGATCCAGCGTGGAATCTTGCTTGTTCGGCATCGAGTGTGGCCTCAAGGTGTTCTCCGATGCGTTCCAGTATGGTTTTTGCTACTACTTTGGCTAACGGCAGGTAGAACACAAATTCCTCTCCAGTTTTCGCACTTTGTAAGATCTCCTTTTTTTGGGGGCCTGACGATCATTCCCTTTTTCCACTCATCGGGGAAGCTTTCGGTGGTCCAGGCTTCTTTTATGAGCGGATGAAGCAGTTCGCTTGATGACGTAGGCGCTGCTTGTAAAAGCTCTGCGGGAATTCCATCAAGTCCTACCGGGCGCTACAGAAGGCATCGGCTGCACGTTGTTTTCAAACACTCGGTTTAAAACCAAGGAAAAGTGTTCTTTCCGCCTTCTGACCTGTTCATCCACCGAACTTACCAAAGTACCGTCTACTTCTTTCACCAGGTGTTGCTTTGAGCTGTGTGCACCGGTCAGCTCTTTGTAAACTGTCGTTTGCAGCATCTTCTGCTTCTTACGCCAATACCAAAAATCAAAATTTTGAGCACTATTTTTATTTCCTTTTTAGAACGCATACAAACTCATAGAAAAGTAAACTTTAGCTAAGTTGATACTTTACAAATTTAATTCGAATTATTCCCGCAGGTGGTTTTATATAATAACAAAATTTCTCATAGCCATAAACTTTATGGAATGTAACTAAATTTACACAAAATTTCTAGTATTGATTCTCTGTTATCCATCTCAATCAGGCAAACAAAAAAAAAAAAAACAGACCTTAGGGGACATTTAAAATCACAAAACATGGAATCAATAAATTTTTGTAAGCTTAGCTAGACTTTGAAAACCAAAACAACAAAATCCCTCTCAAAATTTAACAACCAATTAAGTCTCTATAATTAAGTTAAAAAAGTTTAATAGGAGTTTGCTTCCAATATATATTGTCAAAACCATTGATGTTTTTTTCGTTTTTAGTTTTTGTAAGACATGACAATATTTTCACAATTTTCAATCTACTCTGTGTTCAAAGATTATTTGTTTTTATATACATAAAAAAGAAGATAAAACAAAAAACAATATTCCCATAAAACAAAATCAATTGATTGGAATTTTGTTTCATGCAGACATTTATTTAAAACAATAGCTACGAGTCTATGAAGTTTAAAACGATATCATGTGGTTATATGGTTTTCTCTATGAATGTTATGCAGTTGATTCCAGAACCTAACCCCATAGGCCATTCTTGTGCAAACCAAACGCATTCTAATTTCTATTTCTATCTACATATCTATATATGTATATGAAGGCCTGAAAGTATAGGTACTTGAATGCATTTTCATCAAACTCTGGTCAGACGAAACGAGACGAGGCGAGAGGGACAAAAGAGATATGTGAGGGAATTTCGATGTTTTAATCAAATTGATCGATCATACTCGTAGTTTGATGCCTAAATGTCAATTTTTTTTGTGATGAATTAAAACACATATAGTTAGTTTTATGGACTTAAAGAGAAGAAGAACCATTGGTGCGGGTGATGTTATCTTAATTTATCTCAGCTTTTTGAAGACTTTAGCTGTTTTCAAGGTATTTTAAATGGATTAGGCCAATAGAAACATGAATTGTATGTTGTTGATGGTGAAATTAATGTTTTGACTTCTTACAATGATAAATATTTATATTAACATTTGACACAAAATCAAATCAGATATTTGTTATTTAAGTTAAACATAAGAATATACATATAAGTAATCTAGGCATTATTAAAAGCTAAAAGAACAGAAAATGCTTGCCTGAGGTTCACCAACAAATTTGCAGAAATAAGCCAAATTTTCATCTAAAGAAATTCGTAAAGTATGCAATCAATAAAATTAATTAAGTTGTTTTAAATCGAAATATTCGAGAGGTTAACCCGGTGCAGTGGTGGTTTGAATGTTTCTTTAAATGTAACAAAAGTGTAAAAAAATACTTTTTTTTGTGGAAGATAAAATATAAGTTTGAAATCCATAACTTTTTTCTTATAAGATAATCGACGAGAAAGGCAATTTTTACCAAGCGATTATTTAAAAGTGAAAGCAGGGTTTTAATTAGGTGACGTGAAATAGTACCAAATGAAATAACACCAAATTTCAAATTTGGCCTTATTTCGTTTTCTAAAGCGAAATAAACCCAATTTGAAAATTTGGCCTTATTTCGTTTTCAAAAACGAAATAATGCCAAATTTGTTGAATTTGGCTTTATTTCATTTGGCGTTATTTCACGTCACCTTTTAATTAGAGGTTTCAAGTCATCTAATATAAAAGGATTTACTTAAATCGCTTTAATAATTTCTAAATGAATGAGAATGAATGAGAATGAATGATCAAATTCGTTTTTGAGAAAATTCGAATTTTCAATCTTTGATTAACAAAATTGTGTGCGCACTAAAGGAGTATTGAAAACCTTTATAATGATTAAACACAGTGCGAGCAATTAGGAAAGGAGAATAGGATTCGAAAGGAGAAACCGATGCACATTGGTTTTGAATGTCTGTGCATTGCAATGAGTTGGAAATATTGAGCCTGGTAAAGCATTCCAAATTCGCGTAGTGCGGCTAAAGAAAGAATCTCAGTAATTAGCAGTACCACCGAAATTGGGCTCAAGGGTAAACTGATGGGCATTCCTAGCAGTACGGGTATTACGGTTGAATTGTTTAAGGGGAGGAATGCAACCGGCTTTTTCAATAGATTATTGTTTATAAAAATAACGATAAAACAATGACAGGCATGATACCTTGCGGTGGTATTCAAGAGAAGCACATTTCTCGGTAAAAGAACGATCTCCATCATTTTTAGAGCTCTTTTTTTCAATTACATATATCCAAAAGACCCAAGTACGTTATTGGGACACCAGCCCAAATGAGAGAATTATACTCGAGTTATGGACGAATAAAAGCTTTGTAAATTATAGCGGTACCCGTGGCATGATGGTAAGTGCGTTGGACTGTCATGTCAGAGGTCTTGGGTTCGATCCCTGCCTATGTCATCTAAAGTTTTTTTCACTGCCTCTTGCGAGGAATTGACAAATTCTCCAAGGGTAATTCTTGTTATGAAAAGTGCTTTCTCAAATTAGCCGTTCGGATTCGGCGTAAAACTGTAGGTCCTCTCCATCCCTGACAACAGTACTCGCACACAGGAATGGTTGAGAGTTGTAAATCACTAGGCCCTAGTTCTCAACGGACTGTTGCGCCACCCAATTTATTTATTTTTATTTATTTATTTATAAATTATAGCCAGATCAGGAGGGGTAAAAAACTTCTTGCTTCGTGGGAGAAAACCAAAACATTTATCAGCATTTTTAGCGATGTTAAATCATGGATAGTGGCATTGGGGAAGGGGTTACTCTTTTGCGACAGGAGACAGCATTGACTTTTCGAAGCATTAAATTCTACACGGTTTTTGATTCCCCATTGGACAATGCTGTCAAGATCAGAATTCAATTAGCTTATCATACGCTGCCGTTGGTAGTCCACATCCGAAGAACAAGGATGAGAATCTAAAAACGAATGTGAAAAGCTAAGGGTACTGTCATCAGCGAAACAATTTGGTGGGTTAGAAGTTTCAGACAAAAGATCATTTATAAAAATAAGGAAGAGCGTCGGAGACAAAACGGAGCCCTGGGGCACACCAGCGTGTATTTTATGGATATCAGATTTGAACCCGTCTAATACTACTTAAATTGAACGGTCCGAAAGGTAATTTCTATCCCAACGAAGAAGAGATTCATCAATACCAAAAGCACGCATTTTCGATAAGAGAGCTTGATGCCAAACTCTATCAAATGACTTAGAAATAGAAAATGCAATAATCTTACTTTCTCCGAAACGATGTAAAAATTTGTTCCACGAAAGCCGTACTGCCGGTCATTAAAAAGCTTTCGTTCTTCAAGATATTTCTTAAGCTGAAAATTAATCAGCGTTTCTATGACCTTGGAAAGAAGGGACGTAAGTACAATTGGACGATAGTTAGAGGGGGATTCGCCTTTTTTTAAGGACAGGCTGGACAAATGCAGTTTTCATCCACTCGGAAAGAGACCAGTGGAATAGGACAGATAGAAAAGCATATGCAGTGGTTTTGAAGAACACAGTGCAGCGTTGAAGAACACCTTTTAAAACAATAGCGGAAATACTATCCGGGCCAGCGGATTTGTGAATGTCAAGATCTTTTAGTACTCTATAGCAACTGTACGAGTGCGAAAGAAAATTTGTCCCATAGAAACGTTTACGCTTTCAAGTACAGGAGGAGTCATGTCACTCATTGGCAGCATCGAATTAACAGCAAACTGTGCTTCAAGCAAATTGGCTTCATGTTCATCAATCGAGCTTAAAAGGAGTGTCATTGGAAACGAGCGCGCGTAGAAACTGACGATTACGTAGTGTTGCGCGAATTTTTTACAAATGAGCAGAAATGTTTACTACCTTTGGGACACTGTAGTATTTTTTGCCGTAATTTCTGCTAATGCAAAAATTTAATGCGTCAAATATGTCCGTTACAAGTCTTTCTAGCTTGTTTGAACTTATTCCGGTTTTCCTTAGTAGGGTTGGCTTTATAAATCCGTAAACTTACACATCTTTGAACCTAATAACCTCTTTACAGCTCGAATCAAACCATGAGTTTTCTTTAGGTTTGATAGATTTTACCCTATTCGGGATAAAGTTTCTCATTCCACAAAGAATTAAGTTTGTAACCATTTCTGAGATGGAATCCACATAACTATGCGACCAGTTAAAGTGAAAATTAAATTAAAGAAGTTAAATGAAAAAAAAATGCCAAACGCGAGTAAGCTTAAAACCTTAATTTCCAATTTTTTCAACAAATAAATAAATTGGGTGGCACAACAGTCCGTTGAGAACTAGGGCCTAGTGACTTACAACTCTCAACTATTCCTATGTAGGAGTACTGTTGTCAGGGATATATGGAGGGGACCTACAGTTTTAAGCCGAATCCGAGCGGCTAATTTGAGAAAGCACTTTTCATGACAAGAATTACTCTTGGAGAATTTGTCAATTCCTCGCAAGAGGCAGTACCCGTGAAAAAAACTTCAAAAGGCATAGGCAGGAATCGAACCCAAGACCTCTGGCATGACAATCCAACGCACTAACCATCATGCCACGGGTTCCACGTTCTTGAAATTAAGAAATGTCAAATGAAATGCAGACAAAAACTTAGGTGTGATTCACATTGAACATCGGTCCTTAAATTTCAACCATCCTTTAGTTTGTGTAATGCCTATATCGAAAGATCTACGAAAAATAAACAAAATTGAGTTTCCGCCAAGAGTACCTATAGGCTACAGCAACAATATTCTCAGTTGCTTCTTGAGCGACGCAAACGGTTTTGATTTTTAACATCAATAACTTAAATTGTTGACCAATTTCCCTATTTCCAGTTAAGTTTTGCAAACTGTGACTTAAAAACGTTCACCATTTTTTCAGTAAATTTTAACAATTTCAATGCGTTGTTAAATCGTTTTTCGGTGTAATTTTAGTGATGGAGTTATTTTTTTTAATTGTCAAATTTGGAAGGATGACAGTTGCTTAAAAAGCGGGCTATTCAAAATAAGACTTTGCGTGGAGCACTTTACCTAATGATGAATGATATCAATTCCTCCGATAAAAAACTTACCTTAAAATTGAATTGGTATTACACCTTGGTTAATTCAACATATAGAGTGTTTTTAACGCTAATTACTACTCACGAAATGCTTTGCGCAGCAATTGAATGATACAAATCTAAAAGTGGGTGGTATAACGTCCCCAGTACGGAAAATTAAAATTGTCTATACTTAATTTATATACACTTCAAATTACATTATTTTAAATAAACGAAAAATAAACGATAACAAATTTATACGATAAGTGGGTGATGTCAAGCTCCCTAAATTTTAAATCTCACGTGTAATATCAATGCTTACACCTCTGCTAAATTTTATTACTTTCAAAACTTTTAAGCTGGTAATTGTATTAATGCGGAAAATACTAACAACAAGCCTCCTAAATGTATAAATAACTTTGATTTTTGATTATTTCCCTTCACTACAAGAACTACCTTTAAGCAAAAGTTCAAGAAGTATAGTGTAGTGCTTCCTTAGAACTTTTTCTTATAACTGGACAATTTTCTAGGAACGGAAGTGAATATTTTCATTGAAAACATTCTCCTCTAACCGGACAAATTTCTCAGTATCGCCAGTGACTGGTTATAGGAGATTTTACTGTATATCGGTAACTACTATTTCTATATAGCTGCTCGTAAGTCATTATTGAGCAACTTTAAGCTTCTGACTAAATTGGTTCTGAATTGGGAAGTCGGAAGAGTTTGTTCCTGTTAATAGGTGGTACCTAAGATTTTAGTTACAGACATAATTGTCTCACTCTTTTGAAGTAACTTTCGTTAATCTTCACAAAATCAATAAATCGTAATCGTTAGTGGGCTTGACTTTTTCTCTATAAATTAAATTTAACATGCCCTTTTGAAAGTCCCTTTCTTTTGAAAAGAACTTAATAAAATATCAATGTGGGTTACCTTATTTTTGAAGTAGTTCAAAAATTACAAAAATTACACATTCGTACTGAAAATATTCTTAGAACTCTGAATTTGAGTATAAGAGTGTATAATTTTGAAATAAATTTTTCTTGTGAGTCCATAATACTCGTATGTTTTTAACAGACTATCACAATAGACTCTTTAACTTGAATTCTTTTACAAATTTTTCTCTGAATTTATGTTAGAAGGGCTTTTATTTCAAAATGTTCATTTCCTTATAATTTCTAATATTAGAATATAAAATTTCATGTATGGCTTTACGAGTATACATAATATTATAACAAATATATTTAAATAAAACAAGTTCAAGAGAATTCCTTATCCGGAACTTATACTCGTACTGAACTGGATGGATGGCGTGTGTACATAATATTGTGATTTCAATTCCGAAAATATTATACAAGTAGTAAAATCTTCTTATTTCCTATTATGAACGAGTATACTCGTATATGAAATAATAGAATAATATTTTGATGTTTTTAGCCGTATTTTTGTGTTAGCTTGAATAAACTTTTGTCTGTTTATGGAAGTAATAATAAGATAAGATAGGTATACATTTTGCGATTAGATTGTGTCAACACTTAAGCACATCATCAAAAGACAATTGCGCATTTCTTATGGATAATTTAGACAATAAGAAAAGATGTTTATGTGGAAATTTGTTGTTAAGGTTGAGATGTGATGCTTAAGTACAAATATAAACACGATACATAAATATGTAGGTTAAATTAACATAATAGATAAGCTTAATAATAATACAAAATTTCGACAATTAAGAATATATTTTTGGTTGTTGGTTTATTTTAATTAAGTGTAAAGTGGACCTATTAAATGAATGAAAAATAGTTTAAAAGATTCAAATTTTACTTTTGTGCTCTATTTTCAATTTTTTTTTTTCAAATACCGTTTAATACTTAGACACTATTCCAAACAGCAAGAAAAAATAAAATATTTTTCCAATTAGATTTTTATTTTGTTATTAAAAAAATCGATTAGAATTCAATGAATTTTTATTTCATTTTAAAGAAGAAGTTATGTCATTGACAATGCAAATCGATATTAGGAAAAACGAACCTCTGGCAACACTATGATCAAACCGTTTGTTTTCTGTTATGCCACACATAACTTGCCAAAGTTCATCTTTGAAATTTTGAATCGATTGTAGAGAATTGACATAAACCTTGTCTTTTACAAGGTTAGCACCAAGCTCTCTCATCGAAAATGCGTGCTTTTGGTATTGATATTGATGAATCTCTTCTTCGTTGAGTTATAAACTACCATCCTAACCGTTCAATACAAACTATATTAAATGGCTTTACCCCAGAAGTCGTCTTTGTCTTAATTCTCTTCCTTATATTCATAAACGATGTTTTATCGGAAGTTCTAATCCTGTTTTGCTGATGACATTAACCTTAGCTTTTCATATTTGTTGCAAGATTACCGCCCTTGTCCTTTATTAAATTTCAATCTGGACGGCAAATGCTGCTAGAAGCTTAAAACTTTGTAGACGTAGCATGCAATTTTTCACGCCTTCTGATCTGATGGCTGTAATTTGTCCAAAAGTTGAAGGTAACTCGCATATTGCGGCAGGTTCTTCTATAACAAGTTTAAGTATTTTGAATATAATACAAAAAGGAGCTTTGAAAATGATAGGCCATAGAAATATAACCGAGACTTTTATACCGCTCGAACTCTACCGAAATTCCAAATCGTGCATGTATTTCGTTGTTTTACTGATACTAATAATGTTCTATCCAATTAGGAAGTGGACTCCCCCCCCTTCAAATATCATCACTTTAGCTTTGAGCTCAATTTTGGACGTACTTTCAAGTACAGAGATTCTTTTTTAACCGCACATCAAGGATGGGGAATGGTTTACAAAACATTTTCATATTCAAAACTTTATGATCGAAACTTCCTAACGCTCGAACTGTGTTTAAACTTTTTAAATGTTAAGGATACTTATAACCCCTTTAGTTTTGCAGAGATAAATCACTAAAATCGTAACATCTTAGTGACCAACTGTTACCACTTCTTTCAGTCAGTTATTACCAATATTGGTTTTGTTCATCATTGAAACCAATTATTGAAATTTTGTTTGACAGCTGGCAACAGTGTTTCAGTGATTTTGTTTCCTTATTGAAACCAAGCATTATAGATTAGAGTTGATAATTGAAAGAAAAACTAAGAGGTGGAAACAGACAGACAGACAGGTGGTGTTACATTCCTGTGTGAACTAGGGGCTCACCCAACAAACTTCTCCATCTAGCTCGGTCCCTAGCTAAATGTCCCCAGTTTCTCGCTTCTAATTGGGTGAGGTAACTTTCCACTTGTGCGCCCCACCTGATCCACGGTCTTCCTCTACTGCGTCCTGTGGGTGTGGATTCGAAGACTTTCTGGGCCAGAGCATTGGTTTCCATGCGCTCTACGTGACCCAGCCATCTTAGTCGACTATTACCCTTCTGGCTAGGTCTACGTCACTGTACAGCCTGCACAGCTCGTCGTTCCATCTTCTCCTCCACTCCTCTTCTAATGGGTGATTTTTTTGAGGTTAGGATTTTCATGCATTAGTATTTGACAGATCACGCGGGATTTCAGACATGGTGTCAAAGAGAAAGATGCTCAGTATGCTTTGACATTTCATCATGAATAGACTTACTAACGAGCAACGCTTGCAAATCATTGAATTTTATTACCAAAATCAGTGTTCGGTTCGAAATGTGTTTATCGACAAATTTTGTTCAGCGATGAGGCTCATTTCTGGTTGAATGGCTACGTAAATAAGCAAAATTGCCGCATTTGGAGTGAAGAGCAACCAGAAGCCGTTCAAGAACTGCCCATGCATCCCGAAAAATGCACTGTTTGGTGTGGTTTGTACGCTGGTGGAATCATTGGACCGTATTTTTTCAAAGATGCTGTTGGACGCAACGTTACGGTGAATGGCGATCGCTATCGTTCAATGCTAAACAAACTTTTTGTTGCCAAAAATGGAAGAACTGAACTTGGTTGACATGTGGTTTCAACAAGATGGCGCTACATGCCACACAGCTCGCGATTCTATGGCCATTTTGAGGGAAAACTTCGGAGAACAATTCATCTCAAGGAATGGACCGGTAAGTTGGCCACCAAGATCATGCGATTTGACGCCTTTAGACTATTTTTTGTGGGGCTACGTCAAGTCTAAAGTCTACACAAATAAGCCAGCAACTATTCCAGCTTTGGAAGACAACATTTCCGAAGAAATTCGGGCTATTCCGGCCGAAATGCTCGAAAAAGTTACCCAAAATTGGACTTTCCGAATGGACCACCTAAGACGCAGCCGCGGTCAACATTTAAATGAAATTATCTTCAAAAAGTAAATGTCATGAACCAATCTAACGTTTCAAATAAAGAATCGATGAGATTTTGCAAATTTTATGCGTTTTTTTTTTTTAAAAAAGTTCTCAAGCTCTTAAAAAATCACCCGATATATATACGGGACCGTAGATAACGCGAAGAATAAGAGGTGGAAACACAAAGAGTATAGAATTGTTTGAGTTAAACGATTTTGTACCGAATTCTAAAATCAAAAATCAGCTGGTTATTTAAAACTAGACAGTAGACACAGATATTAAACTAACTTTCCTAATCACTTTCGAATTTTGAGACATACTTTTTCACGATGAAAACCAAAAATACCTATAGTTGTTACCTCAGGAAACTTTTCTGGCAAAATTGCTATTGTTTCGTTGCGCTCCACCTTGTAATAAATGTTCATAATTTCAACTCGTTCTTAAAGCGTGCATCGTTCTATTTTCAGTAATTGTGTAGTACCTACCTGGTAAATATCAAAAGATGACAGCTTTTAAAGAGACAGCTCTTAAATGGAAGGATATACAAAATGAAACCTCTTATTGAAAAACTCTTAATAAAGGTTGGAAAATATCACCCTTCCGCCTTTTTGTCTTTTAAATGTCGCGGCTGTGTACAAAACGCTACAGAACTCGTATCTGGCAATACTAAACATCATTCGAAACGTCTTGACATAGCCTACAAAACGACGCTATGCATGATTAGTGTGGATATTGCGTTCAACAGTTATAGACGTGTAAACATGGAGTTTACTAACGCCGAAATTCGCCCTATTTTAAAGTTTTCCTTCGTTAAAGACAAATCTGCTAGAGAAACGTTCCGTGAGATTAATTTGTTTTTTGGGGGATGGTACTCTATCACTTCGAACCGTGGAGGAATGGTTTCGACGATTCAGAGCCGATGAAAACGATATTATGGATAAGCCAGCCGGCAGAAGACCGGTGACGACGAATACCGATCAAATCATGGAAAACATCGAGTTAGACCGGCATGTGGCATCTTGTGACATCGCCCAGGAGATGGGAGTTAGTCACCAAACCATTTTAAACCATCTGCAGATGGCCGCATTATTTGACGCAAAAAAACCTTCTGGACCGAATATTGCTGAAACGGAACGAACTCGATCCATTTTTGAAGCGGATGGTGACTGGCGACGAAAAATGGATCACATACGACAATATCAAGCGAAAACGGTCGTGGTCGAAGGCCGGTGAATCGTCCCAAACAGTGGGGAAGCCGGGATTGACGGCTAGGAAGAATTTGTGTGTGTTTTGTGGGATTGGAAGGGAATCATCCACTATGAGCTGCTCCCATATGGCCAGACGTTTAATTCTACCATCTACTGCGAACAACTGGACCGCTTGAAGCAGGCAATTGACCAGAAGCGTCCAGAATTGGCCCCAGTTGATGACTCGTCGGAAGCTACGGGAGCTCGGATGGGAGGTTTTATCGCCATATAGCCGGGACATAGCGCCAAGTGATTACCACCTGTTCCTGTCCATGGCGAACGCCCTTGGTGGTGTAAAGTTGAACTCAAAAGAGGCTGGTGAAAAGTGGCTGTCCGAGTTCTTCGCAAATAAGGAGGGGGGGCTTCTAAAAGGGAGGTATAATGAAGTTGCCGTCTAGTTGGAAACAGATTATTATCGAACAAAACGGCTCATATTTGAACTAAATCCGATCATTGTGAAACTTTTTTTAAAGCATTGAATAAAGAGCCAGAAAGCGGAAGGGAGATATTTTCCAACCTACATTATTCATACATAACATACAACAAATATTCATATAGATAGCGTGAAATAAACCCTAAAGAAATCAACCCAGAAATCGTATGGTCCTATTTCGTAGGTAAGCCAAAAATAATGCCATATTACGCTATGTAAATAAATTCGGTGTTATTTCCATTTTCACAGCGACATAAAACCACATTTAAAATTTACTTTTATTGTGTTAAACCTTATTTCGCATTACTAAAACTTTGGGTTTTATTCGCCCTATTAAAGCTTTTCAAAGCAGTAATTTACAATGTGCCAAAATGGCACACTTCATCGTATCTATCTTTAGATTTAGACTATTTCTTAATTTCACAAGTGGAATATCCAAACAAAAATTATCTTCAAGTATCCTCTAATTGTAGAAACTGGAGCACAAAAGTGATAATAAATTAATAATAACAATAACAATAATAATTTTCAATATTCACACAATTCTTTTTTGCACCAATACTTAAATATCACATGGCACGACTTGAAGAAATAAATAGATATATTGCCTTAGAAAGTTTGGTAACCCCTGTTGTGTTTCAAAAATAATAATTCTTTCACTTCCACCACCCTTCCCTCGCTTTTCCTCAATGATTTATTTTTCGAAAAACTTAAGCGCATCATAGACATCTTGCAGTCTTTTATATGCACTTCACGAATATACTGACGTCATGAATGAATTGCAACAATACTAGCGATTATGAATAATAGTTCCTCATTAACCCCCCTACATCAACATCAACATCTATTCTTCTAACAAAAGTGAATTCTGAACGCGTCATACAATAGTACAAACTCTTGCTTCACAAATTTACATATACATACATAGAGTATTCAGAGAAAAGCAATGAGAAAACCACATATTGTCAGCCACACCGACCTCTATACCGCCGCCGAACAACCGCAGCAACAAAACGCCCGCCTGTTTCACAACTTTGTAAGAGTGTATAGTTTGTAGAGAATCTGTAGGTGAAGTATATGACAGTTCTTGTAGCTACAAACGAATATATATGACAGTTCTAGAGTCAACAACAGCGAAAAGTGCCGTTGTAAACACACATAAAAATTACCGTCAGATGTGTATCGCCTCGCGTTTATGATAATCGTCGCGTTGCTTCGCTCTTCGGTGCTGATGGTTTTGTCTGTCGTCTATTATAGAATTGCAGTTTCTGTAGTTATTTTACTAGCCGCAGACTTACATTCATAACGGTGTTTCTATCTATTTTTAACTTCACCGCGAATTGAACGGGAACCCTTCTATTTTGATAGCACTTAAAGAGTTATCTGTCAATTGGTGCATTTAAATTGAGGAAATATAAAAATAACTGTTATCTTAACCTTTGGGTTATGTCAAATCAATTTACATTAACAATTAACTAAACAACCAACCAGCATCTTGCTAATTGTATAACAAGTGTTTTGTGTACTTTGTTGTTTTTTTTTCTTTCTTGTAAAGTCCGAACCCACCCTTAAATATACACCACAGCCCAAATGAGTGCATTCAGTTAAAAAAAAAAAGAAAAAAAAACAACAGAAGAAAACTAAGATAAAATTGAAATGCAATTATTATAATATTCTCTAAAGTGCGGTTATTGTTCTCAATTATTATTAATATTTTGTGTTCACCTTTGGCAAATCCAAAATATTCTAATATTCGAGCCAAATGTGTCGGGCATCTGTATCTCTGTCTTTTCTGCTGAATGAGTTGAGACAAAAACTCTAAAAATACCGTAACAACCACAAGAAGTGCCGTTATATGTGTAATGTGTATCTGTTCTTATTTTTGACGACGACATTATTTGATATTTTTATCCATCGAAATACCTGTGTACTTTACGTATACGGTACGGTACATGTATATAGATATTCGAGTGTACCTAATATAATTTGTGTATTGTGATTTAATTTTTGAGGTTTAGCAATTTTGCAAAAACCAATTTATAAACAAAAATTTTGAACGGAGATGAAATTTAAATGCAATATTGTTGTTGTTGTTGTCGTTGCTGTTGTTGTTTTTGCAGGCATTATGTGACAGTGACAACGAACGACATCAAAGCAGAGGTTACATCTTCTCTTATTTCTTTTTGTTTGACAGTTTGTTGGATGTAGCTTCATAAAGGTATATTTTTTTATTTTGGTTTGATGCGGAAGAATAATTTCAAACTGATTTATGGAACAAAGAATAATATTGTGTCAAATTGTGTCTACATATATAATATGTCATATACATATATTAAAAGAGGCGTTTTTTTCTTTTTGCGTACCTACTCACATGGTCTCCCCGTCTGCGTCTGTCTGTCTGATGATGATGATGTTGATGCGATGAACGATGATTTATTATGAAAACAAATAATATAACGACAACAAAACAAATAAATAAACAAAAATATTTTTGAATAACATATTTTTATGAGAGTTGAAAATAAACATTTAAAAAAAAATTTAAGAAATTTTTCGGTAATTGTCAAATAGCGAGTTAAGAATTTTTTGGGAATTTTATTTATTTTATTTTTTAATTAATCTTTTTTTTTTAAATAATCTATATTTGATGAAAATGCGAATAAAAATTAATCGCTTATATTTTGTATCTTGACATTTTTATTTGTATTAAAGACATTCGTGATAATAAATTACTTAAATTTAAGACTGAAGACAGATCGAAACTTTTTGCTAAATATTAATTAGATCGCTACTCGAACATATTTAGATTATATATTTGTATTATCATTTACGTATGTATATCTACATATTTGAAGTACAAAAATTGACAGCTTATTATGATGGAGTAATTTTTGTTAACGTTCCCTGTACCCGCTATGTGGCGTTGGTCGTTTTAAATATAGGTATACAAACGTTAATTAAAGCAAAAGCTACTCGAGTTAATGTCACCTAAGGCAATAGGTGCCACCACCGTAGAGTCTTCCCGATGACAATTCCATGGTTCTTATATACAAGGCTGATACTTAAATTTTAATGAATTTATAAGAGGGAGGGACGAACACAAGTTTCTTTTTTAAAAACGGAATGAAATAAACAAAATTACATTTGTTTCCATGTATTATTGCTTACTTAGGGTAGTTAAATTTTAAGGACCGATGTTGATTTGAAATAAAACACAGGTTTTTTAGGAAATTATTGTCATTTATTTTTATTATATTCAATTATGTTCAAGTATGTATGGAACAAAATATCGGCGGCACACCTCTAAAGTCCAAATCTTCAATGGCGCTGAGACATAATTAAAGTTCTATGCCTTTAATGTGCCGAATTATCTCATCCTTTGGTTCTTGAATTGTTGCTGCCTTATCGACGTACACCTTTTATTTGAAATAACCCCAAAGAAAGAAGTCCAACGGTGTCTGTCAAATCGCATGATATTGGCAGCCAATTGACATCGCCACCACGTGAGATAACATGGCCATTGAATTTGTCCCGCAAAAGAGCCAGTGTTTCGTTAGCTGTGCGGCAAGTGGCACTGTCCTGTTGAAACCACGTATCGTCCACAAATATATCTTCCAATTCGGGCCATAACAACTTTGTTATCATTTTACGATAGCGAACACCATTCACAGTAACTGCCTAAACGGCCACATTTTGGGAAAAAAAACGGCCCGATGATGCCGCACAAAGAGTCACTCTTTGTGGGTACATTGGTTTTTCGACAATCATTCTTGGATTATCATTCCCCCAAAAGCGGCAATTCCGCTAATCCAAATAATGAGGCGAAAACGTGCCTGAAGATGATATTCTTCAAAAATTGATCATCTACTGTTCACATTTCTTGACACCATTCTCACCATTTACCACGCTTGAGTTGAGTTCTTGAGTTAATTGCACCTTGTAAGCGTGTAAATACAAGTCCTTATGCATAATGTTTATCAACAACGAGCGTGAGAGGTGCAAATTTTGGGAACGACGACAAGGTGGACGGCTCTTCAGCCGCACTATCGCGAACAGCAGCAATATTTTCAGCAGTACGATCTGAACGAGCATGCACTGTTGCAAAGATTTTTCCGATTGTACACAAATTTTTTAACATAAATTGACCGATCAAAAATCACGAAGTGCACGATATATGCATTTTGATTTGAACGCCTCTTTCCATAATAAGCCTGAATAACTGTAACGCGTTTGCTCGATTGTGTATCTTTCCATGGTTCAAATTGAGTTCGTCTGAAATTGAGAAATGTCAAATGAAATGCAGAAAAAAACTTGAAGTTCAGGTTTCTGTCTAGGCTGAATTTGCAGTAGCGCATTTTGTTCCAAGATCATGTCGATAGTACAATACTACAATAAATACAAATTACGAAGAAGACAAAACATATAGGTAAATGGAAAACAAAGAAACTTTTCAGAAATGTTTTTCAAGGCGTCCTCACAAAAAAAAAAAAAAAAAAAAAAACAAATTAAAAACATTTCAGAAACGTTTTTAAAACAATGTTTCCTGAAATGTTTATTTCGTGTGAATAGACTTTTTTACTTCTTGGATATTTGAAATCAAAGCAATCCTTCCTGAACTGTCTTATAGTTGATATGTCAACGGATGGTTGTAACATAACCTTGACTTCTTTAGACTTTGCCGTTGTTCTGCATGTTCTTCTGCTTCTATCGGGTAATTTCGGTAGTAAAATTTAATAATTTCGACTCGTTATTGGCTCGTATATCTTTCCATCATAAAATGGCAAACCTTACTGCAGAGAAATGTCAAAATTGCGGCAAGAAATATGGTGTCGTTTGCTATCCCTGTCGCTCTACTTTTGAAACGTCCCTGTTGAAAAACCCTGTATAATGGAATATACCACCTAACTTCTCGATAATCCAGCAAACACTTGACTTTTGCACGGGATATTTGACAAATCATTTCTACCACTGGAGCCTTTTTTGGTAAAGTCGCTATTTTTTATTTCGATTTTATGGCTTCCAGTCAAGTTGGACAACTAAATCCAAATTGTAAAGAAAATTGTTTAAGGATTGAGGAACTTTTTTATCTTTGTAGACGGGTTTTCAGTGGAAATCAACTTACAGCTAGGTTCTACATTTCACTTTCACTCGAAATGAAATCGAAAATTAAATTCGGTGCTCTACAATTCGTTTTTATCGATTTCAATTTTAAATTTATCGAAATCGAAACAAAGTAAAAGAAGCTATCGCATAACAAAGCCGAATATGTATCAACTGGAGGAGGGCCTTTTAACAAATTTGTGGTATCACCTACGGAAGATGCAATTGCTAAAATTTGCGGTATTTACACAGTCGGTGAGGGAATTTCTAACACGATGGATTTCGGTTTGGTGGATGAAGTCAAATATGGAAACAATAATTCCATGTTCAACAATTCCCAACAAGTAGCTCAAGAACAAGAAGCAATGCAAGAATTCGCTGAACCTGCAATACCAGCAGCAGCAGGTAGGAAGAGAAAGAGGCAAGCCGAAAACAACGTAGAAGATCTAATTGCAAAGCAATAGAACAAATTGGTGAAAAATTGGAGGGCAAATTGGCAGCATCAAGTAAACTCTGTTGTAAAGGATATCGACCATACTATGAAAAAGAAACCAAGCGACACAACACTGAAATGGAAAAATTACGACTAGAGGAAATTCTTTTAAAAAATAAGAAAATAGAGCTTAAAGAAATGAAGCTCGATATCTATAAGGGAAGTGGACTAAAAGACTGACTAACAAGGGCCTTAAATGTTTTTTTTTATCTTTACAAACTCAGAACTGTGAGGAAACGTTTTTGTTCTATTTTTTTCTTTATTTTAAGCATCATTTTGTTTCCTATTAGTTTTAAAACTTGGAACTGAAAAAACATTTGTGTTCCTTTTTATAATTTTATTCAAGCTTTTCAACTTATAAATCTGGACATATCTTAACTTAATAAATTTAAGTGTATTCTGCTGGCAATTTTGGTTTCTTATTTGATTGGCTTCATTCAAGTTTACAGCCCTTTCTATTATGCCGGTTTCTATTTCATTTTCATTTGGTTCGCTTTCTAGCGCAATGTTTTCACCATCTTCATTTTGTATCTTGTAATGTCTACAGATGTTGTGTAATGTACAACAAACATTAATTATAAGTACCACTTTAGTTTGCTGGTATTTAAGAGAGCGAGCTAGACACCTAAAACGATTTTTCAAAACGCCGATTGTACTCTCTACCACGTTTCGTTCCGAGGAATGTTTTTGGTTGAATGCGTGCTCTAAGGTTCCCGCTTGTGAATCCCTATAGGGCGTCAGAAGAAAAGGCTCTAATCCATAACCAGCATCTCCTAAAAGTCAGGATGAATGCTCCCCTCTGTTATATCTTCCTTGAAAATAGTTCCGAGCTTTGCTCATGCTCCAGATCAGAGCATCATGACTTGATCCTGGACGACGGGCGTCGACAGCTTTTATTATTAAGTTGTAATCGCATATCTGTTCAAAAGAAACGTAATGAATGTACTATTTTTTAAAAATAAAACAACTTACAATCATTGCATTCATTGAAAAGTGCCCCTTCCTATTATAGAAAAGCGTTGAATCTTGATTTAGCTGCGACATTCTAATATGGGTACCGTCAATGCATCCTATGACGCCAGGAATATTGAATTTGTCAAAAAAATGTCGTTTTGATTTACTTTGATCTTCATCGGACATAGCAAGTTTTATCGAACTTGGACAAATTCGATTCTCCAAAATTTTTAGTACTTCTGTAAGAATTTTTGAAACAATGCTTCGACCCAAAGCGATATCAGCATCCTTCCCAATTGACCTATATGCAAGCTTCCCTCGGCAAGAAACCGCAAAACTGTGGCTAGTTCCAATGTTGCAGGAATTGAAGATTGTTTACGATGTGGCTCAACAATTTCCAGCACCATTAGGAAGGCACTTTTATTAGGACGGTAGTATGAAATAAACCTACATGAACAATACAAAATAATAAATGACAGGGGTTAACTTTTGTTTTCAGTCATAAAATAACATCTGCAATTTCCAAGGGATTAGAAACATCTTGCAGCCTTCGTCTTTTTATTTTTTCTTGTGCATATTTATTCCTTTCAGTCTGTAACGCCAAAACTATTAACGCAGCTCTCATTATGCGATCCTTATTAGTACTTTTATATCTTTAAACGCGTGAACAATAAAAAAATATTTACAAGAAAACAATTTGCCAAAATAAAAACTCTTCAATAATATCCCGAATGACAGATATCAGCTGTTTTCAACTTCACGAAAAGTGATTTCGAAAAAAATTCGGAGTTACCAAATCGCTCGAAATGCAGAACACTGAAAATAAATTCACTCGATTTGCAATTTCGATTTCTGTTTCATTTCACTCGAATTTTGAAACCCAGCTGTTAATTTTTATTGTAATTAAATTCGGGATCGTTCATATTCCAACAGGTGTTACAAAAATCACAATGCATCCATCGAAAGAAAAACTATATTTTTGCATATTATGGTATATATTCTCAATTTTACTTTGACCATTGTAGAATTTCTCAACAAGACATCAAATTTTCTTTTGGGAAATTATTCATTGACGTTGACAACTTTTATTTCTGCAACTATAGCACTTCTTCCAATACAATCTAAGTGCTCATTGACATTGGAATTGGACTAGCTTCATTATGCGAAGTACCTGCAAAAATCAGAATAAGTTGCTACTATTGAATATAATTTGCATTAATCTGTCCTTTTGAGCTTTTTCATTCTTTTTCCATTTTATCTTACTCTCAGTTGAATATGAAACTTAAGTATTTTTTGGAGATGTCTTCACTAAGTTCTTTAAGATTAGGCAAGAAAGTGCAATCTAAATGAGGATTTCAATTGCAATAAGCAAATCACATCAATTGTTTGAATAACTTGTAAGTTATAAAGAGAGAAAATAAAATTGAGACAATTCTTAACCTTTTAAGCCTTTTAAGAATAAGGTATCGGTAATCATACTTGATCAAACAATAACACAAATGGAGAAACAAAGAAAACATATCAACCAAATTAAATACGAATGAATTCACTAATATACCTTTATTTTTTGTTTGTACTTAAATGGAAAATATATTTTTCCATATTATTTAAAATAATTTGATCAAATGTGAATCACATGAATAAATATTTTATATTTTTTTTTTACGATCTGTAAATTAAAGGAATTCTTTTTTCACTTTCATCGGTATGAGTGGGCGTCTGTTTCTTCAGTATAATGTCATTCCATTGGAAACATATTTTTCCACATCATAAATAATTACACAAAGAAGAGGTTTTCTTTAAAAAAAAAATAAAATACGACGAGTATGTTACTACCCTTTTAGTCATAAAAGTTTTACAACACACCATACTCGTATAAAACGCACATAACCATGGAAATATGAAACACAAATTGAAATCAATTCGAATCGAAAAATAGAAGACACACAATATGCGTGTGAGTATGGATTTTCCTTTTGTTCGAAGAAAAGGGCCTACAAAGAGCAGCAAACAAGGCCACACAAACGGCTACCAAATCGATCAATAACAAAATACTTTGAATGTAATACAATGTACATCCCTTTGATGGCCAGAAATTCCTATTGTGTTCCATTGAACTTGACGTGGTTTGGAATTTTCCTCAAAATTATGCTACCCAGGTCCAGTACTTGCCCAATCAAACCCAGCAAGAAAAAAAAACAACACAACCTTTAACTAGGGCTTTAACGTCAGAAGGAGGTCTCATTGGTATATTTTGAGTCATAAGTGACAATTTTCACCCCAAGCCGCCTCATTTGCATACATTATGTGCCCGTTTCGACCTACAACCTGATGTATGTGGCCTTTAAGGCATTTCCCACTTTTTAGGCCAAAAGAGTAGAATAAATTTGTGTCTGCTCGAAAAAGGATTCAATAAATTCAAATCTACCCAAATTCAAGTAACATCTTTGATTAATCGATCCAACTTGTAGGTAGTGTTTTGTTGTTGTTGATGTTATTTTGCTTTAAGTATTCGTTACCAGGGTATAAAAGCTGAAACAGAGCGAATATAAAATAAACATCCCTTTGAACTTAAAACAAACAAAAAAAGTAGAGAATAAACAAAACATATATATATATACGTAGATCCCCTTAAAAAACCAAAAAGAAAAAAAGGATGATTGACTTGCCCCCGCCCTTGTTCCCTTCATTTCTATACGTGCAGATACTTTTCGACTATGGAAATTTCAATCCAAGAAGAGACTCTTTCAAACAAAAATTTTGTTTATTCCAAACACGTAGTCAAGCACGTACGCACGTTTATCACCGTTTCATTCCAATTGAACACAATTTGCGTCTAATACTATTTACATATACATACATACGCATAGGTACTGTGTTTATTTTGATATATTTCGTATAAAAGGAACCTCTTACAATCTTTTATGTTTGAAGAAAATTGAAAAGAAAAATAAAAGATTCGCTCGAATCCCACAAAATAGAAGAAAAAATGACGCAAATTGATTTGTTTAACTTTTCAAATTGAAACAATCTTGATGGTCTAATCTAAATGGCTTATATATGTATAAATATAAAAATGAGTTCTAGTGATTTTGTTTGATAGTAATTTAGGAAAATGATTAATTTGATGAAAAATGCAGAAAAATGTTGTCTAGGAAAAAGTTTTACTAAAAAGTTAACGAAAAAGAAATGAGGTTACGCTTTTTGGCAGCTGTCACTTTTAAAGTTGTCATTTTTTGACATTTGACAAGTTAAAACGCCATTACTTAATTGAAATTTATTGAATTCACTACAAAAACGGTAAACATTTGCAAAAACGTTTGTCAGGACAAGTAAGTTTTCTAAATTATCAAAAAAGTGTGGGTCGCTCAGGAAGAACTGAGAGGTTTTAACTTCTCGTTAATCTTTGGAATTAGGCATTCATAGGAAATACTTTTATAGCCGACCAATTTGGTCGGTTGCGCAGAGAGAGGATTAAGAGAACAAAAATTGTACTCAAAATATTTAATGAGTAAAGATTTTTCCTTAAATATTACAGTGCCTAAATCAACTTTGTTTTTCTTTGAAATTAAAATGAGATGGAATAACCGTGTTTTGTTGGAAAATCTATCAATAGTACAGTAGGATTGTACACGAATAACGAAAACAATATCCGCAGTATGAATACTACAGATAAAAGTTAAAGTAGAATTTTACTACGGATGGGCTTTTGACATTTATACGAGTCTCGAATGGATCTTATGTGATATCGTTCTCAAATGTTGGTACGATTGATATTACATTTGTATCTCGATGGCTGTGTTCGTTGAGTAGTTGTGCATTTGGAATCATGTGTTTTCCATTGGGAAAAAAAACTTTCTTCTATTTGTGTTTTTTTGTTTAATTATTATTCTGACAGGTCTTCTTTTTTGAGTTGTACCTATTTTTAAATACAAAAATCTGACTACTGCCGATGGGTTTTCTTGGGAACTTTCTACTATACTATTTATAGAATGCCAACAAAACACGGGTAATGTATGAGTTTATTTGACTTAAACCCACTGCTACTGTCATCAGTCCAATCCCGTGGTCTTGTATGTGAGCTATGAATATAGCTTTCGTCCAAATATATGATGTCATATCCTTTTGTTCTAAATTCCCGGATGTTTCTCAGATACTTCAATCGCATGAGTTTGATATCATTTCTTTCACAGAGAAGTTTCCGGTTGTTTTGGGTTTTTTTGTAACTAAAACCGTTTCTTCTTGGAATCCTGTTGATAGAAGTAATACTTAAGTTAAGCTCCAGATCTGCCTGGACTTGTTGTCTCAACAATTTTAGGGATATCATCATTTTTTCCTCCTGGTGGAAGTTGTGCTTTATACGCCGAATAGCTGCGATGTCAAATCCGTCTATTCCAGTTTTCCCCTTCGTTTGAAGTTTTTTAGTAAAAGTATTTCATTTTTTAACATTTGACAAGTTAAAACTACGCCATTACTTAAATGGAGCAATACACTCTCCAACAACGCATTGAAATTGTTAAAATTCGTTACGAAAATTGTGATCATATCGCAAAACTAAAACAGTTTTGGATTGTCGTGAAGGACTTTCTTGGCTGCCAGTAGAGAAACTGGTGAAGAGAAGTGATGTGAAGAATATAAACCGTGTACATCACTCAAGAAAAACTGAAAATATCTTTGATATAGTCCGCAGTGTTGATGGGAACCCAGGTTTTGTCAATTCTTCGTCGATTTTTAAAATTAACCATTCCACAAACGTTATAACTCTGTATTTTTAAAAGACTTAGGTCGAAAGGCTTTTAAAGTTTATTCACCACTTGAGCTCAAACTACTTAAGCTACGTCGAATATTCGTTGATTCGCTTATTGAAATGTAATCAAGTGATCTGGAAAACAGTTTCGGTGATGAGGTCTATTTTTACCTCGGGGGCTACTTTAATCATCAGAATTGTCGCATTTAGGCATTTGCCTCGGAAAATCGAAGAAAGATTGTTTGAAAACATCTCCATCCTCAATATGTAACAGTTTTGTTTGGTTCAATGATAAATGAATTGTATTGTCTAAATGGGAAGATATACATAGATGTCTTGGACGTCAATTTTCCAATAAGAAAGCAACGAAACAATCGGAATTTTGCAAGATAAATTTCTTGACCGTGTTATTTCTCGAAAAAGTAATGGTAAGGTTTCCTCTTTAATATCAAGAAACCAAGTCCTTCTCTGAACTTAAGTTTCTGCCACGTTAATCTGCACTTTGTTCTAGGATTTCGAAGTCCTGTTTCGCAATGTCATCGTTTAGTTTTCTCAGTGAGTGACACCCAGCAGCTCTTGATTTGTCTTGCGCCACAATTAACGGTTTGTTATAGTTCGTGGCCATTGAATCTTTAGTATGTGGCTCTTACAGCGATTTACAAAGGTCTGCAACTTTCTAGTGACTTTTCAGGTTTCGCAAGACTGCAATAGCATTGACATTCCAGTCAAAGAATTTGAAATTAGAACGTATGGAAATTTGGGACAGATTACCTAAAACAACGTGAGACGTAATACGGTTTGTTGATACAACACTTCTGAGGTAGTTAAACTGCTCGACAATTTCAACTGGCGTTACTTGTACAATACTACGCTGATGTGCAGAGTGGTATTATTTTTGTCTTTTTGATCCTTAAACTGCTCGTTGCTGGGCACATCCTGTTTAGCCTAGGTTAGGTTAGGTAAATGGGCTGGCGATTGATGACGTTGTCACAACACTTAGATCAATGTAGATCCATACCCCGAAGTATTGAACTTTCCTGAAAATAAAGTATACAAACCTATGATGCCTATGGATTCTGTTGTTCTAGGTCGTTTAAAGGGTTTTGATAAATCCTAATAGGTGGTTGTCTGAAATGTCTTCCAGTTTTTCAAGATAATTGAAAAAGTCTCTGCCTAAGAAGTGGGCTGTATCTTTCTGCTCTTCCTTATCACTGCAGTTGTCGTTTGGTGGCCAAATCTGAGACGACCAGTTCAGTAAACAATCAGCTAACACTTCAACTTTGTGAATTTTGCGTTTGGACTTGGTCCTACACCCGTACAAGATCCAACTGACCCAGGAGCTCATAGTTCATGACCATAGACAACTCCGTTTGTTCGCTGACTGGGCTTCGAATCGTTTGGGAGAGGACCCCAATCTTGGCGACAGTAATTAACATTCGATTTAATTACTAAGGCGGAAATTGATGTTATTGCTGCTTGGCTATCAATGAAAATAGTGCCAATACCTCTTCTTGAAAGACACTCCTTTGATCAGGGAGTCTGAATGATTTGGTAAGATTGAGTGTTTCAAAAAAAAAACCTGCACCTACTCCAGCTTGCGTTTTCTCACTTATGTTTCGGCCATTCTTCACCCATTCGTTCCTATTAGGGAAGATAGTCCTTAAAGGTTTATTGAAGTTCAGACAGAGAGTCATGTAGTGTTCCCTTTGTATTCATGTAGAATCTCTGAATGCCCGATGTGGCTGGGTTTCCAGCACTTGGTCTGGTAAAAGATTGTTCAGCCAACTGATGTTATTTGCTAGGAAAAATATATCATCAGGATAGTCTAAATGACTAAGCCTTCAAACGGCCTCAATTTTAATGCTCTGTCTTTCCACTACACCTATGATGGGCAGCAGAAAAAGGATTGACAATAAAACATCCCCTCGTCTTCCATAGTACCGCTCTTAATAAAAATTGAGCCATTACCACTTTTTTAATAATGGCCTACATTTAGAATTCCAAGACCATCATCCATCTTCCACACAAACACAGCTTAAGAAAATAAAACGCCGGTTGTATAATGGCACAAGTGGCGTATACTCACTATTTTTATTTCACGAGTATCCTTTTTAATCACCTTTTAAAGGCACCACCTGCATAAAGGCATCAGAATTGCGTCTATGACGATTTTTAGTTTTATATAAAACTTACAAAAAAAACTTTAAAACCCGTACTTTGGGGTAAACATGTATTCATACAAACTTTTTCATTTTTATCTAAGTTCGTAAGCTGTGACGTTAGTACTTATCTGCTTCTGCAATCTTTGCTTACATCACATTATCCAATCCATTTTTTCTAAAGGCAACTTTTCAAATAACATTCAAAAAACATTTAAACTTTAAATCCATACCATCAAAAGTATAGAAACTTATACATTCTATCACAATCTTCTCTCTTTCTTTTCAAAACATTCTCATTCCGTTAAAGGGTTCCACTTAAGACAAAACATTCTTTGGGAAAAAGTTAGAAAAACAAAAGATGTAATAAATGAAGGTAGGATACAGGTGTTTCCACTTTTTTAACTTAAACACAAAACTTAGGTACATCTGATATAGTTGTAAAAGTTGTACAACATTTACCTATAGTTGTATAGTTGTCATCAAGACAGCAAACTTTTTTCTTACTAAAAACTTCTGCTTCGTATTTTGGAGCACGTGCTTCGATTTAAGCAAGACGAAAAAATATAAAAAGCAATCTTTTTAGATTAGCGGTTCAAAGTGGCGCTGGTTGTGGTATAAAAGATGTGGCAGCAGCATGCAGTAGGTTAGGTACTTAATTAGAACAGGTGAAATTCGAATCAAAATCAAAATCAAAGCACAGAAGCACAGAAGCAAACACCATACCGAACCTAACCACATCATTAGTTCGTAGAAAATTTTATTTCAAAATTAAAATCAAAATCATTTAAAACGAAAAACAAACATAAAACAAGCTGCTACAGAGATAACTGCTTTAACGTAGATACGTGTAGGTGCAGGAAGGTAGGTAGCTAGGTATATATTTTATGGCGGATTTTATGGCCGCAAACAATTTCGAAAATCATCACTAAAACCTTCCATGGAATTATAAATGTGTTGGTAAGTCGTAGTGGTGGGCCGGAATGCCCGCCCAACCGTGGGAAGAAGTGCGTACACTTAGAGTATAGAGTCGAGGAGGGGGAGTTTAAGTGCGGTGATTATGATTTTACTCATAATATTTGTGTTTATATTTTCCATTAAATTATATAGGCTTTTGAGATAATGTGAATTTGTGTGCATTTTTCAATTTTAAAGGATTGTGGTTATGGTTAAGGTTTTTCAATTGTATATAGCCATAGCTCCATTTTTCGAAAGACCCAACAGAGAACCAAAAGAGGTGGGTCTTTTAATTATTTAGAATGTTTAATGTTGCGTGCAGCAGATAAAATGCGTTATTTAATTGAATAATAATTTATATGTACATTTAATAATAAAAAAAAAAAAAAACAAAGCTAAAAATAAATATATTTCAATGAAGGATTTGAAATTTTAGACCATCTGTTCACAGCCAGATTAAGATATAAAATATTTCAACTGGAAACCATGAAATGTGTGCGATTGCTTCAGCAGAATTTAATCCAGCAGTTTACGACTGATTTACTCAAGTTATTATTGATTTTGTTGTGTGTTTTGGGATTTTGCATTTGTATCAATTCTGAACAGGCCCTTTTTAAGTCAATTATATAAACAAAGGTCTATTGGCGTTTGCAATATATTTGTAGAAATTTTGACTTTTGACTTTTTGCACTACGCCTTACACATTTGAAAAAGTTCACAGAGCTAGCAGATGTGTGTATTTTCAAAATACGTAAATGAACAATAGTTATCTTTCAAAAGAAATCACTAAGTTCCATGAATAAAATGGAACACCTACTTCAAACTTAGTTTTTCAGAGCAGTTTATTTATTTTATATAGTAATAGTAGGTGCAATTATTAACAAGGATTTTTGAAGAAACTCTTCATATTTTAATACTGTTATATTTGTTTGCTTTTATTTATATATGACTTGCTATGAACTAGATATGCTTATGTATCAAGGTCAACTCAACTAATACGTAGTCGAGAAGTGCAAGGGAATGGTTAACCCTCTAAAACTGTTGTGGTTTATATCCCTGACGTTATCAAATACAACCAGATATACTATATTTCAGGTGTGCCAAAGAGTCCAACATTGAAATTCTTCTTCAGCAGATTTAGTTTATTTTTCTTCGTCGTTCAATGTCCTTTTCTGATGACAGCATAAACTTGGTCTTGCCGTCATTGACCACTTAACCCATTTTCTACGCTTCCGTCGCAAAGCTCAAAAACGCTCCACTGACATCACGCTTTCACCTTCTAATTACGATTGGAAGATTGTGCTTCTAGTGTTGACGATTGAGTTTTGCACAATTCTTTCTAGAACGATGTAAAAGAAGTCGCATGACAGTACATCGCCTGCTCTGGAACATTTTTTGACATCAAAAGCATTAATGAGATCTTTTCCGAACTTTATAGACTAGCGTGCATTTTCCATATGCCATAGACATTGCTCTTCCTTATAGATGCTACGCGGCTTTAAAAGCGTTAAAGATATGGTATGATATTTGGTCGATGGTGGACCTTCCTGGTCAAAGTCTAATCTAAATCTAAATAAAAAAGAAGCTGGTAACTAACTGATAACTTCCCATCCCGTCTGTCGATTTGTCTTGCTTAAAAGTTTGTAGGTTTTCGTGTTTTGTCAAAAAGGTTTTGTCAGTTGAATTATTCTTAAAAATTTAAAAATTACCAACAATACTTTGCATATAATGAAATAGTTTAATTTCAAAATCGATAAAATGTTAATGAGATTCGAAAACCAATTTTTACCAATTTTAGTAGCATTTCTTAAAAGATTTTATTTCTTATGTATAAACAATTAAAAATTGGATGAATGAAAATTATTTGAAGTCAATATCTTCTATTGTTCACGAGATATGCAAAAACCGAACATCAATTTTTACCAACTTTTAGTAATGTTTTTTTTTATTTTTTATTTTTTGTAAAAAAAAACTGCCAATTCGATTTTTCTCAAAATTTTACCAAATATTAAAAACAATATTTTTTATAAAATAAAATTAATTTGAAGCGAATATCTCAAATTTTTGAAAAGATATTTGAGTCGACAATCAATTTTTAAGAACTTTTAGTAAAAAAAAACTGTCAATTGGATTTTTCTCAAAATTTTGCCAGATGTCAAAAACGTTATTTTTTGTTGCACAAAATTATTTTGGAGATAAAATCATTTTTTGTTCGTAAAACATTCGAGGTGACAAATATTTGTTTTCAGTTTTTTTGATTTATAAAAAAAAACGTTAATTGGATTTTTTTTCCAAAAATATATTTGTTTGGTATCACGTTACAATATACAATATAAAAGTTACTTCAAGCCGCTAGGGTTATTGGTTCGTGAGATATTTTGGGTTAAACAAAATGTTCACCTTTTTTTTAAATTGCTATGGTAAAAAAAACCACCCACTAAATTTTTTGAGAATCCTTTCTGTATTTTTCTGCATTATTATCTTTATAACAAAATCAATTTGAAGTCGATATCTCTAATGGTTCTTGAGGCATAGACGACGAAAAACACTTCGCGAATGTTCCGACGTACGGACAGACATCTCTCTCAAAATCTTTTATTTCGACTCTAGGGACGTCGAGAAATGTCAAAATTTTCAGTTTGACAAATCGGACCGATTACAATAACTTCCTATGGGAAGTTAATAAATCCTTAAAATATTGAGAAAGCTTAAATTCCGAATAAGGAGATTTATATAAAGTACAATTTTAAGTAAGTTAAACCTATTTCTATATGTGTGTGGCTTAAGGAACTTTTTGACAAACTTGAATAATAAAATTAAATACTCAAAGTGCATTTCAATGCTGTCACTTATTCGTACATTCGTGTTTACGTATTTGTCGTGTAGTTATATTCATTGAGAATTTCAAAACTGCATTGCTTGCCATATCCCTTACAAAATGTTATTCCAGCTCATTAAGCAAATTGAATTTTACGAGGCAAACAGCGAGAATTACGTTGTTAATGAATTCTCTACCGCAAACCCTCAAACAGTCCCCACCCCACCTTCTCTTCTAGATCTCTATAGAAGTCCCACCCAACCCTATAAGGAGTGCTTTTCTAATTAAAGTCAAATACTACTAAATAACGTTGTAGTTAAGTGTAGGTTGTAAGCCAAACCAAGAACACACTACAATTCTTCGTGGAAATTCTTTTGAATATATAGACGTGTACTAAACATACCCAGTTATAATATGTAAGTACGATTCCACTTCCACGTCTGATCCTGAGTTTTAACGAGTTGTTGTCAACAACACACTATAAGACTGATGCGGGTGTATGGCATGGCGGTATAGCGGTACCGTTAGCTGTTAGGGTTTCCTCAAGAGTTTCCACATGCTCTTGTTCTTTGTATACCTTCTTCCTACGCTGCTGGGCTCTATGGCAAGGATGATGCTGATACCTAAACCTTCCTTATTTCATTTCTTCTTCGACTGCGCATATTGTATTGAGTACGTGATGCAAATATTTAGATCTCATTAAGGCAAAATAGGAGTTCCGTGGTTGCAACCACCTTCGCCAGTTTTAGCATCAACATCAGCATCACGATTTCACGGGTACGAAACCACAGCACGGTGATACCGACAGGGCGGATGATTCTCTTAATCCTCAAAGCAAGTCAGCAAGTGTATATGGCGTGTGGATGGGGGTTTAAGTGTGGCGCGAAATTGAAATGTCAACGAATTAGAAAACTCACTCATCAGCGTAATATACAGAGATATAGAACACCTATAGGGCTTTGGGGCTTGGAGCTGCTTGGAAGCAACAAACAAGGTTAAGCAGAATTTAAGAAAACTCGCGCTAGAAAAATACACATAAAACCGTTCACCTGATGATGGATTATATATGTACGTATGCTAAGCTAAGACGTTTTTAGTGTTACAAGTACTTAGGAGGGTTGTTCACCTTGTTGTTAGAAGACTTAATGACTGATATCTGTATCAGTTACTTTATTTGTTTTATTACTTTGAGATCCTTTAAGGTTTTGATTGAGATATACCTATTTTAATGCTATACTCTCTTTTTCTTAGTCATTATTTGAATATGTTAATGTCAAAATTAGATTCACACGTGACGTCAATATATTTAAGAAAACAACAGAATTGGTTAATGCGTTCTTATAGAATTTCCCAATAAATTGTACTAGATCTGTTTATTTCTATTTCGAAAATGATATGAATATTAAGTGAATTTGTATTGTTGTTTTTATTTTTCCTCCTTCAAGCCTCTTGGAAATATAGTATATATGAGTTAAGTATATATAATCAGAAAATTCTTTCACGTATTTTCTATAGAGACACAATTCATTAAGTATTTTTGTATATTTATTTAGACTTGTGGGATATATAGTAAGGAAAGAATGCCCATGACCAACTATTTGTTGGAAATAAATTGCTGTGTTAAGGAGTTTTATCTTTTTATTTATTATTTTACTTTTAATGTTCTTTTAATTTATTGGAAAATTCTTGGAAAATGATAAATTTTATAGAATTTATTGTTGACCAAATAGAATATTAATAGAATTCGAATATGAATTTTATTAAAGGATAACTTTGCACACAAGATGTCTCGATAACCGACGGAAAATTAATTTTTGGTTGGGTTTTCCAGGAAGGGATGCCTTATGTTTGATTCCTTAACAAAAAAAGTGCGGTGCGACAAATAAATCAATAATTATAAAAAATTTGGCAGCACTTTTATTTGGGTGAATTTGGAGAAACTGTTAAATGTAAAGGTTTTCAACACAATGATTCAATGCAGGTCATCGAATGCGCCTACTAAAATATACATGCGCCCATGTAAACTTGCGTCAAATGTAAAACGAGGATGCTACTAAGTTGCTGTATGATCAACATCATTTTACCAAACGTATTCTCCAGAAAGCACTCTTCATGGAGGCATTCAATTAATGATGAGTTATCTGGGACAATATATTGGATGAGTTGTGATAATCAGTCTCTTCAATACATGAAGAGTTTATAGATCCGAAGAAGCAATCAGAAGCTGAATCCGGCTCGAAGGACCAATTTAATATGGATGAGAAGCTGTATATTTATTTTATGCAAATTTAGAAATTGAACTTAATAAAAAATAAACAAAAAGACACAACACGTTTCACTTTGAAACACACTTTTATTTTGGTTGTTAGCGATGGACTAATGACGATTTGGAAAGACGTTTGTATTGACATTATTTCGTTTGACATTTGATGCAAGTTTTATATGGGCACATGTAGATTTGAGTAGACGCGTTCGATGACCTGCGTTGAATCGATTTTTATTTTAAACACTTAGTAAAGTGTTCATGAAAAACAAATTGGAAACAAAATGTTGAAAATTGGCTTCGGAACTAAATTCTTGGCTCTGGGTTGATTATTTCTCTGCTCATATGCTGTAAGAGTAAATGTTTTATGAGCATACAAAATGTGTTCCAAGACAGAAATTAATTTTCCAAGGGCTGCAATCACTTACTTGTAGAAAAATTATTGAAATAAATATGTGAAATAAATGACGATAGTTGATGTTGTCGGTAGTACCCGTGGCGTGATGGTTATTCCATAGGACTGTCATGCTAGAGGTCTTGGGTTCAATCTCTGCCGTGTCACCTAAGGTTTTTTTTTACGGGTACTGCCTTTTACGAGGAATTGTTATCATGCTTTCTCAAATAAGCCGTTCGGTTTCGGCATTAAAACTGTAGGTCTCCTTCATTCCTGACATTATTCGCAGACAGGAAAGGTTGAGAGCTGTAAGTCACTAGGCTCTGTTTTTCCTAATTCGTTTATTTAGTTGATGATTTCAGGATTTTAACTGCTACAATCTCAAAGCTACAATTTTTCACCTGACGACTTAAAATTTCACATTCGTTAAAAGTCTTGATCTGTCAAGAATCGAGAGTTAGACGAGAATGTTCTTATAGAATTCATAGCTTAAGTCAAAGCTAATATTAGTTCGTGAAACGATAATAAGTAGAACAATAAGTATACAGGGAAAGTCATCTAGTGCTTAACCGTTCTTTTGCTAATGCAGGACGCTATGAAGAAGGCAAACATCAGGTGGAACAACATCACCACGTGTCAGGTCACAAAAAACATCTGGCCTACACTATATTTAAAGCGATCAAGGTGCTTACTATCTCTAAGCAGATTGCATATAAGCTCGATAATCGGTGTCATAACCGGGCACTGTCTAATAGGTCAACATGCCAAGCGCCTAGGCGTATTCTCAAATGACTTTTGCAGAAGCTATATGGATAAGGAAGTGGAGGAAACAGTTCTTCACCTTCTCTGTGCATGGCCTGCGCTAGCTCAAAAACGCAAGAATTACCTACGAGAATTCTTCTATAACCTCTCACGTTTCGTAAAGGACTCAAACTGGTTTCGTTGAGCTTAGGAGAAAGCCTCAAGATTCATGTGGTATATCACAATGGACTATTAAACTGGCTTAATTGTGTCCTATTCCATCACGGTTAAAGTGGCTAACCAAACCTAACCTAACCTAGTCAACATCGATATCTAATAATTCCGGGCATGCAAAATTATAAAACATAGCTAATTTGCACAATCCATTCACTGATACAGTTTTACAGAATAAGTCAAGTCCTATAACACTACCCCCAAGCCTACCAAAAACCATACCAAACACTACACGTTGAGGATCAAGGCGTTTAACAATCATTCTTAGATTTTCCGAGTCCGAGGGTGGAAATAGACTTTTTTGATTAATTCCAACGACCAAATCAGCTAAGATATGATGTTGTATGGTGTTTGACAATCTTCAGTTCTTATGTTAACTGAACTTTAAAAGTCTTTGCTTAAAATACGGCGTAATGTTGTATGACATATGCCATTCGAGGAATCTACAAGCCAGGGGTTTTCGACAGTACAATGGGCTACAGCAAAAATCCTCCATCTGTTTTTAACCTATGCACATAGTTTCAATTCTAAATAACATACTGTCCCAAAAAATTTAATTTACTTCTAAGAACTTTCACTACGAAATATTCACCATTTTTGCAGTGAATTTTGAAAATTCAAGTGATAGCTGTCTAAAAAACCTCTTATTGGAAAACCTTTTAATTATTTTCTCATTTTTACAAAAAGCCGTTTCAATTTCAGTGGAAATCTCAGATAACGATGCAAATTTCAAGGTATTATATATATTATTCGGTATTTTCGGATGAGGAAAAAATACTCACTACCCAGGCTTCAAACAATGAGAAAAAGTTTCCTCAAAGTTTTCACCACCAATTCAAAAACAATTAGGTTTTCACTGAAAAATGACTCGTAAACTGTTATATTTGTATTCATAAAGGCTTTCATTTTCCAACTTGCTTAGCTTGCTTAGGATAATAAATTTAAATCCATTTCGTTTCTTTCCTGGAATTTGTTAAATAATCCAACAATGTTTGCCCTTAAAAGCTTTGCTAAAAATAGTTTTACAACTGCGAATCTTCTATCACTTTCATCCCACGAAACCTCTTTAAATTACAAGCTATTTAAATTTATACAAAGTTACAAAAACCCTCCTTATGTTTGGCACTTCCAAATGCCATATTGCACTTCCTTTATAGTAGTAGAAAATGTTATGCCCTTATACTTAATTATTCTACAATTATAGCTCCATTATGCTTCCATTTTCCTGTAAATACGGTTTCTTTAAATTGTACATTCAAATTAGCTTATATTTTGCAAGAACCAACTTCAACGTTGTCGTCGTCGCCATTTAAGCTGGCAAATTACCTTTAACGACTTTGTATAGATATGTACCTAAGTGTGAGGCTCGAATAAGATCTTCCCCTATTTACATTTCGAAAAATAAGAGGAAAATAGAGCCACTTCAACTTTCCTCCGTTTTCCGATGGACTATAGGAAGACTGATAGACGATTAGGAGGAGGGAGAGGAGGAGTAGGGGCTAGGGGGTGTGGGAGGAGGTTTAAAGGAGAGGGTGTTGAGGTGTGGTATAATTTTAATAGTAACAAATGGGAAAATGGCATCTACCTACATTTAAAAGCTACAAGCTTCAAGCTCTAAGTGTTGACTCGACTGTTGATTTTTTATTTTGTTGTCACGCTTTATCAAGCATTTTTAATGATAATGGCTGCTTAATCGTTACGAAATAGCGCAATGATACCGTTTTTGTTTTGTGTTTTCCTTTTTTATAATTACATCATTAGGGGAATAAATACCACGTAAAATTTTTATCTGATATTTTCGATATCTAACCAACCAAGGCGGATGGAAATAATTATTCTTATTTATCTAACAATAATATAATTCACCCCAAATGGATTTAGGGGGAATTTGAATTTAGTAGTAGCCTTTTAAAATAATAATTAACTTCCAGTCGCATTAATTTATTGTTATTTGTGATTCGACATAATTTCATCGGACAAGCAGCAAAAATATTAAATTCATTTAAAAATCCAACAAACTGTTCAAATAAATAAAATTTCCAACACTATTGAATTCGCCGTAAATCACTTGTGACATATTTTTGTGTACATAAATTCGATTGAAATGTAATCAAATCCTTTTGATCATTGTTCGATTAATATTTCAAACATTTCCCTTTTTTTGTTTTGTTTAATTTTTTCTCTGTTCCAATAAAGTTTTAAGTAATTAATAATTAATAATCTTAAATAAGTTTAATGAATAAAATAAATATTCAACACTACCATCACAGACGTGAGTAAAATGCAAATATACAATTTACCAGAATATTGAAAATTGATTGTATGATATAAACATTATAGTACAAGTGCGTGGTACATATATTTTGTTTTAATTGAAATTGGTCTACTGATTATGACTTCGAATGGATGCAGCAACACTTATTCAACAACAAAATCCAATAAATCCTCGCCTTTCAGCAATTGGTAATGAGCGTAGGGCAGCTTTCCGAAGACGCAAACATGATTCGGTTGGCACTTGGCGGAAGCAGAGGTAAGATTTAACATCGACAATTTACAACTTAAGGCAATTTTCTTAAAAGATTTTTGGTTTGAGAAGATTAATTTTCTCTTAGATAAGGTGTTTTACGATTTGAAATATTTGGAAGGCGAAAAAATAGAACAAGAAAACAAGAAACATTGTTTATTTACTTTTGAAGGCATTTTAAAACAAAACTTATCATTTAAAAAAAAATTCTCCTCAAAATTTTTTGTGTAAGATTTTTCTAAAAACTATTTTTCGGTTTCGAAGTGTAATTGTAGACATTTCAATAGGTATTTTTTTAACTTCCCATGGGAAGTTTTTGTAATTGGTCCTATTTGTCGAATTGAAAATGTTGACATTTCTCGACGTTTCAAGGTCCCTGGAGTCGAAATAAAAGATTTTTAGAGTCTGTGCGCGCGTGTGTACGTACGTTTGTACGTCAGTACGTTCGCGACGTTTTTTTCGTCGTCCATAGCTCAAGAACCAGTAGAGATTTCGACATCAAATAAATTTTGTTATACAGATAATAATGCAGAAAAATGCAGAAAGGACTCTCAAAAAAATTGCATGAGTGGTTTTTTACCATAGCAATTTGAAAAAAGGGGAAACCAATAACGCTAGAGACTTGTAACGCGATACCAAACAAATGTATTTTTGGAAAAAACGGTTTTTTTTATAAATCAAAAAAAAATGAAAAAAAAACATTCGTCACCTCGAAAATTGTATGATCCAAAAATGATTGTATCTCCAAAACAATTTTGTGCAACGAAGAATAACGTTTTTAGCATCTGGTAAAGTTTTGAGAAAAATCGAATTGACACTTTTTCTATAAAAAATAAAAACCTAAAAAACAACATTACTAAAACTTGGTAAAAATTGTATTTCGACTTAAATATCTTTTCAAAACTTTAAGATATTGGCTTAAGACTAATTTTATCTTTTAAAAAATATTATTGTCATTATTCAGTAAAATTTTGAGAAAAATCGAATTGAAAGTATTTTAACAAAAAATAAAAACCTAAAAAAAAATATTAAAAGTTCGTAAAAAATGATTTTCGACACAAATATCTTTTCAAAAATTAAAAATATTGGCTTCAAATTTATTTTATCTTACAGACTGTTTTCGAAATTCAGTAATTTTTTTTATAAAAATCCAACAATCCGTTTTTTCATAAAAAAATAAAATCTGCAAAAAATAGTACGCAAATTTGGTAAAAATTGATTTTAGGTTCTCGATATATCGTGAACAATAGTTTTCAACAATAGACTTCAAATTAATTTCATTCATCCAATTTGTATTTGTTTATAAAAGAAATATAAATTTTTAAGAAATGCTACTAAAATTGGTAAAAATTAGTTTTCGACTAAAAATCTCATTAACAAAAATAGATTTTGAAATCAGACTATGTCATTATTTGCAAAATACTCATATTTTTGGTAATTTTAAAATGTTTAAGAATAATTCAACTGACAACTTTTTTAACAAAACACGTAAACCTACAAACTTGTAAGAAAGACAAATCGAGACGGGATGGGAACTTATCAGTGTGGGTCGCATCCCAGCCTCTTTTTTACTTGTGTATTTTAAAAAAGCAACTTTCTGCATAAACATCAACTGAAAGAGCCTTAAGCAGTTCATAAACGAACCTTTTTTATTACTTTAAATGTCAAAATGTCTTATGGAGCTAGAACGGTACTTAAAACTAGGTCGGTAATTTTTGTAGTTTTAATTTAAACAAAATGTGAGAAATATGCATATTTTGATGCTAAAATAATTTAATACCGTGCATAATCTTGCTCTTTTTGTTATATTGACATTGAAACAGAATTTAAAAAGACATGATTCTTTCCATTGGGGCCCTTAAAAAGTAACACTTTCGTTTGAAGAACAGTGAAATTTAAGCCGTTTTCGAGGTGTTAAACCAATATAGCAGAATTTAAAAAACTTTTCTAAAAAGGCTTTAAAAATTTACACAGGAAAATAAAAATGCTTTCGGAGTTATTATCTTTTTTTTATCTCAAGATCTAAAATTGTGTGGAAAAATTATTTTCATCAATTTTCACAAACATATTTTTTTCAATTAGTTAAATTTTTCTTAAATTCATAAAAACTTTGTGTAACGATATAATCTGTAAAATTAAATTAAATATTAAATGAAAGTATCATTTTTTCGTAAGATTTTTGAGATCAACGCAATTTTTTCAACATCCAAAAAACATCGTCAGATCTTTTCTGACCTTGATAGAGCAGCGTGCATTTTCCATCGTTATTCTGCACAAACGGATAAGTTTGACAGGGATTCCAGAACTAGACATTGCTCTGTAGAGCTCTTTAGATGTTATCATACGCGGCCTTAAGACCGATAAAGAAATGGTGAATATCGATTTCGCTATATAAGACCCTTATCATCCCCGTCCTGCTATACGGTGCAGAAGCATGGACTATGACAAAAGCGGATGAAAGCACCTTGGGTCGTTTCGAGAGAAAGATTCTTCGTGTGATCTACGGTCCCGTATGCATCGAAGGGGAGTGGAGGAGAAGATGGAACGACGAGCTGTACGGGCTGTACAGCGACGTAGACTTAGCCAGAAGGGTAAAAGTCCAACGACTAAGATGGCTGGGTCACGTAGAGCGCATGGAAACCAATGCTCCGGCCCGGAAAGTCTTCGAATCCACACCACCCACAGGACAACGCAGTAGAGGAAGACCGCGAATCAGGTGGCGCGCACAAGTGGAAGGTGACCTCACCCAACTCGGAGCGCGAAACTGGAGACATCTAGCTAGGGACCGAGCTAGATGGAGAAGTTTGTTGGGTGAGGCCCTAGTTCACACAGGACTGTAGCGCCACCTTAAGTAAGTAAGTAAGTAGAATATCGATTTGAAGTTTTTGGAATTTTTTGGGATTTTTCTAAGATCTGCCGTAATGTGAATATTTGGTCGATGGTGGACTTTCCTGGTCAAAATCGAATCTAAATCTAAATAAAAAGAGGCTGGTAACTGATAACTTCCCATTCCGTCTGTCGATTTTTCTTGCTTAAAAGTTTGTAGGTTTTCATGTTTTGTCAAAAAAGTTTTTTCAATTGAATTATTCTTAAACATTTAAAAATTACCAAGAATACTTTGCATATAATGAAATAGTTTAATTTCAAAGTCTATATATACGTATGTTAACGAGATTCGAAAACCAATTTTTACCAATTTTATTAGCATTTCTTAAAAGTTTTTATTTCTTATATAAACAAATACAAATTGGATGAATGAAATTTATTTGAAGTCAATATCTTCTATTGTTCACGGGATATGGAGAACCGAACATCAGTTTTTATCAAATTTTGTGTAGGTACTATTTTTTGTAGATTTTATTTTTTTTATGAAAAAACGGACTATAGGATTTTTATGAAAAAAAAATTTACTGAATGTCGAAAACAATATTTTCTATGAGACAAAATTAGTTTGAAGCCAATATTGTAAATATTTAAAAAGATATTTGAGTCGAAAGTAAATTTTTACCAAGTTTTAGAAGAAAACTGTCATTTCAATTTTTCTCAAAATGTTACCAAATGTTGAAAACAATATTTTTTATAAAATAAAATTAATTTGAAGCGAATATCTCATATTTTTGAAAAGACATTTGAGTCGAAAAAATGTTTACCAACTTTTAGTAGTGTTTTATTTTAGGTTTTTATTTTTTATAACAAAAACTGTCATATCGATTTTCCTCAAAATTTTACCAGATGTCAAAAACGTCATTCTTTGTTGCACAAAATTATTTTGGAGATGATAAAATGGATATGTGACAAATATTTTTTTTTTCAGTTTTTTTGTTTATAAAAAAAAGCGTTAATTGGAATTTTTTCCAAAAATATATTTGTTTGGTATCGCATTACAATATATAATATAAAAATAAAATTAACCAAAATTTTCACCATTTTTTTTAAATTGATATGGTAAAAAAACCACATACGCAATTTTTTCGAGAGTCCTTTTTGCATCTTTCTGCATTATTATCTGTATAACAAAATTTATTTAAAGTCGATATCTCTACTGGTTCTTGAGCTATGGACGACGAAAAAAACTTCGCGACAATAACTTTCTATGGGAAGTTAATAAAAATTCCCTCCATTTAAAATCTAATCGAAATCTATTAAAAAATTTCCTCCTGGCTACAAAAGGAAACTTTTTTAGATACAAATATTTTTCTTCAAACAGGTTTAAAACCTATCAAAATATCATAGTCACATCTCAGACACAAATATACTGACCTGTTAAGGGCCAAACTTTATTATTTTTTTTAACATTTTCTGACACGTGTTTAGAATTTAGCAATAAGAGTTTTTATGTTGATATTTAAAATAGTTAGTACTTTCTAATAGATGTTCATTTCTTTTTACTATTAACAATAACAAACGATATTAGCACAACTGCTACGAACACCTGTAACTGTTTAAGAATTAGATTTGTTGAAATTCATTTACAAAATTTTGCAAACAATATTCACAAAAATAAAGGACTTTTTCGTAAAGCACCTGTGTGGCTATTTGGCTAAAATCGTTTTCCATCGATAATGACATTTCTTTCTTCTTCTTCTTCTTCGTTTCCGGCTGCTAGTAGCAGCACTTTAACTCCTCCTGGAGCATAGGGCGGCAACCAGTTCATTCCATCTCTCTCTATTCCTAGCACGATACCTCAGCTGGGACCACGTCTCCAAGTTTTGGGACCGAGCTTCCTTCATGACAGATGATCCCCATGTTTCTCTTGGTCTTCCAGGCCACCTTCTACCTTGAGGATGCCATTGAAAGCACTGCTTCGCTATGTTGTCGTCCGGCTTCCTCAATGTATGGCCAATCCAGCGCCACTTTTTCTGTGCGATTTCAACATCCACTTTTGTTTACCCAGTCCTGAGCCACAGTTCATTGTTAGATATGTTTTGTGGCCACCGGATGTTCAGGATGTAACGTAGACAACGGTTGACAAAAATTTGCAACCTTCTCGAGATGCCAGCGGAGCACTTCTACGTTTCGCAGGCATATAGAAGCACGGATTTTACGTTGGACTCAAACAACTTTAACTTGGTACGGAGCGCTCTTTTTCCTATAGTTCCACACTTGAGAAAGCATTCCGAATGCACTACGGGCTTTATTTATTCTATTGGTGACATCCAGGTCCGTTCCACCAACGAGTGCCAAATAGATTCCCAGATAGTTGAACAGGGTGACCTCTTCTACTGCCACTTGTCTCACAATAACCTGTTGTTGTTGGTTTCGGCTGGTGTGCATTAACTTAGTCTTACTGGCATTAATCCTTAAGCCAACCACCTCCTCATTTTGTTGAAGAGAGTGGCACATTTGGCTGAGGTCTCCATTTCTGTTTGCCACTAAGCATATGTCGTCAGCATAGTCCAAATGGCTTAATGTTTCCTTCAGGCGCTATTGGATACCCACTACCCAGTCTCTCGTGTTCACCCACCGTAGCAGTCATAACATCATCAATAGCAAGCAAGAAGAAAATCGCTGACAATACATCACCCTGTCTTACTCCCTGTCGCACTTCAAATGCGTCGGAAAGCTGTCCATTGTGCAAAACGAAACACCTAGCATTGTTGTAAGACTCTTTTACTATAGCAACAATTTTATCAGGAATGCCTCTAGCAACAAACAATTTCTTAACAATAAAATAAACATCCAATGATTTTTCTTTAAAAAATAACATTTTTTCTAAATAGCAAAAAGAAACCTCTTATTCGAAACCCCTATTAAAATAATTCTGTAGCTTGACACATTTAGCCCCTTAAAATCTTGTTTCAAGTGTTATTTACAAGAAATGGGTTTAAAACATCAGTTAACCATTCAACTACCTACTTCTATTTTATAAATTGCCATTCTCAGATTTATATAGATCAAACTGCACTAATATCGACAGCACTGTTTTGTTAACATTGTACCTAACCATCAAGCGGAAACCTCTCGTGCAAGCTCTACAAACATCGTATTTTCGTTTCAAAAAGCACAAAAAATCAAAAAAAAAAAATTTACTTCTCCATCTGTTGGATTTAGCAGTAAACGCTATCGAATACTTGTCAAAATTGAAATTGAACTAACCAAGTGTTTGCTGACATTGCCCCACACACCACGCTTGTTAATTTTTACTAAAAAAAAAGGAATAATAAAAACTGAAAAACAACCCCAACACTTGATTATTGTCATGTCAGCTCGTGTGACAGGATATTTGAAACTATATTGCTGCAGTAGTTGTATAGTTGTTCCAAGTTCCAACAACTACATCAGAACTACAACACTCAAAGCACGTGTACCAGGAAACAGAAACAAAAAATTCCCTGAAACAAAAACCAATGGATTTCCGCATCCGGAACGGAGTGCAATGGTCAATTTGATCAGGTTAACCGAGTGTAAATTTGTCAGTTGGTTTTTGAGCACGTACATTTATGGTATAACTGTATAGGAGTATTAAAAGTATTTTCTATTTGTTTTATTTTGAATCTAATCTTGTTATGTAGGTCATCGTACATATGTACATACGAGTATCTGTGTATATCTTGAAAATCACATCAAGGTATACTTTGACAATATCAATATTAACAAATTAATTAGCTCATGTCCATCTTATTTCTAAATGTTGTTGATATACCACAATTTGTCATTATTCCAACACAACACATCACATTCACAGTCACCAGAACCTTTAACCTTATCATCATACTCGATTTTGAAAGTTAATTACTGTAACGGAAGACGGTAATAATTTTCTAATTGAATAACTTAGCATGTCCGAATGACTGATGTGTTTTGGATTGTTTGATATATACTACCCGTGTGTCTTGATGTTTTCCCAAATTGAATGGTGAATTATTAACTAAGAGATATTAACCATACTGTTAAAGTAACAACATTATATCAACACATTGACATTGTCCAGAGATATACTTTGAAATCCCTAGATATAGACGAAGTAGACATATTTGAAAAAGATGAAGCAATTAAAATTTAAATTTCAAATCTTTGTGTTTTGTGGTTTTGACATTTATAGTTAACAAGGAAATTTCAAATTTTGTTTGAATTTTTTATAAGCAACAGACATCTGAGATTTTGGGAAAATCTAATTTGCAAAAGTGCTTATACATAAAGAAGTAGCCTTTGTCTCTGAAAAATACATAGTTAACAAAGCATAAAAGGTTTTTTTAAAAGTCAGAGTCCAACAATTCGAAAATATATTCCAAAAACTTGTCAAATTGTAAAACATGACATTTTTTACAATTTTTTGACAAATTTGAAGCCAGATTTGAATTCAGGGCAACGAGAGTTAAAATATGTATAGAAAAAGTACCAAAAATTTCTTTTTGACAACAACAACTTATCTTAGGCCCCCATTATGAATAGCGAATCGAACTTAAAACTTTGCGAATTCGCTAATTTCGTATTAGGAATAGCGATTCGCTCAAATTAAGTTCGCTTTAAATGTCAAAACCTTAGCGAATTAAGTTATCGACGTATTACAAATAGCGAGAGTTCGCTAATTTAACCGCTCAAATTGTCAAATCCTATCGAATCAAAATATTTAGTGATAACGTTAGCGAATTACAAATTGGCGTGTCTGGAAAAATTTCTATCGATAATTTGTTAATATTTGTTTTGTTTGTTTTAATTAAAAATGTTTGATAAAAGAAAAAGGTAGTTTGTGAATTATTATAAAAAACGAAAATAATAATGTTTATTTCAAGAACAAATACAAATCAGTTTGCAAAGCTTGTGTAACTGATGGAAAGGAATTCCGATATTGCTAGATATTGCACATCCAACTATATCAGGCAGCCTGGACCTTCTATAAAAGTAGTTTCTCGCGTTTTGTTTTTCCCTTTGTGACATTTCTATCTGTATCCAAGCTGGACAAAGTTTGGTTTCTAGCACTTGAAGAACTTCGTTCAAAACGATTGACACCGTTGGTTGGGATAGCCCGAGATCGAAATCATTACCAACACAGTTTTCGTACCTACCACTTCCAAGAAATCGCAGCGTACAAGCTAGTTTTATAAGAGGTGGAATGGAACGTGTATTGGTTGATGTGAATGTATCACTTATTTCGTTGAGCACATAGTTAAATGCATCCTTATTCAGGCGAAAATATAAAAGAAACCTAACAAAACAAAGAACATTAATCTTTTTGTAGAAATAGATATTTTTTGAAAACTTACAAATGATCTGGGAGTTCTAAGGGATTGGATCTATCTCGAATGTTTCTCCTAATTCTACCCATCGTAATATTTTCTTCTCTCGTACCTTCAGAATCAGTTTCTTCAAAAAACAAATCGACGTTGCAACATTATAATTAATTTTTAATAAACAAATGACAATTTATTGAAGAACGCAAATCACAATATGAGAAAACAAATTTCACAATAATTAAAGCAATTGACATTATTTGACATTTAACATATGTTATTTCAATGCAATTATTTTTGGCAGCACTGATTTCGAAGCGAATGCGGAAGCTCGCTAACGATAATACCGATATTACCGAAGTTCGCTAAAACATTCGCTTTTAGTCGAACGTTCGATTCGCTATTCATAATGGGGGCCTTAATCTCATTATCATTTATGTTAGAAGGTATAATTTTTTTAATATTTTTGGGGTCTTTAGTTTTATGATTTAAAAGATGGTTTTTGAGTTGCCATCGTTTGAGAACAATAGAAATTAGATTGTTCTGTTTATAAACTAAATTAAAAGTCGGAAATAAACTTTAGTTGTTGCATAAAAATTCACAATTTTGAACTTCAAAATCTCGTATAACGAAAAGTTCAAAAAAAATTATAAAAAAATCAGAAAATGTTGGGCAATCTTTTGGTACATTTCCGGTAAACAAGCAGCTAAACTAAGCAGTACCTCGTTAGTCTCCAAACTACAAGATTTTGCTTTGGCTTATTTAAAGAAACAAAATACTAACGAGGTATAGGGGCACAGCAGTTTATTTCGATAAACATGTTATTAAATATAATAAATTACTTACTTACCTACTTAATGTCTCCAGTTTCGCGCTCCAAGTTGGGTGAAGTCACTTTCCACTTGTGCGCGCCACCTGATTCGCGGTCTTCCTCTACTGCGCTGTCCTGTAGGTGTGGATTCGAAGACTTTCCGGGCCGGAGCATTGGTTTCCATGAGCTCTACGTGACCCAGCCATCTTAGTCATTAGACTTTTACCCTTCTGGCTAAGTCTACGTCACTGTACAGCCCATCGTTTCATCTTCTCCTCCACTCCCCTTCGAGGCATAAGGGACCGTAGATCACACGAAGAACTTTTCTCTCGAAACGACCCAAGGTGCTTTCATCCGCTTTTGTCATAGTTCATGCTTCTGCACCGTATCGCAGGACGGGGATGATAAGGGTCTTATATAGCGACACTTTGGTCTTTCGAGAGAGGACTTTTCCACTCAATTGCTTTCTTAGCCCAAAGAAACAGCGGTTAGCAAGTGTTGTTTTCTGCGTTTGCAGTGGAGCCTAGATAGACGAAGTCCTTGACTACCTCAAAGTTACGTCTGTCGATGGTGACGTTTTAACCAAGACGTCGGTGTTTTAGGTCCTTTCTTGACAACAGCATGTACTTTGAATTGCCCTCATTAACCGTTAATCCCATTTTTACCGCCTCTGCCTCAATACTCACAAAAGCCCCATTGACATCACGCTGAGTTCTTCCGATTATGTCAATGTCATCAGCATATGCTAATAATTGGATAGACTTTTGAAAGATAGTGCCTCTGTTATTGACATGGGAGCTCTGCACTAAAAAAAAATCGCATGACAGCGCATCACCTTGTCTGAAACCTTTTTGGTATCGAAAGGTTCTGTTAAGTTGTTTCCAACCTTTATGGAGCAGCGTGAATTCTCCATGGTCATCTTGCACAAACGGACGAGTTTGGCAGGGATGCCAAAACTAGACATGGTTCTATACAGCTCATCCCTGTTGTTGCTGTCATATGCGGCGGCGATGAAAAGATAGTGGGTGTCAATTTGATGTTCTTGGGTTTTTTCCAGGATCTGCCGTAATGTGAATATTTGATGGACTGTGGACTTTCCTGGTCTAAAACCACACTGATAAGGACCTATCAGGTTGTTGCCGATGGGCTTTAGACGTTCACATATTACGGCAGAGAAGATTGAGTAGTAGACTGATTCCTCTATAGTTGGTGCAGTTTAGAGGGTCTCCTTTTTTCAGAATCGGGCAAACATTACTGAGGATCCATTCATCGGGCATGCTTTCTTCCGACCATATCTTTCAGATAATTTGGTGCATGCTCCCAACCAACTTATCTCCAGCTACTTTAAAGAGCTCGGCATTCAAGCCATCTGCTACAGCGGCTTTGTTAGACTTCAGCTAAGATATGGCAATCTTTACTTCGTCTAAGTCGGGAGGACGGGATTGTTGGCTTTCGTCGTCTATGTTAAATGGATCATCCTGCCTGACAGCGGAATTCGGTTCGTCGTCGCCGTTATACAATCTGCAGAAGTGGTCCTTCCATATCCTCAGCATTGACTGCGGTTCCACTATGATGTTTCTACTTTCGTCTTTGCAGGCTTCGGTTCTAGGTTTATGTACTTGTGAATTTCGAATATAGTGAATATAGAACTTTCAAACTTCATTCCTGCTTTTGAACCTCTCAATATCTTCTACCGAACGCTTCTCATGCTCTCTCTTTTTCCTTCTGAGAAGTCGGTGTTCCTCTCGCCTTTTCTGCTCATAGAGCTTATGAGCAGCTCTCGTCTCGTGTTTAGCGTCGTCGATCGCAATATGGTCAATCTGGTTGACTGTAGATTGATCTGGAGAACTCCAAGTTCCTAAAATAAATTGATTATATAATAATTCAATTAAAAACAATTTGTATATTTTTTTTTTTTTCATTTTAATGATTTTTTTTAAAAACAATGTTTTTGATTTCTGAAAAATTTGCAAGGAGCATACAACAAAAGGAAAAAAAAATTCTGATTAAAATCTACTGACATTTTCTACCTGTCAATGAAGCTGTGTAAAATTGAAACACAAAGTGGAACGATTGGTTTTAATTCTGGTATTAAAAGCACCTGCTGTTCAGGAAAATTAATTTCCATCCAGAATAAAGAAAATTTCAATTTTAACGAAAAATAACTGTGCAATTAAACTTTTTTTCTCAAAAATTGTCTTTGAGTGATTTCCAATAAATCAGAACATAATTTGCATTTTAAATCAAAAAGAAATAAGTCAAGTATTCATTCAAATATTACGAATTGATTTTAATGATAGCTATAACGGGGCTATCATTGGTATATATCTTAGAAACCAATCATTGAAATTGTTTTTTTGATAGCTCAGATATAAAGACCACTAACAATTTCTATCATTCAAAATATGTAACCTGTTTGAAATCAATATTTTAGATTAGAGTTGATTATTGAAAACAAAATACAAGGAAAATGGAAAACATTCAGTAAAAAGATACTGTTCTGAAATATAAAATTAAAAGATCAGGTGTTCCTTAAAAACATTTTATCATTGGAAAAATTACATAGTTGAAATTCAAAATTTTGGGTAAAATTAAGTTTTTTTTTTAAGGAACAAAATTCTACAGCTGATTAACTTAATTTCGTTTAAAAAACTTGTTTAATAGATTTGTTTTCTGAAATTCAAATATTCAATGAACAATAATAACTGAAGACAAATTATTGCTATTAAGAATTTTGGTCTTGGTCTTCTTAAAAAAAACAGTTATGTTATTGGCAACCCTTAGCAATACAAACATTGTTTGACAGCTGTCAGCTAAGCGTATTTAAAAATATAACATTTACAGTATTAAGAACTTCGCTTTTATCGTTGAGCGATTTTTGGTGATTCAAAAATGTGATGGAAATGAATTGATCATTTAAATTTTAAAACCTATTTCTATCTAGGGCATTGGAGGGTTGTTGAAAGTCCAAAAATATCATTATTTTTAAACAGTTTTTTACACTAATGTTAACTAATTTAAAACTCGTTTGACTTTCGAGACACCCTGTATATTCTATACATTAAATTTTGTTGTTTTACAGATTATTTTAAAATTACTTCGACATCTTTGACTTTCGCATTTCTTAACTAAAATATTTTTGTATAAAAATAAATTGAAATTATTTTAATTAATGTAACGTTGTTTTCTATATTGGAGAGTTTACAAATTAAGCATACAAAATTCTAATTGAAAATTTTTACTTTTTTTCTTGTTTTTACAGAAAAGCTGCAGTGAAACGGACGATACGGATTATTCCAGATTGGACGGAAAATGCTATTCAAGGTGATCATTATTGGAAGCCAACATCGGTTTCTGGCGATCTGTGCTGTGTAGATAACGAGTGTCGGGTATGTATTGAATTGAATGAGCATTTATTAACATTTATTTATTAATTAAGCTTTTCTTTATCAAAAATATAGTTAGAAGTTAAAAGGAAAGCATAAAAACCAATCCTTGTTTTTTTTCGAATTCAATATTCAAATTCAATCATTTTTATGTTTTTCTTAAGCTTCCAAATTACTTACTTACAAAAATCAAATTCAACTTAATTTAACAAATAAACTAACACTGCATTTTCTATAAGTGGCATAACGTCTCTAGACTTAGTCTTTAAAAAAAATAAATGTAGTACACTCGGGCGTATACGTACTTTTTTTAAATTTCATTCCGGTTTTGTTTTTGTCGAATATTTTTTGTTTTAGTTTAATTTTAAAATTTTATAAAATTCAATTAATAATTTGTTTGTCGTTTTTCAGAAAAATGGTCCTCGTATGAAATGCTCAGCATGTCAACTAATCGCTCATCAAAATTGCATTCCCATCGTCAATGAAAAGACTCAATTAGCATGTAAGCCAACATTTCGTGACGTAGGTGTAAGACAATATAGAGAGCAAACGACAACCCATCATCATTGGGTGCATCGACGCGCCGAAAAAGGAAAATGCAAACAATGTGGAAAGGTAAATATTTAACAGATTACTATTTACATTACATTAAATTATTCAAAATTATTCAAAATACGAGTACTTTTTGTATAGGTATATTCCTATTTTCTTTTAATTAGAATTCTTGTCAACTGTTTCCTTGAAATAATGAAAATCCGGTTTCAGAAAAACCTGTAGTTTATCTAATCAAACTTTAAATTCGTTCTTAAAATATAAATTGCTTTTACTGAGAACAATTATCTCCAAAAAAAGATTAAAGCCTTCTTGAAAATCAGTTTTTGAAAGAAAAATTTAAATTACTGAAATATCATTCTGCCTGTAGAAATAGATATCCCGATTTTTATTATGATTTAAGTGATTTGTTAGACGTTCACGTTGGGTTCCATTTTGTCTCTGGCGTTAAGAAAGTAAAAGCAATTAATGTTTTCCTATTATATTCATTTGTTTATAAAATACAAACATACATAAAATATTCATCACATTTTAGAAATTACAATGAAATGCAGTTATAATTAATAATTCATCTATAGCGTTAATTAAAAGTCATTTCAAATGCACAAATAAATGCGAAATAATCCCAATTAATTCTCTTATTGCAAAGCCCTACTAACAAACAACTTCATAAATTAATCGATTTGTATAAAATGCAGCAAAAATGTTAACAAAACATATTTTCTGAATCATTTGATTCGATAATACTTCTTTCAACTTTTATTATTCTAACTACGGTGTGATTCTTCTTTAGACAATACAGATTACTTAATTTTTCAAAAGTAGAAATATCTCGAAAACGATATCGTATCGTATTTTACACAATGCATATTTTATTTTAAAATTCAAGCAAAACTAACTTCCAAAACATTAAGAGTAAAAAGCAAAATTTTGAATTTTGACAAGATTATTAAAATGTATAATTTTCTAATTTGCATACACTTATTAAAACATTTCACATTCTTGATGTGCAGAACAACAAATTCTTAATGTGCAGCGGAAAAATAATTCTCTATACTTGACAGTACGTTTGAAATCGAGCTCATGATTAACTGATCCACATTCTTGAAAGTTTTAGCGTAAGGGTAAATTTATTTGAGGCGTGAAATGCGACTTTAAAGGGTTTTCCATTAAAAGCTTGTCGGTTGATTTTAAAATTAAATAGAACGAGTTGTATATTATGATTTATGAGATATGAATAAGGTTTTAATTTTATTTAAGAGCCCTATCAATAGCATTATGTATGGAATTTAACATCGTTTAAAAGGCCGCTGCGACTTCGATGGGTGGCTCGCATTCGAAAGGCACAATTTTCGATGTTCATAAATAAGGCTGGATTTGTACGAAGGCATCGATTTCGTTGTTTTTGAAGGCCGTAGTGGTTTTCCACTTTGTTCGCATTAATAAAGACCCACAAGAAAAAGTCTTAAGGACTCACACGATCTTAGTGGTCAATTAACGTCACCTCGGCGCGAGATATCTATGCCATGAAACCGCTCGCGCGGTCTTGAGCCACAAAAGGCTGGTGAGATATAGCGATCACCGGTAATCATAAAGCCAGCATCATTTTCGAAGAAGTAAGGACCGATGAGGCCTCTAGCTCAAAATCTACACTAAACAGTAACTTTATTTGGAAGCATTGGCACCTTGTGTAGTTTCATCCGGTAATTTTACTTATTCACATTCCCATTCATCCAAAAAGGGGCCTCATCGTTAAAGATGATTTTGGAGATGATTTTTCGACCAAATTTGGGATCAACTTCCAACAGCTCCAAAATCTAATTAGCGTTTGGTGGTCAGTTAAGTTTTGCATGGGTGCAGACCAAAATCACGACGCAAAATTTGCAATGTTCTGGTCTGCGATAGGCCAAGTTCTAGTGAGCTACGAGGAATTGACAACGACGATGTTTTCGGCAGATCTTGCGTTTCGTTAACCTAAGGATGTTGGCTGATTGTAGACTTGAATTTAGCGACCAAATGTTGAATATTGGACTTAGAAGGACGACCATGTACCCCACAAAAAAGGCGCATCGCGCGCATCGTTGTAATAGAGAACACACATTTTGATAATAAAGTTTTAATATTTGCAAGTGTTGCTCGACGCTCTAACTTGTCATGATGATTTGTCTTTAGTGGCTGATTAAAAGGAGATATTTTGACAAAGATTAAAAGAAACAATACGGCCGCCACGATTTGTCAAAATCAACCAGTCCCTATTGGAGAACCCTTTATATTTTAATATTAAGTTTTTAGCCAGTTTCGTTATTAAATTTAACGTAGTATAGCTAGTACCAAAACTTCTCTAATGTTGTATTAAATCGATAAACAACAAAGTATTGATAAAAGAGGTTTGTCATAATACAAATTCTATATACTGTTGAAAAAATTCAAGTAAAGTAGAAGACAATGCACTATATTTCGGACTTGTTAAATTATTGATTCAAAACAGCTTGCAGCCTTTAGTCCTTGAAAAAATTTGGTGTTTCGTCCGGGTGGAACTCACATGGACTCATCAGTTGACTGAGTGAGGCACCTTGTCAAGACGCAATTTTTCCAAAATTTCAGTTCATCTAACATAAGTTTTTATGCAAAAACTATATATAATATTGAGCTATTTTATTTAAGTGTATCTAATTAAATAAACCTTACATTATCATTATATACTATTTTAGACAAGCCACACATAAGATGTGTCTATAATTCTACACACATACTAATGTATACTACATTTATTTATGTAGATAAAAGTACGGAGAATATTTTATTTTTATTTGTGAGCACAAGAATGAAGGGTGAAAACAATAATTGGATTTAGGTAATTCATTGAATTCGAATTGCAGGCATACTTGTAAATCCTCTTTTCTATTCTATGGATTTAAGAAATTAATTGCGAATCAATTAGGATGCTTAAAGGGATTAAGTGAATGTTTGTAGAGCCCTGCTGTTGGTTGGTGGTACATAAATGAGCACATTCGAGTATTGTTAAGAGGAAAAGGATTTTGCTTTAATTAAGAACAATATATTTTTCTTATTAAATATTAAATAACTTGGGAGTGTATTTTTATTTTCTTTGGGGTTTTTCTCAATAAAAGAAATGTACTTATAAGAATAGAATGGTAAAAAAGATGTAAGCTTTATCGAATAATATCTGAAGTTTTTCTTATATTTAAATTCTATTGATGAGGGAAAAAGAATATGAGTATGACAATCGTTCGTATTGCAGAGTTTAAGTTCTACAATAGATACAAATCAATTATTCATACAGTGCCGTTCGAAAAAATGTTGATCAAAAAACAAATTTTTCATTTAGGTTTTATTTTATTATGCGGTTCAAATCGTTTTATGATACAATAAGGCCTCTTTCACACGAGACGGTTTCGTCCGTACGGTTAAAATCCGTACGATTTTTTTCCGTACGGACTTTGTTTTCACACATAACGTATTTTCCCCGTGAATCGTCTACGTTTGGTTATATTTTAGATATTTTTCTTTAGTACAAGTGACCAAAAAAAAACTGACGGCAGACGAATAAAAATCGTCTGTTGTGAATGCGTTCGCGTAGTCACGTACGCGACTGATAAGACGGCGACGGCACTGTCGCACATCGGCGAGACATTGAATGAGATATTTTTTTTGATGTGGATGCAGGTATCGTGTTTCAGGTCCAGGTAAGTAGTTTTTTTTAATTCATCAACTGACTCTGGGCGCTTCTTCGCAACCTCAAGTTTCATTATAGACCAAATACTCTCAATTGGATTGAGATCTGGACTGTAGGGAGGCAAACTTAGTACATCGATATTATTTTCTTCGAAGTACATTAAAAATAAAATCCAAATGTTAGTTTTAGTCATAAAAGTTTTAGCTTTTTTTAAAGCTTAATATTAGTCAGTCATGGTAAAAATAAAAACAATTTCATACTTACAATTTTGGCTGTATGATAAGGAGCATTGTCCTGTTGAAAAATGAAACTGCAAGTGTCCCCTAAAAGGCCCTAGCACCGTGGGTTCCAATACGTTTTCCAGAATTCGAAGGTAAACTTTTGCATTGACTTTGAATTCTAGAAAGCTCATTCTACCTTTTTCATCTCCAGAGAAGCATCTTTCTTTCGGTTCTCTTTGCACAAGGATCCTCCCATCTCCAACATGGAGCTTGAATTTTGATTCGTCCGTAAAGATGACATTGTTCCACATGTCTTGAGTCCAATTTAGGTGATCCTGAGCCCAGAGCGATCGTTTTTCTTTGACTCTTTTTGGAAAATCCGGCTTCAGTACCGACTTGAGTGCTCTAAGTCAAGCTTTCACGAGCTTTTTTCTTACTGAGCTTGAAGAATTTAATTTGCATGTAGCTCGACACAGATCGTTTTTAAGGTCCTCCGAAGTCCTGAACCGATGGCGACGACTGTACAACACCAAAAAAAATCTTCCACCGGGTTCGTCTTTTTTGGCCTCCCTGAGCCTTTTTTCCTGCTAGTAGTCCCGGTCTCACGATATTTTTTTTAAATTCCTTGCCACAGTTTGTTGAGCAATATTTAGTCTCTTAGAAATTTCACGTGTTGTCAAATTGAGACGTGACAGACACAAAATATTGGCTTTATATTCCGAACTGGTTTTTTCCATTTTTTTTCCACAAAATCACTTCGGTTTTTATTGGACTACTATCACGATCCAAATGCAGCACTTATTGATAATAACATCAACTTTTATACAGTGTTTGAATGACATGTTGCTACCTAGTGCAAAAAAAACCCGTAGCGTTCCTAAATTCCAAGAACTGATCTCCAAAAAGGGTAATAAAATGTTTGACCAACATTTTTCGAACATCACTGTATTTATAACAATAAATCAGAAATTTGAATGTAAAACTTACTCTGCAATTTTATAAAAGAAAACTTTTATTTAAAATGCAATCGCTAATGATTTGATTAATTTTAATTTATTTTTATAACCTTTAAAACTGAAATGATTTTATGAAATTCTATGTTTATATGTAGATTTAAAATAATTTTAGATTTTGTATTTAAAAATATGTGCGTTTTTAACTTTTGATGTTATTTTTTTCATAATTTCACAGGCTGTGCAAGGAAAACTGTTTGGTTCTAAGGAGATTGTTGCATTATCCTGTGCCTGGTGTAAAGATGTCTATCATAACAAGGAAGCATGTTTTAATGCAGGACGCATTGGTGAAGAATGCTCATTAGGTAATTTTAAATAAGCATATTTGTTAAACTTTTAAATAAAACTAAAAGATAATCTATATCTATATCTATACTATTATATAAAAGCGAAACCATTTTAAAGTTTGTAACGCACGATCTCAGAAAGTAGTCAACCGATTTATTTGAAATATATTTTATTATTTCCTATATTGTTATGAGAGTGTTTATGGCTTTAATTTTTTTTCATTAATTATTTGTCAAACTTAAATATTATTAATTTTACATTTTTTGTCCATTTTTTTTTTCATTAGTTGACTTATACAACCACTCAAATCTTAAAACCTATGCAATAATCGACAAAGATTAGCATTGCTTCATAAAGTCAATATTGTTGCGCAAATTTTAAGCCTAAAATCACTTCTAAGTTAAACATACAACCTGAGAAATAAATAAAATCAAATTATAAAATTATAAACTTTTTGAATTTATTTTATCCAGGAAATTAGATTCCATCACAATCGCGAGGTCGCTGCTTTGTTTCATTTCATTATCATTCCAACATTTTTAATTTTCTTTTCTTCCCATGCTCTTTCTCTCTTAATATGTGTTCCATTTAATAGTTACGTTTTTTCTCTTACCTACCTACCTACATATTCAATTTTTCTGTATTGTATAGTTCATTTCATCAACTAACCTACACACACTCATTATTTTTTTGTTTCTCTAATTCTATCGTCACATCGCTGAGCAGTGTGGGCTCGTTTTTTTAAGTTACTATGGACATTTAATTAACTACAGTGCCGTGCACATGAAATGCCGATTTATCTAAAGAAAAATTAGATCTTTTTTATTTTTCTGGTTCGAGGAAGTGAATAGATTACAATTCTTCCAATTTAAAAATTTAAAAAAATGTCTATTATAAAGCTTGAATTACCAATTTTGTATCACTTCCTCGAACAATAAAACTGAAATTAAGTTTAAATTTCCTTTACAAATAACTCGAAGGTACTTACAATGACGTCGATAAAAAGAGCACACAAATGTGGGTAGGTTAAGTCAGTTGCACTGCACTGCACGCATACCTATAGATGTATGAGAATATTAAAAACACAAATTTGTTTTTTTTTCTGCAAACTATATTTTTCGGTTGCAAAAAAACGTTTCTAGGTATGAATAAAAGAAAGAAAAGAAGAAAATAGACAACAATTTCGTTCTGTTTTCAACTAAAAAATTGAAATGGTTTTGTTTGTTTTCACGTGCGGCTTGGCCTTTAATACGTAATATTTTACTTAAGTTTTTTTTCTAAAGTGTTAATTTCGGTAAGGAAGTTTTTTTGATTTTTTTTTATTAAATACGAGTACATAACAAGCTTAAATTCGTTGTTTTTCTTTTATCGCATAGAAATATAAAATGGGTAAAAGAAAGGCTAACTTCGGAATCTATAGATATAGATAAACTAAAATTAATATTCAAAATAGCTTGCAGCCTTTAGTCCTTGAAAAAATTTGGCGTTTCGTCCGGGTGGAACTCACATGGACTCATCAGTTGACTGAGTGAGGCACCTTGTCAAGACGCAATTTTTCCAAAATTTCAGTTCATCTAACATAAGTTTTTATGCAAAAACTTACTACGAACTATATTCAACCAAGCTAAAATTTCTTAACATTTGAAGTTGAAAATTAAAATCTAATAAAAAATTAAAATCTAATAAAAGATTATAGCTCAGGGCTTAGCTTAAGTTTTATAAAAGAGGTTTGTAATAATACAAACTATATATACTGTTGAAAAAATTCAAGCAAAGTAGAAGACAATGCACTATATTTCGGACTTGTTCAACAAACCTCTTTTAAAATTAATATTATTGTAGAAAATATGCTCAGTCCCATTGAGAAATGTTTTCATATACTAATACTTATATTCAAAAAATGTTCGTGGTTACAATTTGCGAAGCAACGCGAGCACGGGTCGGCTAGTACAATATATTACTTGAAAAAATAGAACTGTCACGTCTAATTGACAACTTATTGTAACAAACTACATATTATCAGTTTCGTAAAAAATACACTTCTAATTATAATTAATAAGTGACATGGAAATAATCTCTGCAAATTTTTAGGTTATAACTCATTTTTCATAAAATACTTCTTTAAAAAAAATCGGTGGCTTTAAAATAAACCACAAAATAAATGCTGGTGTACCCCAGGGCTCTATTTTGTCTGCGACACTATTTAAACTATTTCTTATTTGCATCAATGATCTTTTGTCTGCAAGTTCTAGTTCACTTAATTGTTTCGTTGACGATAGTACGTTAAGCTTTTTATATTCGTTTTCATACTCACATACCTCTTCTTCGGTGTAGAAATGCAACGGCAAAATATGATAAGCTCATTAAATTCCGACCTAAACAGCATTGTACAATGGGGAATAAAAAACCGCTCCGAAAATCAAATGCTGTCTTTATCCATGGATGTTGATGATGTGGCCAAAAATTACGAAGTTTTTCTCCCCCTCTGATCTGGCTTTTATCTACAAGACTTATATACGTCCAAACCTTAAGTACAGGGTTTTTTAACAGGGACGCTACAAAAGTAAAGCGACAAGGACAGCAAACGACGCCATATTTCTTGCCGCTCTTTTGACATTTCTCTTCAGTAAGGTTTGCCATTTCATGATGGAAAGATATACGAGCCAACAACGAGTCGAAATTATTAAAATTTACTACTACTAACGTTAAGAGCGCTACGTCCAATTTATGGTCGTCATAATCTTCTTAGCAAATCAACAATTAAGCGTCTAGTGGAAAAATCCACAGGCACAGTACAAAATATTCCCGTGTAAGTGAGACAAAGAAGTACCCGTAGAGACGAGAATATTGCTGCCGCTGAGGCTTCAGTTGCAGAAAGCCCAAATCATCTTCAGCGATGAGGCTCATTTCTGGCTGAATGGCTTCGTCAATAAACAAAATATGCGGTATTGGTCAAGCAGCAATTCACACGTACTCCATGAGTCAGCATTGCATCCCGAAAAAATTACGGTTTGGTGTGGTTTATGGGCCATGTCATGTGGTTCCAACAGGACGGGCGCCACAAGCCACACAGCGAATGTCACAATCAATTCATTGTAAACCAAGTTTGGAGAACGTGTTATCTCACGTCTGGACTTCTGCAAGTGAGCCCGTGGTGGCCATGCAAAAGAAATCGAGTTCCATACATATTGGCATTGAACGTACTTTCACAGGTAAGCGCTCTGTTGTAGCGCTCTTATTGACAAAAAAAACTCGATATAACTCCCATCTCTGGGCTGGTGCTCCAGCAACTTTTCAGTTTTATTAACCAACCAGAAAAAGCATAGAAAGCATTGAACAAACTTTTTAAATAGTTTCTACTATATTTATCTTCTTTATGCCAGGTTTTGAAAAATTCGTATTGTTTCTCACACTTGCTATATTCATGCACTTATGGTTAAAAGAAAAATTCAAACTTAAATTAAAATTTTTCCTCCAACTTTTATGAAAAATAAAATTTTTCAAGTTGCAACTTTTTCAAAAATCGAATGTTTATTATGTCTGGTACCTTTCCAATTATAAATAGAAATAAAGTATATCGTCTTTAAAATCAAGCTTTAGTCTTTTCCACATGCTATCTGACACATACCTCAATTATTTCTATCTCATGTATTCCTTTCAAAATTCCTATGGTAACTGAATTTTTCCAATTTTCTTCTAACAAACTGATGATAATTTAATTGAAAACAACTAGACTCTCATGTGGGCATGAAGACAGGACATGTGAGTGTTCTAACATACTCCTATTTCAGAAATATCACTTATTAAAATATTCAATTAAAAATTATGTATTTTCAACTAAAAGTCTCAAGTATTTTTGTTCGAATACGAGTATCGATATAACATCCTTTAGAAAGGATAAAAACATCAATTTATAGGATAAATTCTTTATACAACAATAATGTACATACATACAAAATTTTCCTGTTTTTCAAAAACATGTCCAGATACTGGTTCGTATGTGCATATGTATAGTTTCATAACACAATATCTGCATTCACTCTTGAAATCATCATTTTCACACAAAATGCCTTCCTTACATATACCTATACATATGTACTTGTAGGATATTCGTACTACATTACATACCTCCTATACTCCTAGAAGATTTTTGAAAGGAACGTCTGTGTGCATGTGTGGTTGTTTCAAAAGCAATGAAGACAATTTTTCAAAAAAATTAATTAATGATATTATATTGAAAGAGTGTTTTTGGTTGGTATCTAATTGAAAACCTTTTAGCTGAAGTTCTTTACTTTTTGGTATATTTAATTTAATTAATCTGAAATCTCAAATTTATTTTATCTCAATAGTCTTTTGTGTGTACTTTTATTGATGGACCCCTGTCTTTCTCTTCTCGACGATCCATCAGAGCACTCCCGCCAAACAGGTACAACTGATGGTGGGATAATTGAAGATCCGGGCTTTAAATCACCCCTCGGATTGTACCTTCTCTATAATTCCAAACACCGTTGCTACCGTTGCGTTGTGTTTATTTCGAAATATGTCAACGATGGAAACAACCCGCAACCAGGCTAATCTCATTCAGTTACAGTTAGAAGGATTCACTACGTCTATTCGTCCCGTCACCGTAGTGTGACTGTGCCTGTGAAAATTCTTCTATATAGCTCTGTGTTATATTGAGCTTCGTGTCCTGTCCTTACTGAAATTTACTGCGACACACACCTTTTATATGTACTATAGAAATATTTCGCAATATAGAGATTGTTTGGCTTAGTGCCCATTAAATTTCTAGACAACGTAAATCCCTTTTGCCATACAGTTATGTATCTATTTGGGATTTGGATGGGGGATGGAGAATCCTTGACGAACAAAAATTGAAAGACATTTAAAATTGCATCTTTGATGGAAAAGGATATTGAATTTTTCTTTTTTTTTTTTCTTTTTATTCTGTGTTGTTGTTCTATTTCATTTTTCTTTTTCTTATTTTCACAGGAAACTACTCTCCGATTATTGTACCACCATCGTGGATCGTTAAGCTACCGAATAAAGGAAATTTCAAGTCATCTCTAAGGAATAATAAACGCAAGCCATCGAATAAGAAGAAACCAAAAGAAAAAGAAGCCAGGGCTTTTATTGTGAAACCAATTCCATCGCCTGAGGCAATACCTGTGATAGTATTTATAAATCCGAAAAGTGGTGGCAACCAGGTAAGGAATAGGACGAAATAAAGAAGACAGGGGAGAACGAATTTTTCAATATTGTGATAATCTTTTTTTTTCACTTTTCCATATTTTTTTTAAAAAAGGGAGTGAAATTGTTGGGAAAATTTCAATGGATTCTTAACCCACGGCAGGTTTTTGATTTAACACAAGGTGGTCCGAAAATGGGGTAAGTTATATATTTTTATATATTTTCTGCTTATTTTTCCTTTGAAAAGAAATAAATTAACCAAAATGAAGAAAAGCAACGTTTTATTTTACTTATTATAATTTGTGGGGAGTTTTTAAAGCAAGAAGTTTAAGAATGTATTTACAATGGACTTTAAAGTGGGACAAGTATTTTTTTTTTTCATATTATGTTATTGTTTGTTTGAGTAGTGGCTTTACCCATTTTTACCATACGTTGAAGTAAATGAAAAAGAAAATACTTTATTTTTTAAATTAATGAAAGCTTTAAATGCAACTTTTGTGAAAAAAAACAGCCGGGAAATGTTGCATTCAAGACCAGGAATTGATTACAAAATCCTATGAGCTGACGAATGAATTGTATAATTTGACACATTGGAGCCTATCGTGAACCTCCCTTGAAAATTTTTTCCCCTGGGAATATTTTTGCTTCCACGAAATTTGTTCCTTAAACATGAATCTCCCTGGAAATAAATTTCACTCGAAGAAAAATTCGATGCAATGACAGTTCAATTACCCGGGAATTTTTTTCCCGGTGAAATGTTTACACGATCCAGTAGTAAAATCAGGACGTTTTTGCAGTGCCTCATTTTCACGTCTCATTAATTTATTCCGCTCCAATTCGTTTCATAAAAAAATTAAAAATTTGCTCCTCATTTCCTTTTCATTTTTTAATCATCAAGTGAAAGCGAAATTAAATGATGAGACGTCAAAATTATTCATCTGAAAGAAGACTCATGTGAACACCGCCAATGGTTTTACATTTTGTCTTCCTATTGTCATCCATTAAGAAGTACCCGTGATGGGTAGTGCCTAATACTGTCATGCCAGATATCTTAAGTTGAATTCCTGTCTAAAAGTTTTTTCACGGCTTTTTGCTAGGAATTGACAAATCCTCCAAGAGAATTAACTAAAAATGATTTTTTGAAATTAACATGAAATTTACTTTATTCAAAAGACAATCTTCTGTCATTATAATTTAAATATGATAACTGACATATAACCGCCATGGCTTTCCCGGTCGTATTCTAATCTGGAGGTACAATTTTGATGACTTTTTCCAACATTTCTGGCCGCATAGCGGCAATAACGCGGTGAATGTTGTCTACCAAATGGCGAATCGTCTTGGCTTATCGGTGTAGCCTAGCGATTTTTCATATCCAAACAGAAAATAGACAAGCAAGCTTAAATTTCACGATCTTGATTGCCAATTCACAGGTCCGTTACGTGAAACTCTGGAGTTACAAAGCGTTTCCTTCAATGAATTAATTGTGGCACGGAATATGTGACATGGTGCGTACAGCTCCTACACATCATGGTTGTTCAATTGATGGATGAAAAAGTCAGTAATCATGGCTCTTTAGTATTCACCATTACCTGTAACGCTCTGGCCAGCATCGTTTTTAAGGAAGTACGGAACAATACTTGATGATTATCATCACTCCAAATATGACATTTTTGTTTATTGACTTATCCATTCAACAAAAAGTGTGCTTTATCTTCATCTTCATCTTCAAAATCAGGATCAACGGGAATCTTGCTTTGGACCCATTTAGATCCTGATGGTTTAATACTTGAAGTGCCAAACCGAACTCAAAATAATTCATTTGACAGCGGACAAAATATACTGCCAGTTAAAATAGTACTGCCAAATTAAAGTTCTAAACTTCTAAAATAAACACCCGTTATTAAAAATCTGTAACAACCGAATATTTTAGAAGATGTTAATTATGATCTAAGATTTCAGATATTAGTCCTACATAATTTACCAGAGGTCGTCGAATTATTAAATGAGATAAAAGTAACCACTACATTACAGTCTAAATAATTATCTAATAGTGCAGACGTCACAAAATCTGAGATAGTAAATGTCAATCTGAAATAGTGAAAAAGCAGACGTCAAAAAATTTGAAGCTCAGAAGTGTTGTAGTACCCGTGGCATGATGGTTAGTGCGTTGGACTGTCATGCCAGAGGTCTTGGGTTCGATCCCTGCCTATGCCATCTAAAGTTTTTTCACGGGTACTGCCTCTTGCGAGGAATTGACAAATTCTCCAAGAGTAATTCTTGTCATGAAAAGTGCTTTCTCAAATTAGCCGTTCGGATTCGGCTTAAACTGTAGGTCCCCTCCATTCCTGACAACATACTCGCACACAGGAATGGTTAAGAGTTGTTAGTCACTAGGCCCTAGTTCTCAACAGACTGTTTCGCCACCTAATTCTTTTTTTGACTGAATATTTTAGAAGATGTAAATTATGGTCTTATATTTCAAATATCGGTCCAACATAATTTATGAGAGGAACGAGATAGATGTAGCCACTACATTACAGTCTAAAAGACGTCATTAAATAATGACCTAATAGTGCAGACGTCACACAATATGAGATAGTTAATGTCAATCTGAAATAATGAAATAGAAGACGTCAACAAAGCTCAGAGAGTTAATGTTAGGTTGAGATTTTAACTAACAATAAATTACAGTGCAGAACTAAAGAAGTCACTTGTTGACATAACAGAATTCATTTGGCTGTCATTTAATTTCCTGTTGGATGTAGGGTATCCTGGATATGTGAATTTTAGGATTTCTTATTAAACGCACAAAAAGGTATTCGGATATCCTATCTACCTGAGACTGAACGCAGCCATTCAATTACACATCAATTTAGCAAACGTCAGTCTGAAATAGGTTATGTCAATAAATTTAAATTTTGAAACTTAAAAAGCAGTAAAGACAGAAAGCTGATGTTTTTAATTTAAAGTCGCCCAAAAAAGGCCTTCTTTTGAGCGTTTGTCAGATTATGCGGGATCCAACGCGAACAAACCTTTTTGACGGCCAAATGTTCATGTAATATCTTGTTGATGCTAGTCATACTAAAGCCCAAAGATGCCTCTATCTCACGATATGTAACATGTCGATCTTGCTTTATCAGTTCATGCACATCATCGATATTTTGTGGCACAACAACCGATTTTGTACGACCTTCACAGAATTCGTCCTGGAGCGAACGACGACCATAATTGAATTCGTTATACCAGTTTTTTTACAGAGCTATAGGATGGTGCTTTATCGCTGTAGATAGAATTAAGTTAATCGCTGCACTCTTGTCTTGATAATCCACGTCGAAAGTTATGAAAAATAATCGCACGAAAATGTTCACGAGTTAATTCCATTTTTTGCCCGAGATGAATTTTTCAAGTTACTGTCAACAACACAAATCGCACTCAAATGAAACATGTTCTGTAGAAGGTTATGGTTAAAAATGTCAAACTTTCCGTTGAAAATATCAGATGGCGTCTGGCAACACTTACTGTTACCTAGGCTAGAAATATAAGTAGCAACCCTCGTAATTACCTTTCGGATCGTTCAATACAAGTAGTATTGGATGGGTTCAAGTCTGAAAACCACATAATAAATGCTGGTGTTCCCCAGGGCTCTGTTTTGTCTCCGACACTCTTTCTTATTTTCATAAATGATCTCTTGTCTGCAACCTCTAATGGAATACATTGTTTTGCTGACGATATTACTCTTAGATTTTTATATTCGTTTTCAGACTCACATTCCTCTTCCGACCTAAACAGCATTGTCCAATGAGGAATATAAAACCGTGCAGAATTTAATGCTTCGAAAACGCAATGCCATTATCCATGGATGGCACTTGCATCAATGAGATTGAAAATCGTGATATGTGTATCACATTAACCTCTTGTGGAACGATCACATACACGATGTCGCCAAAAATGCAGCAAGATGTTCGAGTATTCTAAGGCGATGCAAGGAATTGTCCTCCCCTACTGATCTGCTCTTTAATATACAAGACTTTTATGTATACGTCCAAAGCTTGGATATACATAACTCTCATCTCTTAGCTGCTGCTCCTGCATCTTACTTAAGCCTCTTGAATAGTATTGAACGTAGAGCATTTAAATTTATTGCCGATAATACCATCATTGGATCAATTATACGTCGCTTGAAAATCGTCGTAAAGTTTCTTGTCTCACCCTTCTTTAACGTTATTTTAACGGTTTATGCTTTAGAGAAATAGCCAGCTGCAATCTTCCCCTTAAACAGTTCAACCGTAGTACTCGCGCTTCTAGGAATGCTCATCAGTATACACCAGTCCAACTTCGTTCGTGATGTCAAGTATAGAGATTCGTTCTTTACCCGTACTACGCGAATGTGAAATGCCTTACCATGCTCTGTCTTTCCCAGTCATTGCAATATTCAGGACCAATGTGTAACATTCAAAACCAATGTGCACCGACTTTTAACTCCTCTCTTCCTTTCCTAGTGCACACACTGTGTCTTTGTATAAAAGAATAGTCAAGTCATATCCTCTTTAGTGTATATTCTTTAGCCCTACAATTCAAAACTTACTAAAAACATAGTTGTATGTCCATATTCGAATGAAATATTTAAAACCAGTAAATTCCCACAAAATTCATAAGTTTTCCCTTCTAAAGCCAACATTTCCTCAAAAAATGGCTATTTTCTCAGCATCACTTTTAGTTTAAAAAAAAAAACAAAAAATTACGACTATATCCACTTTAAAAAGACACTCTTCCTGTTTCAATTTTGTAAAAGGTTTTAACCATCCGGAACACAGCGACTGTGTGCTCTCTCCAAAGCTAAACATGCATATATGAAAAACGAGAATCTATTGAGTTGACTATATTATGACTACGAGTATAGTGAAATGAAGAAGTGACATGACACAAAACAGTAGACCGAGAAATTAAACCACTTCAAAGATATTACATTCCTTAATATAAAAGAGGCTTTCAATTATAAAAGTATGTTGGAAACAGTGCAATTTGACAAGCTTTAGAATCAATATTAGCAGCGAGTAAAGGTATCAAGAGTAGTTTGTGTGTTGTGGTTAAAACTTTACAAAAGGAAAAGTGAAAAGTTAATCAAAAAGTCCAAAATGAGAAATGAGGTTACCTACAATGAGATTTTAGAAACTAATTATCAGAAAAAGTTGGTGTGACTGTGAATAAAACTTAAAAACTAACCTAACTTTACTAACCTAAAATCTTCTAGAAATTCAAAGTGTTGCAAAATGTCAAATTTACATAGATAAAAGGAGGATTTATGATTAAGAAAGCAGATTTTAAGATTTTTGAGTCAGAAATAGTAAAAAAAACAAATTAAAACATAAAGCAAGTAGGCGTGGTAGTGGGTGTTTTTCATCTTTAATTCTTTTAATTCAGAATTTTTTCTCTCAAAATTTCAAACCTAGAGATCTTAGCTCTGACGGTTTTTAGATTCCAAAGAAAAAGAAATAGGTGGTAAAACGAATTAAAATATAAAATAAGTAGGCGTGGTATTGGGCGTTTATTATCTTTTTAATTCATTAATATTATTAAATAATTCATCTTTTTATAATTTTTATTTTGATTTTCAGTCTAGAAATGTTCCGAAAAGCTCCACAACTTCGAATTCTCGCTTGTGGCGGTGATGGTACAGTAGGATGGGTACTTTCAGTATTGGACCAAATTAATATACAACCGCCTCCAGCTGTGGGTGTCTTGCCACTTGGAACTGGCAATGATTTAGCTCGTGCTCTTGGATGGGGAGGTGTAAGTTACAACAACCTTAATCTTTTTGAATATATGCATGAAACTTAATTAAATTTTTTCGTTACAGGGTTACACTGATGAACCTATTGGTAAAATTCTATTTGAAATCGGTATGTCCAATACAATTCTATTGGATCGATGGAGAGTGAATGTTACTCCCAATCCGGATGCCGAACCAACTGAAAAGGGCAAAGACAATTTACCCTTAAATGTTATAAATAATTATTTTTCCTTTGGAGTTGATGCTCATATTGCCTTAGAGTTTCACGAAGCACGTGAAGCTCATCCGGAGCGATTTAACTCGCGTCTCCGCAACAAAATGTACTACGGCCAAATGGGTGGCAAAGATTTAATATTGCGGAAATATAGAAATCTTGCAGATTGGGTTACACTTGAAGCCGATGGCGTTGATTATACACCAAAACTTAAAGAAGCACGTGTCCATGCAATACTCGTCCTTAATATCCCCAGGTACATAAATTGATGCTAAATGGTTTTTCTTGGAGTGATTTATTTTAAAACTATGGCTTTTCTCATTTGTTCCTAGCTATGGAGGTGGCACTCATCCGTGGAATGATTCTTTTACCAAGTGTGTCCCGGCAACAGACGATGGAATGTTTGAAATTGTTGGACTTACAACCTACCAGCTGCCATTCCTTCAGGCCGGGGCCCATGGAACTTGCATAGTGCAATGCAAGAGTGCGAAAATTGTCACCACCAAGACAATTCCAATGCAAGTTGATGGTGAGGCATGTCGTGTTAAGCCGTCGATAATCGAAATCGATCTGCTCAACAAGGCGGTTATGCTGGCCAAGCGAAAACACGGACGAGTGAATGTGGCGTAAGTTCAGACTTTTTTTTTAGTTTCGTTTCGCATTTTGTCCCCAGAGATAAACTTAGTTAATGAACTTGTTGGGTGAAAAGTGGGATGAAATTAAAAATGTTATTTTCATGGTGATGGAGCGTAGAGGATAGTGTTTGACGTTGCCATGGGGTCTGGGAGGGCGGCGGCGGCGGCGCGTTGGTGGGAGAATGTATTGATTTTTTTTTTATTTTAACAACGACAACGTCTGCAGATTTTAATTGAACGAACGAACGTTCAGCGTGGTGATGTACTTGATTGGCTTTTAATGAAATTGAAATGAAGACATCAACTTTTGCTTCCTCTATATCAAGTCGGCTATATTTACGTTCAAGTTAAGGCTTCTCTTGGAGAAAAATAAATTTATAAGTAGTATTAAACTTAGTGAAATTTAGTTTTTGGAAGTTCAAACCAGAAATGAAGTGGGTTCAAATTGAATTTTTGAAAAGTTTAAAAGTACAATCGTGCATCCGTTTGAATTGAAATAATTTTATTTTTTCTTTCTTTAGAACCGCTGGTCTTGATCCATTGCATCTGAATATCCTTCGCATTACAATGCCAAACTATGAGCAATATCATTATGACAAGGACATGCTTAAAAATACAGCTGTCAACTTGGGCAATGTGGAAATTGATCCTGTTTCTGATTTGGAACAAGTTCGAAATACAATTAATAAGTTTTTTGAAGAATCCACAAGCTATCCAAAGATGTCACAGGAATGGTGTTTTGTGGATTGTAAGTCATTGAAAAAAAAAATGTATTTATAGAGAAATTGTTATAAACTTTTATTTTTTTGTATAGCTTGTACAGCAGAACGTTTCTTTCGTATTGATCGTGCCCAAGAGCACTTACATTATATAACCGATATTGCAACAGATGAGGTTTATGTTTTGGATCAAGAATGTCCGACATTACCTCAGACACCAGATCAAGAACGAGCATTTGCAGCTTTCCAACAACGACAAGAAGAAAATGAACGTCGTAATATTGATCAGACTGGACGATCGTCCAATACGGGTATGGCAACGCTTCCGTTTTGTACTAAGAGAATGTTTTTACAATACCATTTCTATAAAAAGAATTTCCAATTGTAAAATTTATTTATTAATATTTTTGTTTTTGAAATTGATTTGTGTTTGCTGAATGCATGCGGTGTTGATAATATACCTACATATATAGTATATACTTCCCTTTTTTCTAGTAACCTTTTCATATATTTATGATTATGGTGTTTTAATTATTTAATATATATTTTGTCTTTAACCTGTCTTACATAATATACTATACACAAATATCTATAGACTTAAATTTTGACTTAAGACTTTTAAGTTTAGTAAAGTAAAACGTTATTTCTTTAGAATTTTAGGGAATATCAAAATATTTATTTTTGTTGTAGTTCTAAGTGAAAAAGATAAAATTCCAAAAGTACTTCACTTTATTTTCTTTTTTTGAAAAACATCAACATTTTGTGCATTTATGCTTTTGGTGAGATTTCGATCCATTTTGAAAAACAATTTTTATGCGAGTCTTCTGAAGAAAATTTAAATTCATACTTAAAATTCCAATTAAAATAATCGAGATAAGGAAAAATTAGATACAGTGAATCTTCGTGCGAAATTTAAAGGTTCAACGTTTTCAGGAAATGTTTCATAGTTAATATTATCTGTCAATTAGTTAACCTTTTAGTTTTTTGAGTGCTATTGTTTCAATGCATTTTCATGACTGGAAAGGTATAATTGGTGGTTCGGAATTGAGGCTGAGTTTTTGCTCACAAAAGAATATTTTTGATTTGATTTTTTCTATTTGAAGTTTCTTCTGTATTTAACAATTACTCCAGGATGCCATTAAAATATTATTCTATTGAAAGTTCCTAAAATTAGCTTTTAGATATTTTTTGAAAAAAATAACTTCTTGCATTTCTGGTACTACTCTAAAACTTTTTTTTTTAATAGAACATATTTTAAAAATAATTCAAAAATACAAATTTCTTGTGCGCTACACCCTAATTTTTTCCCGAGACTTTTAATTTGTAGAAAATCGTGTCATAGTCTTTTGTTGATAATGCTTTGCAAATTTTTTCAAAAAAAAAAAAAACTTTTAGCTTTCGAGTAATTTGAATTAAAATTCACTTCACCCCCTTTCACCCTCCCACCCTTAATTTTGTTTGTATCCACATTAAGAGAACTTTTTAGGAAGTGTCAAGGATGTAAAAATGAAGCTTTTCACCAAAGCTTAATTTTATTGGAATTTTTTTCAAATTAAATCAGTTTTTTAATCTAATTCTCTTGATTAAAAATACTATGTGCCAACCACAGTGATGAGGCCCCAAATTTTGGAATCGATTTTCGATTTATTTAGCTGGGGGAAGTTTTGTACCCGGAAACATTTGAAAAGTTATAAGATTAAAGAGTTAACTATGAAAAGCTTCGATTAAGGTGTCCTTGCCTTTAAATTGTATGCCACCTTCATAAACTTTACGAGATAGCAATGGCCAAACGTTTTCAATAATGTTAAATGGTATAAATATGTTTGCCATAGCAAAAGTTCCAGGTTTTCTAATTAAATTCAACTTCTAACAACCCTGGAAATTGTCTTTTTGGAAAATCCAAGACAGAGGTCCAAAAATGATTTACGTTTTTAGAAATGACGGTTCCAGCAAACATTTATACTCGTAGTTGTTCGCGTTCATTATTGTGGACATGTGAATTGAATTCAACTTCTAACAACCCTGGAAATTGTCTTTTTGGAAAATCCATGGCAGAGGTCCAAAAATGATTTACATTTTTAGAAATGACGGTTCCAGCAAACATTTATAGTTGTTCCCGTTCATTATTGTGGACATGTGAATTGAATTCAACTTCTAACAACCCTGGAAATTGTCTTTTTGGAAAATCCATGGCAGAGGTCCAAAAATGATTTACATTTTTAGAAATGACGGTTCCAGCAAACATTTATACTCGTAGTTGTTCGCGTTCATTATTGTGGACATGTGGATTGAATTCAACTTCTAACAACCCTGAAAATTGTCTTTTTGGAAAATCCAAGGCAGAGGTCCAAAAATGGTTTACATTTTTAGAAAAGACGTTTCCAGTAAACATTTATAGTTGTTCCCGTTCATTATTGTGGACATGTGGATTGAATTCAACTTTTAACAACCCTGGAAATTGCCTTTTTGGAACATCCAAGACAGAGGTCCAAAAATGATTTACGTTTTTAGAAATGACGGTTCCAGCAAACATTTATAGTTGTTCCCGTTCATTATTGTGGACATGTGAATTGAATTCAACTTCTAACAACCCTGGAAATTGTCTTTTTGGAAAATCCAAGACGGAGGTCCAAAAATAATTTACGATTTTAGAAATGACGGTTCCAGCAAACATTTATAGTTGTTCCCGTTCATTATTGTGGACATGTGAATTGAATTCAACTTCTATCAACCCTGGAAATTGTCTTTTTGGAAAATCCATGGCAGAGGTCCAAAAATGATTTACATTTTTAGAAATGACGGTTCCAGCAAACATTTATAGTTGTTCCCGTTCATTATTGAAGACATGTGGATTAAATTCAACTGCTAACAACCCTGGAAATTGTCTTTTTGGAAAATCCAAGACAGAGGTCCAAAAATGATTTACGTTTTTAGAAATGACGGTTCCAGCAAACATTTATAGTTGTTCCCGTTCATTATTGTGGACATGTGAATTGAATTCAACTTCTAACAACCCTGGAAATTGTCTTTTTGGAAAATCCAAGACGGAGGTCCAAAAATAATTTACGTTTTTAGAAATGACGGTTCCAGCAAACATTTATAGTTGTTCCCGTTCATTATTGTGGACATGTGAATTGAATTCAACTTCTATCAACCCTGGAAATTGTCTTTTTGGAAAATCCAAGACAGAGGTCCAAAAATGATTTACATTTTTAGAAATGACGGTTTCAGCAAGCATTTATAGTTGTTCCCGTTCATTATTGTGGACATGTGGATTGGATTGGAATTCAACTTCTAACAACCCTGGAAATTGTCTTTTTGGAAAATCCAAGGCAGAGGTCCGAAAATGATTTACATTTTTAGAAATGACGATTCCAGCAAACATTTATACTCGTAGTTGTTCTCGTTCATTATTGTGGAAATGTGGATTGAATTCAACTTCTAACAACCCTGGAAATTTTCTTTTTGGAAAATCCAAGGCAGGGGTCCAAAAATGATTTACATTTTTAGAAATGACGGTTCCAGCAAACATTTATAGTTGTTCCTGTTCAATACTGTGGACATGTGGATTGAATTCAACTTCTAACAACCCTGGAAATTGTCTTTTTGGAAAATCCAAGGCAGAGGTCCAAAAATGATTTACATTTTTAGAAATGAAGGTTCTTGCAAACATTTATAGTTGTTCCCGTTCATTATTGTGGACATGTGGATTGAATTCAACTTCTAACAACCCTGGAAATTGTCATTTTGGAAAATCCAAGGCAGAGGTCCAAAAATGATTTACATTTTTAGAAATGACAGTTCCAGCAAACATTTATAGTTGTCCCCGTTCATTATTGTGGACATGTGGATTGAATTCAACTTCTAACAACCCTGGAAATTTTCTTTTTGGAAAATCCAAGGCAGAGGTCCAAAAATGATTTACATTTTTAGAAATGACGGTTCCAGCAAACATTTATAGTTGTTCTCGTTCATTATATTGGACAAAAACTAGGAGTCGATTGTACCGTAGTAGGTTTTAGCTCCCCGCACCATTACACCTGATATACGGCTATGACGCCTCTCAAAAATAAGCTTATTCTTTCTCAGATCATGAAAATAAAAGTTGTTAAACTTTGTTCATCCGAAAAGATAACGCGTTTTTTTTTCATTGCTCCAAGCAACATCCTCTTTTGCAGAATTCATTCGATCCTGGCTATTTCACTTCCTGAGAGTCCTAAATTTAAAAGATCGCACTTGTAAAATTCTGAACGAAAATATTTGCAATGGCCTCATCAAAGTAAAGCACCTTTTTATAAGCTTTGTTGGTAGTTAATTATATCACTCGTTTCTATAATTTGCCCTTTAATTTTACAAATTTTTGATGAGGAAATACGTACTTATTCACAATTAGTAAACGTTTCCGGGTGCAAAACTTCCACCAAACGGAAATTCATTTCAAAATATGTGTCCTTATCCTAGTGATTGTCTTTTAAATATTAAACAGCCTCATTATGAGTATCAATTTAATAGTCGATAATTTCTATCACTTATTTGATAAGTATTATGTATACCAACTGGTATTTTTAGACCGATTGTGAATACTTATCAAAAGTTCAATGTGAATGAGTTTTATTAATTTTATTTGACGTTTCACGTGTGAAGTATTTGTTGTTTTTTTGGGAACTAAAGAAAAAATTCTTTGAGCGAAAATTAAAGTTGGTCTTATAAAAAATTACTTTCTTAATATGATGTTCCCTTATTTAAGAGCAGAATAGTAAGCAACAGAAAACAGTTAGAAAGAATGGTTGAGTTGATGGAAGAGAGTCCTAGTGTTGTAAGGGAAATATAAAAGTAAACCCGAAGTAATTTACTTAGAACGACTGACACCCCTGATCTTCCATTACCAATATTAAAGTCATTTCCAACGCTCAATTGATACATTCCTTTAGCAAAGAATTTGAATACCCCTGTCAATTTTAGTATATTTTGAATGGAATGCTGAAATTTGACTAGTTTAAGTTCACTTATTATAATTATTGTTTAATACCTCCAGGAACGCTTGTTTTGAAACTAAACTTTTGAATGAATCTACAATTGATTTTTATTAGCCAAAGTTAAAATTAAAAAAAAAAAAGTAATTAATTACATGTGTTCGTCCAAATTCATTGGGTCCGAAGAATCCCGTAACGCTCGGCGGATTTTGATTTGCTGATTTACATTAGCTTCATCATAACTCCTTTCAAAAAACAATTGTATCGAAGTTATTATCCTTTTATATTTTTGTTCCCTTTTAAAAATCCAAAACAAATTATTGTGTTTACTTTTCTACCAGGAATATTTGGTTGATCAGAAAATTGATCTTTATCTATTTTGTTGATATCCGTAATATCATATCTATCAAAAAAAAATCATTCACAATAATGATAAAATCTAATAAAATTCACAGTCGATCACAAATGTCTATAGTTATAGTCATAATACCAACTCATTCAATTTGTTGATATCTACCAAGTATCTTGTTGATAGGTGATAGCTATAATAGAGCTGTAACTCAGTTCTATCTTTCTTCATGTAAACTTAAAATTCGGTTGTCTCACCGAAAGAAAATGTTTGAATGTCAAGCTAATTGAATTTGAACTTCACTATTTTATTATCTGATTTTGAGTGAAAACAGAAGATAATTATATTAAAACTAGCGGCCCGTCCGGGCTTCGCACGGGTAGACATAAATAGGTACAGATAATGTAGCTTTCTAATGAAAAAGCAATTATTAAAATCGGTCCAGTACTTTTTGAGTTTATTCGTTACATACAAAAATACAAATCTTTTCTCTTTATAATATTAGTGTAGATTCATTTTTTTCCAATGTAACCTTATTTTAAAAATGTATAAAATATTTCCTATTTGTGGAAAGACTTCAACCTTTTAAATTTATAGCTATATTATTCACTTTCTCCGAAAATAGTTTAAATGAATGGCTTTCGAGTTTTAAATTTTTCAAAAATCATTATAAAATGTCAATAAAATAACCATTAAAATTAAACGTATTTTAATTGAACAAATACATTTTTTTTTAAACTTAAAACTCTAACACCAATATTATTTTGCGACGAAACTAGTATGAAAAATGTTTCAAGTGTTAAGTGAAATTTGATTAAAATGTTAATTATATTATTACTATTCAAACATTTTTATAATTTTTAATCAATTTTTTGAAAAACTATTCACAAGGCTACCCGTAGTAGCCGTGGTGTGATGGTTAGTGCGTTGGACTGTCATGCCAGAGGTCTTGGCTTCAAACCCTGGTTGTGACATCTAAAGTTTTTTCACGGGTACTTGACAAATTGACAAATTCTCCAAGAGTAATTCTTGTCATGAAAAGTGCTTTCTCAAATTAGCCGTTAAGATTCGGCTTAAAAAGTTAGGTCCCCTCCATCCCTGATAACATTACTTGCACACAGGAATGGTTGAGAGTTGTAAGTCACTAGGCCCTAGTTCTCAACGGGCTGTTGCGCCACCTAATTTATTTATTTATTTATTCACAAGGCTGGAATTACATATGTTTCACAGATGCCAACCGATCTTCAGATTTTTTTATTTGTCTTTATTTCGTTAATATTAATTGAAAAACTTTTCTACCGTCACTGAATCTAGTTTTGAAGAAACTCAATACTTTAACTTGTTTTTTTAGTAAAAGTAGTCAATAGTACAGCTGTTAGACTTACTCCCAATAAGAACAATCCAATGATCGACAACTGAAAATTTCCAATCTTAGTAAAATTTGGTGTACCTGCATTTTACTTCATTTATATGATTTTCAAACTGGAAATACTCCCTAAAATCGAAAATTATTACTTTTGTACTACATGGCGTATACGTACTTTTCTTTAAAAAAAAAATAAAAAAAGAATCTCTATTTTTTACTTTACTGAACTTAAAACAAAATTCTTTTTTTTTCGAAAAAATTCTAAGCACGACTTTAATTAATTTATGTTATATATTGTATATGTTGTCTATATCTTTACCTATATAACTGTTTATGTATTATAATTCTCTTTAAATGCATGTTATATTAATTCTATTTAAAAGCATCAAATACACACAGAAAATAATTATATTAATAAAAACAAAAGAGTAACTTAAAAATTAGTTTGAATTTCTTTTCAAAAAAAAAAAAAATATGAAAAAAAAAACTTAAATTTTCACGAGGATTTCAGAATACAGCTTAGTCCTTGCCCAACATAAGTAAGTATTATAATTATTTATAACATTTTTCTATAATTATTTATACCTGGAACTCTGCATGGATGTGTAAAGCTGTATATATACTCGTATAAACTTGTGTTTAAAGCAAAGACTAAACCGTATTCCGAAATTCTACAATAAAGTAATGGTTGGTATAGCATGCAATTATAATTTAAAAATCCTACTCACAACACACACACAAACAAAACAAAAAGTATGTACAAAAAAAAAAAAACAAACAAAATATTTAAGATTTCTTTTCTTATAAAATTATAAAAATTATGTATTTAAAATTTATTTTTTTTAATTCTTCTTGGGTTTTCTTATTTTGTTTTTCAACGATATAACAAAAATGGTATATATATATAAATATATATAAATGTGTGTGTATATGTATTTTAAACTAACAACATCAAGTGAGGACTAAAATTAAAAAAGCTGAATTTAAATTCAAAAGGTAATTTTTTTATTTAATTAGTTTAACAAGAAAAAAAAACATATATATTTTTATATTTATTTTTTTTTAATTACACTTCTCTTTCTTCTTAATTCAAAAATTTGAATTACTTTTAATTTTATTTTCGATTTTAATTTTATTTATTCAATATTATTTGTTTGTTTGAATTTGATCAACTTTTTTATCTTTGGATCCAAAAAAAACAAACTATTTTTTAAAATAAATGCATGCAGCAACAGACAAAGATTGTTCAGCTTAACAGAAGATTGTCTTAACTTCAGGTATAATTCTAATATTTCTAAGTAAGCTTTAAATAATCGGCTTTGCTTTTTGGAAGGCTTAAAGAGACAGTAATATAATTTTTAATTTATTTACAAAAAGAAAATACAAAATAGTTTTATTTTTTTCAATTCCAAGTTTGGTTTCCCAGAAAATTTGAGATCCTCTTTATTCCAATTGAAGGATATCTGTTTGCATGGGTGAGGGTTTTGAGTTTTTGGAATGTTTGATTGATGACAAAAAATAGATAATTAATTTTTATTGATTTAAAGATTAATTTTACAATTATTACATAAATATTTACATATATCACAAAAATCATAATAGCATGGCATTTGCATTCTGGATCTATATCGAAACGCAACTTTGCAATAGTTACACAGTTTGGAGACTAAGAACTTGTTCCTCTGATAAAAAAGTCACTTCCAAGAATATTTCTTCTAGTTTCCCTTAAAGTTGGCCAAGTTCCGACCGAAATGTATGATGTTTTCTTCTTCTGCTAAATTGCAAATAGTACACTCCAGTGCTAAATCGGGTATAGGCGGTATTAAGTTCAGGTTGAGTAGTTTGCTTCTTAACTTGACCATTGTGGCAATGACGTTAACATTGTTTGCATCATGGAAATAGTTCCTTTCTGCGAGATTATGGTTAAGCCTACTGTAAGTTGTTCTGAACAAGGACTCAACTGCTTCAGCTGCATATTCTGCTCTACACTTCTCATCTACCGTTGCCTTAAACATAAGAGCTTTACTGTGCGATAGATTTTCCGTATTTAAATTGAAGTTTTAATTGCATCCTTCTGCGAGACTCGAACACTTGTCTTGAACAGCTTTTATTACTTGTTTTTCTAACAAGTCGGTATTGGGGCATACTTAAAACGTGGAGGAGATAATCCGCTTGCATCTTCAAGGTCTTTTTGAATAGAGGTGATAGTCCGGTTTTCAGCATAATCACGTAATTAGGCGTATTTTTCCGTATTCTCTTTACACAGTGTGTTACGAGTCTCTAACGTTTGAAACTTTTTGCATCCCCATACTTGCGAGCCATACAAAAGGATACTTTCTGCAACTGCTTCCAATACTTTTTGTTTGCTATTGTGAGCTATGATTTCGTTTATAAAGCATATTTTCCATGAAATATTAATTGCGGTTTTTGCCTTTTGGAGTTCTCGCTAAAATGTTTCTTCAAACTCAGGTTTCTTGAAAAAATACGCCTAAGTATGTTTGTATTCGTAGTACCCGTGGCGTGATGGTTAGTGCGTTGGACTGTCATGCCAAAGGTCTTGGGTTCAAACCCTGCCTGTGCCATCTTAAGTGTTTTTCATGCCTCTTGAAAGGAATTGGCAAATCCTCCAAGAGTAATTCTTGTCATGAAAAGTGCTTTCTTAAATCAGCCGTTCGGAATCGGCTTGAAACTGTAGGTCCCCTCCATCTTCGACAACAATTCTCGCACTAAGGAATGGGTGAGAGTTGTAAGTCACTAGGCTCTAGTTCTCAAATTACTGTTACGCGACCTAATTTTATATTTGCATTCGTTAACACCTTCTATATCTTTTCCGTTAAAATTCCACTTTTCATGCGATGCATTTCGTCTACCACCCTTCTTAAATATCATCACCTTAGATTTTTGAGTATTGACTGTAAGGTTCCATATGCAGCAGTAATGGTATACTCTATTTATCATAAGTTGTAATGTTTCTGGGGAATACGCAAAAATGACTATATCATCAGCAAACATGTAATAATGCCTTAATACGAGCTCCTGATAAATCAACACCACCTGGAAGGTAATCTACAAGGTCATCTATGAAGAGCGAAAACAAGGTGGGACTCAATGTGCACCCCTGTCTAACTCCCGATGTGGTTGTAAACCAATCAGAAAGCCTTTGTTCCTCTATACAGTTCTTAGAGAACGCGTCCGAACTTCAGAGACAAGCCCTGACCATATAATGGGTGATTTTTTTGAGGTTAGGATTTTCATGCATTAGTATTTGACAGATCACGCGGGATTTCAGACATGGTGTCAAAGAGAAAGATGCTCAGTATGCTTTGACATTTCATCATGAATAGACTTACTAACGAGCAACGCTTGCAAATCATCAGTGAATGGGCCCTAGAAAAGTTGGCAGAAAATCCGCTTTTTTATCGACAAATTTTGTTCAGCGATGAGGCTCATTTCTGGTTGAATGGCTACGTAAATAAGCAAAATTGCCGCATTTAGAGTGAAGAGCAACCAGAAGCCGTTCAAGAACTGCCCATGCATCCCGAAAAATGCACTGTTTGGTGTGGTTTGTACGCTGGTGGAATCATTGGACCGTATTTTTTCAAAGATGCCGTTGGACGCAACGTTACGGTGAATGGCGATCGCTATCGTTCAATGCTAACAAACTTTTTGTTGCCAAAAATGGAAGAACTGAACTTGGTTGACATGTGGTTTCAACAAGATGGCGCTACATGCCACACAGCTCGCGATTCTATGGCCATTTTGAGGGAAAACTTCGGAGAACAATTCATCTCAAGGAATGGACCGGTAAGTTGGCCACCAAGATCATGCGATTTGACGCCTTTAGACTATTTTTTGTGGGGCTACGTCAAGTCTAAAGTCTACACAAATAAGCCAGCAACTATTCCAGCTTTGGAAGACAACATTTCCGAAGAAATTCGGGCTATTCCGGCCGAAATGCTCGAAAAAGTTACCCAAAATTGGACTTTCCGAATGGACACCTAAGACGCAGCCGCGGTCAACATTTAAATGAAATTATCTTCAAAAAGTAAATGTCATGGACCAATCTAACGTTTCAAATAAAGAATCGATGAGATTTTGCAAATTTTATGCGTTTTTTTTTTTTAAAAGTTCTCAAGCTCTTAAAAAATCACCCGTTAGCTTGTAGAATAAAGCACCTCGGTTGATTGAGTCGAATGCTGCTTTGAAGTCAATAAAGAATGCTTACAATTATTTTCTTACCTGTTTAATAAAGCTTTCAGCTAGCCTCCTGAGAATGAAAATGTTATATATTGTTGAGTACCTTGATCTAAAGCCCGCTTGAGTCTCTTTCAACAGGTTCTGATCTGCAATCCACGTGGTGAGTCGCTTCTGCAACAGCATTGTAAAAATCTTATGCATCGAATTAAGAATAGAAATTCCACGATAGTTTGCTGCGTCCAACAAGGATCCTTTTTTGTCTATCAGAAAGATTATAGCGTCTCGAAATTCATTTACGGAAATATCCCCCTCAAATACTCCATTCAAAGGTATTACCAGACGTTCTTTTAGCATGATGACTGTTTCGTATTTATAGAACTCAACAGGAATACCATTTGCACCAGCCGCTTTTCCATCTTCTTGTAGTTATCTAGGACTTCGTTGTTGAATCCAGGTATCGCATAGCGCCAATTTGTTTGTATTCTCACTGGATTCAATAAATTCTTTGAAATGAGTGGAAAGAATGTTTACGCGCATAGCTTCTTATGCACTGCGAATTGCTTACCATTCAATTCCAAGTTTCCAAAAATCGGTGGCAGTCTTGCAGGTTGCCAGTTTGGATGCCTGCAGTTCTTCATAGATCTTTTTTTTTGGTTACTTCGAAACAATCCTTGGGAATTCTGAAAATTTCTCAATCATGCAAAGGATTACTTACAAGCTTTTTGACATTCTTCATCAAACCAAGGCTCTTTTCTTAATTTGCTCCTTTTTCCACTGCTTTAACATAGGGAAGTCTACATTTTGGTGTGATTGAAGTTTTGAATCAAGTTGTTTTCTATATGCCTGGATTCTTGAGATAAGCGATTGATGAAAATATATTCATTTCAATTAGTTTAATCAGAAAAATTTGGCTCTGCAGTTGAAAAACCTAAATTCAACCAAAATACCCTCAAAAAACATGTTTTCCCTTAAATGGCGCCCAACAGAAGAAATGATTTTTTTTTAATTTGTATTACTGTCACTTTAATAGCCTGAATCTTTAGCTTATCAAACTGTCACTAATTTCACTGCTTGATTCATCATTTACCCTTATAAATATATAAACACATTGCATGGCCAACTATAGTTAATGATAATTATATTTAAATAAACTAAACACATTAAAAAACCGTTACAAAAAAAAAGAGAATGTGCTAATACGGTTTTTTCTTTCTGTTCATTTATATGTTCACTCTTTTTTTTTTATAGCTCTGTACTGGAAAAAACTTCCGATGCCATATTATTAGCAGCCCAACGTGGCGATATAAATTTGGTAGTTAGCAATTCTATATTTATGTTTTGTTTTTTGTTACTAAAAAAAAATAGTTCTATATTGACTAAAAATTACTATATTCTATAATACTGTACTGTACTTTTTATGTTTTTTATATTTTTGTTTTAATTTGTTTTTTTTTTGTTTTATAATTATACTAAATTTATAAAAAATAATAATGTGTAAATCAGACTTACACAAAATATGTATTATATTAACTAAATGTTTATCTTTGTTTTCTTTTTTCGTTGTTTTTTTTTTTTGTTTGTTCTGTTTGCATTTTAATTACAGTTACGTGCATTACATGAACAAGGATTCTCATTAAAATCAGAAGACACGACAGGACAAACTGCTTTACATATTGCATGCAAATTAAATCACAAAGACATTGTTAAATATATGATATCGTGTGCACCACATAATATTATAAATAAAACGGATTCAATTAAGTAAGTATGATAATGATTGTTATACAAAATATATATGTATGTATTTGTATGTACATATGTATGTAAATGTTTAATGTTTAGGTTGATGTTTTATTTTTAAAAAAATCATATTTCAAAATATGTGCCTTTAAGTATTATAACTAACATGAATGACATTACCAGAAAAGTTTAACGTTTCAAGTTCCTTAACTTTCAAACGAACAAGTTTCGTTTTAGACTTGACATGACAAACTAAATAAAGTCTAACGTTCAGCTTCCCTATGTATAAGCGGATCGCTTCGAACGACCCCATCTGCGGTACTGGATACCCTACTCTACCTAACACCTCTTGATATACTTAGCAAAAACAATTAGATGAAAGCTCTGCTATTCGACTTAAAGCTTCATCGCAGTGGGTTAACATTTTAACAATAACATTGTCCACTCCGTAAATCTTAAGTATTTAGAATCAATTCCAAAGCACACCAGACTACACAATCCCCCAACTGCTATCCGACAGAAATTTCCAGATTGCTATACCTTCCAGATCTTTCTGGGAGGATAGGGCATTCCTGGAAGACGACTTAGTCTACTTTTATGCAGATGGATCAAAAACAAATAAAAGGGTTGATGGATGTGTGTACTCTGAACGACTGAAATTAAGTCTCTCATTCCGCCTTCCCAATTATTGTAGCGTGTTCTAGCGGAACTTTTGACGATGAAAGAAGTCTTGTCGTTTCTTAAAGATAACGTGATATTAACATCTGATATCCGTATTTTCTCAGATAGTCAGGCCGCTATCAAATCTCTGGACTCTGTCTCTACAAACCTTATAACAGTCCATAACTGTCGATCATCTCTCTAATGGAGATGGCACAACAGTTTAATATTCATTCTACTACGATTGGCTGGCATACCAATCGGTGCATGTAAAATATTGCTAATGCAAGACGCTATAAAGAAGGCAAACATCAGGTGGAATAACATCACCACGTGTCAGGTCACAAAAAACATCTGGCCAACACTAGATTTAAAGCGATCAAGGTGCTTGCTATCTCTAAGCATATCGCATATAAGCTCGATAATCGGTGTCATAACAGGGCACTGTCTAATAGGAAATCAAGCCACCCGGTTCGGCGTATTCTCAAATAACTTTTGCAGAAGCTGTATAGATTAGGAAGAGGAGTAAACAGTTCTTCACCTCGTCTGTACAAGCCCTGCTCTAGCTTAAAAGTGCAAGACTTATGTACGTAGGAGAATTCTTCTAAAACGATCTAAACGATCTCAATCATATTAACATAATCAGTCTTTCAATTTTAATAAATATGATTTAAAATCACAAAATGACATAAACCAGCATGTGTTCATATATGCGTTTCGCCCCGATGTAATGGTTGGGCTCATCAGAAGATGACCATTACACCTTGTCTTGACGCATATTTTCTCGAATAAATCGAGATTCCATATAATCCGAGCTGCATAGAGCAACTGCGAATTATATAGTTGCTACAAGTCTTCAAAGAAGATAAATTGTAGCTATTTTTATATCCTTGCTATGGGACTTTTAAAGAAGAAATATTCGACTGTAATGGTCATCTTCTGATGAGCCCAACCATTACATTGGGGCGAAACGCATGTATGAACACATGCTGGTTTATATTATTTTGTGATTTTAAATCATATTTATTAAATTAAATAGTATTTAGGAAAAAACAATTCGACTGGTAACAGTCGAATATTTCTTCAGTCTTTCAGGTTTCGTAAGGGACTCAAAATGGTTTCATTGAGATTATAAGAAAGAGCCAAGAATTATGTGATATCACAATGAGTCATTAAACTGGCTTAGGTGTGTCCTACTCCATCACCACAGGCAGCCTGTTTAACCTAACCTGACATATTTTCGGTGTGTTCCATTGTATAATAAATCAATTATATTTTTATATGTCACAATGGCGATTTTTGCCTTTATTTGTGTTTTTTTTTGGGCAAAATTAATTGCAGATCAACTGATTTGTTCATCGTTTCATTTATGGGGTTTCCCATGGGTAAAATCAGATTTCTTTCAAAAATTGATTTTTTTTCCTGGCGCATGGAACACGATTGGAATTGTTTTTTTTTTTTTTTTTGCCTGTGTAACTTCTTATATATGTGACCGAGTGTGGTAGAGCTGTCAAAATGCCGGCTAAATATTTTTTTTTAATGGAATTAGGTTTGGTGGAATGAGGGGTAAATCTGTCGAAAAATCGAGATCTGAAGATCTGATCTTAAATTAAAAATAAATCGATTTATTTTGCCCCATGTAATGGAAAAACAGGGGACAAATCTAGATCAAGAACAAATTGATTTATTTTACACATGAAAAACTCCATTAATTTTCTTATATAATTTTTAGTAATGATCTGTTTTATTAAATTCGATTTTTGAATTTTTAAAGCAAACATAAATTAATAAGATCTGAATATCAGATTTGAGGTTGTTGAAATTGCGCTTTTGATAATAATTTATCTCTCCTCCCACACAAATTATAAGACGTCAAAATGAATCTTCTCAAAAAGGGTTAACTCATTTGAGTCAACTCATTTTGATATTTTATGATTTGAAATCTCGCTTACATTTCATGGTAATGAGAAAAAATAAAAGTGATTCAGGCATTTCAAAATTTTAAAAATAAATTGTAGGAGCGGGAACATGATGAAACGTCAAAACAATAAGCCCCAAAAGAATACAATGTGAATATCCTCAAAAGTTTCTTTTCCATCTATTAAAACAAAACAAAAACCTTATACTGTCAAAATCAGTAGAAGTATTGCTAAAATGTCAATGAATTCGAAAACAACCAACAAAATTCGAAATTTAAAAATTATATACTGTGAAACAACGTACTCGCCTCGTCATAATGGATTATCAGTGATGTTTTTGTTAGGGGCCAGTTATAGCTATCATTGGTTTATATCATTGAAATTTTTTGTTTTAAGATTTAAAAGCGATTAAGAGAGTTAGCAGCCAAAATAAAGCTGACAAGTTTTAGATTGTTTCTACTAAAACAAAAATAATTTTGTATGAAGAACTTTTCCTTAAGTTCATTTTTAATTTTTCAATGATGAACTCGTTTTCAATGAACAGCTGATTGTTGATTTCGGAACATAATCGTTCCACTGAAAGCGTTCTATTTTATTTGTCTGTACACTAGCAATCTCACTTTCAGTGATCAATTTTAACCTGAAATTCTTGATTTCAATCAGGAAATGCTTATTTTCAATCAGACATTTTCAATAAAATTTATAAACGACCTGTCAAAAAAATTCCAGTGATTGGTTTTAATAATGAACACCAATGATAACTATATCTGGCCCATGATTCGATACAAACATTTTTCATTGAAAGCGTTCCATTTTCTTTGTATTCCTACCTGGTAAATTTTTGGACAGGGTGGTTATAGCTATTATTGAAAATTATTGAATCATTTTACAAAAGTTTCCTTATTGCCATAAAACATTTTTTCACTTGAATCATTTTAACTTGAAGCATTTAAGGTTAGACTTAATCATTGAAAATAAAACTGACAGGTGGGATACAAGAAAATTAAACACTTTAAAAAATTGTTGGTTAAAATTATAACATCACGAATCACCTTTTCATTAAAAACGATTCTATCATTGAAAAATTGAAAAGAAAACCCAAAGAAAAGTTCTATGTTAAGTTAACCATTTTATTAGTAAAACAAATTCTACAACTCGTTATTCCTAATAGCTTTGAAATCTCGAAAACAAATTTAAATGATGAAAACTAATTTAAACAAAGATTATTTAATAAAACAACTCAAACAATTCTAATCAGATGACATTTTGTGGTTGCGTAAATACTTTTGGCATATTTTAGTAGGAATTTGTGAGCCTTCAAGAAAGAAAAACCTGTAAATTAATGAGGTTAAGAATACTTCTGAATGACAACTCGAAAGCTATACAAACAAAAGCAGAAAATCATTTAAAGGTTTTAGCTAAATTCAACGCCTGATAAAATGTAAATCAAAGTTTCGAACAACTTAAAATTTGGCACTCTTTTCTATAAGAAAAATAAGTTGTAAGAAATTAAAATTCCATATAAATTGTATTTAAGTTTAAATCATAAAATAATTAAATAATTTATTTTTTGTTATTTTCAGGGGAAGCACCGCTCTCCATGTGGCCGCTGAAAATAAACGCCGCGACATTTCTGTGATGTTAGTGGCTGCTGGTGCAAACCTTTCAATACGCGACGATCACGGTTGCACACCAATGATGGTTGCATTCAATAACAACGCACGCGACATTGCCACTTATCTTGAAAGTAAGACTTTGCGATAATACAAAATTTATTCGCACACAGTCATCCTAAAATAAAAAAAAATATTAAACAACATCACAGCAAAAACAACAAAAAACCCCGCTTCAAAAAAATAAAAACCATCATGTAGTATTGCTAAACAAAACAACAAAAAAAAAAACATTAATCTTAAATTTTGTAGAAATTAGTTTAAAATGTAAAGCCTTAAAAAAATGTACTCCTTTAGTTTAAAAATGTCCATACAATCGAATATCACTTTCTCCTCATATACTCTACATCATTTACATTTTTCATTAATCATCAGCATCACAATAATAAATTATGTATACAAATATTATATTTCATTTTTAATTTTATGTTATTTATTTTGTGATTTTGTTCTTTTTTCTTCTTTTTTTTTCAAATGCATAACCTTTGGAAAATGTATAATTATATAACAATAAAATTTAAAAAAAATAAATAAACATTCCAACAATAATTAATAAAATTAATCAATTGTATACTAAGGTCAAGAAAGATTTATACATATGGACATACAAGAAAACGTCTAATTAGTTGTGTCTACTTTTTTTTATTAAATTAAATTTATTTCTAGTTTTTGTTTTATTTGTATTCTAATTTAAATAAGCAATTTTTAGGATTTAAGTAAAAATTTATTATTACTATTATTATTAATTATTATACTGTATTTATTCAAGCAAGAAAAAAACAAAACAATATAAGATTAAAATAGGTATAAATCAAAATAAAACATACATTATAATATAAACATTAAGATACTAAATTTATAATTAATAAAAATAAAAAAGAATATTTCTTAATTTAAATTTAAAATAAACAAAAATCATTTCCTTAAATACAATTTTTAACTTTAAACTTTAGGTAAAACTTATGATAAAAAAAATTGTTTTCTAAAAACTACTACAAATCTTTTTAAAATAAAACAAAAACTAAAAAAAAGAAAACATTGTGATACTCAATATATGCAACTTAAAACTGAAATTAAGACAAAATTATTTTAAAAATAATTGAAAAAACTTACAACAGTTAAAATTGGAATTAAAAAAATTAAAAACAAAATGAAATCTCAATATTAAACTTCCCACATTGGCCACCAAGAAGCTGAATTAAAAGAAATTTAATTTTCTTATAATCCTAGAATTTTAATTAAGCTTTTTATTTCTTTATTCATATTAACTGATATAAATACAGTTTATTTTTAATTTTAAAAATTTAAATGTTGAATTAATTGGAATATGAAAAACATCGGGTTGGGAAATTAACTTCAATCAAAAGTTATGTAAATTTGTTTATAAGAAAAAGAATTGTATCTATTTAAATATTAATGTTGACTTGGGTTTTAAAGCTTTGCTTTTGACTTTATCGATTTGATTTAATTTATTAAAAAATTTATTAAAATTTAAGGATAGAGACAAATTTGACAAGTAGTAAACTTTCTATAAAAATCCATTTGTAGTACAAAATCAAAAACAATAATTTAAATTCAGATGTTTACCATTTGTCAATATCTTAAAATATTTTGTTTGCTTTCAATTCTGTGGATGGAATATGCAGTTTGTATGTTTTGCAACACTTTTGAAGTTTATTCTTACTGGTTATAATTTTTGTTAATATTTTAACGAAACATCTCATTTTTTAAACCTTAGAAAAACCTGAAAGGTTAGAAGGTCTTCGTCCGTATTGACTAACCAATTAGTTTTTCAAAGAATTTGAAAGAGTTTTGAATCTCATTGATCGTTTGTTTAGATTAAAAGCTCATTCTGAATATGAAAATACTTTTTCAAGAAAATAAGATCCTAGCAGGAAAAAGTCAAATTTCGATATCAGCCAAGATTCAATCTTTTGGATTAAATTAAAAACTGTATTTGAATCTCATATACATAATTAAATACATTTTTCTGTTTCAGTGAGTTTTTCCTTTAAGCCAACGAAAATTACCTTAAAGTCAATTCAAATTCTTCTTTAGCTGTATTTGTTTAAATAAATTACTTGACTTTTTCTTAGCTGTTTACTTATGTCTTTCTTAACAATTTTCTATAAATGGTCTATTGTTTAATCTGATACAGGTTTTTGTAAAATCTTTTTTAACTTTTGTTTTCATAGATTTGAGAGTCCAGGAGACATTTGTTTTTCTCATTTTTAATGATTTGTTTCCAAAAACTCTGAAGTACTCCTCCAAAATGGTATACTCCTCTTCATAATAGTTATTATTTTAATTCAAGCATTCCCCCTTATTAAAATATACTTTTGTATTCCTAAGTTCCTTTGATCTGAACTTTATTGATTTATAGTTTCGAGTTTTATCAATTGCATTGTTTATATTTTCTTGACAAGTCATTGGACTAAAAAGAACAGGAATTTAAAGTTAATTTAAAAAAATGTACCAGTATTAAACCAAATGAATATTTAAACATGTGATAGGTTCAGTGTTACTGCGGTTTTTAAAGTTTTTCAAATATCACAGGCAGCAAAGTTGCATACTTTCATTTATATCAGTTTGGTTCTGTTTATAAAATTGAATAAGTGCAAAGAAGAAAAATATCCCAACCCGATAACAAAACTTGATCTATTTAAATTTTTAAAAATCCCAATCCCATGTTAAACATAAATTTTAAGTTTCAGTATAAAAATTAAATCAATATAGATCAAAGCTGTTATTTTTAAAATATTCCTTAACCTAATCAGCTTAGATTTCAGTATTTTGTTCTATAAAATTAAATCTCATTTTAAAATTTAATTTTAAATTCTAAATCTATGCTTGTTAAACAATCTAAATGCATATCAGCTCATGTAAATAATATAAACTTACAAAAAAAAAAACAAAAATAAAACTTTTCTTTAAAAGAAATAAAACTCCAATACTCAACGAAATCTTAAACTCATAACTAAATTGTATATTTAAAAAAAAAAAAAACTAAAATTTTAAAATATATAAAATCAATCAACACATTAAGATCCTTCCTAATATAATATACTAACAAAATATATGAATTGTATAAAATTATAAAACAACAAAAATATTTTCCTTAAAAATTCTATCTTCGAAAAATTCAAGTGATAAATGCTTTTTCTTTAAAAAAATTTTGTCGTCAAAAAGAGAATACAAATCATGTATAAAATATAGCAACTATATGTATGTATAAATATATTTTTTTACAAGACTTGAATAGAAATTTTAAAAAATAAATAAAATAATCATAAACAAAAGAAAAAACTTTAAATTTATTCACTCAAAAATTTTAAATAAAATAAATTCAAATTTCTAAATTAAGAGATTTTTAGTAAAAATAAAATAAAAGAAAAAGAAAAAAAAACATTGGAATGAAGTCAATTATTAAAAAAAACAAAACTAAAACTTAAACTAAATAAATAATTTAAAATATGTACTTTTTAACTGCAATATTAATTTTAAATTACTCTTTAAAAAAAAAAAGAATTCTGAAATCACATTAAAACAAACAACAAAAGCTAAAACTGTGGTTTCATTGAATGCAATCACAGATTTCTTTTTAACTTTAAGTATTGGAAATTATGTATGAATTGAATTATTTGACAAGTTACATAAAAATCAATTCAAACAACGAACAAAACAATTTATTGCATATTTAAAGCCCCATAATGTGCAACAAATTGTTAAAAAATGTTGTTTGAATTGATGGAATTATTCTTGCAAATATTTATTTATTTATTTTAAAAATAAATATTAAATTAATAAAATTTCTTGTTTTTTTAAATAATAATATATAAATAAAATTGTATAGCAAGTGACAATCCAATTCTCCAAGATATATTACTCGTAAATTGTAAATAAATATTTAATTCATATTAAATACATTGATAAATAAAATGTAATAATTTTATTGTTTTTTTATTTATTGAAAACATCGAATAAATTGATTCGGGTAATAGTACATTCTTTTTGATAAATTCATTCTCACTTAAGAATTTAAATATTAAAATAAACTGTATCCTAATTCTTAAAGCAATTTAATATTTAAAATAAAATTAAAATAAATGACAAAAAGAAATAATTTTGAAGAAAAAATAAATAAAAAAGAATCTTAGATAGAAAAGTAATAAATAAATTCAATATTACTATTTGAAGAAATGTAAACATCGGGTCCAAGGAAAACACCCAAACTAAGTATATTTTAAAATAATAAACAAACAAAAAGAAACACTAATTTTAAATTACCTTAAAAATAAAAATAAACAGAAAAACAAGGTATTTCGAGGCGTCCCAATTTATATTAGATTTTATTATTAATTTTTATTTAAATTTGTACCCACATTTTTATTATAATTTCAATAATTAAGAATATAAGCAAATAAAATTCAGTAAACAAAAAAATTAAAACACATAAGTTTCTTTCTTCGTTTTATTTTCGAAAATATAAAATAAAAATAAATAAAAACAAACAAACGAATTGAGAATGTTTAATTTTGATTCTCATTTAAAATTAAAAAACAAAAATAAATAAAACAACAAAAAATCTATACTGAAACGAAAGTCTTATGAATTTTAGCTATAAGTGTAAAGATCCAATGTAAATATTTATATCTTTTAATTACTTACTAATAAAATATTTATTAATAATAATAAAAGCATTATAAAAAAAAGAAAAACTACGTATTTTTGTTTTTAAATAAATAGTAAAATGCATATCTTTATTTTTTTTCAAATTTAATTTCTTCGTTATTGAACTGCTGTCTTTCTAAATTATTTTATTAATTTTTGAAACTATGTTTTTTTTAGTTTGCTTATGGATTCATTTTTGACTTTAAAAATATAAAAGTATTTTTGAAATTGCTTACATACCTTTGTAGAAGTAAGTTTTTGAACAATTTTAAGAAAACGAGTTCGTAGAAGTTTTTACTGATTTAGGAGACACGACAAGATTGATGTAAATAATGTAGGTATGAAATAGTTTTTTATTTTTGGAAAGTAATATTTACTTCAAAAGCTTTCCCAACTATATCAATTTGTATGTTTGGGAAAACGAGACAATATTTTTGAAATTATTTTTTTTTCTTGGAACATTTTAAATTCTCATCTCATTTTAACATTAAAGTAAGTATAAAATCTGAAATATAAATAAGAAATATTTTTTATTTCATACACCTAGTTGTCTTAATATTTTATATAGAAAACTGTAAATCAGGACAAGGCTAGTTTATTAATTTTGATTATTCAATAAATGTCAAAAAATTGCCTCCATTTGATGACAGTTGATTAATCAAATTAGAAACTTGCCTTATTTTAAAAAGTCTATACTTTGCAAACGTTATCGAAAAAAATTACGGTTTTATTTCGAAATAACAAAAATTTAAAGTTCCCTTATTTTCCTAAAAATGATAAATTAAAAACTTATAAGCCCAAAGCTTAAATTCTATTATGATATCTCTGATATCTTAATGGACATTAGTTTACTTGTTTGGTATGTGACTGGGTTCGTCAAAAGTTGGACTCTTTAAAGATGAATCATTTTGACATTTAACAATTTACAATAAATATTAAAAAGGGGGCTTCACTTTTCTGTCTCTTTTTAATATTATCGCGTGAAAAGAAAATACAATTATAAAACGTTACAATTATTCCAGTATCAACATCGTTCTAAAAAATAATTTTCAAAAATTGAATCAAGTTCACAATTTTGAAAGAAAATTTGACAGTGGACTGAAAGCAAAACTTTTCCAGGATAATGACATCTCAAAGACGGTGTGCACATTGAATTATTTTGAATCATTCAAAAAATGAATGCCTCACTTTCCCATTTTGTTACAACCATGAAGTGGTAAGTGACAAAATTAAAATTAAATGTAAAAGATTCGCTCGTTGAAAAATGTTAATCCTAGTTTTTAGAAGAGGTCTTTTGATAGAAACCCTGACGATTTTAGATGAAGATTTTATTTTTGTTTAATATCCTACGAAACTAGCAAATCCTATTGTTTTTAGAGGTCTGTGTCAGTCAGTTTTTGGTAATCGAATATTTCACCCAATCAAAATGGGAACAATCATAACGTTTATCATTTGAAAACATATTTCTCGTTATTTTCTTCGCCATTCAATTTAATTCGCTTTTTATATTGTTTTTAAAAGCTTCTTGCTTTTTAATTTTACTAAAACCTTAAAAAATATAATTCTCAACAATGAAATAAAAACTTTTAATTCCTCTATACAAAAATGAACAACTTAAATTTATTTTTTTTTAAATGAAACAAAAACAATCTGCTTAGTAATAAGTATACTTATAAAAGTCTGAATCTAGAAAAAAGTAAAAAATACTATTTTGTTAAGAAAAAACTAATTGTAAATAAAAAGAAAAAAAAAACTAATAAATTAAAGTTGGTAAGTTATAAAAATTAAAAAAAAAAATATATTATCAACGAAAAATGTCAAACTAAATAGAAATTTTGGAAAAATAATACATTTTTCTAACTTTCCCAAATAACCTTTAAGTGTAATTCTTTTCTAATGTTTTGGTTAATTTTATTAGATTTTAATATAAATTTATAAAAACAAAAATAATTCACCAATATTATAAAAATATAAATAAGACTATTAAATGCACTGCAAGCACTGAGGATTTGATTGAATTAAAATTTAAACAAAAACTAAAACAGAATTCACGAAAATATTACTTTTTAAGCATATAAAAGGGTATTTGAAATGATTGGTTTATCTATATTCTTTTTCATTATTTCTTTTTTCTCTTAAAAACCATTTCAACTTTAACATGACCAAAAAAAAACAAAAAAAAATTCTTTTGTTTTTATGATTTTGAAATATTTTACATTTTTCTTTTGTTTTATTAATCAAAAAATGTCTTTTGTATAAAAAACAAAATATGAAAATAAAATTTAATTTTTATAATTAAGCTTTTTGAATTGGAACTGAATAATATTAAATATTTTATGTAAATATGAATAGAAAACATAATACATTTTTTTTTGTAATAAAAATTATAATAATAATAGATTTAAGGTTTACTAAAAAAACAATAAGATCAAGCAAACATTTTATCAACTTTCCTAAAATAATTAAAAAAAAAAAAAAGAAATTAAGAGGTTAAAATAAAAGTCTTTAAATTTTAATCTACCATAAACGTGTTTTATTCAATATACAAAATGTGTGAATCTGGAGGGAGGCTTATTTATATTTTATTATTGTTATGGTATTTTAGCAGTCAAAAAATTGTTTTTCATTGGTCCCTTACAAAAATCATTTTAACGTATGATTGGGAAAAAATGTTTGTGAAACATTTTTAAATTTTAAGTAAAAAAATATATGTAGGATTTCATTTTATTTTATTGAGCTTAGAAATAACGAATTAAGCATTTTGTGATCCCAGATGTTTTAAGTACCACAACCAACAAGATTTCCTCCGAATTTGAAGAAAACATCGTATTATAGTGAAAATCCAGTGAGAAATACTTTACAAATCAACGAATTTATGGTTTCATGAAATGGAGGTTTATTGGCCGTTCTAGCTATCATTGGTTCCAATCAATGACATTTTTTTTTCAGGGCAGATATAACGATAATTGAAAATGTTTGTCATTAAAGCAAAACTTCCTGATTATAATAAAGCATTGGGAAGTAGAGTTGATAATTAAAACCTAAACTGATAGCATTTTATATGGACTCTTCCAATTTATACACAATCTTATAGGTGGAAATACAATGGAAGTAGAACGCCTTCAATGGAAAAATTATGTTCTAAATTAAGGACCATTTAGGGACTAATCACGGAATTTTTTTGTTAGGTTTCTTTTGGCTTTCATTACAAATTTCAGTTATTGGACATACATTTCCTGATCAAGCATTTGAGGTTAGAGTTGATGATTGAAAGTAAAACTGACAGGTGGGAATAGGTACAAAGAAAATGAAACGCTTACAGTAGAACAATTTTGTTTCGAAATCAATAATTAGCTGTTTATTGAAAACGATTTCATCACTGAAAAATAAAAATTAACTAAACGAAAAGTTCCGAGTTAAATAATGAATTTTATTAATAGAAAAAATATACGACTGATAAGCTTCATTTTGACACCAAACATTACAAATTCGACTCTTTTGGTTGCTTTTAAATCAATTTTTTTCAAATGAAAACGAATTACAGCTATAACTGGCCTTTTATAGTTATCATTGATTTTCATTATTGAAACCGTGAATCGTAATAAATTATATTTCATTACTTTGAAGAAAAAACAAAACATGGGCTCTTGTGAAACTTTTTAGTGGAATTTTATTTTCGTTGGTATATTTCTTGGAAAGTTTCTGATACGTTAATCTACCTCGAATCATATATCGCACATGTAGTTCAAAAGTGACACAACTCAAAAATCTTGGTTTTTCAGAAAAGGCGAAAAACGATATTGTTAGACTAGATACGGTTTAACTACAAATTGAACTATGTAGACAAAAGCAAATAGCGTATGAATCACAATGGAAATAATATTTGCGTTAATCTTTTTTTGGAAACCTTGAAAACTATGTTTTTAGAGTTATGACAGTTTTGACGATCATTTCTTTCCAACAGGAATGTACTATTTTGAGTTCTGCCACTTTTGTTGATTTTTTTTTTAGTTGTGACAGTTTTGATTTAGTCTTTTTAATTCATATTGTCAAGAAAAATGCTGGATGATACCAGTTCATAAGTAGTTTTACCTTAACGAGTCGGGGGATAAGATTATAATAAATCATCATAAGAAAAAGGAACTTTGGAACTTTGTTTTTATTTAGGTATAAAAAGAATTAAAAAAGCTTTTTGAAATTCATAGCAGAATTAACATAAAAAGTCGTTAATCTAAATAAATAAATAATTGTAATGAAATGTGGAAATAATGCAATGTAATAACTATGAAATGTTTTAAATTTATGATTAATGTATTAAAAATGAAAAGGCAATAAAGTTGGAGATTCATACAACAATCATACAAGGTTTCTTAATCTAAAGCAAGTATGTTTTTATAAAATAAATCGAAATAAGATTTTTGAATTATATGTTTGTTTATTAGATTTTGTATATCTTTTTTTTTTGTTGTCAGCCAAAGGAATTTTTTTTTAGTACACTTGGGTCAAAAATTAATAAATTCTGAAGGTTGGCTTTTTCTTATGTTGCGTACGTTAACTCTTTTGTAAACCTCATCTTGATAAGAAGTTTTATAAAAGAATGCATAAGGGTGTTCTTTTTCAACACGTATAAACTTAATATCGTGCCACTTGACTTCCATCCTATCAGTATTAACTGTAACCTTATTTCCCCATTCTTCTTGCAGAGTTTTTAAATCATAGAAATCCTTGTAAGGTAGCTTGTGAACGTGATATGGTGGACCATTTTTTTCCGCTGTTTGAATCTTCAGCTGTGGTTGAATTATTGAATTCATTTTCGTTTTCTATATTTTGGATCGAACGAATTAATTGTACCTAGATGTAACAATTTGAGAGTTTTTTGTTTCCATTTGCATCAATGGTCATCTAAATTGCACAACACATTACCTGCATTACTTTCATCAAGATTCGTTGTGAGATCGGGCAGGTGGAGATTATCTTGATCTGTCGGTAAATTAATAAAATTTGTTTGGTTTTCTTGATTTTGAAGCAAATCATCATCGTTTGGCTTGAGATATTTTGCATATGAATCAACTTGTAAATTGTGGGTTGCCATTAGCACCATAAATCTTGCACGACTCATTGAATGCATTGTGAATCTCTTTCAATTACTGAACAAAAATGTATATATCGTCGCTGTTTAAGAAAACCGGCATAACTCAAAAATCTCGATTTTTGAGTTAATGATGATAATCGACTAAAAAAAAAATTCTCTATCTTTCTGTCAAACTGGCATAACTGTATCACTTTACAATTCCGCTAGATGGAGTTTGTTCCAATTGTCACATGTTTCCTTTTCATTGTTTGTTTATGATCAATACAGACACAATTTAGTTTATCTCAGTTGTTCGCGGTGACCGTACGTGTTTTTTATGTGGAAAAGTGTAATATAATCGTGTTGTGCTCGGGATTTATGGTTTTATTTTATTGAAAAAAGAACTAACTTATGCTGAACCAGTTTTCACGATGAAGTAAGTACAGTTTTATATTTTTTTTTTTGTTTTTAAACAAAATGTGTCACTTTTCCCGATAAATTAAAAAATAATGTGTTTTTGCAAGGACACTTTTCTTACTTATGCCATTTTTCTCTATAATATTTTTGACTTATCATAATCAAATAAATTTTATCTCAATTTGTTTTCTCAAATAGTGTCATTTTACCATATATTTTTTTTCTTATTATCTATAATTTATAATTTCACTCTTGAAATAAAACTAAATTTGCCACTATTCGTTATTATTTTTTTTAAGTTTGGTACCAGTTATTCTCGGGTTTTATTCCAGAATGTATGATTAATTTAAGTTTTTCGTGTTTTCAGTAGTACCTACCTACTCATAAAAACATCAAAAACATGCTCCAGCGTACTCAGCTTCTTCTGAAATTGGCTAGTGCCAAAAAAAATAATGAACCTGAACATAAAAGTGCTCCAACGGATAATTGGTTTACCGTTCTTAATGCAAATGAAACCACCGTGTCTTCAAGAGGTATGTGTGTCTTAATTTTTTGGTATTGCATTTGAAAATAATTAACTGAAGTCTTAGAAACAGATGTAAATTTGACTCCTAATATTGACATGCTTCATGCTGTGAATTCATCACGAGCTACATCAATCCCGATCAATCCCATTCACCCACCTGTTGCGTCCACTTCTCGAGCTGCGTCTTCCAGTGAATCTGGCGTATTTCAGATGACGATATTGATGTGTGCGAGATCATATTTCCTCCATCCCTCGAATTAAGAGACATTACTGCCATCAGAACTCAACACGTGAGTATATAGATGGTTCAAAAAGCATTGCAGATTTACATCGCGACTATACGTTTCTGTTTTTAGAAATAAAAACTGCTCGTATGCAAATTACCAACTGTTTAGAAATATCTTCAAAAGTGAATACAATATTTCGTTTTTCCGTCCCAAAAAGGATCAATGCGAAGATTGTATGGCATTCGTAAATGCAGACGCCCAAACTAAAGAAACTCTTCGTGAGACATACCATGCTCATCTTATTGAAAAAGATTTGTCAAGGAAAGAAAAAGATGCTGACAAGAAAAACGATGTTGATAATATCTTCGTTGGAACTTATGATCTGCAGGCTGTTTTACCATGTCCTAGAGGAGATGTTTCAGGTTTCTACTACACTTCAAAGCTGTCAGTATACGATTTTACAATTTGTAACCTTAAGGACACTGATGATGTACGGTGCTTCGTTTGGTTCGAAGGTGATGGACAGCGTGGTGCGAACAAAATCGGTACTTGCGTTTTGAAAAAAAATAGAAGAATTGGAAGAAATGTCTCAAAGGATTGGCAAACCTATTGATGTTATTTTCTATACTGATATCTGCTGTGGACAAAATAAAAACCAATTTATATTTGCATTGTATCGATACGCCGTCAGTCATTTCGAATTTATAAACAGCATAACGCATAAGTTTTTGGTCAAGGGTCATACTCAAAATGAATCAAGAAATTGAAATAAGATCGACCAGACAAGTTAAAAAAAGCACACAAAATCTTGTTCCTCTGTACAAAAATAAAATACCTACTACCGAGAAAAAAAAGAAAGGTCTAATTTTTCTTTTAGAAAAAAACCTGATTCCGCAATACCAAAGCGATTTTTATAAAAACTTGTAACTGCAAGACGTTGTATGTATTAATTTATTTCTATTAATTTATTTGTATTTATTTATTTATTTAAATATTATTTTATCATTAAATAATAAAGATTATTATTATATCAAGACTGGAAGAATGAAACAAAAAGGCTTTATGAATTTTAAATGTGTACCTTAGCCTCTAAAGTAAATATATTATAAGTCAATTAATCTTTAAGGTATAACGAACTATAATCTGTGAATTAAATTTATTATATTATGCTATTAAATAAGAAACATTATTACTATGAAAAGGCTGCAACAATGTAACAAAAAGGCTTAATGAATTTTAAATGTGTACCTTAGCATTTGAAGTAAATAAATTCTAAGTCAATTAAACTGTAAGATCTAACGAACAATAATCTGTGAATTAATTTTACTTTTATTATTAAATAATTTAGGTATTACCTATATTTTTTGTATTAAAAATAGCAATTTGAGGCACTATGACTCAAAGGTTTCTCAAAAAAAAGTTCTTACAACAATATATAAATTATTATATTATTTTCTAATTATTTTAATAAAAATGGATTAAAATGAAGTTCCTTTCAACAAATCGAGTTTTATTTCTTAATTCTTATCTTAAGACACTATTTCTTCTAACCAATGAATTAACTCCAAAAAAAAAAAAAAGATAGAGTGAATATCATAATTTTTTTCTGGAAATATGACTTAATTCGGAGAGGGTTTGGGAAATCTTTTAATTTGTATCCTAAGTCATAATTTTTTTGAGTTATTTTGTTGAATTTCAATAGATAAAATATAGAAGTAGCTAATCCAATGTATTAAAAGAGAAAACAAAAAATTCTAGGTATAAAAAAAAAAGTGTTATGAAAAATTTTTTTACTTGAAAACTTCAAACTCATTTTCTGAAGAATCAAGTTTTTTGAGTTATGCCGGTTTTCTTAAACAGCGACGATATGCAATTCAAACATCAAAAGTGTCATAACTCAAAAAACGGTCGAAAAATGTATCAAAGAAGACATTATTTAGGAAGTACACATATAAACATATTCGTGACATACAGATAAAAAGTTTTGTTTTAAATTGAAACTATTTTGTCTTTATTTGATCTTAAAAAACCTTAATTTTTAATAAATCATCAAAAGAGACACAACTCTAAATCTCAATTGATCATTCTTCAATAGTGACAGAACTCAAAATAAAACAAAGTATTCATATTTACCTCAGTCAACTAAAGTGGCTTAACTCAAAATAACATACACAAATTTTCACCTAGGAATCAACAAAAGTGTCTCAACTCAAATTAACGCACTGAAATTTTATAGTTTTAAACACCATAAATGACACAACTCAAAATAAGTCACTTTTGATTTCAATTGTCACACCTGTTTGCTGCGAGGACCAGGTAACAACTGAAAATGTGTCATTTTTGTCGAAGCTAGTTTGACATCATTTGAAACATTCAAAACGACATAGTGTCATTTGGCGGAAAAAATATTGAATCTAGGTAAATGCACCTTTAATAAATATGTTGGGTGGAAGTCTTTGGAACTTTTTTTGATAATAACTCAAATTTTGCGTTTTTTTAGTTGTGTCACTTTTGAACTACATGTGCGATATGTATGTTTGTATATATTCTTAAAATAAAACAACAAATTTCTTTAAATATTTTTCTCGATGAATATCCTGATACCATTTCCAGCATCGTTGAAGTTCCTGATGTTTGATAATAAAAATGTATGTATGTCACAACATATGGACTTATGTTTTAAGCCTGTAGTTATTTGAATTTTCATTGGTAAATGAGATCATTTTCTATTCCTATAATGCATCAATTAAAAACAAATGTTAATAAAACTAAATAATCCAACAACAGCTAAAACCAATAAAGTAAGAAAATTAAATCAGTTTTCAATCGTATTCTGAAACCAATGGAAAACGACATGAGCACCAATGTCTTTGACTGTTAAATAACATTAGAAATTACAAGCTGCGTTCTTCTGTTCAGTTTTAAAACCACTAGTTTTTGAAATGCTCTAAATGAGTTCAAACAAAACAGCTCTAAAAAAAAAACATTGGAAAAAAATCTGTTACAAGCTTTTCTTTGACACTTCAAGTTCGTTGATGTTTTTAAAATTTGACTTTTTTGGGGGTTCCTATTTTGAAACTCATCTTTTTATTTCTTTCTTACTTTACGATAAGAACAATTTTCAAAAATATAACAAGGTATAATAATTAATAATTATATAAAATATCGCAATGTGAAAACTGTCTTTTAAGTAAAAGAAAAATCTAAAATATTTACATAATGTACAAGTCAAAATATAGGGCGAAAAGAATCTATATAATCAAATATGTTACCTGTTTAATTTCAGGATTATTGTTTTCATTTGCTTTTAAATTATTGACTAGGAAATTGAGTTTATAACGGTAACACAAAATGTCTCATTAGTTTCCCTTTTTGATCTTTCAAACCTTTTTAAAAGTTAAAAAAAAATAAACTAGATCAGTTTTCACACGCGAATTGTTTTTTTTTCGGTATATAAGCCTTTATTAGTTTTATTTATTTAAAATTTAAGAGTAATTTACATTTAATTCTACTTTTAATAAATTTTGAAAGTTGCACTTTTTCACTAAAAATTAAATCACATGCAATAATGGTTTACTCTGACCTCACATATCCTCCCTGTTGTTTGTTTAGTGATGCCAGAATCCAATATTTTTTATACTACGTTTCCACCGGGCACTAAACCGAGATTTAGCTAGATTTGTCACAAATCTCCTTGAAATCTCGAAGATTTACCATACAAATTTTAATCTCCTCAAATGAAGATTTCAAATAAATCTCATTGAAATCTACTTGGAAACATTAGTTTGGCAAATCAAACAAACTTTTTTTCGGAGAATAATTGTTGAACCGACCCATTTAAACTCCAATTTCGTTTATTGACAGATGAAAATGTCAACAAAAACTATCTGTCTCACTTCCATTTATTTCTTTAATTCTTTAAAGAATTCATCGTCGTTCTTAATAACATCCTCTTCCCAAAAAGTACTTGGACGTATATTACATTACATTACATTTCACACTACTCAGCACATAAATATACAGAGTAGAGAACACAGCACCTTGAGCGACTAGACTATATAAGGTGATAACAACACAAGACATTAATACAAGACAGAAGGACAGAAGAGAAAGAACAAACAGAAAGAACACATGACAACAGCACGCGGTAGGTTTCGAGTCGGTCCCCCATCTTTCTACTAACCACGCTCACTGATGCTTGATTTCGGTGATCGATGAACCGATGCTTTATCAGTGACTAGGCCGTTGCCAAACGTCAAATTAATCTCCTTTTCTTTGGTGGAAACACCTCAAGATTTATTTTAAATCACTTTCCTTAAATCTCGGATTATTTTTTGGTGGAAACGTAGTATTAGATAATTTTTGTAAAGTAATTTATTAAAGCTGGACATACACGACCGAGCCAATTGCCAGAGACAAATGGACATGGCCCGAATTTACCCAGCATACACGACCGAGCCACAGCCACTTTGATAGATTGATTATTTTTACATTTTTCATTTCAAGCACAAACAATACAGATGTAAAGTTTTTATAAAATAAATAAAAATTTTCCAGCCATTTGTTCAGAAAAATATCTTAAAATTACGAAAAGTGGAAGCAGAAAAACATGACCGAAAATGTTAAACGCATATGTACATATAATAAAAGTAAGCAACTGACCCAAAAACAATAAAAGAAGAAAAGAGACATTAAGGATTTGTTTAATTGAATTTCTGTATGAGACAGACTGAGATATTAAGATAGTTGTTAGTTGGAGAGATACCTAGCTACCTAGAAAGATTTATTATTTTCATATTTTTCATGACCAGTACAAGCAAAAATATTCTTATCTGGATAATATTCAAACTTGAAAAAGGGTTTTAATAAAATAAATTAAAAAATTCCGTTCAATTGTTCAGAAAAATATGTAAAAACTTACAAAACTTGTGAGCAAAAAACATAGCCAAAAATAAATAAAATTAAGGAACAATAAGAATTTGCTTCCTTAAATTTAAGATAGACTGAGATAGTAAGATAGCTTTTAGATGACGAGATAAGATTGTGTAAGCAGACAAAACTACTTTTCTCGTTGATTCCCCACACTTGACAGAATTTTATAATAATTTTTGACTTGCTGAAAATCAAAATCTACACATGATCGATTTTGGATCGGCTCGGGTCCATTTGAATCATTGGCTCTGTAGTGTATGGCCAGCCAAAGGACCTGGTGAAATAGAATGTGGTCCGGCGTTTTCTGTTTTGTAGAGAATTATACATTGTTGTTTAAACAGAACGCGACCAAGGCCAGTGTTAAAAACAAATAAAGTTAATTTTTAAATTTCAACTAAAACTTATGGGTTATTATTGATAGGAAAATCAAGGAGCAATTTTCAACTTTCATTGTTTGTTTAGAATGCAGTCTTCACTCACAACTAAAACAATCCGTTCCTTTATCTTGTACTGCTGCTGCTGCTGTCCAACGTTCACGAACAACTTAAATTCTTCAGCAAAATTCTTAACTTTTGCTTTAAAAAGGAAGCTGTAATTTTTTGGATTCGCTCGCTTTATTTTTGTCGCATTAAATTACAAAAGCAAACAAAATAGTTGCCTTAACCTTTAAATGAAAGATGCTTTTTCTCAATTAAATTGTTGACGTTGGCGCCTCTCTGTCAATGGTGACTAAAGCCACATAGATGCGTAACCATTTACTATCTGAAAAGGGAGTGTAAATACTTAGAAGCGAAGCGAGCCACCCATTGCATACAAAACCCTAAGGACCAGTTATACATAGGTATCATTGAAATCAATCCGGAAACATTTTTGAAACAAAATTTGAGTGTGTTTCCTTTAATTAGAAATGAAAATTATATACTTTCGCTAAAAATTACTTTTGTATTATCCGGACGGAAAATCATTTTCCTGAACATCTGATACTCTTGGTACAACAACAATTCGTAGAGAACTAGATCCTATTGACTTACAACTCTCAACCAATCATGTGTGCTTGTCATTTTAAGGATGGGGGTTCATATACCGAATCTGAACGGCTTTGAGGAAGCACTTTTCCTGACCAGAATTACTCTTAGAATATTTATCAATTCTTCGCAATAGGCAGTACCAGTAAAACACCATTTACGTGGCAAGGATTGAATCCAAGACCTCTAGCATGAAAGTTCAATGCACTAATCATTACGCCGGATACCGCTTTTAGTAAAATATACCATTAACAATTATTGAAAACGATATTTGCCAAAAGGCCACTGCAACTGCAGTTGCAAATCATTTTTTTCCTGACATTTTTATTGACCAAAGTGAACATTTGGTACTGATACCCTCGATAACTTCATGAACTACACCTTTAAGGTTTGAATTGATTTTAGAGTACATATTGGTATTGACTTATTTTTAACGTGGCCGTAAGGATAAATTATAAAGGTGTTAAATCACAATCTGTTGGTGGCCAATTCTGATCACCTCTCGGAGAAATAACACATTCACTGTTGTTATTGTTTGGTTGCTGATGTGACATGAATCTACAAAATAATTTCAAGTCTTTGTTGATTGCTGTATAAGTTCCGTTTTTGGTATTGAGTTTATTGTAAAATTTCAAAAGATGACAGCTTAAAAAATTTAAAGCTCTACAAACAGCAGTCTATCAAAAATGAAACGGCTTATTAGAATACAATAAAATATTTTCTTACTTCAAAATTTTAACCCTCTACTTATGAGACCCATACCTCAATGCCCACAAATATCTGATACATAGGGGCATATTCATAAATGTTTGCTAAACTCTTGCTAAGTTGTTACTAAGCCAGTTTACGCTATTTATAAATAAATTTAAATCTAAGTTTAGGCCTTAACCTGTGGTTTGACTAAAAACATAGGAGTGCTGTGTTTAAGTAGCACAAAATAACAAGTTTGGAAATATAACAGTATTTTTTTCTTTCACCTGCCATTTGAAGTATAATTGTTGTAGAACACAACCTTAACCTGGGGTTCTACTAAACACAGCTGGGAAATTGACTATCAAAAAAAGTTATGTTTATTTAACCAACAAGCTTTAAACTACAGATCAAGAAATCACGACTTAGTAATTCTCTATGAATACGCCCCATAATCTTACAATTCAAAATGAATTAAGAAAAAATCTTTCGTTATCGACAGCACTGCTTTTCGCTCATCCAATTCTAAAACTTAATAAATTAGTTTGGTATCACTTTTTCGTGAAATAAAATAACGGATGTTTTGTCTGCGACATCTTTGTATTTCCCCATTTGCCTTCGTTTGTCTTATCTGTTATTTCTCTAACGACTTTCTTATTTAAAATAGAATTTGTGTATTGTGTATTGGCCTCGAAGTTAAACTGTTTCTCAAAAACATTCATAAAATAAAGAATTTTAATTGTGCTCTTTTCTTATTTAAAATTTCACCATGATGTACAATAATATGTTTTACTACCAAACGAATCCGCAAACTTTTAATCAAAACCCACAAACTCCTATCCAGAACCATTTGTTGCAATTGGCTTTGCCTCCGCATCCAGAAGAACAACTTCCCATTCCAACCAATCCCTCTTCATTGCCTGTCACTTATCCTTATCCACCACCACCTCCGCCACCCGTTGTCTATTCCCTGATTCAAACCAATGGTCGCAAAGTGTATGGTCCACCAGAAGACTGGGTGGGTCCGCCTCCGAGCAGTGCCTGTGAGCTTTACATTCGGCGTATACCAAAGACCATAAGCGAACAAAAGATCCTCGAGCCATTTCTTAAATTCGGTAAGATCTATCAGTTCCGAGTGCCCATCGACTTTGTCCAAGGAATCCGAGGCTACGCCTATGTTAGATACACCAACGAGGAGGACGCCTGTTGTGCCATGGAAGTCCTTAACCATCATTTCATCGAACAAGGCAAAACCCTGGACATTGTTAATTCGTGTGAGAAATGTCGCCTCTTTGTTAGCAACATTCCAAAGCACTTAAGCGAGGAGGAGATCGAAATGGAGTTGAGGACGATCTTCCCAGCAATGCAACGAATTCACTCGAAGGGAGCAGTTAGAGGTAAAGATAAGAATCAAGGCTACGTCTTTGTGAATTTCGCCACCCACAATGACGCTCTGGAGGCCAAGAAGAACACCTGTCCGGGAATTGTTCGACTTTTTGGACACGACTTGAAGATCGTTTGGGCTAATTCTGAGAGTGTCGATAATACACTATCCGTAAGAGGTACAAACATTGTAAGAAGATAAATATTAATTGCTTTTCTGTCCACAGAATAAAACCCTATTTGTTCGGAATGTTGACCTCAAACTAAACAACCGAGACCTGATTGAAGTGATCGTCAATCATGTCCCGAGAACGACTGTGAGAAAAATCTCTAAAGTACGAACAAATGCATTTGTGGACTTTACTTGCCGTCAAGCTGCCGAAACTATTATGCAGAAGTTACAAGGATCGAAAGTTGGTGAAAGCAAGTTTGTCATTGAATGGGCTAAGCCCTCTGCACAGTAAGTAGCTTCAAATTTGATATTCTGGATATTCTGAATACTATTGGCCTAGTTGTGGCTTCATTCACATTCTTCTGCGTTGCCTACACTTGCTGCCATAAAAAGGCCTTTCTCTTTCAGACAATCCCTGCATCGCATGCGTAACTCCGACTTTGATGCTCTTTTGCGCCTTAAATGCATTGCAAATAATTGGCACATTCCAGTGATCATCTTTGGGACATACTTTGAGGAGGCTAACCTTCAATATGCTGCAGTGCTGCTCCGTAACGATGAGTGTCCGCTTCGCTTTATAATCGTTACCTTATTCACAAAAGAGCTCGTAGACATTCACGCCCGTCTGTGTGAAGTTGTTGTGACATTAATCGATACAATCGGAGGATTTCCCGATTGTAATTATGTTTTCTGGGCTCAAAAGGATACAGCTCATTTACGTAAGTTTTTTGGAATCTTTCTTTCTTTGGATGTCATTTTAGTGACTTTCTGATTTAGTTGGTGCGGTGAATCCTAATCCTCATATGGCATTCATTGCATCCCACCGAATTCCGAAAGACTTCAAACTCGATTTAATAGAAGTCATCGATCTCAGTTGGGGCTGTGCCATGTTGGCCAAAGCACCTGAGAAACGCCTTCTTCAGTTGTACAAGCAAAGTTTCTTGGTCAATGAACAATTCACATTTTTGAGTGATTTCATTTTTACCCAACGGATCTTTGGGACAATCATGCCCAAGTACAGAGGCAAACCACCATTGAAGTACAATTTGAATGACAGTCAGATCGTTTTGGCCCTGTGCTACCAAGCAACTGGTAGTAATTGTTCGTTTGTTGGGCGAGAATACAAACCATGGGAGTTGACCGGCTTGGATTGTGGTCACAATGGATTGCCATTCATGTCGATGACACTTTTGCCACTTTCATTGACTCAGTCGAGATTTGCATCGTCCTTTGTGCTGCATCAAGTAATATTTGGTGGGACAAATTATCATTCGCCAACACAGTGTACTATGGTTCCACCTTTGTGGATTTCGGGGACTTCGTATGCGGAGTCTCTGAAGCAAATTTCGTCAATTCCTCCACCAGTGCTTTATGATCAATGAGGGAGACGTATATAACAAAAGTTACATATATTTATTTTGAATTGGGTTGGATTGGATTTTTATTTTTGTTATGTTTTTTTATATATTTTATTTTTATTGTTTTTAATTTTATTAAGTGTATGCAAAGTTGAAGTTGTTTTTTTCTGTTTTTTCTTAAATGTTTGCTAATTTTATACTGATCATTTTTGTTTTATATATTTTTTAACTTTTTTTCTTAATTTAATGTTGCACTCGAGATGGACTAGAAATATGAAGTTTTTTTGTATTGCATTGAATCTAGCCATCCGTAGGTTTGAAATAACTTTTTTTTTATACATGGAATATTATTTAAGCTACAAAACTTTGTCTACTCTACTTTTTTATTTTTTTAATTAAAATATGTTTAAAAATTAATATAATTCAATTTTGAAACGCAAATTAAATTGCACGAAACTTTATTTAATACAAGAACAAAGCAAAGAAAGTGATATAATCATTTTATTACATTTTATTACTCATCTGAATTTTTAAAAAAAATATTTTCTTTTTTTGATTAATAATTGCTTTAAACAGAAGCATAAAAAAAATAATATACTTTAGCTACAAATCCTTTGTTTAAGTTCAAAACTTTATTATACTTATTTCTATTAACTTATCATAATACTAAAAAATCATATCCTATTCATATTGAAAATCAGTTACCAATAAAAACTTATTTAAACTTATGAATTTTTAAGTGTAAGGCATTTTCTTTTAAAATGCATTTTTCTGTTTTCTATTGGGAATTTACGTGGAGTGCTGGTTAGTGCGTGGAACTATCATGCTAGAGGCCTTGGGTTCAATCCCTGCCTTTGTCACCCAAAGTTTTCTTCATGGGTACTGCCTCTTGTGAGGAATTGGGAATTCCTCCAGTAGTAATTCTTGTCTTCGAAAGTGCTTTCTTAAATTAACCGTTCGGATTCAGCATACAACTGTAAGACCCCTCCATCCCTGACATGGCTCACAATGGCCGATAGTTGTACGTCACTAAGCCCCAGTTCTCAACAGACTGTTGCGCCACCTAATTCATTTATTTATTATTTTTAACTGGCTGAAAAAAATGTCCCTAAAACAATGGATCTTAATGACATCCGATACCAATTAATCAGGCATATTACCAATTCCATCGGCCAGGCTCAGACGATATAAGGGACTTGAAAGTTAGGCAAGTTTTTAGTATCTGATTGGCCAGCTGCCAAAAAATTACCTTCCAATTAAGGCAACTTTAATGGAAAGCTGACTGGAAAGTTAGTCAAGAAAAATCTCCCTAACTATTAAGTCAAGTCTACTTCTATCAAAATAACAGTTGATCATGTTTTTTCATTGAACTGAAAGCTGAACTTTATTACTCTATGATTTATTTATTTTTTGCACCTCATTTAATGCCTTCTGTAAAAGGGTTCCTTGTCAATTTGGAAAAGAAATAACTAATATTTCTTTACAATACAAAATACAAATCGTGATGGACTTGAAGCTTGCCTGGGGAGTATTTTGTAGACAATAATTTTGTTGGTACTTTTTGTACTATGAACTTAAAGTAAAGATTTGCGAAGTAAAGTTCTGAACTTCAAGTTCATGACACTTGAAAAACTAACCAGTTGCTTTGTTCGTTCAAAGAATGAAGTTGACTGCAAATGAAGTCCCTTATGTTGCATGAAACTGACCATCGTGATCGGAAACTTTATGAATTCCTAAAAACCATATCACGAAATCCGTTCATAATGCAAAAAATTGTATGAGATTTTAAACTACGAACGTATTTTGTAATATTTTTTTTCGGGATTTGTTAAAGTTTCCGATTACGATGGAATTCGTGACAGTGCTGAATTAATTTAAATTTAATATGACTCAAAATTTGTTCCACCTTTCAAAAAACTAGAAACATAAAAATGTAGGCCAGCCAAAATGTACATTTCTGCGAAAGAAATGCATAAGAAGTTTAAATGCTTTACGTTTTTTCGAAAAATGTCTGATTATGGTCTTTATAGAAATTATAATTTCCTATAAAATAAGCTCTTTGGCATTATCATAATTCTTATCGGAGAAGATTCATTCTACATATGTAATATATCAGAAAAGGTATTGCGGAGTGTTAAAAAAAACTACGGCTTCCTCCAAAATCATTGTTCCTCACTTTAAATGCAAATGCCCTTTAAATAAAAGTAAAGTGAAGATAAAATGGGTGATTTATTATTTTAACCAAGGCTGTGTTAATTTAGAGTTCAAGAAAATTGGTTGATCGCTTTATAACCCTTCAACGTATTTCAAGTAGTTGTTTTTAAAAATGTAGATCAAAAATTGCGACAAATTTTTCGGAAGAATGTCTCGAAAGAATCTCTCCGAATCGTATAAAATCTGAGAATTCTCCACTCTGGAAAGATACCTCGTTGTAGAGCCGATTATTTTACTTCTACAAACTGTATTGAAAAAAACTACATATGTACATACATAAGTATGTATAATCTATATTAAATTTTTTATTTACACTAGCGGCCCGTCCCGGCTTCGCACGGGTAGACGGTCCTATCATTAATACTCTTCGCAGCGTATGCGATGAAAGACATTTTATGGCTAATTTTTGTACACCTTCGGTTGGTTTTAATAGGAATTTCTAAAGATTTCTATAGTAATCTAGTACTAAATATGGCCTATGTTACTCAGTGATAAAGATAATGTAACTTCCTAATGAAAAAAGAATTATTAAAATCGGTCCAGTACTATTTGAGTTTATTCGTTACATACAAAAAGACGAATCTTTCCTCTTTATAATATTAGTGTAGATAATCTACAATGTGACCAAGAAAATTAACCGATATACACAGCTGGTCAAAAAATAGGTGTGATAATTCATTTTTGTATTAATTCATTTTTATTACTTTTTGTTAAATAATAATTTTACGTAGATATTTTTAAATCTGTTCTATTAATTAAAAAAAAACACTAAGGCTTTCAAATGCATAACAATTACAGATAGTATAGCTCCAAAACTGCCGACGGATTTTTTTTTCACTTGGACAAAAAAATAGGTGCGTCTTCCTAAAGTATTAATATTATTGTTTTTAATAATAATTTCTGTATCTTATCACAATTTTTGTTTTACTTACTCTAATAACTTGAATATCCTCCATTATTATCCAAAACTGTTTGGAGTCGTCGCAGCATTGACTCTATTAACTTTTGGCATGTTTGCTGGGGTATGGAATACAATTCTCTTTGAACCGCTTCCCACAATTGGTTTCCATTATTGAAATATTGACCCCCTTATTTATGCTTAAGCTCATTCTACTAGTTCTCAATGGGATTGAGATCAGGGGATTGACTTGGCCATGGGACAACGGATACTTGTTTCACAAGATCCGCTACATGTTTGGGATCGTTGTCCTGTTCAAAGTGCCATCGGAGCTGCATGTTTTCTTTAGAAAACGGTAACATGACATCTTCCAAAATATTTATATATATATCCGTATTTTGTTAAGATGTCATTAATACGGAAAATAGGACCGACACCGTACCAGAAAAAACAGCCTACACTATTATATTCCCTCCTCCGTGTTTAATAGTTTTGTGTGTATAGCGGGGGTGATAGTCCCTACCGATGAAAACAAATTTACTTTTGTTTCAACACTCCACAGGATATTTCGTCATTTTTGTATGCCCTCTGGTTCGTTTCAGTTAGCATAGTTTTAGCAAATTCTTTTCTGGACATTATATTGCTAACCCTAAGGAATGAAACTTTCCTGGCGAATCTTCCTGGGAGATTTGAGTTCTGAAGCTTTCTTCGGATCGAGCGTGCACTGAACGAATTATCAATTTGTACACCTATAGTCCTTGACGAAATAAAAGGATTAGATTTAGCTAGAAGTAGTATGCGACGGTAGCTGATGTTTTTTTTTCGGCGGGCCTCTATTTTAAATATGTAGGTAATATTGAGCATCTAGGGACCACTTAATAACCATTATAATATTTCAATAGGACTATGGACATAATTTGTTTTCTAAGTCATGGCATATTGCCATCAAAATATTTAAAAATTTAAAACTGTTTGAAAGTTACAAAATTTTCGATTACAAATTAAAAAAAGAAACTGGATGTGACCCACACTAATAACTTCCCATCCGTTAGCTGTCGAATTTGGTAAAAGTTTAACAAAATATTAATAACAACATTTTGTGTTAGATACAAAAATTTGAAGTCAACATCTTTCTTTGTTCTCCTCATACTTGAGTCGAAAACTGTTTCTTATCATTTTCTTCCTTGGTTTTGTAGGTTTTCGTGTTTTGAAAAAAGTTGTCCATTTAATTTTTCTAAAAAATTACATCAAACTTAGCTAAACAATTTTGCATATAATACTCGTAAAAACAGATTGGTTTCTATATCTGTTTTTGTTTCCCAGATGTTTAATGGAAAATCAATTTTTTACAATTTTAGCAGCATTTTTTCAATTCTTATAAAACAAAATACGGATTCGATTTTTTAAAAACATGGTCTTGCGTTAACAATGAAATTTTGCATAGAATGAAATATCTATTCCCGAGATATTCGAATCGAACATCAGTTTTTACCAATTTTTGCGTTGTATTTTTGGTAAATTCTTATTTTTAATACACAAAACTGACTGTTGGATTTTTCTTAAAATTTAAATGGAAAAACAATATTTTGTATAAGACAAAATTAGTTTAAAGGCAATATCTTTAAGTCGAAAATCAATTTTTACCAAATTTCAGTTTTTTGCTTATTTTTCACTAGTGAACAGACTTATGTATTAATTTCTTTTCATTGACCTGAGCCTATTTTAAATTAAAATATACGTTAAGAAGTCACTTACATATGTATGTACTGTACATCCAATGAATAGTGTTTTGCTTTAATAGGTGTCAGTTTAAGAGATAACTTTAAAGTCAATATATAATAACTCGTTCCCAATGTTAATCGGATTAAAAATCAGTTGTTTCCTTCACTGATTTTATTTACTACTACGTATGAATTTTATACTTCTGAGGTTCAATTGATTTTAAAATCAAAACAATCTGAGATTCACCTACAATAATAACTATCTATTTAGTGTCCTTAAAAATTTTGTTATGAAAATTTGAATTTTGAGGCGTTTTCTCTAGAAAAATTCGAAACGTTAAGTTACATAATTTAGTATTATTTTTGGTAGGGTGTCAATTAATGTAAAAAATACTATCAATTGGATTTTGTCAAATGCTAGCAATTATATTTTTGTATAAGATGTTAGTTTGATGTCAATATCAATTTTGTTTATTTCCAAGATTTTTGAGAGGAAAATAAATTTTTAACTATAGATTTTTAGTTTTTACTTTATGTACATACATATGTATGTTTTTCTAAAATGTTTACCACACATCAAAACGTCGTTCTTCGTAGTATACATTTTTTCTGAACCTTATATTATCTTGTGTTCATAAAATATTTTAACTGTAACACATTTCTATACAGTTTTTTGGTTTATGAAAAAAAAACCGTTAACATAATCAGCCCTATCATGAATTCCATCGTAATCGGAAATTTTTACGAATCCCGAAAAACTGTATCATGAAATCCGTTCGTAGTGGAAAATCTCATACAATTTTGCATTACGAACGGATTTCATGATACTGTTTTGTCGGGATTCGTAAAAATTTCCGATTACGATGGAATTCATGATAGGGCTGAATGTTTTTGAAATTAATATCAAATTGCATAATAATTTGTAAAACAAAATCGATTTCAAGTCGAAAAAAGGTAATGTTCGAACGTACACATGAACACAGAGACATCTCACTTAAAACCATGGATTTAGATTCAAGAAATCTTAAAAAGCTGAGAATTTTCAAGATTTTCAATTCGACAAAAAGAACCAATAAAAACAACTTCAAATGGAAAGTTAATATACCAAGATAAATGTGAGTTAATAACATAACTGCAAGGAAATTAAAAACGACTGTATTTATACTCCATAAACAATAAATTTCAAGGCAAACTTTAGAAAAAGTTTTACTAAAAAAAAATTTTTGTTCAAATTAGTTTCCCGATACCAATAAATTCCACCATCATCATTTACGCTCCCAATATTAAAGATAGGATGGAATTTGTATTTTTTATTCATGTTAAGCGAAACAATTTTTTAAACGAAATTATTTGTTGCAACAATTGCCTCTTTCAAAAACCATCCCAAACAGTTTTCTATTTCAAAAATGTCTCCCGTTTACCAAAGTGTTCCGTTTGCCATATATTAGCACAAAACCAAAACAAACAATACAATTTAAATAATTTGTATAGTTTTCTGTTATGCTATGCGATTCACGTTCACCGCTCAAAAACAAAAAATCAAGAAGTGTGTTTTTGTAAAACAGCTGGAAACCCAAAATACACGGTTGGTTAGGACGCTATTCTAAAATTAGCCAACAACCGATCGTAGCTTCTCTCGAGAGCAAATTTTTAGCTCTCAAAAAGTCTCAGTTAACGAGAAAACGCGACCATAGGCAGAACATGTATTTTTCCGCAAATTTAAAATTTTTCTTTTCTAGTTTTTCATAAGTAGTATTTTTTTTCTTTTTGGCCATTTGCATACAAAAATTTGACAAAAATTTCTTCCTTCTTTGGTCTCGGTGTGAGTTTTTGAAAAGATTTTTTTCTGTACCGTAAGAAAACGAATTTCGACAAATAGAAAAGTAGTTTTTAACTTCTTAAACCGTTAAGTACTGGAGTGTTTTGGTGATTTTGTTGTTGGTTCTTCTGAAGTTTGTAGTATCGTTGGCATTTCTCGAATTCAAAGAGCAGATAGATTTTTGGTCGAAAATCGATGTTTACATCATCGAAAAAGTGCCTCTGTTTGGCGATTCTTGTAGTTCTACTCGTTTGTCCACTTTTGTCGCATGGATTTGGTGCAAAAACCGACGATGACGATGACACAGATCCTAGGGAGGCGGTTAGGGCTGTTCGTGCGAAGGCTCCACGTAAATTCGAATTCCGGAAATTGGTGCGTGTAGCTCTGCCTGAAGAGGAGGACGAAGAAGAAGAGGAAAATGGTGGTGGAGGAACCGGGGACGAGGAGGAGAATGACGATTCGGATGATGAGTTCAAATTCGAAAGAGCTCGTAAGTTAGATGGAACCAAAGAAAAACCCACTTCTCAGAGAGCAAGTGTAGACGAATATGGAGAGGACTATGTGAAAGAGAAGAAAACAAGTAGCAAGGATTCGGAGAAGGGATTCTTCTCTTCGCTATTTAGTGGGCTATTTGGAGGAGGAGGAAATGATGCACCAGCTAAGGCTCCACCTCCGCCGACGGTGGAAAAATCAAATGGTATAATCGATTGGATTCAATCGTTTAGTAGAATGTTCAAAAAACCAGCTCCTGAACCAAAACCTGTTGATACTGGTATCGATTGGATGTCATATTTGAATCGATGGCCATTCAATTCCCTCTTCCCCATCGGAAAGCCCGAGAAGAAGATCTCGTTGCCTAGGAGTGAAGATTCTTCGCATCGTTATGCTTCTGGAGCAGAGCCAATGAGTCAGGATCACTTCGAATCGTTGCTGCACACTGTGCCAGGATTTGTTGTCAACGCGTCACATGTGAGTGATATTGAATGCAAGCAGCAGATGCAGATTTTTCATCGCCAATTACGCGGCAATAAGTTTTGGACACTACAAAGTGAGTTGATAAGAGGTGTTTTTGTGTTGTATGTTGTATGTTGCATAATGTATTTTTATATCCCATCCCTAGTGCTTGATTCAACGGGAAAAATTACATCGGGACTTTTACGAGGAAATATCAACCAACTTGGTGATTTCGAAATGTGCACCCATGCCAAAACTTTGGTCAAGATCACTTCTGATATATCACTGAGGATTCGAGGAAAATATTGCTTAGCCCACATTGAAACCCAAGGGAAAGTCGACGAGCTTAAGGTTCCATTGCATTTGGCACATGGAAGAGGTCTTTGGCGGAGTCATTTGGGAAATGTAAATATTTCCAATGTTTCAAATTAGTTTATTTAGTTGAATCATGTAATTTTTTCTAGCCAAGTCATTTTATTCCACGATATGCTATCGCCAATTGGGGTGTTTGTATTCCTAATGCCTGCTCGGCGAGTGTTGTCCAGGACATGATAGAAACAAATCTGAGACCGTACAATAATACTGGTGTTGAATTTCGTGTGGAAGTTTCGGAAAACGATTGTTTTGTGAAGACAAGCAGACGTATAACCAAACTATTCAAGAAGGACGATAAGTTTGCTTTTGCTGTGTAAGTCCACATTCCTGAAGATATTCTTCGTAGTTTGGTGTTGACTAATGCTGTACCTTGTTTTATTCCTCAGATGCTACTTGGCTGCATTTTGGTTGATATCTGCTGCTGCTTATGTTTCCGAAAATTGGCTAAAAGTTTCAACATATCTAAGTGGCTTTTTCAAATCATCAGCAGACGAAACAGCTGAAGAAACCAAACCAGATGAATCAGAACCTGCATCTGCACTTGAACCAGAATCCGAAACACCTACCGAACCCGTCACCGATGCCGAACAAGAAGCTGAACAAGACGAAACATCCAACCCTGCAATTGCAAAGGAAATATTTCATTCCTTCTCACCCAAGCGATCACTGTGTGAGCTATTGTCAGAAGATCGACTTGACATGCAATTTCCGATATTTCATCTTTTGAAAATTCTCTCGACTTTTATGCTCTACGTTTGCCTTAAATACATGATGATTGGTCATTTGCCAATAACAAATCGAGATAAATTGGTTCGAACCGTCGATCAGCCTTTTAGTGTGGTATTTCGATCACCAATGATCTATACCGATATACTTTTGATCATAAGTGGTTTTCTGTCGGGCTATCAACTCTCCGAAGAAATGGAATGCAAGACCTACATTGGAGTTATCAAGAGAGTGCTGGCGAAGGTTTTAAGATATTTACCGACGATCTATGCTGTTTTGTTCTTTCAAACCTGGATACTTCCACATCTAGGTTCTGGTCCTTTGTGGAATAAGCTTATTGGACAGAATGCAAGACTATGTGAACATAATATGTGGAGGGTATTGTTTGGCACTCAAAATGCAATCGATTTCGAAGAGACTGTAAGGTGAAAAAGTCGTTTAATTTTCTATTTACATAATTTTCCATTCAAAACAGTGTTCTCCAATCACAATTCAATTGGCTTTGGAGTTGCAACTTTATATGCTTGGACCTTTGATAGTTTGGCTATATTATACCGACGCTGATGCTGGATTCTTTGCCTATGGAGCCTTCCAAGCAATGTCAGTTGCTGCAAGATTCTCAAGAACCAATTTGGAACACCTATCGGCAATTATGTTCCATGGAATGAAGTGAGTAGGTGCTTGAATTTCCTAAGAGACTTTTCTTATATATTTTTTCTTTTTTATTTTTAACAGTGTCAGTAAATTCTATCGAACTGCCAATATCCTTTACTCTTCACCCATTGCTCGTGCCACTCCGTATCTACTCGGAATTGGAGGTGGAATTTTACATCGTTTCACCGAAGGAAACCTTGAAATTCCACCAGCCCTAACGAACATTGGATGGATGACAGCAGTTTTTAGCATTGGATGGTGTTTTTGGTATCCTTCATCTGGGATGCGTTCAGACTTCATTTATAATTCCTCTGAAGCTGCATCTTATGCTTCGTGGTCACCATTGATTCTGGGATTAGCGATAATATGGATAGTTTTCATGACACCCAAGGAAGGCTTCGTATTTTCAACTTTTCTAACATCCAAACCGGTGTTGTTCCTGAGTCGAATTTCATTCCCTATGCAATTGGTTAGCTATACTGTGGTTCTATATACCGTTGCCGGAGTGAAAGATTCCAACAAATATCACATCAGTGATTTGGTAAAGCAAAGTTCTTATGATTCCTTCATTTAATTGTTATAACTTATTTTGTGTTCTCTTTAAGGTTAATGTCGCAGAATTGGCTACTATTGTCTTGTGTTCAACTTTTCTTGCGTTCCTAATTGACGTACCTTTTCAAAATGTACGATTAATTATCATTAAAAAATTATTTACCGAAAAACCGTTGCATGAATCAGATTCTCACGATGAAGTTGAATTAGATCAATCAGAAGAGATATCCGAGGCAGTAGTTGATATGAATTCTGATGGGCCAAAACCAGAAGGAAATGAAACTCCTGAACCACCAGATGAAGATGATCATTGGAATACTGTTGATTCAGATGAGAAGGAACACGAATATGTCATAAGATTTAATTCACATTTGGTCAATGGAACAGGAGCAGTTGTCGAAACAAGCATAATGTAAGTTAAGTTAGTTTGAAATGTACCTTTTTTTATCACTCGGGAAGATTTTTTAAAAAATAGTGCGTATTCGCCACAGTTACCATTTTGAATTCTTAGGACTTTTTTATGTATTCTAGTGGCATTTTTTGTATTCTTAAATTGTATACTCTCTTTAGTAACTCTTCACCCGAACCTGAACCCGAAATAGAAGAAAAATCCGAACCGGAAGAAGAAATCGAAATCGAAATTGAAGAAGAAGAAGAAGACGAAGAAGAAATTGCCGAAGAAGATGAAATAATTCGTAGACCTAATTCACCAGAAACCGAATCAAATCCATCACCAACACCTTCTCCAACTCAATCACCACAACCTCCAATTGAAACACCTTCACCTTCCGATGAGGGCTATCGAAGACGACGACGTCCAACGACAAAAGATGATGAATAATTTTTTCGCTTATCAATTTCAAATAAAAAGACATTAAAAAACCAATTCACTTTTAACACTTTTAATATAAAAATATTAATTCTATTATTGTATTTACAAAAGTTTAAAAAAAATTAGTAAAAATATAATATAATAAAATAAAACAAGTTATGACTCACTCGCTCGTTTTTAACCTTAAACAAAAAATAAATCTTAAATAAATATAATAATTAAGAACTTTGATTCAATTTTATATTAGAAAGATTACTCTTCAGACTCACACTCACAATATAAGGCAAGGATCACAATAACTTATTAATTATGTAAACATCTTTTTTATCTTTTTGTTTTTTGAAGCAATTTCCTTATTTTTTTTTTTTTTTTTGAATCAATCTCATAAGTTCGTTCTTGGTTTTTCATGTTTTGTTTTTGGAATCCTGAATACTATACTATTCGTAAAATTATTATATCTATACATAGGACCAAAGAACTATCACCCGAATTTGTGTAAAAATCACTAAATTGCTTGTTCATATTTTTTGAACTACTACGCTATTTGTTCTTCAGATGTGCTTGGTGATGAGGTGTTTCTCTTTGGTTGAGATGGTTTGTTGAATGTCTTCAAGAGTATCCTTTCCAAAGCATGAATAGGTGATTCGAAAAGTAAACATACAATAAGAGCAAGTATAAAGGTGTCTACCGAGTGCATTGCAGCTTTGTGGAACTAAGAACGATAAGATTGTTATTAATTGATTTTCAAAAGGTTTTTAAAATTAAGCTTTACCATATCAACCCTGCTCAGATAATGAGGAAATCTAATATCACTTGCATGATAAAGCTCTACGATTCCATTGCACAAATAAGCGCAATATGTTAATCGACTGATTGGAGCAAAAACTCTACTACTGAGGAACTTCTGAAGATATGCTGCATGTCCAGTTGTGACGGCAATTATCAACCATCCAATACTGAGACCCCAGCCAACTTTATGAAATGCTGCATAAAGAGAACTTTCCAAAACGGTGAAGGGACTTGTGTAGAATCTTGTTATGGAAAACATTGAAATCGAGCCAACAACTATCGAAGCCATCCAGAGTAGACTCACATAGTATTTGGGAATTCTTGTGCTGTAAATAATTTCAAGAAATAAAAAATGTTGATTTTGAATAACCAAGTTATTGGGAGTACTTCTTTTCCTGCATAAGATGGACAATAAATCCTGCGAGAATTCCAATAACATAATCAGTTGCTCTCATATGAGTTTTGATATAGGAACCAGTATAGAATGAATTGGTGGCGAAGTCTTGTACCTCACTAAAAGTATAAAAATTCATTCTTTTAGTTCATGATTTCTATGATTTAATTATTTTTAGATTCTTACTCTGCATAAACCATGAGGGTTGGATCAAGCTTGTTAATGTAGGTGATGGTGAATGGAATTGCCACTGAGATTGCCAACACAATAACGAGAAACTGGAATGCATATTTTCGAGATTTATGAAGAAAGTAAATTCCTATCGGAGCTAAGAAGAAGAGTTGGGTATCCACCGACAAGTACCAAGATTGGAACATACACTGAAAGAAAAAATCATATTATTTTCTAATAAAACATCAAAACTTAAGAAAATTTGCAGACTCTTACCAATTTATCAGTTCCAACGTAGTTATTTATGTATAAAATATTTAACCACCATGATTCTTTACATCTTTCTTGTTCCAAACCAATTTTTGATTGCCAAATTGGGCCATCTCCCATGGCAGAAAACCAAGTCATATAAAAACCCAGCACAGCCATATAAGATGGTGTCAAACGAATATAACGTCCAACATAAATAACTGCAACATTAATATTACCACGACGTCTTTCCAATTCGATCAAGAGAATTCGACAGAAAAGAAAACCACTCAAAAATAAGAAGATATCCACGAAGAGTAATGAATTTGTAAGAACTGCATTTTGAACTTGCAATAGATTCTGAAAGAGATGAGTACTTATAAGTAAGTACTTGGAAAAATGTTTGAAAATATAATTTCATACTTCAGCCATGAATCCTGAATTATACACTGGTCCACTGTATATGAAAGATAAAGCATGTCCACCTAGAATGAATATCATAGCGAGAGCTTTGATTCCGTTTATAGCATTTAAACCCATTTGTTCTTTCCCGTTTTGACCTAACTTTTTGAGATTTTCTAAAATTAAAAAAAAAAAAACAACAATTAAACATTTAACAAAAAAGTAAATGATTTATGTGAATTACCTATAATTGAAAATGCTTTTAAGGCCGCATCGATTCTTTGTCTTTTGTGTTCATTTCTATTAACATAGAGTTGATAGACATGATAAGTGGTACTAAAAATAGTCAGCGTTAAAAAGAACATCACCACGGATCTGAGAATGAAATGTTCAAAGAAAATATTTTGTAATAATTTACTACAAGTTATTTAATATTTATTAGAAAACATTCATCAATTTCTAGTACTCAAACAGTTCTATTGAAAATAAGATAATCATATGAAGTTATAGATCTTAATTGTTTGAAAAATTTAATGTCTCTTTGAGGTTTTAAAACGTAATTGCAGAGTAAATATGAGCAGGATAGTAAAAGAATGCAATCTTTCGTGAATGTAATCTTTAGTAACTTTAATTTAAAGATATCAATAATTTAGACATGGTCTTAAAATCATTTGGTTTCAAATTATTGCTTTCAATTGACTGTAGTCAAATATTTGAGAAATTAATTGACTTTGATTTTTTATATGAGTCGCAGTCTCAAAGCAAATCAAATATTGAATTTGAATTAAATGATTGATTTATAAAGATTGCATTCGTTAAAAAAAACGTAATTTATGTGGAGGGTACTAAATATTTATTTGGCAAAACCAAGGCATTTTACTAGCAGCCAAACATGATCCCTGAATTCGAAGATTAACTACCAACCGTTTGACAATTGATAGAATTTTTCAGTTGAAATAAAAATCGGTATTTGGATGGGGAATTGATAAATTATTATTATTCCATTGTGAATACCTACAATTTGTGTATATTGTGAATGTGTATCTCACAATTTTTTCCTTGAGCAAGAGGAGCGTGTAAAAGAAAATTATTTAGAAACCAATAAAATTTAAAACAAAATGAGTTCAACATAACTCTTATTTAACTAAATTGAAAAGTTAAATGATCCTGTTTTTGTGGAAACGGCTAGATTGCTAAATTAATGAAGCCTGTTGGGCCCGTATTTTTCTGCTTCGTGATTCTTTTAGAAATACAATAGGGGAATTCCCGATCTAGTGCATTTAGTCTGGGAATTGCATTTGAGTGTAAATATATGCACAACATAGTGAACGCCCGAAAAGCAAATAAAAAAGCAAGGTGTTCTTGCAACGATTTTTGACAGTTGTGAGAACAGCTGATTATTGTTATTTTTATTTTTATGTGAAATTCAAAAGTTTATTTTGGTTTTAATATGCCAAGGAAAACTGAAAAAAAAAACAAATTATTGATTCGCTTACAGTATTATATAGTTTAAAACTATTTTAATTTCGTCAATTGACCACTTTTTATTCGGTTTTTCTCTTTTTTTACTTATTTTAATTAGATCAGCCATGTTGATTATTTAAATATCAGCTGATTTATTGCTGTCAAAACAGTGTTGCTCATGCTTGTGCATTTGTATACTTTATGGTTTCAGCGAAGTAAATTTGCACTACTAAAGCATGTGCATATTCATATATTTTGTTAGTGTAGAGCATCTGTATGTACAAAAAATATGCACATGCACTGATGCAAGACCATTTACACCCGATCGTGAATTCCCCTAATAATTAAACTGTATACCTTAATCAATTATTAAATATTTCAAAAGCTAAAGCTAAGTGTACACGATTGGAAAATCTACCAATATGGGAAGGTTTTTCGAAAAACACGTTAACCAATTTTCTATCAACCATGAAAACACCCAATTTTATCTGTCAAAAGTGACTGAACAAAAACTTACAGCCAATTGTCGACTTCTCGTCTAAATACTCAATTAATGTATTTTCAAATAGTTGGACTATTGTCCACTAATGAATGATGTTCACCCCAAACAACATCATCCAATTTTTAACTGGCAGAAAGTTTTTGAGCATTAACAAAAGTTACAGGATTTTAAAAGAAATAAGAAGTCACCATTTGCGCATGAAACAATTTTACAACATAGTCGTTATTGCCTGCTTCATTTTTGTTTCAATTTTTTTTTAGATTTTTTGTTAAATCTTGTTTTCATTTTTGAAATAAATTTTCATATTCTGTCATCTGTCGAGAAAATTGTCTTTCAACGAATGTACCAATTTTATTGTTTTCCAAAGACTTCCAACCGTGTAAAAACAGACAAATATTAATTGCAAGATACAAAATTGTCGGAAAAAAATTTCAACCGATTTTCTTTAAAAAAATTGTCTAATATTTGGATCAAATCAACCAACCGTATAAACGGACAATTTCCACTTCATAGAAAATTGGCAATTGTCAACTAATTGGATGCTATTGGAAGACTTTTGACAGTTCAGTCAAAATTGGAAGATCTTCCAATCGTGAATACTTAGCTTGAGTTATTAACAACTCATGGACTGCAAATTTACGGTTGGGCAGGTTCAGACAACATAAGAGACTTCATTTGCAGTCAACTGCATTTTTTTTAACTCATAATAAGATCAAGGTGTAGTACCCGTGGCATGATGGTTAGTGCGTTGGACTGACAGAACGGCCCGAAAGGTTGAGGTTATTAGAATTCTCTTGCAGCGTGATTTCGACAAGATTCAGCGATATTGCGACGACTGGAAACTGAAAATAAATGTAAAGAAGTCGGAGACAATTCTGTTCCGGACTCCGTTGGCTGGGGCCACGAGGGATACGCGCAAGAATGGGCGCAAGATGGTTATCGTTGATCTTCACGGGCAGCCATTAGCGAGCAAAAGTGTAGTGAAGTACCTCGGTATCTGGTTAGATCAGTATTTATATTTCGACAGACATATAAATGCTGCTCTGACCAGGGCCAGAGGAGCCTTCGCTCTGACGAAACGGCTGTTTCTTAGCAGTCGGCTTGACCCCAGAGTGAAGGTAATTTGCTACATGGCCCTCATACGGCCGATGATCGTTTATGGTTGTCCTGTGTGGTTCAACGTTGTCCCTTCCCAGATGGAGAAGTTTCGGGTGTTCGAGCGGCAGTGTTTACGACGCTGTACCGGCTTATATCGAACAGCCGAATCTTCTTACGTGCACTACTATTCCAACGAGGTCCTATACAATGGGGCTCGAATCAACAGAATTGACAATTTCGTGATAAAACTCGTTCGAGGTCACATTGCAAGAGCTATGTCTTCGACCAACAATTTAATTTTCGGGGCGTTCTATCCGAACGACGAGTATTTTGAAAGTGCACGCTTGAGCGGCTTCATTCCACCAGAAGCATTCCTCTTCTTAGATAAATGCGGTCTGATACAGGATAGATTGGCAGTTCCGCTAATCTACCACGTCAGACGACGAACCGTGGATAGGCGACTCCTGTACAATCGGGACGTCATGGCACAAGGCGGAGTAGAGCTCCTTCGGTTCAGTAGGGCTGTGTCCGAACGGGACCGAACTGATAGGGTGAAGCAGGAGAGCCAGTTTTGGTGGCTTCAATCGGCACTTGATAGTAGGTAGTCGGGATGGGGTTTAAAGCCTTGGCCGGCTTACATACTTGTTTTATAGTTTTAGGGTTTAGTTCTAAGTAGAATAGGCATGGTGGCACAAAAAAAAAGAAAAAAACAAAAAAAAAACACAAAAAAAAACACAAAAAAAAACATGGAATAAGAAAAAAAAAAAAAAAAACAAAATATGAAAAACAAAAAATGTTAGTTAGATTTGCTGCTGTGCTTGTTCTAGTTTTAAGTAGTTTATAGGTAGAATAGGTAGTTTTAGTTAGCTTTAAGTTTTATATTAAGGACCTTATTTTAAGTAGTTTTAAGTAAAAATAAAAAAGGATATTGATATTAGTTTTTTCAAATTTTTTAATAAATACAAAATAAATAAAATTTAATTGAAGTAAAATAGATCTTAGGGCCGAAAGGCATTATTATTAAGTATTATAGTTTAACTTAGAGTGTCCGTATGGGAGCAGTAAGTTAGTAATAAGTTATGGATAACTAGGCTAGTTTTATGAATTTTTGTCTAGCTTTAAGATAGTCTTAAGAATGAATTAATAAAAATGAATTTGAAAAAAAAAAAAAAAAAAAAAGTGCGTTGGACTGTCATGCGAGAGGTCTTGGGTTCGATCCCTGCCTGTGCCACCTAAAGTTTTTTTCACGGGTACTGCCTCTTGCGAGGAATTGACAAATTCTCCAAGAGTAATTCTTGTCATTAAAAGTGCTTTCTCAAATTAGCCGTTCGGATTCGGCATATAAACTGTAGGCCCCCTCCATCCCTGCAATTACTCGCACACAGCAATGGTTGAGAGTTGTAAGTCACTAGGCCCTGGTTCTCTATGGACTGTTGCGCCACCCAATTTATTTATTTATTTAAGATCAAGGTGGCTGGTTAATTTTTTCAGATGTCAATTCAAACTTCAAACTTTATTTGACTCACATTTGCCTTCAGTTGATCGTGCAGAAAGTACCAACAACATTATTATCAACAAAAACGTCCTTACACAAGGTACAAGTCCATAATTTGTTTTTCTTTTGTATTGCAAAGAAAAAGTCCTTATTCCTTTTCCAATATGAAAAGGAAACCCATTTTAGATAATAAAATTGTGCATATGTATATAAATCACAGAGTTATGAAGTTCAACTTTTAGTTAAATGAAAAACCATGATCAGCTGTCATTTTGACGTAATTAGAGTTGACTTTATGGCAAGGGAGATTTATCTTGACTAACTTTCCAGTCAACTTTCCAATAAAGTTGCCTTAATTGGAATGCAATTTTTTGGCAGCTGACCAATCAGATACTAGAAAGTTCAAGTCCCTTATTTCATCTGAACCTGACCATTGAAAGCAAAATTGACAGTTAAATAGAAAATTGATGAAAACTGTTGTTTCCAGCCAACTTTCCAATAAAGTTGCCTAAATTGGAATGCAATTTTTTTGGCAGCTGGCCAATCAGATACTAGAAACTTCAAGTCCCTTATTTCATCTGAACCTGACCATTGAAAGCAAAATTGACAGTTAAATAGAAAAGTGATGAAAACTGTTGTTTACAATACCGATTTTTTCATTTTAATAGAATTGATTGAAAAATATCAATTTATTTTATAGTTGATGTTAGGAACAAGCGTGATAGGTGATGAATTTTTAAGTTTTTATAGACAAAAATCTCCAAATGGCTCTTCCAATCGTTAGCTCGGTTTTGTATGGCTTTGAAGTAAATATCTTAATACTTACGCATAAATCATCATTTCTTTGGTCACAATTATTTCGCTTTTCTCTATTTGGCACATTTTTTCATCAACAGTTACAGGTTTTTGAAGATAATTTTCTAAAAATATTTCAACATCTTTGGCATTACACGAAGCTGGAATACATGCACCCCAATGGACAATAGTTGAATTTTCAGTCTGAAAATAAAAAAATTCATAAAATAAGTTTAATTCATATACAATTTTTTTGTTAAGCAGGTTTAAGTTACCCTAATTTTTCTTGAGCCTAATTTTTGTATTTTAAGACCATCCATTTTAACATCAGCTAAACAATATTTAGACCTGATTGGAATATTATAAACCAATTCAGTTTCTACATGTTTATTGAGTTCAATGCATTGATCGTAATGTCCAAATTGATAAACCAAACCGTTTTCAACGCCTGATAATCCTTTGGCTGATGCATCATACACTGAAAAAAAAATTAATACAAATTTATAAAATAAAATTTAGCCAGTGATTAATTTAAAAACTGAAAAGAAAATTGTTTAAACTGAAATCGCAAGTGCCTATTTAAGAACTTATTATTTAAAGTCCGATTTCAAAGAGTTTTTTGGGTTTAAAGATTTAATTAAACTTATGACTAATAATAGATTGGCGTCATTTCAAAGAACTTTGCCCATCCTTTTAATATGAATGTGTAAAGATATGTAGATATGTATATTCTGGCGTAAAACCCAGATTTATTAATTTGCATACTGATTGATATTTTCCGTTTGATTTTGTCGTGATAAATCAGTAGGCAATTTCGAAAAAAGGTATTAAAAAATTTGCACAAAACTTTGGGCGGTAAATTCAAAATTCAAGAGTCACTCATTTTATAATTCTTAATAGTCAGTATACACCAACCAACCAACCTATCACTCACTTATTCACTACCTCTACTTGTTCTAAGAAAGATTTCTGAACCTCATCGGAATACTAATTAGGATCATTTGTAATCATAAACTTAATATTTCGTTTGGAGATGTATGATTTGAGTTTAGTGTTTATGGTAAGTTTCAGTTGCTGTTTGATATTCAAAGAAATGTTTAAATATATAAATTTCTTGAGATACATAAATGTAGTTTTAAAGAATATTAACAGCTCTTAGAAGAAAAATATAAAATATTTAGGTAGGTAAGTGTATGAAATAAAAATATAATAATTGGCATGCTGATAACGTTTGTAAAGTTTCCAAAAAACTTCCATTGGGATAGAATTTTTGTTGCTCGTCATTTTAGTTTAATGACTTTTTTATAGTCCTACGTGATCCTAAGTGTTGATAAACAAGAACATTCTATATTTGTTTACTTAAATTGAACTTTGAATATTATCGAATACATACGATTTTAAATACGCGTCAAAGATTCTACCGAAATGATATTATTTCTTTTTTAATTCCCACCATATAGATAAATCCTTGTTCTATTAAACTTAAATCAAAAAATTAGGCAACTTAAAATTCAATTGACAAGGTTTGCAAAAACTTGCGTTAGAACTCATGTATCTGAATTATGTACTTTGCATCATTCATTCTTGTGGAAAAGAAGAAATTTGAAGTCAATCGACCCAATGCTTTGGGCTGTAGGGTGCAGAACAGATGAACAGACACTCGGAATCGGGGACCCACTTTTTTCGACTTCTCCACCATCGTAATATCATGTTTGATTAAATTCTCGAGTTAAAATTTGTTTACAAATGCAAAACTTGCCATATACAATATATGTACATAGTTGCTACGTACATGTCGCAAGTAGAATGCGATTAAGCTTGCTACCGTTTACAAATTCATTGTTGAAGAAAGCTACAAACTATCTAAGCTTTGCGAATAGTAGGTTCAGTCGTTTTCAGTGAATTTGTTAGTATTTTCAAAGAATGCATCAACTCAAAATGGTTTGAAATTAAATACACCCAGAAAGAGAAACAGTATAGTTTTTTTTTTCAAGAAAAATTTGTATCCTTAATGAAGTTATACTGTTGATGAGACGCTCGTAAAAATTATTCGACCCAAAAATGGATCTTCAAGAAGAGTTTTACTTTAGATAGGGTAATGATAGTATTAAGGTGCCAGTTATAGCTATAATTGAAATCGATCCGGAAAATTTTTAAATCGATATTTGACGGTGTTTCCCTTTGATTAGAATTGAAAATTAAATACTGATCGATCGGAAATCACACAAAGAATTTTTTTTGAGAAAAAAGTCTAATTACGCATTTATTTTTCTCTAAAAATGTGTATTTCTATTTTCCGGACGGAAATTCATTTTCCTGAACAGATGATACTTTTATGTTCAAAAGTGAAACGAATCGTTCCACTGATTTGTGTTCCAATTTCACACAGTTCCAATGACAGATTTATGTCAGTAAAAATGTTTCGGTGGCTTGCAATCAGGAAATTTTTTTCAATGACAGAAATGTTTAGGCGCCAGTTATAGCTATCATTGGTTTTCATCATTGAAAACAAACATTGGAATTTTTTTGGCAGGTCGTTTATAGCTATCATTAAAAATTTCTGTCATTGAAAAATTTTTCCTGATTGAAATGCACCGAAAAATTTTTACTGACAGAAATCTGTCATTGGAATTGTGTGAAAATGGAACACAAATCAGTGGAACGATTCGTTTCAGGAAAATGAATTTCCGTCCGGAAAATAGAAAAATACATTTTTAGAAAAAAATAAATGTGCAACTAAACTTTTTTTTCTCAAAAAAAATTCTTTGTGTGATTTCCGATCGATGGGTATATAATTTTTATTTCTAATCAAAGGGAAACACCGTCAAATATCGATTCAAAAATTTTTCCGGATCGATTTCAATGATAGCTATAACTGGCGCCTTAATGAAAGCTATAAACGACCTGCCAAAAAAATTCCAATGTTTGTTTTCAATGATGAAAACCAATGATAGCTATAACTGTCGCCTAATACCACGCCAACAAGTTTCATTTCAATCTCATGCCTTAAATGTCAAACGCCATAAATAGAAGCCATTCACAGTGATATTTTTAGTAGTATTCACAATCGAGTAAAACTATCAGTTGATAGCAGTCATACAAAATTAATGATGAATTGACGGTTGATATCGAGTTCCAAATACTTTTTATTTAATAGCCATACAAAGATTTTTCAAAATAAGAGTTTTCAAAAAAAGTAAACCATCAATAAATTTTCAAACCAATTTCAAAATCTGATAAAAGAAACCAATTTCATATTTTCTAGTCGTCGTAAAAATAAAACTAGACTAGAAAAAAGAATTGATTTTATTTGGTGTTTTGTCTTTTCATATGTATATTTTAAAAAGCTTTTTCCAGAAGGCAACGTTTTGGAAAGTAGCTTAAGCTGAATTTTTAAACTCGACTTTAAAATTCAAGTTCATTATTTCATTTTTAATAAGACTCCTTATGGTAAGTACGTTTTCTTAAAAATACTCAATTTCATCATTTCTTTTCCTGTAGCATCATTTGGGTTCTTCATTTCCAAATTCTTATCTCCTATGTCTATAGATAAGTCCTATGTCTATATATAAGTTTCATTGTCATGTGCCTTTATTTAAGTTTTTTGTGGAGGATTTCAATTATTTCTCGTTTATTTTAGAATAAGTACATGGTTATCCATTTTTCGGTTTCAAAAGTAAACGTAAATAAAACACATATAAAATATTTTTTTTTCCTGATATTTCTTTTTAATTATAAATTTTGAACGTTGTGAAAAACACCACATCATTTAAATGACCACTTTTTGACACATATTGGGCGTATAACTTGACGAATGTTGGTTTTTAAGTGGTAAAAAGTTAAAGGTCTATCTGCATAAGCCCCACACAAAAAAAAGTCCAGCGGTGTCAAATCGCATGATCTTGGTGGCCAGTTGATATCGCCACGACGAAAAATCACGCACCGTCTTGTTGAAACCACATATTCTCCAAGTCGTATTCTTCAATAGCAGACAAAGAAAAAGTCGGTTGTCATATGACTATAACGCTCCCAATTGACGGTGACAGTTGTTTCATCGTCGTTTCCGAAGAAGTAATGTCAAATCACACCTCCGGACCAAAGAGCGCACCAAATAGTGCCTTTTTGTGGATGTAATGGCTTTTTTCAATTACTTGAGGATTCTCAGAACCCATAATACGAAAATTTTGTTTATTAACATATACACCGAGTGAGAAATGTGCTTCATCGCTGAAGAAAATTTGGTCGAAAAATCGCCGTCCCCCGGCGGCCTGTTGTTCAAGCACCCATTCGACGTATCTACGACGGGCTTCAGTTGTTATGTGTGAGCTTGACTTTATATGGATGTAGGTGTAGATCCAAATGCAAAATACGCCGTAATGTGCGATAAGACAGTCTTAATATCTGTAATCAAACCAGTTTCTTCAAATTTCTTCACAATTTTGACAATTGCTTGCAGAGTTCGACGATTATGTAAACCATAATCTTCTCTTAAGGCACGATATGTTGCTGTGGCAGAATCCCCATTTTCGATCCATTTTCGTAAATGTCAGACTTATAATTGACTAAAAAAAACTGGTTTTACAACTTAGTTTGACAGATGTCGAATTCCAGCCCTATACTTTTGAAATCGCAAAATGAATAACTCTTGCAAAAAAAACCCTGCCTCATTTAAGTCGTTAAAAACGACAACGTTTTAATATTTACAATATTAAATAATATTTAATGTTTCGATTATTAAATATATTTTTAGAAATATTATTTTAATCTGTTCCTTATTAAAAAATAAAAAATACATCTATTTTAGAATAAAAAGTAACTTGACAACTATAAATTATATACACATTAGGTCAATTCACTGCAACAAAATTTGAATATTTAAGTTAAACAAAACAACAACGTTAAAGTTGAACTTAAAAAGTTGAAAACAAATATTTTTCGATTCATTGAACTCTATGAAATTAACTCATTGTTAAAATCGGACTTCGATAAGTTGTCATATCGGTTCCGAAAATTGACCTAATATTTAATTTCAAGTAACCAAATTGCTTATATGAAAAAAATGCAAATGCGATTAAATATTCATTAACTTAAAGATAAATTAATATTATTTATCTTTGATATACACTCAAAAAAATTACAAACAAGTTCTTAACAAAAAAAAATCTTTTATAGGATGTTATTTTTTTTTTATAAAAAAATGGCTGTCCTGAAGTTGGGGCTATAGATTAACTCTAAAAAACAGATAAATATTACACAACTGAGAAATTTCTTTCAAAATAACAAACTAAATGAGCAATTAATTACAAAATAAACTCACCATTAATTAGTTAACAAATAAATACTTAACCTTAATTTTCTAAGTCCTTCAAAAAAATATGTACCTAATCCTTAAACAACTGTCTTCATTAAGGTAGGTATATTATCCAAAATGTTTACCTCTCAAATGTTTATTGATAATAAACCATAAACAATATTATTTAATTGTCTAAAGAAGGATGTAAATAAGCATTAAGAATCAATTAAAATTAAGAAATGTCTGTTTTTAGCCTTTTCTCAGTGCGTTTTTGTATTGTTTATTAAACTTTATTTTCTTTCTAATATAAATTCATTCAAATTTAAATGACTAAGATACATTGGTAATTTACAATATTGATAAATTGATTTTTAATTCATTTGATTTCTAAAAAAAAGAACACTTATTTTTTAGCTTAAAGATCGCAAACAAAAGTTAGTACTTGTCTCAAGGCCAGACAATATCAATTTCGTACAACGATGCACCAGTCAATAAATTAACTTGAATTTGATTGCATCTTTGGTGCAAGTTAACTGTGTTTTATTAAAATTGAAATTATTAAAGCAAAATGAGAATTAACTTGTATTTATTTCTAGGTTTACTTTTTGTACTTAGAATTTTAATTATAAGGGTAATATTGTGGATTTCTTATTAAACGAATTTTGACTTTTAACATTTGTGAGAAAAGTGTTAGCAAACCTTTATTCAATTTGACATCTGACAATATAGGAACATTTAATAATTAGTGAAAATGGAACGCATTAGATCTGTTCCTGTACTTTTATGATAATTGATTCCGTCAAGTTTGGATTGCAACTAAATTTGAACAGAATTTAGCAGAAATGGGAGCAAAGGAATTGACCGTTTCGTGAACAATATTATAAAAATATTTAATGTTGTTTTATTTTATTGTTTATTTAATAATTAAGACTCATATTTTACAGAGCAAATATGTACAACCAATCGATAATCTCAATTGTAAAAAGAAATTGCAAATATTTGTTTATAAAAATAAAAAACCGGTGTCATTGCGTGACATATTATAAATTAATGCTATATTTTCGTGGTATATAATTTTGTTAAATTAATGACAGTGCAAAATTATTCATTCAATAGAAAACAGTTTGTGTGACTCATAACATTTAATGTTACTGAATCAAAACATAATTCTAATGCGTTATCCGTTAAGACACAATTAGAAAACATGTTCAAACAAAGATAAACTGACTTGGGAAATAATAATTGTTATGATCTTAAATAAGTTAGTAAGATTATACGAATTAATTATAAACAAAACCAGTTGTATCATAAACAAATTCTTGTCCATTTTATGAAAATAATTCAAGAAATATCTGGTAAATGATGTGAATCAAGATACACTTGCGCTAATTGCAACGAATATTTCAACTCAATTATAGCTATTAACAGTTTCGGATTAGGTTTAAAGTTTGGGCCCATCAAGCAGTCGCATTTTTTTGTAAAATTATGTCCTTACATTTTTTCATCGCTTAGGGTTGACGTTTACTTATAATTGTATGTAAAACCTTATTAACATTAAACATTTGTATAGATTGTTTAATTTAACTACTCAACAGGCTTTAAATGATGTTTGTTCCATAATATATGCTTATTTATTACAGGCCAGGCCGACATTAAAAACTAGCAAAAACTTCCTTTGAAATTAATAAAATTAGCATTGGAGGTACCTACCTCAAAATTTTCTCAACTGACATGTTTAAGTTAATGTCAACACAAAATGAGTTCAACTATTCAAGCAACTTTTGAAATGCTCTTGTAAATAAGACTGCGTAATCCATTAATTACGAAATTTAGGGATTGCCCAGGTAATTCTCCAATTAAAAAAGTTTACCAACTCAATTATGGGAACTTGTTTTCTTTCACAGAGGAAAGTTACAGTACAGCAAAAAGAATAATCATTGTTTTATAATTTATTCATTTATGTAGTTACTTCAGTATATTTTTTCAAGGTCTTGAACAAAAGATAAACAATAATTTGTAGCATCTAATCAATACTTTTGTATACGACTGACACGGCGACGTTCATCATATTATGGTTTGTTTACAAATTATATTGCACTTCAAAGAATATAAATTACTTGATTCAATATAAATTTGTATGCAAATGAAATGCACATCAATCCCAGAATTGGCGCCCCATCTGCTTATGAACGTTTTTAAAATCTCACAATACTCACAAGTTACAATTGATGTAGGAAAAACTTCCGTTCCACAATCAATGCTAATAATCTAGTACTTTTATTGTTATTTGATGCATTAAACGTCATCTATGAAAATGCAGTTGAAATTCTACCAGTCCCTGCATCAACATAATCTCTGTTTATTTCGTTGACATTCCTCGTAATGAACTTGACATACAGAGAGACGAAGGGGATTTTTCTTTCCTAGTTGAAGTGAGAAGTTGACATTAATACCAGATGATAAACAAAGGTGCTGTTTCAGTAATGTTCAATTGAGTTTATTTTTTAATTGACATTTATTTCTGATATTGGCGGCAAATATAATATGTACATTACATACATACATGTCATTCTCAGCTCCGTCGTAGCATGTCTAGTGTATGAATGCATATATTTAGTTAATTAAAACGTGATTTTATTGCAATGACGTCATTTCTAACTGTTTGGATAGGCATACAATTGTTTGAATTAATTATTCTGACAACTAATTAATATGCCAGCCAGGCATTGAGATTGAAGGAATATGAGCATGCCACAAACTATAAGTTCATCGATTGTTTACCATCGCTGTCATTTATAGTAAATCACATTTTTAAAATTGTTCTTATGTTAGAGTGACAATAATTATTGACTGTATTCACATGGGATGATTAATTTTGACATTTCATCAATTTAACTTGATCTCACTCATTTTTATTTTTTTAAATCCTTTTTAACCATCTTAAATGAAGAAACGTCAGAACAAGTTGCCTAAAAAATGTGTCTAGTGTCTGTGGTAAGTTTTTTAATTGTTTTATGATCTCACCTGAAACTTATCTAAATACCCCATAGGCACTATTAAGGTGCATATTAGTTTAACTTTGTCGCTTTTCACACGTGGAAAGAAGTGTTCTTAAGATTTGACATTTTTTCACACGAAGCAACGCAAGAGAGAGATAACAAATAAAATCACTTAAAATCGTGCTATTCTTGTCTACAAATTAAAAGTTGTCTAAAGCTTCTTTTCCCCATGTGAACAGACACTTACTACAAATAACTATTTAAGGTTTGTTCGATTTGTATTGACTCAGTTTTGTTTAGATGTGCGTTGTGTTCGATTAGTATTCCATCGATCAACTTTTTTTTTATTGATTTCCCCAGTCTTGGCATGAAACTATGCTATAATTAAATAAGACACACGTCTCGTTTGTATTTTGTGTCAACAAAATGTTATTTTATCAAAATATTTTGGCAATTTTGAATATTGTAATGATTAGAATTTACATTTAGATCGAAGTGTATTCACAGCTTAATGTGAGGTCTTGTTTACAATTCGTGGACAAAATTCAGGAACGCGCGACTTAATGTTTCAAACGTTTTTTGAATTCATATTGAAAAATTATTTTTAATGTACGAGAGTTCACGTTTTGAAATTCAAAACAAACAATTTTATGGTATACTAATAAAAATATCTACCAACATATGTACATACATAGGTGGGTGTCATAATACTTGGACATGGAAGTTCTTTTTCTTATCATTTTGAAATTTCCTATAGCGTGGAGCGGGAAAATTGACATTGACATTTTTAATTTAAATCATGTTGTCGCACCTTTTTAAAAAATGGCTTACTATTGGAATTGTTTAAAATCGATTAAGATCACAGTCATTTTAAAACACTTCAATTTAAAGTCGTTCATACGCAATCTAAGCAAAAAGTGGGTCGTACTGCGAAATTGAGCGATGAAAGAGATGTGACTTGTTTAAATTAAGGTATTTAATAAAAATGCAAGTAATAAATTGCATAAACGACATGATTGTTAATGGCAGAATTGCACATTTTGCATGCTAATCTCTTTGAAGTTACAAACAAAAATAAAGTGCTGGAGATGGTGATTTGTGATGCGCAGTTAACTTTGATGACATTTTTTATTGACAAACCAGGAAATTTCCATGAAATATCTGTAGTATATTAAGCAGTAGAATATTTTATTCAAAAATAATTATATCCATTTGACAAACCATATTTGTATCTACTGTTCTAACAGAACTTTGTCTTCCGGTGGAAATATGTTTTACACACAGAAATTTTTCTTTCTTGCTATCGAAGAAATAATTATTTCTTTAATATTTGCAAATCAATTTTCACATTTTACTCATCATTAACTTTTTAACAATCAACTGGATGTGAGATAAAATGGTAACACATAAAAGAATCGCCACCAAAAATACCAAGGGGCAGGTTCAAATAACATAAGAGGCTTCATTTGATGTCAACTGCATCCTTTAAACGCAAAATAGTACCACAGCAGTTAGTTAGTTTTTCAGCTGTCATTAATTTAAAACTTGGAACTAAACTTCACTATCTTTTACCTACAGTTGATCGTGCAGAAAGTGCCAACAACATTATTATCAACAAAACAAGTCCATAATAAGTTGTGTTTTGTATTGTTACGAAAAAGTCCAAGAAGTTCTTTTACACAAAACTTGAAATAAAATTGTGCACCAAATAAATAAATTACAGATCTATGAAGTTCAGCTTTCAGATAAATAAAAAAAATATGATCAGCTGAAATTTTGACATACATAAGTAGACTTGACTTGATAAAAATGGAGATATCGGGCAGGTTCAGACGACATAAGGGACTTGAAAGTGTCTGATTAACCAGCTGCCAAAAAATTACCTTCCAATTAAGCCAACTTTAATGGAAAGTTGACTGGAAAAAAAATTACCTTCCAATTAAGCCAACTTTAATGGAAAGTTGACTGGAAGGTTAGTCAAGAAAAATCTCCCTAACTATCAAGCCAAGTCTTCTTTTGTCAAAATGACAGTTGATAATGTTTTTTCATTCAACTGAAACCTGTCAATTTGGAAAAGAAATAAGAACTATTTCTTTACAATACAAAATGCAAATCGTGATGGACTTGGAGCTTTCCCGAGGAGTGTTTTGTAGACAATAATGTCTTTTTTGTAGGTAGTTTTTTGTACGATGAACTTAAGGTAGAGGTTTGTAAAGTAAAGTTCTGAATTTGAAATTCATGACACTGTCTTGTAAAACAAACTAGTTGCCTTGGTCAAAATGTACGTTCAAAGAATGCAGTTGAATGCAAATGAAGTCCCTTATGTTGTCTATGAACCTGCCCATTGATTTACTTTCCAGTCATAACTTTCCAATAAAGTTGCTTTAATTTTGATCCAATTTTTTGGCAGCTGGTCAAAACTTGTCTTACCTGCAAGTCCCTCTTGAAGCCTCAACTTGTCCAATATGAACAACGTTTTACAAATCACAAATGACATTAGGCCTACATAATAATATGTAGGTATTTATAAAAATTGTTCTGGAATTGTTAAAAAATTAATCTCTAGACAAATTTAAACAAATCTATGTAAAAATTTGGTTTTAAATTAAATATATAAAACAATTTACAAAATTGAGATTTTGACAAAATATATAAAATGTAAATTCATTTTCTGGAATGCAATACTCGTTTAAACTATTTTGACATATAATTAAGGCGTAAACATTGCAAATTTTGGATTATTTGTCTAAAAAATTAAAAACTTGGTGCAGCAAAAGAAATAACAATTTCCTGCTTTAATTTTTACAAATGGAGGCAGTTTATAATTCTAATCTGGCATTTTGCTCACACAAATTATGGTGATTATTATTACGTCACTTATTATTTCTACAAGACAAGCCTGAAACATATCTTAAACGGCTTATCATTGTGTCAAAATAATGAAAAGAATTATGCATTATTATTTTCTTTCAATCACGAATTTTGAATCATTGTATAAGGTAAGTGACGCAAAACCAAAAAAACAGTACTTTTTTGGCAACGCATGACTCCCAAAATTGAATACCGAATTTTCGTAGCTAAAACGTTTGCATATACATTCCTCTTGTTTACATTTGCATTTTAACCTGCAATTGACGTAATAAGTATAAATTTGTCAGAGCCTTAAATATATTTCTGTCTAAATAACTGTATACTGTATTTCTTCAAAAAAATAATAAATTGAATGTATATTTGCATAAATTTGAAATAGCTTTTCGGCCCAAAGTCCATCAAAAAGTCTCAATACATGTATCTATTATATGTCATAAAATTAATCAAGTTTCTTAAATTGTCAAAATAATCAATAAGTTATTAAATATTTTATTTTATTTATAATATTCGGTACCTACCTACCTTAACATACATAAACTGACAATCATTCGTAAACGATTAAGAATTTTATATTCAAAAATCTTATGTAACAATTTTAACGTTTGACGCATTTTCTAATTCAACATATCCGGTAGGTAATTATTAATTTTCTTAAGAGGAAAATCGTCAACGTGCATCGCGCACAGTGCAAAGTTACAATTAATAATTTTATATGAATTAACTTTAACACTTTTAACGCTGTTTTGAAATGTTAAGTTTCCAAAGCGTGAATAAATATTTTGATGTTAATAAGCACGAGTGCAGTAAGTGTGAAACCTTATTTCACATAAAGGGTGGTTTAATTTTAGGAGCCGATGTTGAATGTGATCCACACCTAAACGTCAAGTTTTTCTTTGCATTTCATTTGACATTTCTCAATTTCTGACTAATTTAGTTTGAACCATTTAAGGATACATAATCGAGCAACGCGTTAAAGATATTCAGGCTTATTATGAAAATGTGTGTTCAAATAAAAATGCATATAGTGCACTTTGTGATTTGTTCGGTCATTATAACAATGCTTAAAGACTTGCATTTACAAGCTTACAAGGTATTGACTCAAGAACTGAAGTTTCTCGGCCATTTCAAACGTCATCAAAGGTCATTAAGGTGGCATGAAATGGCAACAGTGGATGATCAATTTTCGAAGAAATCATTTTTAGTGATGAGGCACATTTTCACCCCAGTGGATTCGTCATTAAGAAGAATTGTCAAATTTGGGCGAATGATAATCCAAGAGTGATTGTCGAAAAACCAATGCACTCACAAAGAGTGACTGTTTGATGCGGTTTATCGGCATTATCGGGCGGTATTTTTTTCCAAAATGAGGCTGGTTAAGCAGTTCCTCTAAATGGTGTTCGCTATCGTGAGATGATAAAGAACTTTTTATGACCGGAATTGGATGTGGACAATATGGTGCCATTTGTCACCCAGCTAACGCAACAATGGCTCTTTTACGCGACAAATTCAATGGCCGCTTTATCTCACGTTGTGGCGATATCACCGTTGATTTGACACCGTTTGGCTTCTTACTTTGGGATTATTTGAAAGAAAAGGTGTACATCGATAAGCCAGCAACAATTCAAGAGCTAAAGGATGAGATAATGTGTCCAATTAATGGCACAGAATCTAAATTATGCCTCTGCGTCATCAAAAAATGACAGTCAATGTGGATGCATTTAGTGTCTGCATGAAATTAATAATATTGATGTTTGTTAGAAAGAGACAAAACGAAAATGCAGAATATCGTGTTAAAGTATCAAGATGAAAATGGCTTGTTCTTACTGAGCGATTTTGTTGCTGATAACAGATCAACCATACTTAAATCATATATTTTGCGTTTTGTTAAACAAAATCATTTTGAAATACATATGCATAAAGTAAAAGGCATTACTTTTTATATAAGCGTACTTAACTTATGTATCTTGTGCAAAGTATAAACTATTAAACTCCATTCAAATAATTCACAATTTTTGAAGTAAACAAAATTCTTTGTTATGAAAGCTAAAGATTTTACAATTTAACGTTTAGAATGTTGTTTATAATGAGTTATCGATGGATATCGTAAGTTGCAACTACTACTACAACTTATTTAATTTTTAATTAGATTCTATAACTAATGCAATACATAGTAACTGAGTTAAGTAATCGTTAAGAATTATTCCAATGCATATACATAGTTAATTACTGTAAAAAAAGGCATATCAATGCGTCCAATTTAGCCGCGCGCTTATTGCGCGAGACATAAATTATAGAAAGTTGAAACCAGTTTCAATCGTGAGGTGATAATTTTATAGTTAACATCTAAATGAGTGTTTATTTTTATACACTTCCTCTGTCATTGACGATTAGTAAAATCGAATAGAATTAGATTTATAAACAAAAAACAGTATAAAAACAATAAGTGTTTAAAAGTTGACCAAATTATTTTTAACAAGCAAAACATAATCGGTAATAGAATTTTGTATTGATTTATGATCAAAAGCTTTCAAGTCATGAAAAACTGCAACAGTAAAAATGTATACACAGCTTCATTTACTGTCACTACTGAGATAAAATGATTTGAGATTAAGAACTATCCAAACAACCAACCCCTAACCACCATTCAATTTTTCGAACTACTCAACTTTTCAAACTTTGAAAAGTAAGTAAGTTAGTTTGTGAAAAGTAAAAGGGCTGTAAGTTTGTGAAGTATAATACACAAAAATATAAGAAATCACAATTTTGAAAACTTGTATAAGTTAAAATTATCAAGCCTTTTGAATGGTTTAGAAGTTTAAGGTTCAATAGCTTGAAAAGTTACGTTAAAATTTTAAAATCTCCAACCTTTTCAACTTAAAAATATTAAAAAGTTTAAATTCTAAGTTCTAAATGAGTAAGTTTTAAAAGTTGAATAGTCGAATGATTGAATGGTATGGCATGGGATTATCGTTTATATCTAATAATAGAATTACAACAACTCAAAGTAGACAACAAAGTTGGTGCTGACCAGTTTGTAACCCCTTTCCACAACGAAACTATTTCCTCCTGAACTGTAGTTGTTGTATAATACTTTACCAAAAAACAACGGGAAGGATCAATCAACTTCCAAAATTTTTTTTTTTTATTTTTCAAACCACTCTCAATCATTTGACTTTTCAACCATTCCAAACTTACGACTGTTTAAACTTTAAAGATTGTAATACTACGTTTCCACCGGGCAATAAACCGAGATTTAGCTAGATTTGTCACAAATCTCCTTGAAATCTCGAAGATTTACCATACAAATTTTAATCTCCTCAAATGAAGATTTCAAATAAAACTCATTGAAATCTACTTGGAAACATTAGTTTGTCAAATCAAACAAACTTTTTTTTCGGAGAATAATTGTTGAACTGACCCATTTAAACGCCAATTTCGTTTATTGACTGATGGAAATGTCAACAAAAACTATCTGTCTCACTTCTATATGACTCAAATTCAAAACAATAAACAACTTTCAAGAAATCACAGACGAAATAAAATGTAAGTATACAAAAATAATAAATATGTACAAGAATATAATAAAACTTATTACCTACTTACAGATGATGAGTGAACAAATACATATTTTTTTCTTTTCGAAAGGAGAATAATTTGAAGTTTGGTTGTTATGACATAAACCAAACGTCAAATTAATCTCCTTTTCTTTGGTGGAAACACCTCAACCTCATGATTTATTTTAAATCACTTGCCTTAAATCTCGGATTATTTGTTGGTGGAAACGTACTATAAAGTGGAAATTTTGAATGGTTAGGAGTGGTTTTAAAAGTTGAAAAGATAAATGTTTGGTTGGCTTCAAGTTAAGAAAGTTAAAAATGTTAAAAGTTTCAATAGTTGAACTAACTTAACTACATGAAAAGTCGAATTAATACATTGTATCATACAACAATAATTACATTCACCTACCACTGGCTGAATTAAATCTGGAAATAAGCTTCAATTTGTGTTGTTACTTTATTGCAAAATATTGTTAAGCGATTGAAAAGTCGATTCATCGTTGAAGGATTGATAAATTGAATCGTTGAAAATTTTAATACATGAATCTAATAAATCATTAAACTACTTTGTAAACCTTTCAAGCATTCAAATTTCTAAATTTCCGAGATTCAAGCTGATGGTTGCTGGTTGTTTGAAACTAGTTGAATACGTCTTGGCATCAATTCTTTTTAACTTCTAATTGTTGTTTGAAATGCTTTGCGCGAAAGACCTTATTAGAAAATGATTGAATAATTGTATTTTAAAATAACCGAATACTACACAGAATAACTGATGCTTGTTGATTAGTTGTGCAATGTGCCTTTTGAAATTCGAATATTCAAAAGATTCTTCTACCTTTCTAATCGTTAATTTAAAATTTAATGATCTATTGTTGTAAACTATTACAATGTAATTAATTGTTAAGATGATTTTAAAGTCCAGAATAACAATTGTTAAAAAAAAATTATTAACTGATGAACGATTATTCTAATTTTTGTAATCAATTTAAAATGAAAAAAAAATTCAAAGTTGAACAATTAAACAGTAAACAGTAAATAATATTCAACAAATTTTGCAACTTTTTGCAAACTTTTATCATATAAGTGTTTGAAAGTGATGATCGATATAGAAGATCATAGTACATCAATAAACCTATCAATAAAACAAAGTAGGCTTAGAAAAACGGGTTATAAAGTTCAGGAATTGTATTTATTAATTTTTTGTAATTTCAACTAAGGAGCGTATACAAAGTCCTCAAAATAATTAAACTGTCTTATTACCAAGACGCATTAAAAGAGGGTGAGAGTAGATATCAAATTTTACTTTAAAGGCTTTTGAAAAGCAATGCTGCTTAGTTAAGGTATGTTTCCTAGAAAACTATAAATAGATTTGAAGCTCTTATTTTGCTAGTGGTACATCATGAGAAGATACATATGTAAGTTATCTAACTATCGCCTTCCGGGCAAATACTCGCCATTCATCGGTCATTAGTCTTACTAGATATTACTTATGATATGAGTTATAACATTAATTCGTAATGGCTAATTCAAATCTGATGATTGTTTATATTTTTGATACAACAACATATGGTTATAGTAATTTTTACTATTCTCATTATTTTTCATATTACAAAGCATTAATTTATTGTAAGGTATTTCTTCAAAATAGTTACAAATAATTTTTTTTTTAAAAAAGACGAATTTAATTTGTTATTTTACAGGTCATACATATAACGCAAGAAAAGTAGTAATTACATACTCATAAGTTAAAACAAATATTTCGAGCATGCGTGAGTTTGAACTTCATCATAAACATGTTTATGAATTTAACACATCACAAAAGTATGACGACGAATCGTCATTATTTATTACGTGATCGCCAATTTGTTTTATTTGATCACGATATGTGAATGTTTCACTCTTTTGGTAAGCTTGGTTGCGTTGAGCTGTAAAAAAAAAACAATCTTCGCACGCTTTTTCAGAGTCATTATTATGCTTAGTTTGAGATTTGGGTCTTAACTGTGGTTCAGATTATAGTAACTCACTGTCAAGGTTATTAACTTTTTTATTGCAAACAATCTTAGCAAAGATAAAAAAGCAAACAAAACAAAATACCGAAGATGTCTATTACGCAGGTATCCTTATAACTTTATTTTGCAATAATTGTGTGATTCTGAAACAATAAATTGTCTTTAAAAAATATCATTAATGACTTTTTTTTTAATCTTATCTATGTATCTTAACATTAAATTTTAATCATCCATTTCTTTATTTTTGTTCAATAAAAAACATTTGATGAACATGCTATTATATGAAGACATAATTATTTGTTTAATGACATCGCAATTCCACATCAGATTCAAATAATTGAACCTTGAAATTAAACTTGTACCTGTAAGTAACTGTCGCAAACAATAATGATTTGAAGTGACAAAAAAAGTTTTCGAAAAAAGTAGAGCAATTAATTTAACATGTTATTATAGCTTCTGCCGTTTAATTAGAACTTGTTTTTGAATAATGTTTATTTTAAATTCAAAACGGACTATGGTCCCAAAACAAAAATTAACATACTCGTATCCTTCAGAATAAAGTCCCCGTACCTGTGTACTTGTTGTACTTAGAAGATAGACTTTTTTTGTGAAATAAGTTACGAAAACAAACTATTATACGACAAAGATGTGTTTTTTAAAGCCTGAATTGAAATTTATTACAAATGTTTACATATTAACAATTTAAGTGGTTTTTGAAAGTTACCTGTTTTAACAAATTGGTAATGAATTTTAATTACATCGCTGAAAACAAGTTTTTTTTAGAACTTTTTATACTTTTTTTCAATTGTATGTTTTTTGGAATTTGAGTTCAAATTTACTTAATGAAGCCAGTATTTTTTTAAAGATATTGTGGCTTTGAAGTCAAAACTACTTAAATTTTGTCGTCAGTTTTAATCCCATAAATTGTACGTAGATATTGCAAAAACATCATTCGGAATTCGGATTGACAGACAAACCATAAACACAAGTTTTGTAGAGGTCTTTCGTTACTATTTTATGTACTCAATTAAGTTTCAATATTTTGGATTAAACTATCCAATTTGTAAATAAAGAACAATTTAACATACAAATACGAACAATACAGATTTTGAAACAAAATGCAATAGCCTAAACAAAGTTATTCAAAGCATTTATTGCATAAAATAAGTCTTTCAAAAGTTCTACGCGAATATATATATATTTGATCTTAAGAGGTGAGAGTTTCTAACCAACTTTCCAAGTTTTCTAAACTTGATCGAAATGGATTAATATTTTCCATCCACCATAAATATTATTCTCTCATTAAGTTAGTTAAAAATAATAGAGACGTAAAATCTTTATTCTTGTACAGTTTGTATTGTTTTTGAAATTCTTTCAGGCAATTGGACGTTATAAATAGGAATTGTAAATAAAACAGAACTGGAGTGAGAATAAATTTGATAATATTATAAACTTTAAAAATCACTACTATAAAAAGTTAAACAAAGTTTAATATGGTTAGATTTGAAAGGAAATACTCGTGCATGTTGGCCTAATAGTTCTGAAAGGCTAAAAAAGTGGGATAAGAAAAAAAAACGACTTGGATAAAGCATTCCACATTCTTTAGGTGCGGCTAAAATCTTTAATCTTAATCTTTATACTTGAAAATACGTTTTAAACTGATTCAAGGGTTAACAAATGTACATTTCTGAAAGGTTTAGTATTATGACAAAATTGTCTGATGGGGGATGAATGCAGTTGGCTATTTCGACAGATAAATAAAGAATTCGTAGATTCACTGGTTGCAAAATTAAGTTGTTCTTCTGTAGGAAAAGAATACTTTTTTAAAAGATAGAATTCGAATAACAATTACAATTTTTCTATCACATTAAATTTTTAAAATATGCAACTTTAAAAATGCTAAAAATAACTAAAAACCATGCTTTTAGGGATTATTTCTTGTGCTTATTGCGAATCCGAACTGCGATCTTAATTGTCTGTTAAAAATACCCTTTTTCAACATAATGCTTAAATATTTTCGATATATTGAAAAAACTTTATGTGATTGCCTTTTGGGAATGTATTCGTTACAAAAACGTTTTAGCACAAATGGCTTAGTGTTTCTCTCAGATTTTTGTAAGCTATAGGTGAAATCTAACAACTTATGAAGATTTTTCGCAAATTTTATGAAATATTAAAAATATTTCAACTGAATATTGGAAAAAGGATTTATAGATTCGGAATACCATCATCTCATATATATGTGTTTTCTGAATTTTTTTCAGAAGTCATAGAGTATTTTGAAGTCAGATTTGTAATAAGGCCATCAACCCATTAAATTTGTGCAATTTTATAGCACAAACAACAAACACAGAAGAAAACCTTGTCGACCAGTGTTGTAGCCATTTCAGAAGTCGTAAAAAAATGTTTGCATCGTGCGTCGTAGTAGACATCAAAAAACGCATAAACTATAAAAGATTGATTTTAAAGAAACTATTTGTCTGAGACAAAATTTGGGCCTCATGTAATTTCCTACAAATATGTACATAAATGCAAATATACATTTTGTTTTTAGTCTTGATGATTTATAAACTTTGACGCAAAGAATTGATAAAGAAATAAGAAACTTTTTAAAGGCTTAAGTTTTGAAGAAAATTTTGTTTCGTCATTCTGAATAATATTTACACTGCCGGCCATAAGGTTAGAAGCAGGCATTTTCGAGAAGTAAAATCGATATTTCTCCCGTTACATGATGGATTAGAAAAAAAACAACTATAGTAAATGAGGGACTATTTTGTTAACAACAAAATATAAAATTTGGGTAAAGGAGACATTTAGCTTACGGAACTTTCATTTCAAATTGTTAATTGAGTCAAGAATATGCGAAAATAAATCGGGTCATTAGATTAGAAGCATTTCATGGAAATAAAATGCAAGTATTTGTATTTTGTTATGTTTTTTAGCTTTCATTAGGTTTTTTATAATGTGTGCTACCTCTAGCCTTCATAATAACTTCAAATATTCTATCTTTTAAGGCTTTATAAAGAGATTCCAAGTAGACCAGAGAAATCTCACCCAGGGCAATTTGATACCACGAATTAGCGCTTTCTTGTCATCGTATTGCTTACCTCCCTCGTGTAAGCTAGGCCCACATATTTCTAATTATGTTAAGGTCTGAAGAATATGGTGGCCAAGGCAGCAAGTGGAAGTTTTGGCTCGCCATAAGGGATTTTAACTCTCGAGCTGTGTGTACATAAATGAGCTTTCATTAGGTTTTTTATAATGTGTGCTACCTCTAGCCTTCATAATAACTTCAAATATTCTATCTTTTAAGGCTTTATAAAGAGATTCCAAGTAGACCAGAGAAATCTCACCCCAGGGCAATTTGATACCACGAATTAGCGCTTTCTTGTCATCGTATTGCTTACCTCCCTCATGTACCTTACGTGTAAGCTAGGCCCACATATTTCTAATTATGTTAAGGTCTGAAGAATATGGTGGCCAAGGCAGCAAGTGGAAGTTTTGGCTCGCCATAAGGGATTTTAACTCTCGAGCTGTGTGTACATAAATGAGCGTTTTCGTTCTGAAAAATCCATAAAATTGGTCCAAAAAGCTCACTAATATTGGGGAATACTGATTCCAGCAACTTTTTGTAAGTTTTGCTAGTTATTATTTGGTATCTTGGACTACCAAGTCTATAGACGATAACGCCTCCTTCGTTGGCTATGATGAAGGTTTAAAAATCACTACTCTCTCCTCAGGTCATGGAAATAATAATTATAATCATTTGGCCCATCTAGGTTAAATTTTTTCGTCGGAAAAAAAAAACCTTCCCCCAATTATTTGCGGTCATTCCATTTTGCACATCCCAGCTCATGTGATCTTTCGCGAAACACAAGCGTTGCTTCTTCCTTGCGTCATTAAGTGGTGGTTTTTTCTTAAGCTTCAGGCGATTTAAGTGTTTAGCACGGTGAATCGTGCATTTAACAGTGGATAAGCTGGCCTTAACATTAGTTTTCTCCCTAGTTTTAGCTGCCGATAAAGCTGATTTTGACGCTATTCTAGGGATACTTCGCGTTTCGCGAAGTTTTAAGGCAGAGGAAGGGTTTTTTTTACAGTTTTTCGAGTAAGACGATGGTTTTTTAAATAATTGCTCAAACAATGATCACTTCGATTTTTTTTTCGGGCTATAAACATCTATTCCTGTCCTTTCCTCTACTTTCAAACATTTTTTGTTGCCCATTTCTGTTAACACTCAATCGAGAACAATGAATTTATAAATTGTGCCGTTCTTCCGAAAAAAAAATGTATGCAATTCACAAAACAACGTTGATTTATTTACTGCTTCTAATCTAATGGTCCGATTTATTTTCGCATATTCTTGACTCAATTAACAATTTGTCATGAAAGTTCCGTCTTCTTTACCCAAATTTTATATTTTGTTGTTAACAAAACAGTCCCTCATTTACCATAGTTGTTTTTTTCTAATCCATCATGCATCGGGAGAAATATCAATTTTAATTCTCGAAAATGCCTGCTTCTAACCTTATGACCGGCAGTGTATGCAATTGCTTAAAAAAAATAAAAACAGTCCCATATACATTGTTAAAGATCAATTACAATATACTCCAGAAAATGCAAAATGACATACATTAAGTCAAAATTATGTTTTTATTTTAAAATGAGTTCTTTTTTATACAATTAATTCCAAAATTGTATGCGGAAATAATTGTGTTAATTGTAGACTCTAAGAACAATAATTTTGTCTGCAGAAAATTTAAGCATCCTTTGTAAAAAAATTGAAATGTTGGCTTATTCCAATCTGCTTTTCAAGCAACGATATGTTCAATGTAGGTACATAATAAAAGAATATGAATCATTACAACATATGTACGTTTATTATTTAATATCTTATTATGAAGTATTAACTATAAATAGTTTTTCTTTGTTTACTTGGCTAGTTTGTTTAAATTTTTAGTTTATTATATTCCCTTGTAAAACTTTTACTTTTACCCCTATTATAAGAAAAAACAAGGTCTTTTAATTTATTATCTATAATATCCGCTTCAAAATGTGGTATCAGCAAACAATGATGCTACTGTTGCATTAATAAAATGTTAAATAATGTCACCGTCTGTCTATCTCAGTTCTACCTTTTCCTAAAAAGGCGCTAGGTACAAGAAATTCACAAGTTTTTGTTTAATCAATCAGTTTTCACTTTTCAGTCATATAGATTTAAAATATTAGATGCAATATTGAAGAATTGTTAAAGAGTTTTAAGAATCTAATCTAAAAATAACGATTCAAAACAAATAATTGTCTTTGCTATTGGATTCAAATAATTCTGATAAGAGTGAATAAAATAAAAGTGATATTTTTTTCGAATTTTGGAATGAACACCAAAATATATGCAATGAGAATAGTTTAGATACATTCATACATAGCTCAGTCAAATGGATAGATACACTGAGACAGTGTTCTAGAGGCAGAAAAAGGTGACTTATAACTATTGTGGAAAACCAAACAAAATTAAAATTACTGAACAATCAAAATCAATATAACACTAACAGTTATTATTTTTAACTTTAAAAGTACTTTTATTTGTTTCCTATAAAGTATAGAAATTTAAATATAAGGAGAAATATGTATATCAAAGAGTGAAACTGACTATGTTAGTATGACTGCGCAAACACTCAAAAAATGTTCCTGGTAGGCAAAATCTGGTAGAAAATACCAGCCAAAAAACTGGTACAATAGTCCAAATTTTGTGGTAAATAACTCCAGATTTCATGGTAAAAATAAAAAAAACAGAAATGTGGTAGCTAAGAAGAACCAGGAGACATTATTTTAACCAGATTTCCGGTAAAAACCATGAAAAAATGTGGTAAAATACTCCAGATTTCCTGGTAAATAACTCCAGATTTTCTTTTAAAAAGAAATCTGGTTTTGTGGTAAATTTTTTGACAGAAAATTTTCTGATAAGTGTTACCAGTGTCCTGGTAGAAAATATTTTTTTTCCTGGTAAAATTAAGATTATCTGGAATCTCGTAAATAGAACCAGGAAATTTATTTTCTCGTATATTTTTCCCTGGTAGATAAAACCAGTCTTCTGGTACATATTACCAGAAATACTGGGAGTTCAAAAATGATCTTTTTTCTGGTTAATAAAACCAAGAATTTTTTTGTCTGATATATTTTTTCCTAGTAGATAAAAACCAGTCTTCTGGAACATTTCACCAGCTAATTTTAATACAGAAAAAAAGTATTCCTGGTATACCTATTAAGCCCTTACCGCCAAAATATCGTAAACTACATGACCCTTCCGATAATTTAGTTTAGAGAAAAATCTTTACTCCTTTTTTTCTTGGACATATTAGAGACGATGTTGATGTGAATGTTTTCTTTAGGAATATTACCTTTATCTCATGCGTTCTTTTTAGTAGGAAGAATACAATTAAATATATGATATGCATAATTCATAATTTCATAAGGCGCTTACCATAATTTGGCGGGAAGAGCATAATATTCTACCAGAATTCAGATACATTTTGAGTAAAAAAAAATTCCCGGTATATATATATACCAGAATACTGGGTTTATTGCCGGTATAATGTTTAACAGGAATACAATTCTTCTGATATATTCTACCAGAAATCTGGTGTATTTTACCAGAAATTCTTCGAAAAATATCCTGGTAAAATTTTCCAGAAAATCCTGGTAGGAATCTAAAAACCACTTTTTCTGGATAAATTTAGTGGGAAATTTGGTCACCGGTACCAGTTTTTTTTTTGAGTGAAAGTGTTGTGATAGTACAATATTTTGTGTTGCTTCTCATATTCCTTATATTCACATTATTTCTTAAACTATCTGAGATTCTGATTCATAAATTATATTCTTAAAGAACATAAAAACGCTTTCTCGAGATGTGATTAAAATGTTCCGAATCTTCAATGGAAAAAAATGGTATTAAATATAAATAAAAGAACAAAATTATGCTTAAAAAATGTAGGTTACGATCAATTTACACTCATAGCCAAATATAAGATCTAACTCTTGGTTTCGCTACGTTGTTAGTGTTTTATATGTACATACATACGTCTTATAATATAATCAATTTTAAATGGATTACGAATGTTAATTATATTAAGGTAGACTATAAGCCTAGGTAGAAACCTACGAATCTAACAACAATTTTTAATTTATTTTAGAAATATACAAATACATACATAAAAAAGAAACAATTTGAAATTAAAGTATTTTGAGATGCAAAATTTTGATCCCAAAGTTTTTTGACCCAAATATTTTGTGTTTGTTTTTATAATGTCTTCAGTTAAATTTAGGCTTTTTTGCAATCATACCTTTTGAGTTTTTTACAATAAGATAGGCATTTAGACTATACTCATACATATCGTATAACATTTTAACAATATTAATCAATATTTTCATATAGAAACAATTCTTGTTTATTGTCTATTTTTTAATTATGCAAGATATTCAATAAAAAAATAGCTAATTAAATTTGTTCCCTGTTTTATGTTATTAATGAGTAAAATTAAGATATCTTTTGATCGTTGGATATCGCGGTTAGCTTATCAGATAATATCTAAAAAGATTTACACATTCATTTGGAAGATACAAGAAATACATGTATTTCATACTTTCCCCATAGAAAGCTTCAAAAATATTTAATATTAATTTTGTTAATTTTATGATTATGGTATAAGTCACCTTTTCTTAGACTTAATGCTGTTACAAGTGGGTATGAGTGAAATTCAAAAGGTTCGGCTCATGGCTCAATGTTTTAATATTTTTCAACAAAGTCATTATCACTTAAGGAAAAGAAAATCTTTTAGTCAAGACCATCAAACATCAATAAAATCAATGTTAAACAAAAGAACACTACTTTTGCTCTATAAAATATTTGTTTTAATTTCCCATAGGAAGTTATTGTAATCGGTCCGATTTGTCGAATTGAACATTTTGACATTTCTCGACGTTTTAAGGCCCCTAGAATCTAAATAAAAGATTTTTAGAGAGATGTCTGTGGATGCGTGTGTACGTACGTTCATTATGTACGTCCGTACGTTCGCGACGTTTTTTTCGTCGTCCATAACTCAAGAACCAGTAGAGTTATCGACTTCAAATAAATTTTGTTATAAAGATAATAATGCAGAAAGATGTAGAAAGTACTCTCAACAAATATTGGGTTTTGTGGTTTTTTACCATATCAATTTAAAAAAAATGGTGAAAATGTTAGTTAACCCTAAATATCTCACGAACCAATAACGCTAGAGACTTGAAATACATTTTATATTGTAACGTGATACCAAACAAGTTTTTTTTTTGGAAAAAATCCAATTCACGGTTTTTTAAAAACAAAAAAAAACTGAAAAAAATATGTCACCTCGAAAATTTTACGAAAAAAAAATGATTTTATCTCCAAAATATTTTTGTGCAACGAAGAAAAACGTTTTTAACATCTGGTAAAATTTTGAGAAAAATCGAATTGACAGTTTTTTTTACAAAAAATAAAAACCTTAAAAGAACATAACTCAAAGTTGGTAAAAATTGAATTTCGACTCAAATATCTTTTCAAAAATTTCAGATTATGGCTTCCAACTAATTTTATCTTATAAGAAATATTGTTTTCAACATTCGGTAAAATTTGGAGAAAATTCGAATTGACAGTTTTTTTACAAAAAATAAAAACCTAAAAAAAATTAATAAAAGTTGGTAAAAATAGATTTTCGACTTATTATCTTTTCAAAAATTAAAAATATTAGCTTCAAAATAATTTTATCTTATAAAAAATATTGTTGTCAACATTCGATAAAATTTTGAGCAAAATCGAAATTGATTTTAGGCTCAAATATTTTTGCAAAAATTTGAGATTATGGCTTTAAACTAATTTTGACTTACAAAAAATATTTTCTCCAACATTCAGTAAAATTTTGAGAAAAAACGAATTGACAGTTTTTTTTACAAAAAATAAAAACCTAAAAAAACATTACTAAAACTTGGTTAAAATTTACTTTCGACTCAAATAATCTTCTTAAAATTTAAAAATATTAGTTTCAAACTATTTTTATCTCACAGAAAATATTGTTCTCCACATTTAGTACATTTTTTACAAAAATTCAAAAGTCAGTTTTTTCATAAAAAAATAAAATCTACAAAAAATAGTACGAAACATTGGTAAAAATTGATGTTCGGTTCTCGATATCTCGTGAACAGTAGAAGTTATTGACTTTAAATTAATTTAATTCATCCAATTTGTCTTTGTTTATATAAGAAATAAAAACTTTTAAGAAATGCTACTAAAATTGGTAAAAATTGGTTTTCGACTAAAAATCCCGTTAACTAAAATAGATTTTTAAATCAAACTATTTCGTTATATTCAAAATATTGTTGGTAATTTTAAAATGTTTAAAAATAATTATTCTGAAAACTTTTTTAACAAAACATGAAAACCTACAAACTTTTAAGCAAGACAAATCGACAGACGGGATGGGAAGTTATCAATGTGGGTCGCATCCCAGCCTTATTTTTTAATTCGAATGAGATTTTTTAAAACATACATTTTAATAAAATCTTCACTTCACTTCAATATTATGTGATTTGTATGATTTTAAAGTCATCTTAAATATAGGGAACGAGCTATGTCACAAAGCAAAACACAAAATTTTATTTAAAATTATTGAAAATAAGAAGTGTATTAATTGTGTTTCTTATTTCGGTATATTTCTCGTAAACAATATTTCATTCTAAATAAAAAAACATATAAACTTAGATCCTCAGGGTAACAAGGCCATTAGATGCCGTTTAGAAGTAAAATATTACTTCTAAACGGCATCTAATGGCCTTGTTACCCTGATGGCTTCTATTTTAATAAATAATTAATTTATTTTGTAACTTATTTTTTGATAAACAAAAATAAACAAAAACTGAAATGCTTTTATGTATATGCTCCTGAAAGGAATAAGAGAATGAAAACATCAAAAATGTTGCCATAAGTGTAAATTTGACACAAAAAATTTCAAAATCATCAAGTATGATTTTCAATAAACTTCACACTTTTGTTGACTTAACATTTATTTTTTTGTTAAACAGTGTAAAAAATTAATATAATTTAATTTGGCTAAATTAAAACGAATTTTTTATCTTCTCTTTTTCGTATGGCTAGGAATATTTCGGTTGTGAAAAAACAATTAAGAGATAAATAAACATAAATATAAGAAATAACAATAAGACAATAATACTCGTATATGAATATTTTCATTTAACCCTAAGCAACCCTTATTTGTGGGTAAATCGAAATATAACTGAAAAAAAATCTCAAAAACAATGGAATTTAATAGAAATTGTTCGTAAGAATGTTAAGATTCATACCCTTCTTACAGAATCTTAAAGACGAAACACCTCTAACAATAAATGCAATGATTCCCAACTTAATGAATTATGTACTAAAGAACAATGCAACAATTTCTAGCATACAAATTAAATAAGTCTGAATATTTAGTAACTCCATTCATAACACAAAACTTTAATTTGCATCCTTTAATATGAGATTCTTGCATTTGCATAAGTTAGTATATACAAATCAATACAATATCTTTATTGTAAAAAAAAATTCAATAAACAATTAATATACAATTAATATACAATTACAATGCAAATAAGAATTTTATTATATTATTATTAATATTATGAATTAAATATTAATTTTTCATGTCTAATTAAGGAACCTATCAAAACAATTCAAAATTATAATTTTTAACAAACACTTTTTTTTTAATTTGGAATTATTTAAAAAAAAAAAAGTGCGCTTTTATATTAGCTAAAGGCATGCAAGTGTTATAAAATAATTATTTTTATTATTTGTATGCATCATCTGTAGTTATTCAATAAATCCCATTTCTTTAAAACTTCATCAATGAACACCGTGGCGTATACGTAATTTACAAATATCGACAAATTTGTGTTTATTTATTAATTTTATCATCAATCATATCGCGTATGCTTGGCACATTAACGGATTTTTCTTTGTTTAAACATAATTGAATACTCACTAGAAATTGCCCATTGCTCCCCACGAACTACTCCCCATAATGTTGCATTCAAATCCACCATACAACGTTCGTTTTGTACAAGCTTAACACTTTTCGAAAATCGTTCAAATTCATCATTACGTAGAATTCGTCCATACAAATATGGAGAACTATCTGGAGGGCGCGAATTTTCATTATCAAGAACTTCACTTGCACTATTGTCTAATCCGGAAGATGTGCGTATGCTTGAGCTTGCTTGTGATAAATTCACTGCAACGCACAATAACACACTTACCGCTATACATATTTTCCGTATATATTTTTGCATATTTTTATTTATTCAATGTTAGAAAAAAAAATCTTATTAATTAATTATTATTTTTATCTATAAAAAAAAATCAATCTCTAATTTATTATACAAGTATATTTATACGGTATGAGAATAATTTTTATATCTATATTAAATTTTTCTTTAAACAAAATAATCAACAACTTTATTAACGAGAAAGATCTGCACTCGTTTAACTTGCCAATTTCGCGTTCAACCTATCAGTCGGGCTGTTCAAATTGAACTGATGGAAGTGATGATGCTAGTGATCTTGGCTAGAGGCCGGCTCGGCTGTTTAGAGTCAATGTTTTTGTTTGGCTTGCCACTTATAAGTCATTGTCTACAAAACCAGGTGGATGGTTGTATCTAATGGTTACCAATTTTGTAGTTTCTACAGTATTTGCATTTTTGGAAATTTTTTCAAGCTAAAGTTGTTTGATTGTTCCTTCATTACTTTGTCAAATTCGCTTGGCTTGAACATTTTTTGGATTCAAAAATAGTCAAAGAATTATTAAATCTTTTTTCCAAGACAGATTTTTTGACTTAAGGAGGTTTAGAATATAGTTTGAAAATTTAAGTTGATTTTAAATATCCCTTTGAAAGACTTCAATAACGAAGGTACATATTGGTAAGACGAATCTTATGAATTTTTCCGACTTATGCTTAAGTTTCTACCCACCGTTTTCTTATTATTTGTATAGACATTGAGTTTGGCAACCATGGTTGTGACACCCACAGACTGATGATGACAAAAAGGCGCAAGTGCTTCCACGCACACATGCTTTTTCCTTATTCTACAACCTCCATATTTCAAATGGCTTCAATCAGGGTTAGTTAGAATGTAAAATTATGTTTCTGCAACATGTTGCTTAAAATCATTAATAAAATTTCATTAAAGTTTCATTTGAAGTGAAATAAAAAAAAATTGCATATTGTTTACAAACAACAAATTTCTCAAGTATTGCAGAGTCAGCATAAAGTACCGTTTATATGTCAATTTTATTTTAGTAGTTAGTTTTGCAAGTAAAAAACCTTGGCGTGATTTTCTTTTGCTTGAGGAAATGTTTTAAATTGTTTTTGTTTTTTTTTTAAGATTTTAGTTTAGGTTAAACGTGGAAAATGTAGTGAATTTGATGACCAAAAAAGACTTCGTCTGTATAACACGTGATGAAATGTAAGCTTTTCATTTAGAATTTAATCGAAGAGTAGATTTGTGTTGCTTATTTACAGATATAAGCTCTTATTTTGTGACTCTATAGTAAGACATTGATTTAGTTCTCTAATTGTAATGACAAAAAGTATGACAATGAAATGAAAATGGCCTTGAATTTCTGAAGAAAATTGACTTACAGTACATGAGAAGGCATAAGGCATGTGGGATTTAAAATGATGATTCTTTTAAGGGAATGAATGGTTCTTGGAAACAAATTGTAGTATTATTACGAATACGAGTATATCACTTAAAATAATGTGAAACTAACTAATTGATTGAGAAATTAAACGTTCGCTTTCAGTCGATTAGTTCTAAAAAAACATAACAGAATAGAGGATGTCACTTTTTCGAGATGAAGATGTTTTATCGCGCATTATTTCGTAATAAAATTACAAACGAAACTAAATTTTTAATAACTTATTCGGGAATTGTTTGCTAATCTGAATTTAAATGTTACATCCGTTCTGCGATGACTTCTAAGATATGATTGAATTTGGTTTTGCTGTTAATATCTATAGGTTTTTTTTGGCACAGGTAGATTTTGGCGCCCCGTGGAGGCCATTTTGTTTTGGTGACATCTGTCAAATCTTTTGTCTATTATTGGCTGCGTTCAATCTTAGATATATAGGGTATCCGGATACCTTTTTGTTAGTGTTTTACGTGTAAAATAGCAGCTGATCAAAAACAGCTGAGATGTCAAAAAAGGAATCCAAAGGTATCCAAGAATTTCTGGGGTATGTTTGTAGGTATCTGACAGAACAGCTGATTCAACACATGGTTGAATTTCAAGAAACTTGAAATTTTGGAGATTGCGCAAGTAAATTATTAATCGTATAGAATTCCAATTGAGCTAAGAGGAAATTTAACATAGATTACAGATTAAGATTATCTCTTATTTATTAAATTGTTACGCACCTATTAATTCACCATTAAATGTTTTATTTTACAACAATTTTGACTTCGAAGCTTAAATGTTTCTCTGCTTTTTGTGAACAGCTAAAAGTTGTTTTTATTTTTTGACAGCTATCTAATTCGTTCAACAAGGTATCTACAAATCCACCTTTCCAAGATACCCTATCCAACACGAGATTGAACGCAGCCATTCAGTTGTTTATTCCAAATCATCATGGCAAGTTAGGGAGACGGACATAATCCCGAAAATCAAAATCCCGAAAACCCACAATCCCGAAAACCCAAAATCCCGAAAACCCACAATCCCGAAAACCCAAAATCCAGAAAACACCAAATCCCGAAAACCCAAAATCCCGAAAACCCACAATCCCGAAAACCCGAAATCCCGAAAGCCCAAAATCCCGAATGGCCAAAATCCAGAAATTTTCTTAAATTTCTGATATTTATTTCAAAATAAGAAAGAAAAAAAAACTCAACAATAACAATTCAGTAGTAAAATATTCTTATGAAAAACAAAATTTCAAATAGTTTAAGAGATTTGTAGGTTGTCTTTGCAATTCCCGATCTTATATAAAAAACAGTTTGATTTGATGCTATTATGCTTTTGCAAAGCATTTCGAAATCGAAATCCCGAAAAATTATATTTACATATATATATAATTTTTCGGGATTTCGATTTCGGGATTTTGGGTTTTCGGGATTTTGGGGTTTCGGGATTTTGGATTTTCGGGATTGTGGGTTTTCGGGATTTTGGGTTTTCGGGTTTTCGGGATTTTGGGCTTTCGGGATTTTGACCCCAACCCGGCAAGTTACACGATTGAACAGCACGGTCAAATGGTACAAATTTATTATCAAAATGAGTATTCGTTAACGCAAACGTTGCGCGTTTTGCGCCTATTTTACGGTTGGCGTGGTCGACACATCAACGTTTGGTGTCCAAATTTGAGACCAGTTCAGTAAACAATCAGCCAACACCCGTACGTTCAAGTAACGCAAGATCGGCCAAGAACATCGCCGCGGTCCGTGAAAGTGTACAGCAGAACCCGAGGCAGTCTATTCCTCACCGTGCAGAAGAACTCGGCCTTTCGCAGACTTCAACTTTGAACTTTGAATTTTGAGTCGGGACTTGGGCCTACACCCGTACAAGATCCAACTGACCCAATAGCTCAAAGTTCATGACCATAGACAACGCTGTTCGTTCGCTGACTGGGTTTCGAATCGTTTGGAAGGGGACCCCAATTTGGCCGAAAATAATCTTAAGTGACGAGGCGCATTTTTGGATGAATGGCTGTGTTAACAAGCAAACTTGCCGTATATGGGACGACACCAACCCACGCGAGGTTCACCAGGTGATAATACATCCTCAAAACGTTACCGTTCGGTGTGGATTTTGGGCCGACGGGGTAATTGGTCCGTATTTTGTTGAAAATGACGTTAGTGAGGCGGTCACCGTCAACAACGAGCGCTACATAGCGATGATAATTAATTTCTTATGGCCCAAATTGAACCATATGGACCTAGACGACATGTGGTTCCGCTACGTGCAAACGCCACGATTGACATTTTGCATATGCGATTTGACCCCGCAGGACTTTTTCCTGTGGGGTTTCTTGAAAGAGTCGCAGGTCTATGCAAATTGTATCGACAACTCAGTGGTGAGCTCTGTCCGAAATTCCAACTTCTATATTAAAATAAAAATACAACGATTTTAAAGTGGAAAATTAATCAAAAACCACTATCTTTTCGTTTTATTTAAGATCGACCGACTCGGTCGAAATCTATCCAGTCTCTGATTTTCTTTTACATTTCTTATTGGCTCTACATTCTCTTATACTCTTTCTTATTATATAGAAAACATCGAATGCAGAGTTGCCAGACTCATGCAGTTCGATACACAAATAAACCACAATTGACCGATGCCCTAAAGTTGAACATAACACAGGCCATCGCTCAAATTCAACCGGATTTATGCGGAAGAGCCACCGTAAGAAGCCGAGGCGGGCATTTGAATGATGTCATAGTCCACACTTAATGGCATACATGCGCCTTTCAAATAAAAACACAATTTTGTTAATACCTTACACAGCTTGTTTTATTCCATTTCAACATCTACCCGCCCTTATTGAAAACCCCTCTACTAGTTTCTATAGGTCGCAAGTAAAAACTTTCATATTTACACTTTAGGTTCATTACTGCAAATGGTCGAACTATCATTTTCAACTCTTTAGGAAAAAACAAAGTTTTAAAAAGTTAGGTACAAAATTTCAACTACATAAATCGGATTCAGAGCTTAAGCCTGGCTTATAAACAATATTTTCTTTAAATTAAACCAAATTTTTCAAATTCAAATTTAAGCCATTTAAAACATGATTTCAATCTACATACTAATTGAAAATATTAGCATTGCCTCCAATGTAATCAAAGTATTTTTTAGTAGTTTTTCTAGAAGTTTAATAATGAAACATAAACATTTCATACAAATAATAGTATATTTTGTTAGAACCAAAAATATGTTTTCAACTAAGAAATCCGACATTTTGATATAATTTATTTTACCCCAAATTTTCATGTGGTTCCATAGTGTAGCGGTTATCACGTCTGCTTTACACGCAGAAGGTCTCCAGTTCGATCCTGGATGGAACCAAGTTGAATTTTTTTTTATTTTTATTTGAATTTTAAAAACTATCACCGTTATTGCGAAAATCAACCGATAGACAATTGAAATAAAAATCGGTGTTGCAAAAGTGAATTGATAAAGTATTATGCATTGTGAATACCTCCATGTTTTGTATTGTGAATGTGCGATTCACAGATGTTTATTTTATTTTTCTTGGGGAAGAAAATTATAAAGAAAATTAAAAACTGAACTGACTTGAACTGATCTCTTTTTGACAAAGATGAAGAGTTCTTGATTTTGTAGAAATCGCTAGGTTGCTGAAATCGCTGATATGATGCAGCTTGTTGGATTTTATTTCTGTTTTCTTGATTTTGCGTTTCAGATTGATCCATACTATTTGCCACTTTTCTAAAGTTCGTTGTGGTATATAGACTATAAGTTCTAGAGCAATATTTGCCCACGTTGTATTAGAACAAAATCCTGCAACGAGTTCTAATTGGCCAATTCACATCACCCCTGCAAGAGATAACCCATAGAGAAATATATCTACCAAGAGAACCGACTTATGGGGTTCGCTCTCTTTCGACCTACAAACTAAATTGAGCACATTTTGCCCATTAAAATGAGCATATGTTAGTTGGCCCGTGCATTTCTTATGGGAAAATCCAGATTCTATGTAGTTGTTATGGGCTTTTGTTGCTCAGTATGCACAGTTAAGGCGAAAACAATGTGAGGTGAACTCAGCGGTTCAAAAAAGCGATCCGTTGAATTCAAAAATTGAAAAATTTTTGCAATATTTTAAGGAAAATGAATTTTACAACTTCTTTTTAGTGAAAACTGTGCTAAAAAAAGTATTTGACTGCTTTTGGCACACAAATTCTGTGATTTTTATGAAAAGTTTCGCTAAAAACAAAAAAAATCATGCAGAAAGTATAGGCGCACCATAGAACTGCAATGCGAACGTGGCCTAATTTGAGTTTAACCCAGTTTTGACAGATTAACAGCGAGGTGAGTATTTTGACAATTCTACGAAAATGAAAACAAAAAAATATAATGCGATCAACAAGAAGTCTAGACTGCAGACAATAAATATAAATTTAAATTAATCAGAATAGAATTCATTTTTTTAATAATCTTTTTGAAGCGTTTTTACTCTCTTAACAGGTAAGTTGTTTTTTAAATATGTCTTAATATAATCATGCTTATTTATAGATATAAATATTATGTTTCCGTTCTGGCCAATTAGTAGGTATTCCCATGAAAAAAGTTTCGAGTTTTAGTTGGGTTGTCCACTTGCAGTGGGTAGAGTGGTGTTTTGTGAGCTACAGTAGCTGCTTCGTCGGCATATTCGTTTCCTTGAATTCCTGTGTGACCGGGGGTCCACATTACTTTTAGTTTTGTTGGTGAACAAATGAGAATGTCTCTAATTTGTTGTTATAATGTATTTTCCCTTTCTTTTTTAGAGAAGTTTTAGGCAAAGTGAAGGTTCATTCGTTGGAAGTCGGTGTCGGCGACTCGGATGCCTCATCTTCGATCAAAAAGCAAACTGTCGCATTCCCAAGCACTCTCACAGAGACCCTCTCCGCCGATCACACTCAAAAGTTGACGATGAAAGCCGCTCTCGCCGATGACGGCACAACAAAGATGATGACCATCCATCAGGCATTTGTGCGTCTGGCCAACCAGAACACCGACGAAGAGATCATCTATGTCGCTGAGCAGGACTCGTCGAAGGCATACAAATTTGACATGGATGTTGGTGCTCGAGGAGGAGACTTTGGATACAAATCGGGAGTCTATAAGTTGGAGTTGATTGTGGGTGTTCGCTTTCGAACTCCTTCAAATGGCATCTGGCCAATGTGCAACTGAAATTCTCCCAAGACGATCGAAAGGGTAAGTCTTTAAAATTTGATGATATGTTTCTCTCTTCAATTTTCTCTTTCTCATCTTTCAGATAACCAATCTCAGACAATTCGTGCCCCAAGGCCAGAAATCGTACATCAGTTCCGTGTGCCTGAGAAGCGTCCACCGCGCCTGGTGTCCGACATCTTCACCGGCCTCTGCCTGACTCCATTGGTGTTGCTGTTCATTTTATGGGCAAAACTTGGCATCAATGTGTCGAACTTCACCTTCAGCCTGAGCACGATTGGATTCCATCTCGGTTTCGGAGCCATTCTTGGCCTATTCGGTCTGTTCTGGTTGAGATTGGATATGTTCCAGACAATTCGTTTGCTCATTCCCATTGCTGCGGTGACATTCCTGTGTGGTAATCGACTTCTGCGGCCAATTGCTGGACAAAAGTCTGCGCAGTAAGATTTTCTATAAATTATAATTCCAACTAAATACAAACAAATTAAAAATAAAATGCACGACTGGGTCGCACGAACTTGCTCCTGTATTCAAAGAGTCTTTTTAAAAAAGTACCTATGTTTATAAGATTTAAAAATATAAAGATATAAATGCCATTTGATTTGTCGAAAAAACCTCCATTTTTCAATATTTTTGGGAGGGGGTTACATTTAATACAGTTAAAATAATTTTAAAAAAACTAATTTAAGATTCAAAATTTTACCTGAAAAATAAGTTTGTCTTCAAAAATTTAAATGCCATTTTATAAATCGAAAAACCCTTGATTTTTCAAAATTTTTTTTCGAAAATCGTTACATCGGTTTTTTTTTAAATAAATTTTTTATATATAAAATTTTTCAATTTTGTTCTAAAAATATTTTTGATATGCAGTTGTTTAGTGATTATAAATATACACTCTATATTTGAATTTCGTAAAAAAATGTTGACCCGTTTTTGAGATATAGAATTTTGAAAAAAAAAAATTCAATATTTTTTTTTAAATCCAATAAAAATAAAATTTCACTTTTGATAATCAAATATTGTTAAGGCAGTATAAGAGCTCGTTCAAAAAAAAAATTATTGAAATCGGTTCATAAGTTACTGAGAAAATTAAAAAACAAAAAAACGGTTCTATGACCGGTACCTTTCCTGAGCAATACAAAAATATGTTTTTCTTATTAAAAGAAGCAAAGTTAAAAAAGAAAATTTTAAAGAAAATTTAAAAAAAATCTATCGGTTCGTTTTTGAGAAAATTCGAATTATCGTTTTTTGACCAAAAAAATTGTATGGGGGCCACTGTTAGTTTTGATCTTAGAAAAAAAATGAAAAAAACGCCTAACGCGAATCTGCTCAAAACCTTAACTTCCAAGTTTGAACTCAATCGACCCAATGGTTTAGGCTGTAGGAGCGTGGATAGACAGACAAAATTTTGCACGAATGCAAAACTTGCCATATAGTTCCTATATGTCGCAAGTAAAAACCTTCATAACGATTGTTGCCCAGTTGATGAGTCCTAAGAGTTCTTTAAAGAAAAAAACAAACAAACAAACAAAAGCTGTTCATGAGTAACAGTTGAATTAATGTCACACAAAACTACAAAAGTAATTCAAAGAAGGAAGGTGCAGCCTCCGGAGCACGAAAAGAAGAAAGAAGCATTTAAGTAGATTTTTTCTTCTGTTAGACTTTTGTATACAGAAAACTATAAAATATTTAATGAAGAAACTTTATATGCATATTTAATACTTATTTAAGATTATACATTATATTTTCCCAATCTGGGAAACTGGATACACTCTAACGCCTGTTAAAAGATAAAACACGGAGCAGCCATAAACTTCGATTTGGTGGTACACATAATTTGTTTAAGAACCTACAAAATCAATGGTTTTAGCATTTTAAACGTATTTACGTTGGACCTATAGGTATGTTTGAAAACAAAAAATTCGCAATATTACACAAGGTTGTTTTGTGATTCGTCAAAACTTGGTTATTGTGAACGCGATTAAAGTTTAAAAAATAGAAACTACACAGATAAAAGCTGTATCAGTCAGCTAGCTCTGGATCATATACTATAAGAGACCCTCCGCTTCTTCAAAGAGTTAATGTATTGTTGCCTTCGTTTATGAAGAATTCTGGCTTTCGAGTTCTTGGAGCTACTAACCTGCAAGTTTGCTGACAGCATAAGCTTGACGCTTGTTGCAACGCATCAATTGATGAACCTTATTGACAACATCGGGGCGAATTGGTGCCTTGAATACAAACGGGAGGCAGATGTTCTTCTCCTTGATTTGTTCATTTTTGTCCGTAAAGACGGAGACCAAAGGTCTGGCGTTGGCTAAACTCTGAAATGGAGAAAGTCGATCTTAAGTCGCGAGGCACACAATATTCAATTCTCAATAACACGTGCAGTATTTTTCAACAAAACTTTCCGATGAAAACCGATGGATTCAACTCGCCGACATCGTCAGTAGCTGCCGAGGGACTGATCTGAATCTGTTCGGCCTTTGGGGGATTCTTGTCGGGCCAGCCCATTTGCCTCCGAATGATTGCCACCGTTAAGCCAGTGCGATCCTTAGGAGTAAAATGCATGGATTAGTTTTAGTTTCAGGGAAATTGCTTCCTGCATTATATGTTATTGGCAGCATCTAAAATGAAAACACAGACTATAAAATAAATCGATTATTGTTGCACCTCCTTCAATGCAATTTGACTTACTTTTTATTCAATGAAGTGAACTTGTATATACTCTCTTCATTATAAAGAATTTTGGTCTGAAAAATATCAAATTATATTAAATATCAAAACAATTAACAAAAACTTACTCTTCAAATCCGAAATCCATTGTTTTGTTTTGCAAAATTGATTGTCATTTTTGACAGGTCACAAAAATTCCATAAGTTTCTTTTTAGCCCAGTCCCCCATTTTGCTTTTTTTTTGCACCACTCACATGTATTCACCGATAGCGAATTTGAGAGAGTTCACCTCGAATTTGAGAGTTCACCTCAAATAAAATTTAAGGGTGTTTCAGGCAAGACGGGTACCGGTCGGTTCTCTTGGTAAGTATATTTCTCTATGAGATAACCTTACCCTCAAATCGTTCATGCAAAATGTCAACCGTAGCGTTTGCTGTGTGGCACGTAGCGCCGTCCTGCTGGAACCACATGTCGTCTAGGTCCATATGGTTCAATTTGGGCCATAAGAAATTAGTTATCATCGTTATGTAGCGCCCGCTGTTAACGGTGACCGCCTCACAAATGTCGTTTTTAAAAAAGTACGGACCAATTACGCCGCCGGCCCATAACAACAACAACATCGATTTTTTCATTCAAAATAGTGTTTATTAAAAAATATTCACAATGTGTCATTGGCAATTGACAGTGACAATGGTATTTGATAAAATTATGTGTTTAATTAAGGGCCTCCGCAGACTGCAGGCCTCGGCTGACGGCTTCTTAATCAGTATGGAGAGGAATGCATATGCGCACACTACAGCGATTCAGTATCGGCCGATAAAAAAGTTTGATGGGCTACCCGATCACATTTAAATTTCAAACTAATCTTCAACTATCGGCTGACTGTTTAATCTGTATTGGCGCATACACGCCTGCGCATACATGACGATTGTTTAGTCGGCCGATAGTTCAGTTCGCTCTGTGATTTGGCGTCGTGTACGTGTATTTTGAATATGGCGTCGCCCAAATCACAATAGAATAGTCGGCCGACTGTTGGATAGTCTGCGCCCTGTTCACCAACCAAACTGTTTAGTTGGCTCGGTGTGCGCACTTTCAGCCCAACCCGACTAAACTATCGGCCATTAAACCAAGATTAATCAACCGGTGCGAAGCCGGGCGGGCCAGCTATTGTTATTAAAAATTGTATCAGATTACAAAAAGCTATAAAATCTTCTCCACTGTCCTCGCTGATAAATTTATTTTTGTTTGATAAATCCTAAGCTTATCAACAAACTTTTTCGAAGGCCTATGCTTCCTGCATAGGAAGCACTCCCAACCAAAATCTTCCTTAGATCTATCTTCCCAAATCCAAAAGAACACAACGGAAAAAAAGAGATCCAAGTTTGATGATTTTTGGTCATTGCTAATACTTAACTGTAGGCGCTTTTCCTTAACTAAACTTTTGTAATTTATTTATTATAATTTCATAACAAATTTTTTATGCATCGTTTTTTTAGATTTAAATAAAAACTAAAAGTTTAAACGTAAATAAATGTATTAAAAAATCAATGTAAAATTCGAAATAAAAGCATTTTAGGTTTATTTTTCTGTTATATAATACGTTTATTGTAAATTACACAAAAAAAAAAACAACTTAATTCATTTAAAATTTTATAACTATTGATTATATTTATATAATAATGTTTAAAAACTATTAACACAATTAATTTATTATTTTAAAATTATAAATGTAAAACTTAGCAGTCTATTTTGGGGGAAGAAAAAACAATATTTTTATTTTTTGTTTGTTGTTTTTTTTAGTTATCAAGTTTATTTTACACTAAAAACTTTGATGGTTTTATTTTGTTTTCTTTTTTTTTTAACTATATTTTACTTTATTTATAATAATAATAATAATAATAATAATGTTGGTTGTGGCGTATTTATATTGTTTATTTTTGTTTTTGTTTTGTTTCGTTTTTTCTTTTATTTTATTTATTTACTTTTTAATGTAGGTAATGAGTATACTTAAAGAAGAATAAATTATTATTATTTTATTTTGTATTTTTGTTTTTATTATTATTATTTGTAATGTATGTGTGTAATTATAATTTGATAGATACAAAATTAAATTATTTATCAGTTTGTTTTTGTTTGTGTCATTCATGGTCGATGGTTTTGCATCATGAATGGAATTAATTTAAAATATAATATATTATAATTAAAACAATTAGATATATTTTTTCGTATATCGTTGTCTTTTTTATTTATTTTTTTTATTTTCCGGAATAAATGTTTGACCGTTTTGTCGTTTTTCATGTATTTTATGGTTGTTTTTTTGTGTTTGTTATTTGTAATTTGTGATAATAAATAAATTAATAATAAAATGAGATTCGTAAAAAAAATAAAATCAATTATCAAAAAAAATTAAAAAAAAAAACTTGGTATATTATAAAATGCGTGCTAAGATTAAGATTCTAATACAAAAATGATTGAAATATCACACAGATTAAACATTTAAATAGAAACTCAGGGCCTTTTAAAAAAAAAAAAGATATAGACAACAACTTTTGAAAAACTTTAAAATGTATAATTTTTGATTTTGTCTATTGCGATAAAACCTGCATCTCTAGAAAATTTAAAACAACGAACTGATAAAAAGTTCTTGCATAAAATTAATTTTTTAAATAAATAAAAGAAAGAAATGTCGTTTTAATGATTTTGAACACAAATGGTGGTATTTCATGTGAAAATCCATTGTTTTGTTCATATTTATATGAAATAGATATTGTATATGTATGTATGCCAATAGGTAATTAGTCATCGGAAACAATATTCAGACCAATGTCAATAACATCAGTTGAGGACTTACATACATAATCCCAAACATTTTATGAAAATTGCAAAAATTAGGGAATCAAGTGGTACTCCACAATAAGTCTGTTTCAGACATTTCTCACACTAAAAGTTGGTCAAATGTCAAATTTGAAGTGTGAACATGAAAGAAAACTGTCAAAATGTCTGAAAAGGTTTTGCACGAGTTTGGACTAAAAAAAGATCATTGATAAATTTTAATCAACTTAATCATAAATAAGAATCCAATAAAATAAATATCAACAAAAGTAAACTTATATTTATTTTTAAAAAAATAAAATTATTCCTTTAATTATGAAAATTAAGTGAAATATTGACAACTATTTGTTTTTTCTGTCATTACTTGCCGTGAACGTCAAATTGAATTTGACAGCCAGCCCAGAAATCGCCAGATGAATCTGGCAAAAAGGGGAAATGTTTTACTCTCTCGCGCGCACTCTCTTTTGTAAGAATTAGCACAACTTTTGAAGTGTGGAACGACTTCGGACTAAAAATTACTAAAACTTTCAGTTTGAAACTATAGTGATCGTATTTGTATGTAAAATGGAAACTTCGTTATTAATATTTTTAAGATTGTATCTAAGAATTATGGTCTGAGTGGTACAGACTTTACCAACCATTAGTGTGTAAATGGACGTTTCAAGATAAAAATGATGTCCTTGAGTTTTATACCAAATTATTTGAGATGCACTTAGGAAGGATTTGTTAATTACTCGGAGGCAATTCCCATGAAAAAAAAATATATTTATCGCAACTTGTTTTGTCCTCAATAATTTTAAATGCTTAATCTCAATTTTAAAATGAATTGTAATTGAATATAATTTTAATCTTTTAATTTAATGTTCAAGAATAAAAATCACGAAGTGAATACATGAAATTTGTTTTCATTTACACTCGGGACTTACACACGCTTAAATAATCAAGCTTTTTGTTTGTATAAATAAATTCAATATAACCAATTTAGATAAATTAAAAAATATATATGTAAATGAAAAGTATGAAAAGTAAGTGCGAGATGATGATATTTAAATTAATCAGTACGTAGAATACAACCAATGCATGAAGACAGTTAATGTTTTGAACTGTCCTATCTTTGATTTTTGTTGTTTTGTTGTATGAGAATTAAAAAAAGCGTAACAAAATTGTGAGCTAGTAATAAATTCAAAAATATAATTCTGCTTGGCAAAAATCGTATTGCACTTTTTTTTTGTTAAATATATTCTTTTTGTAATTTAATTAAAATTTCAATTTGAATTAGATTTGTATTCTTTTTTTTGTTGTTGTTGGTTTGTTTTGTGTTTTGTTATAAGCCATATTAAGGTCCTACAACAATAAAAATAATCGTTTTTCGTTTTATTTTATTTTTTAAATAGTTTTTGTTTTTTTTTTTTTTGTTTCTGTCATTCGCACACATTTTTATTTTGTTTTTTTTTTAAATTTTTAATCTTATGAAATTTAATGTCTTTGTAATTTGTTTAAATTTTAATTTAGATTCTAAATTTGACCATTGGAAATGGAAACAATTTTTTTGCGCAGTAAGAAAAAATGTTGTAACTTATTCTTATTTCTTTTTTTCATTTATTAACAAAAGGAGATCCTTTATCACAAAATAAATTTGAAAATAAATTGAAAAAAAAAGAAAATGTACGCGCAACTATTTTGTTTTTGTTTTTCTTTTCAAAAATACACACTTTTTTTCCTTTTCTTTCTATTCTCTTTCGTTTTATTTTGCAATGTTATTAGATATTATAATTTTTGTTTTCACTTCATGTTTCTTTTTGTTATAACATCGTGCGCTTGAATTTTGATCAAATTTTGTATTTTATTTTTATTTTATTTCTTCAAATATATTCATATTTCTATTATAATATGTATATATATTGTTTATGGTGTATATATAATATTTGTTAATATTTAAGGTTGTTTTTTTTTTGTTTTCTTTTTAATAAATATTATTTTTTTCGTTTTGTTTATAATTTAAATACAATTAATTATTAACGTAATTTTTTTTGTATTTTTTTGCTGTTTTTTAATTTATAATTTATGTATAATATTTATAAATTTAGTTTGTTTCTTTTGTTCGCTTTATTTTAGCTTGAATTTGAATTTTGTTTTTGTTTGTTTTCTTTAAAATTATTTATAACACATTTTTTGTTTGTTTTTGTTTTATATTTTTCAAAAAGGCATGCTAAAATAAAGGCCCTCATCGGGGGCCACTCTCAAACTCTATAAATATCTGGGTGGTCCTGAATTATATGTCCCTTGCGGCGGTGCTGGCGATGGCTGACCTTGACGTAAAACATCGAATGGAGAATCTGAACGCTGCATAAAATGGTGGTAGTTGCTTGGCGGCAGCTGATGCTAAAAACATGAAAAATTTTATAAAATCATGATTTTTCTAGCAGCTCAAGTCTCCAAAATAATGTAACATCAAGGTCAATAACAGTTAATTATTTATATTCTCTCGTTTAACTCACCTGCAGTCCCCGCAATCCAATTGGTCCAGCTGCGCCCATGATGTGACTTGGTCCATCACCTAAATCCAACTGCAAACTATCCGGCGGTTCTCCAGCCAAATGCAATTGCCCCAAAGAAGCTGTTGCCATGGCAACATCAGGCATCATATCCGACAAATGCCCTCCCTCACATCCCCCATTTGCTCCATCCACACCACCATCATTCATCGGTGCGAATTGCCGATAATCACCTTCGGTTATTAAGGCGGGCAAATCAACTCTGTGACCCGAGGAGTGTCTAGATCCATAGCTACTCCCACCGCCACCAAGACCGAGACCAAGACCTCCACCTAATAATCCTCCGCCTCCTCCTATCCCTCCTGTTCCGATAGCACCTGAACCATGATGGGAGGGACCGCCAACACTCAAATGTTGTCGCGGAAATGTCATATTTCGACTGTAACATGGTAAATTGTTTTGTACTGAGTTGGCATCATTGCCGCCAGCCAACGCCGGCGATGGCGGTGGTGTCTGATCATCGTCGTCGATGTCATCAGTCTGTGTCGTATTGTTGGCAGCAACATCATCCTGTTGACCTTGACTGCTCAACGTGCTCTCAAGCAATTCAGACACAGGGTCAGGCAAATTGAACTCGCGCACCACTCGCAGTCGAATCTGGCGATTGATTTCGTGCTTGGAAGAGAGTGGAAGGAGCAGAGCCCTCTGGCACATGGGCGACTGACGTAATTTGTGCTCGCGTTTGAACATTGCGGTCATTGTCGGTCCGTCAGGTGGGGGAATGGCAGCTGCAGCTGCTAACATATCAATGTTGTCTGGGCCCGAGGGGGCACCTACACCGCTACTTCCAGCGGCGTTCATTCGAGACACCATGTACAAAGTGTCTGGAATATCGGGCAAGTGTCGTGAGCGTCGCATACGCAGAAGCTCGACGTGATGTGAAGCCGCCATTCGATCTTCAAGGAGGGCCTTTACCTCCTCAAAGTACGGCATGAAGAGTCGAGGTCGAACAAACAGTCCTTGATTCTTGCCACCCCGAATCCAAGCGTTCACACGTAGATTCTCGCGTTCGTCACCGATCATATGCGATGGTGGTGTGCTAACGAGACCCCTTCGTATGGCCTGGCAGAGAATATCACTATTTGGCGGGAGAACATGATCCATTCGCACCAGAGGCAGCAACTCCGACAAAATTTCCCTCAGCTCAACATCGCTTAGATCACGTTTCTTAACACCCTTCCGTGTAACGGAATGTGCTGTGTGACTTAAGAGATTCGGTTCACGGTCCTCCATGCGGCGAATCAGCTCTTGTTCGCCCCACTTGAGGACAGCCTGAAGCACTTCCAGCTCAGATGCTTGCAGGAAGTTGCTCTGTAGAGCGCAGATCAACTGCGTCTTATCCAACTGATGCAACACTGGTGATGATATGACCGCCGAGAACTCCTCACGTAAATACTGACATGCTTGCCGAAATACCCATGCCGAGCCATGTGGCTGATTTCCCCATTTTAATACCGTAGGTAGTGTGTCCAGCGACAGCCATTCCAGTATCAGGTCTTCGCAACCTTGAGCTAGTATATCCAGCTCCAAGAATCGACCAATTTGATAAAGCTCCATTGCTTCCTCCAGTGGAGTGGGACGCGCCCGACCAGTGTGAGTGAGAGCGTGTACTTCTCCGAGGCTGCCTGCGCTGTTGCCACTACCAGCACCTCTCAGGATTAGGGACAAGTCAACAGTATCCAAATAGATGGCATGTAACAGCACACGAGCATATCTCTTCGGAATCACAGTTTCGTCTAGCACGATGCGTGTTGGAACGTGCAGAGCTCGCTCCGTGTATTCATCGACATTTCGAGTCCGCCGTTGAATGAGATTTCGAAAGAACGGCGATCGAGCACTCAGAATAGCTTTGTGGCACGGCAGCTCCAGCTTCGGTCGAAAGCCATATTCTGAACTGCCTGAATCAGGCCGGTGATAGTCATTGCCTTCCGAGGTGAAGACCAGCGCTGCGTCGGCATAGTCTCCCGTCTCCAATAAATATCTCAGATCGTGTTCTAGGGGATTCGGAGTCCCAAAATCGTCGCCTAATTGTCGTAAAAGATTTATATCGATACTCGGGTCATGGGGACAAAGATCACCCGTATACAAGTAGCGCAGCAGTGATGAGAACATTTGTACGTCGATTGGCGAAGATGGCAGTTCAAGGCAGATACGTGCTCCAAAGCCCGGGCACCCTGCTAATAGATCACGAAAGTACGAACACCTTGACGAAAGAATCGATCTGTGCACGGGGAAGATAGTTCCTCGGAATACTAAATCACAATCAGTGCATGTTTTCATGTCAAATAAATTGGCCAGATCTTGCTTGAATGTGGTCGCCGGTGGTCGTGCCAGTTCAGCCTGCACCGAGAGATCTTTGAGGGCAGCCAATGCCTCGTATTCCTCACACAAGGCTGCCAATTCTAGAGGACTCCAGTCCGATACAAAGTCTCGTAGTACTCTGGCATGGTCACAGGCTTTCGACGAGCGACGCCGGCGAATAAATTTTCGTTTGAGCGTTGCAAACCCAGTCACTCGTTTTCGTCTTTGTTCACGAAAATGTGGACCTCCACCGGGACCACCACTACTGCCGCCAAGACCAGACGAAGTCGATTGCATTCCTGACGTCGACGGCATTGCATAGTCCGAGGAGGTTGTGGCACCCATTTTGTTATAGTGTTTTTATTCGTGTTTTTGTATTCGACAAGTTTGTGTGTTCAATTCAAAACAACACGCTTTTTGTTAGTTTTAGTTTTGTCGTCAGCGGCGGTAAGAGATTCAGTTGCAGAATGGATTGTTGTGCTTTTGTGTGTCCAAACTTCTTCTGCAACCCCCTTCCGCCTGATTGATTAGCGAATAATGTTCATATCATCAAAAGATCACTGAAATTAGACAACAAAAAAGACGTTTATATAAATATTTTGTTAGTGTAACAAATAATCACTTTAAAAGAAGAAGAACTTTATAACAAAATTTGTAAACATTTTGGAGAAAGAAAAACCGAAAGTTAAGCCTTGCTTTGCATTGTGGGAATTACATGCATCTGTGGTCAAAATAGTAGCAAAACAAATAGACAACGAAAATAATTGAATTTAATAAGCCTTTTTTTAAACTGAAAAAAAAAAAAAACAACAAAAACCGGAGTGGAATCGGCTAAGATCATAATTATTGGTTGTCAAATTGTCAATTTGTCAATTTGTTGTTTTGGCTAATATTTTCTCTACGTTTCTGTATTAGAATGACTGAACCAATTTATCGAACGATTGATTTTGTTATTAAAGATATGGGTCCAAGTAATGACTTGGAGAAATGGAAAGTCCAAAAAAACTGCAGATTGGAAAATGTAACATCTGCTTTAAGATATTTTTTCTAGCATTCGGTTGCAGGCCCTTTATTTTGCCTTAAAAGAAGTTCAATATGATACTTCGTCATTCCCTTCTAAAGACGCCTTAACATGCGTCTTGCCAACTCTAATTTATTAACAATGTGTTTTTTTTAGAGCTTTTTCTCGGGATTCCAGAATTGAGATTGTTTATTTTCAATGTTCTTTTAGATGTTTCTACTCTTGCCTTTAAAGGAGAATGGGCACATTGGTCTACCTTTTGCCCACAATTGGGATACATGTCTTTGGAAATATAAGTTCTAGAAAACAACTTTTGTTGTATATACACAAGGCTGTAAACCATGGGCTTTAGCCAGTGTATCGAAGCAAAGATTGCAATTAGAGTAAAAATGAATTGCAATAGTTTTCCGTTAAAATCAATTATTTATTACGCGTCTAGTGCCCACAATTGAGACATGAAATGTTGATAAACCTAGTTTAAGAGCATCAATTTTTTTTATGGACACAAAATTCTAATTAATGGGGCTTAAATGTTGTAGCAAAAGATACGATATAGTAAATTCATGCAGTACATATTTTGGATCCGATAATAGGATAGGAACAATAATTTAATTCTTAATGAAACATTCATATATTTGCTTAGTCAAATTGTGTTGGTCTGAGTTGTTGGTCACTGATTTAAGCCAACTCCTATTTTTTAGGACTTACAAAGTACTCGTAAGTTGGTATATTCCATGTTATCATTTTTATAGGTCTAGTTTCTTTACACAATATTTTTGGCCATTCTAATTTAATTGCTTTTTCATCGCACAATACGGCAATGGGGGCGAGGTCATAGCGCATCTCACAATATCGACTTTACCGATTACCAAAAATCTTGTTTCGGGGGTTTCTCTTTAATCAGCCTTACCACTACTGCGAATGGCAAAAGAAACTTTCGTGGTTATAGTCTTAACAAAATTATTGACATTGAATTCGAGAGAAAAATTCTTCGGGTGATTTTTGGTCCCGTATGCACAAATGGAGAATGGAGGAGAAGATATAACGACGAACTGTACGGGCTGTACAGCGACACTGACCTAGTTAACAGACTTAAAGTCCAACGACTTAGATGGCTAGGCCATGTAGAGCGAATGGACATCAACGCTCCAGCTCGGAAGGTCTTCGAATCCAATCCTGAGGGACGGCGCAGTAGAGAAAGACCGCGACTCAGGTGGCGCACGCAGGTGGGTGAAGACCTCAACCAACTTGGCGTGCGAAACTGGAGACAGCTAGCTAGGGACCGAGCTAGCTAGAGACGCATGTTGTTTGAGGCCCAGGTCCGGCCCGGACTGTAGCGCCACCTTAAGTAAGAAAATTCATGCAGTATATATTTTGGAATTGTATATAAATTTGCAAAGTGTTGGTCTGAGTTCTTGTTCTTATTTAAGCCAACTTCTAATTTTTAGGGCTTACAAAGTACCCGCAAGTTGGTATATTCCATTTTTATAGGTCTAGTTTCTTTACACAATATTTTTGTCCATTCTAATTTAATTGCTTTTTCATCGCACAATACGGCAATGGGGGTGAGGTCATAGAGCATCTCACAATCTTGTTTCGGGGGTTTCTCTTTCGTGGTTTTAGTCGTAACAAAATTATTGACATTGAATTCGAGACCACAGGAGCTACTTTTCATGAACTAACAACTTTAAAATATATTTTTTGGTTTGGAAGAAAGCTAGGACAGTTTTTTAAAGATTGTGATAAGGTCAAATATTTTCAAATTATTTTGTGCCTTAATATTTAAATGATTTAGCGCAGAAGCTCATAAAGAATCAGTTCCTAGTGACTTAAAACTCTGACAAGAATTACTCTTTGAGGATCTGTCAATTCCTCGCAAAAGGCAGTACTCGTATAAAAATTTTGTTTGGTGCTACACAACCCAACTTAACATTCACGCCACGGGTCCTAACTCAAACATTTACAGGATCAAAAAGTAATACACAAAGAGCACAAACTACTTGGAATTGCTTTTTTGACTGTAAAGAGTATTGAAGATACATTTGGGAAGAATAGACAAGCCGTTACCCTATTCAATATTTATCGTATGAAAAATTAAATATTTAAGAGGCCTATTTTTATAAGAATATATCGACGGAAAAGTTTCTACTCCTATTATACCCATTAAGTTCATATTTAAAAAAAAAAATTAAGGCTAATGCCAAACCTTTCTGAATAACAGCTTTTTAAATAACTCAAGAACTAACTACATAAAACTTAAAAGTGTCCACACTAAGTTCAGTTTGAATTTTTGTTTTATAATAATATAGTTGGTAACACCAAGCGATCTTATATGTTTTAAGTAACAAAACATCATCTCGGAACCTTAAAAGAAATCGGAAAAAGAATTGCCATTGCGAACCGCTACTACTTAGGTTTGTCGAAATAATAACCTATTTCTCGTAACATAAAGTGCATTTTATACAAAACTCTAGTCAAACCGGTTCTATCCTAAGACCCGTAAGCGCTGAGTGCTGTACGATAAATAAAATAGGGCAATTGATACTGGGCACTTTCGAGAGGAACAAATCGCCGGATATTTGGTTCTATAACGAAGATGTCGAATGCAGTGAATTGTACGAGCAAAACACGCCGAACTACATTGGTTCTCACTTTCTCTGCCACTGTCCTTCGCTCTGTCTTGCTAGGAAGAAAACTCTAGGCAACTTCTTCTTTAATGAACTAGAGGAACTATCAGATCTGCCAGGCAAAAGCTTACTAAACTTTGTCAAGACCTCTAAATGGTTAAACGAACCACATGATTCATAGGTTATTATATCTTTTCAGGAAGTTACAACACTTCGGGGTACCACAATGGATCTACAACAACATCAACTGTCAGCCCGTTCAACCTAACCTAAACATTGGTTCGAAAACATCGAGCGAATGGACAACAACGCTCCAGCTAAGAAAATCTTCGAATCCCAGCCCCCAGGTTCGAGATGAGGAGGTAGACCATGCCTCCGCTTCAGGGTCCAGGCGGTTACTGATACAAGACGTTTGGTCTTGACGACTGGAAGGAGCCTGCAAGGGACCGCAAACGATTGAAGAACTCAATATTTTAAGCTACAATTCTCCATGGATCGGGAGCCAAACAAGTGAGTAAGTATATTCAATGTTGAGTAAATATGTTAAAAAATTAGAGGAGAGGTTACACATGTATGTACATATGTAGCTGTGTTTCAACGAGCTTTTTAAAATTGTTTATGATACTTTTTGGACACCAAAAACGTGGATTGAATGGCTGAATTAAAAAGACTTGAAATTTTGGCTTTACTAATCCGTCTGCGGCAATTCTAATGTAACAAAATTTTATTGACTACTGACTGAAATTAGTCAACGTTAGTAGATGTTGTTCGCCTAAAACTAATTTTGACAGTGCACTTAAGATACGTATGTACGTGAGCATGCAGGCCAGACAGTAAGTACTCTTTTAGGACGAATGTAAGCTCAAGTTTTTTAGTGGTAACAAATGATGTGCTGGAGACCAAATTGTTGTTAGATGGGAATGAGTTTGACGAACAAAACTGAGTTGTTCTTTTGTATGAAGGATCACCAAAAAGGCACCACTAAGCACAAAACCACTGAACAAATGATAACAGATGCTATTAGGTATACAATTTGTCTGTCTTTTTATTTGTAAGCTTGAATCATAATTAAAATAAGAGCCACAAATATTTTAAGAGAAACTTATTGACGATGAAATAATTTTATGAGGAATTTTATACCCTGTCTTGAGTTAACTTTAAGTCTTGATCTTAAATAGCGTCTCAAACTAACTTTTAAAAGCAATCATCGGCAATTAGAAGGTTATCAAATTATTTAGTCCTTTAGTGTAATTTAAAAAACTGAAACAGGAATGTAGTTCTCTATCAGTTTATCCTTTCACATCCCAATGAATTAAATCCATGGGATGATTGAAGAAAATAAAGGGCACTATCTATAGTTATAATTCCTATCTATGAACTGCAAAGCCATGCACTTTAACCTAAAATGACGTGACTATTTACTGTATAACTATTTTATTAGCTCTTGCTATAGATATGTACAGTGAGTACGTGTTTTACTTCAATAATTAAGCAATTTTTTTTTTCTTTGTACATATTTCGAAAACCCCCAAACACCAATAACGAGATGGCAGCACCTTTTCATGTCACACAACAGCAACACACAGTGTGACCCTGAACTAAATAAAAAATTAATTCCACAGAAACACAGAAACAGAACGAACGAACGCATCACACCATCACAATTTACACAACTCGCCATCGCCATCCGTTCCAAGGAAATTTAATGTAGGTAAACAATCATTTATTCCATTTATGCCGTTTCATGAGTGTAAGCTGCTGGTAAACTAGGCTAAACGTAAACTATTTGCTAATTGCTATAGCTATTGCTATTTCTATTTGTTTCGAAAGCCTAGTTCTAGTTTTATAATGTAGTGTGGCATCCGCGCCTCGAAAACAAAAGAAAAAAACAAATTAAAAATCTCATTCCTAAATTATTATTTATGAAATTCGTTTTCGGATTTACCACAAAACGATTACACACAAAACTGTTAGCAGCACCATCACCGCCAGTAGAAACAGAAGCAGAAGCAGCAAGCAGCAGCAGCAGCAGCAGCGCATGCAAAAAACCATTAATTATGCATTTTTGCCACAAATAATGTAAAATTGACGAACTGCAGCAAGCAACAACAAAATAAAAAGAAAATTTACAAAACTACAGAAACAGAAGACGGAAACGAAAAAAGGGGAGCTGCTTTGTGAAGGTGTTGTTGCTGTAATGAGTGCTGCTGCTGCTCTGCTGTGGCTGTGGCAAGCAACCAGCAACGAGCTGATAGTTCGTCAAGGGCGGAGGGGTACAAGAAGGGCATGCACTGAAAAACTTTCTATCCAGCTTTCACATTACGACAACTGGCAACTGCTTTTGCTAAGCCAAAGCAAAAGCCAAAGCCAGAGCTAGAGCCCGAGCCAGGCGAGGAACAAGAAACGAAACTCAAACTTAGATTCAGCATCGACATCGAGATATGAGAAACGAGATGTTTTCAAAACTGGGCGACGACCACGACACAAGGCGAAGGCACAACGACAACCACGATCACCACATCAAAAGAAAGGAGCGAAGGTGGATCCACGAAACACAAAAAGAAAAAAAAAAACCAAGACTACAAGACTAGAGTTTTCGAAAGACAGAACAAATTTCTATCCGCAAAAACCAACACTAAACACTTAATTATACATTTTTTAACAACATTTTGTTTTATCTATAAATTACCTCGAATGGTAAACATCTTGATAATTTTTTCAACTTTTTTATAAGTGAAGACGACGACGAAGAGAAGAAATGAAAAAAAAAAGGAAAATTAAAAATGAAATGGGGGAAAATTCTCACACAGGAAAATTTGTTTCTTATATTTTTATCAAATCATTTTTTCGCACTCGAATTTGCACTGGGAACACTTGAAAACTATGTTAAATTGTTTGGAAATTATTGGGGATGTGATTTGTGTTAGTTTTAAATGGAAATTCACTCGTTTTTAATTAGTTTTCTTGCAAAAATTGTCAGAGAAAAAATATAAACACCCTCGAAAATTATGACAGAAACAGGTGTACATTATTTTTTCGAAATTGTAATAGAAGCAAGGAGGGTATTTTCTTTTTATTTTATTTATAAGGGGATTTTTGTGCATTTTTCGATCTAGTACGAAAGTGAGTGGAAGTGGAAACTGGTAAATGGTGTCAAATGGGTGGTTTGCATGCGGGAGTGTTAATTAGTGTTAAACCCCTTTCACACGACGAAACTAACTGGAGTTTTCAACAATTGTATGTCCTCGTATTAGAAAGATAAAAGGAAATTATCTTAATTTATGTATTGTTTTAAATATGTATATATAAATAGATCAGTCATGCTATGTTGATTATGAAAAATAAATTAATGTATTTCAATTAACCCAATTTAACTTTTCGTGACATATTGTTTGCATAAGAATCAATACAAAAATTTTATCTGTCAATTTGACTGATATGGCGACTGAGTTGCAATTTATTTAGTTTCGAAAAACATTTTAGAAATATTTTCTAAACAAATATGAAAACAGTTGCAAATTAAAAAGTTGATACAACAAACCCATTTTCTTCTTCTAAAACAAAGCATAAACAATATTTTGAAATTGAATTTGACAGTTGCAGCCCCAAAACTTCCACTAACAATTGGATATCAACACAATGATAAAAAGATTGTATTATCAATTGCATTCAGCAGACAGAATGTTTATATTGAAATAAACAAATGGAAAACTTAATTAACTTTTGGTTGTTTAAGGGAGTGTTAACACTGTGATTTGTAATAGAAATATTGCATTTTTCTTTAATTTTCTATGAAGTTAAGTCCAAGTGCTAACAATTTTAGTTTATGTTATGAACTTGACAGAACTTTCTACTATCAATCACAGAAAATCAATTTTAAGAACCAAGTAGTGCATATAGTACTCTCTTCGGAGTCACTGCATAGGATGCCACCTATTGACTACAGTGGCACTAGCTCGTACAGACTTCTTTGACTTTACCTTTGTATATAAAACTTATAACGCTAGATTGTACGTACGGTGAAAGTTAAAAAAAAATGCTCCATGATGATAGTATATAGATTTTATATACAAAGATAACATATTAAAATGTATAAGGATTTTTTTTAAACTAAAGAAAAGCTAAGCAATCTTTGGTGGTAACCATAATTACAACAGAACGATGAATATGAAATTAATAAAATCGCGATGACCACTGCATTTGCTATCATTTGAAACTCAGTACAGTAAGAATTAAATTAATCCTTAAATTATTTGTAAATGAATCTGTACACACATTTCTGTCAAAAAAGCCCATTACATTTTTGCTTTCATCATCATCAAATCCTCTCTTTTAGCTTGTCATCTCGGATCCATAAATTTTGATGCATTGTGAGATCATAAAGAAAAATAAAGAAAACAATACAATAAGAAACAATGTTAAAAGCCTTAAAATTTTTGTAGTCCCAAGCTAAACACTCCATCATTTTTGTACGATAACGGTCAAAGACTCCAACACCAAATTTTCTTTCAAGTTATCAAGTAACAGTTGCATGATGTTTAATACGAAGGGCTGTCATGCCAGAGATTTTGAGTTCAATCCCTGCTTGACCTAAGGTTTTTTTACGGGTATTGCTTCTTGCCAGGATATAAACTGTAGGTCCCTTCCAATCCTGAAATTACTCGCACACAGTAATTTGTGAGAGTTGTATGTCCCTTCTCTAAGAGATGTTTTGTCTCCTAATATAAGCTGAATTCTTTTGACGTGACTATATTATGTTTTATATTTTCATCATTCTTTCTCACTCTCACTTGAAAGGTCAAAATGAACCACCTGAATCATTGACTTACTTTACTAGCAGAGTTAAATGTAGCAGACGTAGCGGTAGACGTCAAAACGTAGTTTGAAATGTCCATTCAACGACCAAATTGACAAATTGCATCGAAAAGATAACTGTGAAAGTGTGAAAAACTAACTCTCGTCGTCGCGTTGGCGCCGGTCGCAGAATCGCAGTTCGCAGCTAATCACTTTCATTCAAGTTTCGTTGCTTACTGTTGTGTTGTGTAGTGTTGTGAAATCTGAAAACTGAAATTAAGAACAAAAACAATCCTTGAAAAGCATAGATTATTAAAAAGCAGATGATTATTAAATTTGCATTTTTCTTTCATAAAACTTCGAATTCCTTGATTTAGTTCATTTACGCAACATTTTTGGTTCTTATGTATAGTTCAGTGTTTTTCACTCTTTAGTCGTTACTTTTCACTCGTTTTTTTTAAATTCTTTTTGAAATTTAACGTTTTTTGTGAAGGTAGCACACGTAACAAATGTAGGGTAGTAAATGAAACAAATCAAACGTGTAGTTTATCCAATTAACTACACGTAGTTTACCGAGTAGATTACCTGACGTAATCTACTCTGCCATCTCTGCTTACTAGATATGGATTGCTAGTTGATGCTAGTTCTCATACAAAACTCCGCTTAAAAATGATTCCAGCGCTTTAGCTATATTTGCCCTCTTGTAGGTTTTCAAACGCCATCTGTTGTTTCTTTGCTTAAAGAAGAATTGTTTGCCAAAGAATTAGTTCCATCTTTAAATAAACCAAATACAAAAATCAAGTTCAAAAGATTCTCCACATTTTTGCTGAACCTAGGGCAAGTAGTGTTAAGGCATCTAGTAGGTCAATGACATGAATAAAGTCCAGTGTAAGCATTCCTTAATGTCTTCGTTCCAGCGCGATATGATTGTGTGTGTTCACACCTCAACACTCCACCACATTTTCAGTTCGAGCTTTCTTACCGACTATTGTGTGTTCACCCTTATCCAATCTGTCACTCACCTATCAGCTGTCACTTGTGAAATTTGATCAAAATCTTTTCCAAAAATCGCAGAATTTATATCAATCCACTTGCACTTTCTAGATAAGTTTTCTGAATTGTTCTCTTCAATTACCAACCATAGTAATATTCCCAAAGTGTGAATTGGTCAAAATTTTTAAATCCCATCACAAATTACAGACGTTATTCATCCCCCGCAGAGCAATCGTTTAAGGTATCATCCTCGATGTTAGCATTTCAGCTGAGAAATGCGATCTATAATATTCGCTTTACCACTTCGGCAGCCCATAGACAGCAGAATTTCTCCCTAACATCGACGCGATGGCTATCATCTCTTCAACTGACACCCTATGATGTAAGTAATCCGCACTTCTGCGTGTCCTCTATATCTATAATAACAATTCCTAGACCCAATGGCATTGTGCTTTGTTTTCTATGAAAATCATTATTATTATTGTTGTGTTGCCGCTGTTGCTATTGCTGACCCTCAACTAAGGTCAACTTGATATTGCGCGAGAATGAATTCTCGCACATCTTCACCGATGGCGAAAATCCTCTCTTAGGCTACGAGTCAAATCAATTGGCATCGAATAAGCCTGTCGAGGATTCCCGGACCGAAGCCAGTTTCATTCATAAGAACGGTTAGTAAGTGCATAGATTTATAATCCTTATCTAATTCTGTGTTGTCATCAGCCTTCATTTGTGGTATCTTCGATGGCCACGCTGGGTCAGCATGCTCACAAGTTATCTCCAAAAGACTGTTACGTTACATCGCCGCTGGTTTGGTGGATCGTAAAACGCTGCGCGAGGAGATAGCCAAGGGCTGTACTAGTCAATCGTTTCTTAAATGTCACAATGATTCGGTAAGTTCAAGATGACAATCTCCTTCCCTGCCCCAAAATGAGAAAAGAATTTCGAACTTCCAGCAAGACTTTGTGAAAGAAATTCAAAAAATATATGAAAAGAGCTTTTCCCGATATGTCAATGATATCGTCAACACAGAAATGACTCCTGAAGAGGCTATGGACAAAGCGTGCCTGCAGCTGGACTCTGATATGTCCGACGAAGCCCTCGAACACAGTGACTTGCGGACAATCATGGCTGTGGCTATGTCAGGTAAGTCGATAAAATCTATTTATGAATCTTAGAGGTACACGACGTTTTTCTCTCCACAGGTGCTGTTTCTTGTGTAGCCCACATCGAGGGACGTGACCTCAGTGTGGTCAGTACCGGAGATTGTGCTGCCGTCCTCGGCTACCAAACCGATACCGGTCAATGGATGTCGAAAAAACTCTCCTACGAACACAATTCGGACAATATGGCCGAAGTCAAACGCATCCTGTCCGAACATCCCCCCGAAGAAGCTGATACTGTGATCCGGAATGATCGTTTGCTCAGCCAATTGGCACCGCTGCGTGCTTTTGGCGATTTCCGCTACAAATGGAGCAACGAAATTATGGAAAAATACGTCGTGGCCAATTATGGCGAGAACTATATGCCACCTAACTACTACACTCCACCCTATCTGACGGCAATGCCCGACATAATCCAACACCAGCTGACGGCCGATGATAAGTTTCTTGTCATAGCTTCAGATGGGCTTTGGGATTTCCTTTCGCCAAATGAGGTCATTACTTTGGTTGGTGAGCATTTATCGTCGAAGAAGTTCTTGGACCCACTTAAGCTGCCCAATGGTGATGTAACCCTGGGTCAGATATCGGATATTCTTGCAAAAAGAAAGTAAGTAAAAAAAGGGAAATTGAGTCATTTTTATTCCATTTTTGTTTTTATTTTCAGAGCTGGCCGTCAAAAGAAACCACTTGATCAAAATTCTGCCACTCATTTAATACGAAATGCCCTCGGAGGAACAGATTACGGCATTGAACACTCGAAGATCTCATACTACTTGTCCCTGCCACAGGATGTAGTTCGTCTCTATCGAGATGACATAACAGTCACAGTCATTTACTTTAATTCAGATTACATCAAACAACTCTCATAGATAACGTGTTGTTGATTATTAAATCATAACAAAATAGATTTATACAAGTTCCCTCGACCCTCGACGAGATGTTGTTTGTTTTGTATAAAATAATTGAAAAATTTGTGTTCCTGCTTGTTTTGTTTTGCCTTCAAAAGAACTTACATTATATTTAATTTAGTATTTTTACGCATGCTATTAACTTATTTTGAAAAAGAATTATACGATTATATTTATACATATAACCTAATCTTTTACATACATACGAAGTTTAATGTTTTGTGTTACCTCAACTTGATATAAAAAAAAAAAAAAATATTTCTATATTTTGATATTTTTATTCATTGATTATTCGTCCATAAACAATGTGCAAATAATAATTATTAACAGAAAACAAGAAGAATTAAAAAACGAAACAAATGATTGTGCTATAACAAAAAAGTCAATTGAAAAAATAGTTTTTCTCACAAAAATAAAAGTTAATTTTATTACAAAAACAAAATAAGTTATATTTTTTTAATGAACTTTTTACTGAAATAAGAGAATCAGTCAAAAACGAAACGACGTTTTGTTTCCGCTTTCCTCGGGGCTGTAGAAACAAATTGAAATATCGGATGATTATTAATATCCTACAAATTTTAATTTTGAATGATAAGATAAAACCTTTTGTCGGCATAAGAATGTATTTGTGATCGATACGATTCGAATAGCTTCAAGAAAAGTTAAAAACTTTTTTAATGACATTATTTTTGTTGTCCTTGAAAAAAATTAGGTAAGCAGATTTGGAATATTGAACACAAATGGGCTTTTACAGAAAATGAATGGTAATTTACAATTTGATCCATCAAAAGGTTTTTATGATTATTATTTCGAAAAATACTTCATTCATTCTCAATGAAAACGAAAATGAACATTTTTGAACTTGTCCTTCACAGATTTGCATAAATTATACATTCGTATGAAAAAATTAATGATTAACTCTGAATTAATATTCTGGACGATTAAATTCAGACGTATTATGAGTTTCATCCGATAGAACTTTATTTCACTTTTGTGGTTTTGATAAATTCTTCCGAAAGATGATTGATTTTCGAAAAATCCCCCTGCCATATTTGTTTAGTTTTTTTTTTTTTAAAGAAGTCTTTTGGAAAGGATCCAAAAAAAGTTTTAAAAATGATGTGCGATAAAACTATAACTGAATTATTTACATCACTCGAGCACCGAATTAGCCAGTTGCATTCCACCCATTGTTTTACACATAATTTTGGAAACAATCTCCTGTCGAATTAGTAAGTAGCTTCCCCAACCCCCTCAAACAATTCAGCCGTTTAACTTGCACTTCCAGGAATGCTCATAGAAATTCTTTTTTTAACCACTCATCAAGAATGTGGAATGCTTTACCGAATTCTGTTTTGGAGCCGTTCATAAAATACGTTCGCACACAAGGAGGGGGGAGGGCTCTTGCTGAGTGTGACAAGGGGGGACGGGGGGTCTATGGTAACGTGACGTTGCCATTCATTAAAACATTTTCAATTAGTATTTCTTTTGACTATTTTTGAAATAAATGAAGAAAAAGATGCTGCAATACCGATTATAGATATTTCGGAGCATTTACAGAATCCTTGGACTTCTGATTAATAAAAATGTTTAACATGTTTAAATAATATTTATTTATTCGTTTTAAAAGATATTTATTACTTTATTTAAATTTTATTATAAAAACTAAATAAATATTTAAATTCTCAAAATGTGTGTCGTATCATTTGAAATTTATCATATTCAGAGGGGGGCTTCGTTTTTGTGACGAAATATTTCTAGGGGGGGGGTCACAGAAAGCGTAACACAGCGTTACAATGGGGGGGAGGGGTCAGACGTATTTTATGAACGGCCCCTTTTCCCTCCCATTTTAATATTCAAAATTTCAAAAAGACCACTGTGCAACGGTATCTCCACTTAAATCCTTCCCTAAACTACCACTTTGTTTTAACGTACAAATTTATATAAGGGTATTTATAACCCCTTGAGAGCCTGTAAATTTAAACATTAATTACAACGGTAAGCACGTTAAGTTGTTCGATTATTCGTTTAAAATGTCTCAACTTTTATCGTCTCGATTTTGATACTATTGAAGTAAAATGTTGGTGACGAAAGGGTCCCAAAAAAGAAGTTGTGTAAGGCTGAAAAACTCTTTGCCACCACGCTTTTTAACAATAAACCCCAACTATGGCTTGAAATACAAAAGCATTAGTAGGCCATCTCGATAAGTAAATGCCAAAAAATTGTTAGAGGCAGTCATAAAAAAAGTAAGAGGCCATTATGGCTATTGAAAAAAAAAACATAAAACATTTTGAATTGCGACATATAGGAACTACATATATGGCAAGTATTGCATTCGTGAAAAAATCAGAACATGAGATTTTAATCAAACATGACATTATGATGGTAGAGAAGTCGAAAAAAGTGGGCCCCCGATTCCGTCCGAGTGTCTGTGTTCGTTCCTACAGTCCAAACACTTTGGTCGGTTGAGTTCAAACTTGAAATATAAGGTTGTAAGCAATTTTGTGGTCAAAAGTCGAAAATTCGAATTTTCTCAAAAAAGAACCGATTTATCTTACCTTGGCTTCTTTCAGGTACCCCATAGAACAGTTATTTTGTTTGTAAGTTTTCTCAAGGATTAATAAACCGATTTCAATAATTTTTTTTCTTTATAATGTAAGAGTACCTGTTTTAAATTTACTTTGATTCAATAATACTTTTTATTTTTTTATATATATATGCTGAGTTTGTCATATATAATTTTAATTTTAAGATTCATTCGAAAACTAAGAGATCAAATAAAAACAACTAATATTTCTTATATTGATCTTTAATTCTGAAAAGGCCATAACAACTTCAGAAGTGGGATAGTTCCGAAAATTGTTTATTAATATTTACCTATATTATAAAGAATTCTGATAATGAACAAATCTGAAATCCAAGATTGGCTAAAGGAGCAAAACGTTGATTTTTCAACAACAGCTACATTGACGCAATTGCGGAAGCTGTACAATGAAAAATTCAGGGAGTTAAATCAAAGGGATAACAATTCCGTCGAAAATGAAAATTCAGATAATTCCGGAAATAATGAAGAAGATGTATTTGACGGTGCAATCCAGTTTGCATCTTTAGAAGAAGAAGAAGCTGATATTGATGCACAGCTTAGAGTTTTAGAAAAACGACGTCGGTTGAAACAATTGCAACAAGAACTGGCTTCCACTCCGAATGTTTTGGCTAACGCAAAGTTCGAAGATATCCAACATTATATTACTCCATTTGCTGGTGATGAAGCTTATGATGCCCGTAAATGGCTAGAAAATTTCGAACGAGCTTGTGATTCGGTAAATGGTGACGATGTTTACCGCCTTAAGTCAATCCGACGTTTGATGAAAACGGATTCTGCTGCTGAATTGTTTCTTCGTGTGGATAATTCTACTAATTATCTTCAATTCCGTAACAATTTTTTGTCAAATTTTGGTCATGCGTATACTGTTTCAGAAGTGATTGACAAATTACGAAAAACCACTTTCCGTTCTTCAAAACTCTCTGTTATGGGATATATTCTCAAAATGCAAGAGTTGGCAGCACGTGCGAATATTGATGAATTGCAAGTCATTCAATTTATAATAGAGGGGTTTCAAGATAATTCTGTGAACATTGCTGTGTTGTATCCGGCTTCTAATATACAACATCTCAAACAACTATCACATCGCTATAGCCAATTACGTAGTCAACGAGAATCAAATGAAGCATCAATTAAGACCCCGTCTACAACAAACGCAACTAAGACAAAAGCACCAGTTTTGAAACCGAGCTTTGATAATTCCAAGATACTGTGTTACAATTGCTCAAATGTTGGGCATTTTGCAAGTTCATGTCCTCATCCCAAACGAGAAAAAGGTTCATGTTTTCGTTGTGGTTCTAAAGAACATATTTTAAAGGACTGTCCAAAAAAACTTACTAAACGAGTGGCCCTAGTAGATGATTTCCAGTTCAAGAATCTCGAAAATACAAAAAGAGAAGCTAACAATCATATTTCCGAAATAAATTATGTAAGTGTTACCTTTTTGACTAATGGTTCTATGCATAGATGTAATACTTTCGTGTCTTTATTTGATTCTGGTAGTCCGATTAGTTTAATGAGAAAATCTGCTGTTCCAAATGATTTAGTTAACCAATGGACTCAATATTCTGGTTATAAAGGATTGGGAAATTTAAAACTATGTACTTTTGGAAAAATTAAAATTAAAATTTCCTTTCGCAAGTTAACTAAATTAATTAATATCTTTGTTGTTCCTGATTCAGTTATTCCATATCCACTTTTGTTGGGTCGGGACTTTTTAAATATTTTTAATATAAAATTTATGATAATTGATTTAACTTTTAATAAAATTCCCAAAACAAATGTTGAAATTATGGATGATTCGAATAAAAATAAAATTAAAATATCAAATAAAGTATTGCATTGTGTGTATAGTTCCACTGAAAATGAGAATTCAAATCTTTTAACTACTTGTGATCTATGTCAACCTTCGAACATGAATGATAAAAATCATGTTGCATCGACCAATACTTCGTTAGGTATCGATCATTTTGTTCCGGACATTTTTGCAATTGAATTAGATACAATATTTTCTGAACGTATAGATATAAATGTTAATTTGAATCAATTCTATCGGAAAGAGATTCAGACAATTATTGAGACTAATTACCTTGACCTTTCAAATATTCCAACCTCTAATGAAGAGAAATATGAAATGAAAATTCATTTGACTTCCGATATTCCAATAAGCTCAGCACCTAGAAGACTTTCTTATGAAGATCGGCGTATTGTCAGGGATATGATTAGCGACCTTTTGAAAAATAAACAAATACGACCTAGTAATTCTCCCTATGCATTTCCAATTGTTCTAGTTTCAAAAAAATGTGGCGAGAAACGAATGTGTGTTGACTATCGACCTCTGAATAAAATCATGGTAAGGGATAGTTATCCATTACCTCTTATTGATGACTGTCTAGAGAAATTGGAAGGCAAGGCATATTTTACAACTTTGGATCTAAAAAATGGGTTTCACCAAGTTAAAGTCTCAGAAAATTCAATTAAATATACAGCATTCGTAACCCCAGATGGACAATTTGAATATTTGCAAATGCCTTTTGGTTTAAAAAATGCACCTGCAGTATTTCAAAGATTCATTAATAATATTTTACGTCCATTTATTGATGAAGGGACGGTTGTTGTATATATGGATGATATAACAATAGCTACCAAAACTATTTCGGAACATTTAGATGTACTTCAAAGATTATTACGACGACTTGCTGAATTTCGACTTGAACTTAAATTCAAAAAGTGCCAATTCTGCTATAAAGAAATAGATTTTTTGGGATTCTCCATCAATGAAAAGGGTGTTCGTCCCAATAATAGACATATTGAAAATATAAAGCATCTTCCCATTCCGAAAACTTTAGATCAAGTCCAAAAATGTTTAGGTTTATTTTCATATTTCCGCCGGTTTGTCCCGTCGTTTTCACATATCGCTATGCCATTACGGAATCTTTTAAAACCAGGTGTTAAATTTGTTTTCGATGATTTATGCCTTTCAGCATTTTCTAATTTAAGGGATAAGTTAATAACGTCACCGGTTTTGGCATTGTATAACCCAAAACGCGATACAGAATTGCATTGTGATGCAAGTGCTGATGGTTTTGGGGGAATACTTATGCAAAAACAAGATGATAACAAATTTCATCCAGTTGCATATTTTTCACAACGTACAACTGCTTCTGAGTCTCGATTTCATAGTTTTGAATTGGAAACCCTAGCAATAATATATTCGTTACGAAAGTTTCGTGTATATTTAGAGGGTATTCCATTTAAGATTGTAACGGACTGTAACTCTCTTACGATGACATTGAACCGTAAAAGTGTTAATGCTCGAATAGCTCGTTGGGCACTTGAACTTGAGAACTATGATTACAGTATTCAACACAGAAGTGGCCTTTTAATGGGTCATGTTGATGCTTTGAGTCGCTATCCTTCAGCTTGTGTTCAAACTTCCAAAAAACTTAAACAAGTTATTTCAGTAATTAATCCGGATGATATAGACATGCAATTGCAAATAACTCAAAACAGAGACGATGATATTGTTCGAATACGGGATCGGTTAGAAAAAGAAGAAGTTCCAAAATTTGTTCTTGATGATGGCTTAGTTTACCGAAAGTTGGATAATGGAAGTTTATTGTTATATGTCCCGAAAGAAATGGAATCACAAATTATAAGGTTGTCTCATGAAAAACTTTGTCATATGGGTGTTTCGAAATGTCTAGACCAAATTAAATTACACTACTGGTTTCCAAAAATGAAAGACAAAATTGAAAAGTATGTAAAAAATTGTGTTCAGTGTATAACGTTTTCTGTGCCAACACATTCTTCCAATCGCACTCTTCACCAAATTCCAAAAAAGCCTATACCATTCGATACCATTCATGTTGATCATTTTGGACCTCTCCCGTCAATTATTTCTAAAAGAAAACACATTTTTGTCATTGTAGATGCTTTTACAAAACATGTAAAATTATATGCAGTAAATTCAACAAGTACTAAAGAAGTATGTGCTTGCCTAGATAAGTATTTCGAATATTATAGTCGACCTCGTCGAGTAATTAGTGATCGTGGTTCATGTTTTTCGTCAATTGAATTTGGTTCATATTTACTTCAAAACAATATTGAACATGTTAAAATAGCCACAGCCTCACCTCAAGCTAATGGTCAGGTTGAGCGTGTCAACCGCATTCTTAAGTCTATGTTAGCTAAAATTACTGAACCAATTCAACATTCCGATTGGTCAAAACTTTTGATAAGAGTTGAATACGCTCTTAATAACTCTATTCATTCTACTACTAGTGTTTCCCCTTGTCAATTATTATATGGTGTAAACCAACGTGGACGTGATGTTGACACACTTTCTGAATATTTAGACGAAAAACTATTTTTGACTTCTGAACATGATTTAGCTGCATTACGAAAGAAAGCTTGCGATAGTATAGAGTTGCATCAAGAAAAAATGTCTGAATACTATGCAAATGTGCATAAACCACACGTAACATTTTCAGAAGGAGATTTTGTAATGATTCGAAACATTGATACAACAGCTGGTAGTAATAAGAAATTTATCCCTAAATTCCGCGGTCCATACAAAGTGCATAAAGCCCTCCCAAATGATCGATACGTAATCAGAGATATTGAAAATTGTCAGTTAACTCAAATTCCTTATGACGGTGTAATTGAAGCCTCACGTATACGTTCCTGGGTTGATTGGAGGGATTCACATAGTTTGAATTCTAGTTCAGAAAGGTAATACATTTAGATTAGGTACATCACATTCTTTTAAAATAATTTTATTTTTTTTGTTTTTATTTAATTTTTTTTGTTTCAAATAATTTTTAAATTTGATTGTAAAATTATAACATTTACAACTTGATCGAGTCGATCAAAATGGTCAGGATGGCCGAGTTGTAAGAGTACCTGTTTTAAATTTACTTTGATTCAATAATACTTTTTATTTTTTTATATATATATGCTGAGTTTGTCATATATAATTTTAATTTTAAGATTCATTCGAAAACTAAGAGATCAAATAAAAACAACTAATATTTCTTATATTGATCTTTAATTCTGAAAAGGCCATAACAATAATAATATTTGATGATCAATGAAATGTTTTTTGTTTGCATTTTTAAAAAAACATTATTTTGTTTGAAAAATTAGATATCTCGAAAACGAGTGATCTAATGAGTGATAAAACATAGATTAATAAGCTCTAAATAACTGCATACTAAAAATATTTCTTAAACTAAAACTTAAAAATGTTGTATATAAAAAATTAACTTAAAAAATACTGCTCTAAGGATTTTCGAACAAAAACATTTAAAAAATCGAGGTTGTTTTGGCTTATTAAATGGCATTTAAGTTTTTGAAGAAAAACATTTCATAGGTAAATTTTTAAAATATTAGTACTATTTGTAAACAGCGTTTTTGGATACAGTTCGTGCGACCCAGTCGTGTACTTTATTTTTATTTCTAAAACTGACTGCTACTTATTTTAATTTGACCAATTCACACACTAAGTTTAACATTCCCTATAAGTTTGAATACTTGAAAGAAAAAAGAAACAAATACAAATCGAAGATTGAAAATTAGTTGGTTTTTTTGCTTTCTCTATTATTTTGAACCGATGTGTACGTACTCGCATATGGCTTCTTTTGGTTCTCACGAATAATCAATAATTTTAAACAACTATCATATAAATAAAATTTTTTTAAGAGGCTTCCTGTTAGAAGTTTAGAAGGTTTTCCTTCCGCTCCAAAAACTCCCATTTAGTTCAATAATTATTTAAAAGGGACTTTCCATAATATTAGGTCTGGTGGGCCTATTCCACCAAACACTTTACACTTTGCAACAAAATAGTATCCTCAAGTGTTTCACAAAATTTGTAAAGTGAAAAGACTTCGCTTTTTAATTTATCAGACTTTATTTGAAAAGAAGTAAAAGTGTCTTACCAATTTAAAATACAGCTTTGTAGTTAATTTGTATTTTAAAAGGTTTCAAAGTAAATCTTAGATTGTGTTTAATAAGATTAAAAAAGTAGTGAATCAATTATCTATTATGGTACCGTCAACACATCCAGCTGCATAAGGTAATCCTCCTTGAGAAAAAAAAATTGCGAGGCTATGTCTAAACAATTTTGTGCCCAGCAAATACATAGTTTTAGCGATACTCAATGAACTTCTCTGCAGACGGTTTCTTTATTTTTTCCATGCATAGATAAAACACCGTAATATTGGGCTCCATTCTCGGCCATGTAGTGTTACAAGGGACTAAAACACATATTCTATTAAATTAGAGTTTATTTCCAATTTAAGACAAGACAAATTTGATGGTATTTTTCGTTAGTCGAAAATTCTCTTATGCCGAAAAATCATTTTCGATATCGAAGTTAAGTCTTAGTTTTACTACTCTTTGGTCACTATTATTAAGTTCTTTGTTTTCAAAATATTCTTCAAAACGATTCATTTTTCTTTATAAATTATTTTACAACAGCTTTGCAAATGAAACTTTTGTCAAATTTCATTGAACGATGGCTACTATATCGATTGATTAAATAACCTTTACAAAATCAGGCGTTTTTGAAATTGGGATGAATTAACGGGTTAACTCCAAAATTCATGACTATGTCATTTGTCTTCTTAACAATTAATTACTTCCTCATTTTCAAAACGGTTCATTTATTTATTTATTAGTTTTCGCAACTTTTCAAAACAAACTCTTATTTGTAATTACATATTACTGAAAAGCTTTTCAAAATTCTAATTACAGTTTGCAAAGTTTATGGTTTGGTGAAACAAAAAGAACAAATACTTTGCCAAATAACAAAAAAAATTCACTTGGAGAAAAGACTTTGCACCATGCAAAATTGAGTTTGGTGAAACGTATTTTATTAAGAGGAAAACTTTTCAATTTAATAATTTCCTTTCTGAAAATTTGCGTTTGGTGAAATGAAATAAAGTTGCAGAGTTTGGTTGAATAGAGCCCAGGTTGATTTGAGTGTCATTGTATTGGATTTTTAAGGGAAGTTTATTAATTTATACGATAACTGAACATTTTCAAACGGAAAAACAATTGTGGAGGAAATATACTGTTTAGGAGCATTTTTAAATAATAAATTTAGTTTAATGTATAAAAACATAACGATGACCTAAAGTCCACGAAGGAACAAATTTATTATGAGAAAATAGTTAAAATAGAAATCGGGTAACCTAAGTTTTACTATCAATAGCTTTTTTTTCTTGAGAACCAAATTTATGACCAATTTATCCTAAAAAACATGTTCCTTTCCCTTAACTACTCTTCTTGTCCTAGTTTAAATGAAATGTATAGATGGAAAAACAGCTAACAGTTACTCAGTTAAAGAAGACAAGCTTCTTTTACTTTGTTTCCTAGTTCTAAACTCAAAATTCTACGCCAAAGAAATTAGCGACTTGTGAAAAGTCATTAGAAACTATTTTCGAAAATGTGTACTTAAATAATTTTCCTTTCATTTTTGTTCAGTTCGTTCTGAGGACTTAATAATCTCTCAAAGCAGACCATTTGATGATTTCGAAGTCATAGCCCGCGCATTTTTCCTTGCCTTTTTAAATTGCTTACTCTTTACTTTAATTGGTTTTAGGAGTTGCATTGACATTTGCTGTTCTAATGTATGCTCGACTTCTTTTCACAATTTTGCTTTCTTTAAGTCTGGTACCAGGTTTTTACTACTTTTTCCCACAGCATTTTAACGAAACCCTACTGAGGGCTCAACCTATCCCTCCCTTACCAATATTTCAACCTTTGGCTACAGGAGGCTGATTCCGGCAGTCGCACTGAACGAGGTTACGACTTCATGCCTAGATGTTTGTAAATTAAAAAAAAAAAAGTGATGACCCCAGGGGCCTGATTATGAGGTTCGCGGCGAATCGTTTTGCTAGCGAGTTTGCCATTTTTCAATTATTGCTTTCGCTTTCTTTGTTTTGAATTCGAAGACGAATTTGAAATGTTTTATTTTAATTTTCTTCTAATTTATCCACAATCCACAATAAAATAAAATTTTTTGAATAAATCACCACAAATTTGACAAATTCAATCAAAACAAAACAAAATTTGTGGAAATCTGTCAAATCACTTGAATATAGGAAGAAAAAGTCAAACCAAAAGTGTCAAATCACTGGAATATAGGAAGAACTATTTTCGATTCGCCGCGAATTCTTTAATAAGGAAATACGACGCGAGTCGAATTGAAAACGATCCGCCGCAAACCTCATCATCAGGCCCCTGCAATGGGTTGGGTTGGGATAGTGATTCCTATAGAGAGGGTAAGTGTCAATTTCGACCATTATCTTATCTGCCAGATACCACCATGGCTACAGCAGCTTAAATAAAAAATGAACCTGTTTTATTTTTCTTAGATGACATCAAAAAATCTCAAGTATTTTATTGGAAAGTAAAAAAAAGAAATAAACGTAAACTTTTCATCTGACCTTGAGCGTGTACGTACATTTCATGAAATTAATATTTTGTTTTATTCAATCTTGTTTTTTCTTTTTTTTGTTGTCGATTAATAATAATAATAATTATATATATACTCTAATTTGTAATTTTCATTCAATTCGAATAGTATTAAAAAATAAATAAAAAGCCATTTTACTTTTACGAGAAATATCAACATTAATTTTTGTTTGTTTTATGATTAAAATGACTTAATAATTTACAAGGTTGAATTTAATGTTTGTTCTTTTTATTTAGTTTAGCTTTTGTTTCTGTTTTTGTTGCAGTTGTTGTTGTTGTTGTTTTTGTCAGTACAATTTAAACATCAAGAATTAAGGGTGTGTATCTGTATGTATATTTTTGTTGTTTTGTTTTGTTTTTTTTTTAATTAATATTATTTTTTATTTTTTTTTTTAATTTATATAAATTTAATATGTTTCGCTTTAGAGTAGTGCTTTGACATTAAAGGAATACTCTCCTCTTCAAATTAAATGTATTTTGAATGTTTAAAATATATATTTATTTTATTATTCTGTAGCAGCCATAGCTCTGGCTTGTGCTCGAACACGTTTCTCATATTCCAAGCGGTTTTGACTATAAATTAAAAAAAAACAAATTTAATTAAAATAATATTTACAAACGAAAGATTTGAGAAATAACTTACCAATAAATTGTATAAGCTTCAGCTTGCGCGGGATCCTTAATATTAGGCTCATTTAGTAGGTCTTGAATACCTAAAAGAATTTGTTTAATGGTAATTGCTGGACGCCAATCTTTTTCTTCGTCCAATAGTGATAAGCAAACTGTACCGGATGGATACACATTTGGATGGAAAAGTGGCGGCTCAAATTTGCATTTTGGTGGACTTGTTGGGTAGTCGTCTTTGAAAATCATACGAAGTTTATACAAACCTCCTTCCCATGGAGTCTAAAAGAATAATAAAACAAAATTAGATACTTGTTCTTTACTTTAAAAAAATCCCATTTTTATATAAAATATCGATGAATTAAAAAACACGATTTAAAATGCCTTTTTTAAGTTTTGTAATTATAGTTAACTTAGATTTAACTTCAAGAGTGGTTCCAGCTGCTGTGCAAGTGTTTTAGGGGGTATAGTACCAAAATTGTAAAAATCAACAATAAGCGTCTTTTGACCCTTTAATTTTCAATTTACCGTAAGAAATTTGAGATAGACCTCAACCCGTTTTGTGGCCATACAAACAAATTTTGTGGTATGATATAAAATTGTTTCATAGTTTTGTTTTTGTGCAGTGAAACATTTTGAAGATTCTTAGTTTTTTAAAAAATATGGTCAGCAAAAAAGCACACAAAAAAGTTTGTAATGACAAAAAAAAACGTCACATTTCAGATAAGCAGAAGTTTGTTATTGATTCAACAATTTTTGTAGGCACCCGAAATTTTATTGATGAAATATAAGGACGCTAAATAAAATGCACATTGATTGGAAAACGCAGGGAGAACGACACATCAAGCATCAATCGAAAATTTATAACATTTAATTGAAAAAGTTGTTTTTTTTTTGTGGGGTTATCGTCAATAATAAGCTGGATGATGCAATTAAATAAGTCAAACAGAAGGAATACAATGTAACAGGCGCCTTTACAATTAGAGACTGATGGTTTTCATGTAAACCGCAAGAAACAAGCCCTCAAAACAATCATACTGATTCCTCAGTGTGATAACAGGCTGATAAAATGTTTTGTAAAAAAAAACAGACTAACGATTTAGAAGTTTGCTTTTAAAACATAAAAATCGCTATATAGACCTTGAGTTGCAGACCTAGAAGATGCCCTGTCTAAATACAAAGCTGGCATAACATCACTACATGGTATTAAAGGAACAGAGAATGGTGTTCTACAAAATAAAATATATTTAAGTCGTCGTACAGAACACCATGTGCTAGAAGTTATCTTTTATAGTCAGCGAAAAACAATCTTTTATCAGCTTCTATAAAGTTCACTAACCTTACGGAGAGTCCACTAGTATTAAGACATCAGACGGAAAATTTATTTACAACGGACATCAAGCCTATGAAAAGGCAGCATCGAAAAACCTAGCCATGCCGAGTACCAGCTTCCCACGTAAAATAAATATACGAAGCCATCTGGGTATTACCCGATTGAGTCACTAGTGATAAAAATTCACCACGTGTTTGCTACGCTTTGAAATTCCCCTTCGAAAAGTTCGATGACGGAAGATTAAGTCATGGCGCAAAAGGAGAAACAAACAAAAAACAAAGAAAATCGTATCCGAGGAATCGAAGTTCGTTTTATTATTTGAACAGAAATGCTGATAAAGGGTGATTTATTAGCTATTATCTTTTTGCAACACTGGTTTAAACAGCTGACGCACGTTTCGTGTTTTGTTTCACTGTCAAACATCTTCAGTTTGGTCTATAATTTAACCATGAATAGTCTTACAAACGAACAACGCTTGCAAATTATTGAATTTTATATTATCAAAATGCGTGCTCTGTTAAGAAAGTTCATAATGCACGTGAGATACCGGCCGAAATGTTGGAAAGAGTATGCCAAAGTTGGACTAAGCGGATGGACCATTTGAGGCGCAGTCAAGGTCAACATTTGCATGAAATAATCTTCAAACATTAAATTATTACTATCGATTCAAATAAAGATTTCATACATTTTTCTGAATTGTATGTGTTTTTTTTTTTAACTTTCCTATAGCTTTTAAAAAATCACCTTTTATTTCTAGCAAAAAAAAATACGGTGTTATAATAAATAGTTTTCCAATACAAGGCATTATTTTATTTAAAAAAAATGAGTATTTTTAAGAGAAATCAAGCGTTGTTCATTTTTTAGCGTAAAGAAAAATGTAAAACATTTAAAGTGACCGACACAGCTACGGCTGGAATACCATATCCTTTTCATAACAAATTTGTACATTTGCGATGTATATCCTCGATAATTTCAAGATTTCCATCTGTAATGAATTAAATCGATGATGGAGCATTGACACAGACCTTATTCTTCACGTGACCCAAAAGAAAGTGTAAGGTGTCAAATCACAAAACTTAGGTGACCAATTGTGTTCACCTCTTCAAGAAATAACACGCTAAAGGGACTTCAAAACTTTTACCATATTGTAGTTAATTCAATTTTAAAGTAATAGCTTAGCTTGTCAAAAAATCGGGATATTCAAAATTAAACCTGTTATTGCAAAACTCTATACATACAGAAATACGAGTGAAACAACTTTAGTGTAAAAAAGATGTGCAACTTTTATTATTTCTTAGCTGTGCAACTTTTATTATTTCTTAGCGCACAACCAACGGATACTCTTGTTATTTCAAACAGTGCGAGCATGTGAAAAAGGAGAGGATGTTAAGGGCGGTCACACTTAGATCAATGTAGATCCATTGTGATACCCTGAAGTGTTGTAATGTTCTTAGGTATTACACATTCGCGGAGTACGGCTATAGAACGAATCTCATTACTTGTATGTACGACAGAAGTTTTGCTCGAAGGTATGTATATTGATGAGCAGGGTGATGAATGAAACTGGCTATATCGCTGGAACATAGTCTGTTATAAAAACGTTAAAAAACAAGGGTGAGAGTAGAGAAAATAAAGGACGGTGTTCAAGCAACGTAAATTAATCCCCAATTTATTTTTTGGTTGTATTTACCTTAAACTAGTTTTAAAGTTGCGAGCTTGGAATGCCGAAATATTTAGCAATAATATTCATCTATGCAAATACCTGAAACTCGAAATTTTGCAATAAACTAGTTTTGCTTTTATTTCCAATGCAACGATGTGAAACTGAATTTCTTTTGTATTGATTCTGCGAGCCGTAAAATGCAAAAAAAAAAACAACAAAGAAAGAAGTGATATTTTACAAAAATCTTGATTGCCGTCAAAATTCAGGAAAAGAAGTGGTTATTCTTGAACCTACCTCCTTATGGCTATGCCATCAGTAAATGCCTTTTCTTTTCATAGGAAAACAATTCTAGGTAGGAATAGGTTGCAGGAAATACAAAACACTTTAGAATCTAGTTTCTACTTATTTTTGAATTACATAGGTAGTTAGTTTTGTATAAATTGTTAAAGACAATTTCCGATCGATCAAAAATTATTCGTGATGCTTTCACGTTCATCTTTCATCGGTATAGATTCGATCTCGATCGATACAAACAAAACTTCAAGTTCAAAAATACACATGCATCCATACAAAACTTGAATTCATGTTTATACTCGATCCCTGAGTAATATTTATTCAAGGTCAGGAATTTGAATCACTTAAAGGGCTTTACAACAAAACAAAAAAAAGAAGATAAAAACACTGCACGTAACAAGCGCCACGCATCTACCCTCAGCACACCTGCACAACATCACCCATAAAAGGCTGTAAAAATTGGAAAGCTGAACTCACTCTTAAAAATTATGCCTTTTATTACAAAACGTAGACTAAAAAAATAATCGAATACAAGAAAACCAAGTTTAACAAGTAGCCTCGCGCATCAAAAAGAAAATTGCAAGGTTTTATTATTTTCATTCTCAATTTGTATTTTGATCGTCATTTTCTACTTAAGTTACACGAACAAAACGAAAAAATAATTAACGGATAAAAAAAGTATATAAAACTTACCCCCTTCTTTCCGGGAATAGCACATTCCCAGATCATTAAATTTAATGTTCCATCGGGATTTTTTGTGGGTCTGGCAACGAAGCCCTAAATTTTTCACCAAAAGAAAAATGGAATGTTTTTGTGTGTTAGCAACAGAAAAATTTACAAACTAGATTGTGGGAAAAAGAATAACTCACGAATGGATGATCCTTACGCCACGCTTTCCTTTCCTCACCGAGTCGAGCCACAGCAATGCCTGACATTTTTCTTTATCTTATATTTCTTTTTCTTTGTTGAATTAGTGGGGGCTTTTTTATTATTTTAAATTAATTGCAATTATAACTTCCGCAGGCAATTGAATACTTGCGGAAATATATTAAAATTTTATAGTTTAACACTAGAATGTGATTAATGATTAATAATACTTTGATTTGATGAGCTAAATTAAAAAAAATTGCGAACACGGCTTTTCACGGTTTCTGCAGTTTGCTCATAGCAGCTGTCAAAGAATATGGCGTCAGAAAAATGGCGGGTATTAAATGCATACAGTTGTCTTATTCTTTTCGCTGAGTTTGAAAAAAGTCGTCGGACATCTAGTGGGAAATAGGTAAAACATTGGTTGAATGAGTGTTTAAGTCAGAGCTTACAGTTTCACAGCGAAAAATAAAATGCTAAGGAGTTAACTACATTCAAAATATTTTCTTAGTAGAATAACAAAAGTAAAAAATAACAACTAAATATACGAGTATAATGGGCATTGGCCTACTAGATATGGACCGTAATAGCCAATTTCGAGTTGGTGGTCATTTATTCCTTAGCGCTACTAGCCCTTATGTAAGTTCAGCGGAAATATGACAAAAACTTTTGAACTGGATTTGTGTGTTTTGTTTATTTTGTCAAACTGTTATATAATAGACGTCCTTAGATTCTTTAACAAAATAAGATTGTTCAGTTCAAGGAACAATGAAATGCTTAACAAAAGGTGGTGTTTTAAAGATAGTTAAAGTACAAACCTAAACCTTCATATTGTTAATACTTTATCTTTGTTTTAAAATAATATACTTGTGCTAATATAAGGCGTATTTTATTGGTAAATTATTAGCTAGTGCAGTAATGGAAAGTAAGTGCAGTAATGGAAAGTGTGAATAAAACATATGTTCACTATTATATGCACTTTTATTTTAAATCCAAGTTGGTATCTGTGCAATTATACTTATGTCAAAATCAGCTGTTGAAAATACGTACTCAAGGGATGTGTTGAAAAAGTATTATAGTTTTTATGTAAAGTTGAATAAGAGTTCAAGTTAATGTGTATATGCAGGTCCAGTCAGAATAGAGTTGAATATGAATTGAAAGATTGAAATGACATAAAAGTGCCTGTCCACATTAAATTTTTAATGTAAGGTGCAAGCAGTGAGACAGGTAGATTATATGTGAGTGAAAAAGAGAGAGATGAGTAGATTACAGCCCAAATACAAACAATATTCTTGGATTCAACATGAAAGATTTTGTATTGTATGAGTGAAAGATAGATAGATTTCAAGGGTGTGAGATAGGGATGTGCAGATTGATTTTCTCTTTATCGTATGGACACAACGAACATAATAAAACCCAGCATTAAAAAGTGTGAGGGGAGATTTTGTCCTTCCCCGTAAGCCCGTCTTGCCTACAAGCTCCCAGTTGCTGGCAACTCAGTTTTCCTGGGTGAAAGGGGACAAATCAACGCGAAACATTCAGCACCACAATTAAACTTTCTCTTCTCAAAATAAACTTACACTGCGATAACTGACGCGAAGCGAATCAGGGCGAATCATTCACAATGATAACAAAAATGACAAATAAACAATGCCACGTCGGCGAATGTGCCACTTTCGTGTTGGTTTGGGAGAGCCTTTAAACCCGACCAATGACGAAAGTTTGGTTTTCGCATCAAGTGTTTCGCTTTGGTTTTGGGCGAGTCCTAACACACATCACACGTCAATAAATTTAGAGCTAGCACATTGATTATTGATGATTTTTGGGTGATGTCAAGTAGTCAACGCATTGAATATTTACGTTGACAGTCTAATCGTAGATTAATATTTCAAACCAATTTATTTTTATTCTAGTGAAAACAGAGCACAAGAAAAATACGAACGCATCCCCAAATAATAAAATCCTGCCAACCTTTAAGTAAAAAATATTTCTGGAACTGGATGAAGTGTCATTCTATTCCAACATTCCAAAACTTTATCTGAACTATTTATATGCACTATTTTTGCTGCCTTATTTATCCGCACTATTTCTTTGTTGTTGTTTAGTGTGTAAGATTTTGCTGCGCTGCGTATAAATTTACCAATAAAAAACGGCTTAGTATCTAAATTTCCCTAGCATTTCAAAATTTTACATATCTTTCAGACAAAAATAATTTGTCAACCTACTTCGTAAAATTTATAGCAAGCTGTAGTTTTTTTTCATTGGATCTTGCAGGGGTTCATCCAGGTTTTCTTGGCAACCTCACAAGCTATCAAGAAAATGTATGTTCGCGGTTATTAACAGCCCTATTACGGTTGTCAATTATCAATACGCTAGTTGACATTTTTCAATGAAATTGATGAATTGGTATTATCGTTGTCAGCTATCAAAATATTTGATAAACTGTGAACGCTCTTCAGAAATTAGATCTATTGTGAATGATTCAAATTGACAGTCTTGGTATTATGGTTGGCAAAATATTTGTTGATTATCAAATTTTCAGTCAATCACAAATTCCTTGTTGATAAAATATTTTACGGATCGCGAAAGCCAAAAGCATGTCTACTATTCAACTATTTTTCGGTGAAAATGAAATTGAAGAAGAAAATACTTTGGAGCAAGCAAATATTCGAAGAAAACTACGCGATGATTCAAATCCGATGGATTTGGCTGAACATATGTATGTAGATAAAAGATCTTTTTTAGTAAAGAAAACACTTAAATTTGAATAGCACCATTAATTTAATGCAAACTATGTACTTACATTTTTAATCCAAATCAACCTTAATTAAATTCGTCACACGAAACAAAAGCAGTCCGTTGAAAAATTGTAAATGAAATTGAAACGTCAAAAGTAAATAGGCACTATTCACAATAGATTTTTGATCTTTGTTCACAACGGATCAAAAAATGATTAACTCGCGTTCATAATACCAATGTATTAATTAAATGACAAAATGTTTCAATTGTCAATTAATTGATCTTTGACAACCGTAATAAGGCTGTAAGTGTGCTATTACACGATGAATAAATTTGAGTGCGCATTTTTCGAATTAATACTATGATATTAGGGCCGCTGTTGCCAACGCTATTACACGATGAAACCAAAATCATGAATACAATTTGACAGTTCTCTTTATTTTTCATTTCCTTTCCATTTCTGTGCTCAAAAAATAATTTGATTTTCGTTTCGTTGACGACTTGATTTAACTTTGAATCTCTTCATTTTTTCTTTTGAAATTCATTTTTCATTTCATCAAAAACCAACGACATTTAAATATAAAAACTACAAAAAAGGAGGAGTTTAGTTCTTGAACAACGAAACCATATTAAACAGAATAGTAATAGACCGGACAAAAGAAACGTCAAATAGTTCCACCGAAAACATTACCCGCGAGACCATTTTTAAAATTTAATCTGAATGAAATAAAAACTGAAGGAAAGGGGTTTGTTAATATATAATTGGTCTAAGTAAAATGGCTCTTCAAGTACAACAGATGGCGCTATCTACATGATAAACTCATATTTTTTGTTGATACTAACTTTTTGCAAAATAAGAAACAATAAAACAGCTATAATTAAAAAAACAACTCAAGTATGCCTGTTTACAATTAATAATACAAAATAACAAAAGGAAGCTTAAGGAAGTCAAAGAATGATTTTGTTTTGATAAAATAAACAAATTTAGTAACGTTATATTTTTTAGTATGTTTGACAATATTCTACGATCACAGCCATCAGATGTCAAACGTACCAACATCTAAAGGCCACAAACAAACGACGAATGAACGAATCTACACCTACATACATCCATATGAAGTCCAGCTCACACAACAACTGAAGCCAGCTGATCATTCACAATGTCGAGATACGTCAAATGGGTGCTTGAACAACAGGCGGCGGACGGCAATTTTTCGAACAATATTTTCTTCAGCGACGAAGCACATTTCTCCCTCGGTGGGTATGTTAATAAGCAAAATTATCGTATTTGGGGTTCTGGAAATCATCAAGTAATTGAAGAGAGGTCATAACAGCGTTCTTTGCCCGGAGGTGTGATTGGAACATACTTCTTCGAAAACGACGATGGAACGACTTTCACCGTAAATTCGGAACGTTATATGGTCATATGATAACCGACTTTTTTGTGTGCCTGCTATTAAAGAATACGAGAATATGTGGTTTTAACAAGACAGTGCCACATGCCACACAACTCGAGCGAATATGACTCTATTGCAAGAGACATTCCTGGCCACGTAATTTCTCGTCGTGGCGATATCAACTGGCCACCAAGACCATGCGATTTGACACCACTGGACTTTTTTTTGTGGGGCTACGCGAAAGACCGTGTTTATATTTTTAGTCTTGAGCACTTGAAACCCAACATTCGTCGAGGTATGGCTGGGATACCGACCAATATGTGTCAAAAAGTGGTCGAAAATTACCTCAAAAGAATCGATGCTTGCAACAATTCGCGTGGTGGTCATTTAAATGATGTAGTGTTTCACACATAATTTCAACATTCAAACTTTATAATAAAAAAGAAATATCATGAAAAAAATATTTTGTATAAATTTCTGCTGTACTACGAATGGCCTTTCCAAAAAAACCTCGAGTATTGTGCTGATGACATCTTTGTTTAACCTATACCTGGTACTATCATGGAGCAATTCTTTTACGCCCACCTTTGGCAGAATGTGACAGATTTTGTATAGAAGGAAAGATAGAAAACCAGACACAGCGTTCCCTGTTTTCTATAGAATTATACGTTGTTGTTCAAACAGAACGCAATCAAAGACAGCTGTCAAAAACGGAACACGATAGTTTAATTTAAGTTATAGATTTTTACAAAGAACGTGACCGTCAAACGTCATAGCAGAAAAAAAAACCAGAAACGGTAAGGGGAAAAAAGGCCTGCCCTTCACTGATGATGCTTATTTTGTAGCTGCTCAATGTTCACGAAAAAACTTAAATTTTTCACAAATATTCCTAAATTTTGCTGTTTAAAAAGAACACTGGTTGCGTTTGCTGAATTATTTCTTGTAACAGTAAATTACAAAATGAAAGGATACAAAAAGTTCCCCCGCGTTCTGTTTGACCGGGTTATAAACTGGTTATGAAACTGTTTAATTTATATGCATCTCTTGTTTGGCAGTTTCCTCAACTCGTAAACCCAGCAAAACAATCTAGATCCTAGTTTACAATTATTGATTCACGAAAACATCAAGGACCTTATTCCGGAAGCTTCAGTTCTATGTTATTACGATTGTACAGTGTAGACAGAAAGTTAAAGCACTCACATAGACAAAGTTTGCATGCATAAGAACTTTTGAGCTTTGCCGACAAGCATAGTGTTTTGCCAAACCAGATTCATTTTTCTGGCTTAATTAGATGAAACTGAATTGACATCAAGGTTTCGTTTTAATTTAGTGTTAACAGTCCTTAGCGCCAAAAACCAAATGTGTGAAAGAGAGGTTAACAAATTCGTCTCCATATCTGCACCTTATATAATCTGCATTTATAAAGATCTCTCTATTTAAAAAAAAATCAATTTATGTGATTCATATTTTGTATCCTCTTTTTGTGCAATGCAGTGTTAACCTACATTCTGACTAAACTTAATGACACTAAATTGACAATGTTGCTTGAGCTTTTCCTTGTTGTGTTCATTTACTTTTTTACTTACTGAACTGAACTCATTTTTAATTTAATTTTAATTAGTTTTTAAAAATAAAAAAATTACCATCACATTTTTGAAAAATCAGTTTGACAGCTGCTTTGAAAATGGGCCTTCTTTATTTGTCTAAAAAAAAGGCAATCTATTTTGGCACTACAACTTTATTTTCTGTTCTTTTATTAATAATTTTTTTCTTAATTTAAGTTATTAAATTATTTTTATTTTTCAATAATTTGTTTGCATTGTTTCTCATTATTATTATTGTTTTAATAAAAGAAAACCATTTAAAAATTATAAAATCCGTTACAAATTAGAAATAAAAACATTATTTTTTTTTGTTAAATATTTATTTAAAATTAAAAATTCTTAAATAAATGAAAGTCTATTGATATAAATTTATTTAATTAAACAAAAAAAAAACATAATCATACTATCATAATTTTTGTTAAATTATTATTATGTATTAAGTTTTAATAAAATTTCTACAATATTAATTAAGAGAAATGGATTACATTCAAGTTTTAGGATCGTCAAATAGTTTTAACAATTGCTTAAAATTACGACTGATTATAAGAGAGAAACGCGATTACTGTAAATATAATATATTACTAGTTGTTGATACTAATATTTGTTAGGAATGGTGCTGAACGTTTTCATTATTAATTAGTCTAAGGTGTTGTTTACATTTTGTATGTATAGTTAGTCAGGGGCTTTGTTCAAATTTAAAGTAGGATGCGATTGTTTAATGGCTACGTTACATCAGAGGAAAAAAATGAAAACAATGTATGGCGATCGATGGGTCAAATAAGAAAAGAATAAAACGAAAATTAGATACTCAATGATTACAAACAAGTTATCATTAGAAAAATACAATACAAATGGCAAATAATTATGTTTTAAGATTTTATGTTTTCTGTCAAACCCACAGAGCAACAGTGTCAAATAATTATGTATGACAGATCCAAGCAAGTACAAACAAACTATACGCACAAATTCCAAAAACGAAAACATGCCAATAATAATCACGATAGGTATTTTTTAAAAATTCTATGGGACTTTTTCTTTGAATAACGGCTTTTGATTTTCATTTGCTAACAACGTCAAATGAAACTAAAGTCAGTAAATTTTGAATTCTTCTGTTTTCGGTTTGAGTTTTGAATGCTTCCTTGAATCTTTTCAAAATAATTGCTCCTGCCTGTTCTGCTCCCATAGTCTACTTCCGTCGAACTTCGATGATAGTGGAGCCACCAACATTGCCAAAACTTCGACGTTTGTGTTCGTCAATGTACTTTGGCATTGGATCACTGCGATATTGGTGGCTCTTGGTAACACTCTGTCTTTCCGAAGACTGAATTGTCTCAACACCGCGACCGTCCTTTGCGGGAATGGTCTTCTTGGAGAAAGTTTGAACGGTGTCAGTGACCGAAGGTCGATTGGGATCATCGGATCGAGTCGAATACTTGTAGGTCTCGGAATAGTCTTCAGTGCTGGAACTTCCTCGTCTGATAATTTCAACGGCTGGAGATCTAGAAGCACCTCCTGATGGAGATGCATTGGGATCTCTACCCGTTAAATGGGAATACTTGAATATATTTCTGGATGGTGAACCCCGGTCGGTTTCGTCACCATGAAGCGTTTTGTAGAGGTCAGGCGCTTGATCCCGAAGTCCCTCGAGGAAGACATTACGTTTGCTATCATTGACAGGTGCCGATGATAATCGCCTTTCACCCAAATTGCTCGAGTAGTGCCGATCCGTTTCGTCAATCCGTGTTAGATCCTTTTGACTTCGACTTATCAGATTGACTATGGACGGACTTTTCAAACCACTTTGCAATGGCGCATTCTCAGGAATATAGAGGTGGGGATTTGACTTGTACATGTTGCTGCTGCCGCCAATCGCACTATTATTGGAGTAATTGTTTTTCGTTAACTTTTCTATGTAAATGGGACTAGGATCATTGGTGCCGTTCAAACCGTAAACATTAAAACTTTTACTTCGGTTAAGGGTTTTATATGTTCGAGCTGGTTTGGCAGGACCTGTATTCTGGGCTGGCTTAAGTTGATTGACAATTGAAACATTGATTTTGGAAGAATGATGTTGGGGTGGTTGATTGTTGGTGGCGGTGGTAGTTGATGAGGTCGTACGATGATTTTCCAATTTACGGGGAAGAGTATGTGCACTACGGTAGTCATAATTTAGATCTGGTGTCGAACCAATGCGATGGTTGTTCTTTTGATATCGGCCAAGAGTGTTTGAAGTGATGTTTCTGAAATTAAGTAAAATAAAAATTTGTTATATTCAAATAAATTGGAAATAATCTTTGTTTGAAGCAATAGGAGTTTAGCTTATATACAAGAGACTTATTAACTTAAATAAAACGTTACTGTATTTGTCTAATCAAAGATTAAGTTATTCCCCTATATACCTGCCTCAGATTATAATGTTAATTTCCCTTAGAAAATCTAGAATATTCATATTCTTTGCATAAAGAAACAAAATGTGTACAGGTTTATAAAGAAGCCTTTTCATTTTTAGTAAAGTGTATGGCAAAGAAAATCTCTTGTAAACTTAAAGTTGCTGAAAGTTTAAAAGATAATTGCTGAACATATTAAAAAGTTATCTATTGTCAAATTAAATAAAGAACTGTCCAATAAAACAAAAAAAAACACATTTTTTGTTCGATGATGAAGTACGTAATCGTATGGTTTAACGGTCCTGTTCTTATTGAACGTCAGTCCATGTGACTGATTTTGACGTTCCTCCATGAGGTTCCTGGAATAAATCCAATGTGAACACTGGGCAGGTTCAGGCAACATAAGGGACTTCATTTGCAGTCAACTTCATTCTTTGAAAGTAAATTTGGACCAAGGCAACTAGTTAGTTGGTAAAGTGTCATAAACTTCAAATTCAGAACTTTACTTCACAAACCTATACTTCAAGTTCATAGTACAAAAACTACCAAAATCATTATTGTCTACAAAACACTCCTCAGGCAAGCTACAAATCCATCACGATTTGTATTTTGTATTATAGAGAAATATTACTTATTTCTCTTCCAATTTGACAAGGAACCCTTTTACACAAAAGACTAAATGGAATTGTGCAAAAAATAAATAATTCATGGAGTAATAAAGTTCAGCTTTCAGTTGAATTAAAAAACATCATCAACTGTCATTGTGACATAAGTTCACTTGACTTGATAGTTAAAGAGATTTTTCTTGACTAACTTTCCAGTCAACTTTCCAATAAAGTTGCCTTGATTGGAAGGCAATCTTTTGGCAACTGGCCAATCAGATACTAGAAACTTGCCTCACTTTCAAGTCCCTTATGTCGCCTGAACCTGCCCACTGTTCAAGAAACAGGATATTGAGCATACGTCAAACTATGAGGCGTTAAAAATTAAATGCAATGAAATGTAATGTGAAACAACATAAATACATACACACTAAACAATTGTATCACTCTTGTTAATTAGTTTATATATTGCAAGCACAGTTATGGGCAAAAATGAGATATGGTGCGTTTTTGGGCAAAAATATCAGTAATGAATTATGATTTTAGTTGTATTACAAACATAAACTCTTCACTGCGGACACATGTCAGTTGAAGTAGGATCCAACAGCGGATATAATTTTGACGTCTGATCGAGTCTCGAATATAAATGTTGTGTATCTTAAGGGCATGTTAATTTTTTAGTAAGAGCTTACGCCTTTTACTGTTTGCTGCATTTTTTTGAGATTTAATGCTTTATCTAAAACCAAACAAAAACAAAAAATTTGAATCCATGGTTTCACATGTGAGTGTTCGCACACTATCGCAACAAAAATGCATGTTTCCAATTTTTTTTATATTTTTCTGTGAGTCACGGTCGTTTATAATTAATCGTAAAAATAAGTAAAAATTTAGTTTTGCTTTTGTAAGCTTACTCGACTAAGTTTATATGTAAGTTGTAATATTTGTTTTTTGTTAGTGTTAGTGTCAACAAAAGAAAAGATCTGCAAACAGTTAGACCATAGTCTACGAACGAACCCCTTCCTTCAGTTCAGGTCTGAAATTCTCTCAGTTGCTTACAATTTTGTTATAAATTATTCTAAAAAATGTTCAATTGTATCAACTTTTAAATATAAAAAACAGACTACTACTGATAGTTTTTCCAAGGAATCCCAAACAAACGGTGATTGTTAAATAAGAAGAAAATACAAAAATACAAAATAAGCTGCACAAGTCATGTAAAATGTATCAAATATTGGAAAAATGAAAACAATCAATCAATATTAATTCTTCACCTTCGTTAAGTAGATATCAATAAGCATTCCATTGAAAATAAATGCATCTACTTATCTTTCGGCATCTCTAGAACACGACTCAATAATTAAATATCTACATTATGATGACTCGTATAGATTGCAATTTTGCGGCTAATTTATATAAAATGCATTAAATTACTTAAAAAATACAATCTATAGGTACATACATTTTAATTCAAGACATTACAACTAAAACTAGCTTCACTCACACAACTCTCATAAAACCATTTTAAGTCTGAATCACACTTCCCAGTAGGAAATTTGCTCACCAATGAAAATTTTGTGTGAAATCGCCAAGGAAATCAGCTACTCGAATCATTGAGGAATAGCATGCAATGAAATCCTTACTGAAAGGCATTGCGTTTTTCCTATGATTATACAATCCACCCTATCTTTTTCTTTGTAAAATATTTTATTCACGATATGAAGCATGAGATGGGTTTTGTGTTTGTTTATATTTGCCTTTCTCTTCTCTACCTGCCACTGAGGAGATTGGCTTCAGTTTCAGAATTTCAATGCTCTTGTTTTTTACATATAATAAAAAATTGCCGTTCCCGTTCGTCAGCCTGGTTTGCTTCGAGAAACAAAGTTATTTCCAACAACAACGCCCGACGGTGATGGCGACGGATGGTTGAAGGATTGCAATGTTCGGGTTTCTTACATATCATACAAATTTCGATTCGCGATCCTCAGCCTGGTTTGCTTAGAAACAAAGTTATTTCCAACAACAATGCACAGTGTTCGGGGTAAGTGATTTTTTTTGAAAGCATTGTTGTTTTTTCAAGAAACAGAAAAGATAAAAAATGCGTTTGGGTTTTCCAGTAATAAGGTTAGGCGCGACGCGCGGCTAGCTACGCGCCGTTGTTTCAATTAAATAAAATCCTTTTCTTCTATTGTTTATTTTTTTAGTTGAATTCCATTGTTCACAGTGTCAAGTGCGTAAAGCCGATATTAAAAATAATAGTTATTAAAAAAGAGTTTAGAAAATAAATTATTAAAGTGTAAAAAAGCGTTAATTTTTATAAATTACCAAAGAATCAAAAATGAACAAGGAAAATATTCAGGTAATTTCATTTAAATTACAAATCCCTTTTTACAATTATCTAGTCCTTTTTTATTGCTCTTTTTCTAAAGGCTTCCGGATCTAAACAGTCAGCAATGTACTCCATTGAATTTTCACCCACCAAGCAGCCAAGGCGGATTTTTAAGAAAACGGTAATTATAACTATTATTTTATTAAATTACAAAATTAAATTTCTATAATTCTGCTTTACATTTTGTATAGAATCAACAAGATAAAATAGACGAAATGAGAGCGGACATTAAACGTTTGTGTGTCACCATGGAGCAGCTAAAAGATGGGATTTTCGAATTGGCAGCCCACATCAAACACTTCCTAAAGAATTCAAAAGAAATATCTACAAATTTCCCTATTGAAACAATCCCTGATTTGGACGATAAATTAAATGATAAAAATTTACACGACTGTTTTTTTTTAAATATTTGTATCCAAAGATTTAGGTATGAGTAAAAAAATAATTAGGTAATAAAAACATGATTGACTTCCTTTATGCACATTCACGACATTTTTCACCAGGTCAATTTGCATTAGTGAATGAGTTACATTGGCTTCCCTAAGGAAACCACTGGTGAATATTCATCACATTTTTCACCAATGTAAAGTACCCAAGTATATCAGCTACTCCACTAACCCAGTGATTTCCCCGGTGTGAATTCACGGTATTTTTCACCAACTACAATTCACTTTGGAATACACCAAATGCACTTGCTTGGTGATTTCCTCACTGAACAGTCACCATGAAATTCACAACTTGGTGAACGCCAATCCAATCCCCATGTTAATTTCATTGATGTTTTCACCATGTTTTCATGGGGTGTAGCTTCCATTCACTAAGGAAAAAGTTGGTGATTCACCGATGAATTTTTTGAAAATTCCTACTGGGCCCAGTAGGAAATTTGCTCACCAATGAAAATTTTGTGTGAAATCGCCAAGGAAATCAGCTACTCGAATCATTGAGGAATAGCATGCAATGAAATCCTTACTGAAAGGCATTGCGTTTTTCCTATGATTATACAATCCACCCTATCTTTTTCTTTGTAAAATATTTTATTCACGATATGAAGCATGAGATGGGTTTTGTGTTTGTTTATATTTGCCTTTCTCTTCTCTACCTGCCACTGAGGAGATTGGCTTCAGTTTCAGAATTTCAATGCTCTTGTTTTTTACATATAATAAAAAATTGCCGTTCCCGTTCGTCAGCCTGGTTTGCTTCGAGAAACAAAGTTATTTCCAACAACAACGCCCGACGGTGATGGCGACGGATGGTTGAAGGATTGCAATGTTCGGGTTTCTTACATATCATACAAATTTCGATTCGCGATCCTCAGCCTGGTTTGCTTAGAAACAAAGTTATTTCCAACAACAATGCACAGTGTTCGGGGTAAGTGATTTTTTTTGAAAGCATTGTTGTTTTTTCAAGAAACAGAAAAGATAAAAAATGCGTTTGGGTTTTCCAGTAATAAGGTTAGGCGCGACGCGCGGCTAGCTACGCGCCGTTGTTTCAATTAAATAAAATCCTTTTCTTCTATTGTTTATTTTTTTAGTTGAATTCCATTGTTCACAGTGTCAAGTGCGTAAAGCCGATATTAAAAATAATAGTTATTAAAAAAGAGTTTAGAAAATAAATTATTAAAGTGTAAAAAAGCGTTAATTTTTATAAATTACCAAAGAATCAAAAATGAACAAGGAAAATATTCAGGTAATTTCATTTAAATTACAAATCCCTTTTTACAATTATCTAGTCCTTTTTTATTGCTCTTTTTCTAAAGGCTTCCGGATCTAAACAGTCAGCAATGTACTCCATTGAATTTTCACCCACCAAGCAGCCAAGGCGGATTTTTAAGAAAACGGTAATTATAACTATTATTTTATTAAATTACAAAATTAAATTTCTATAATTCTGCTTTACATTTTGTATAGAATCAACAAGATAAAATAGACGAAATGAGAGCGGACATTAAACGTTTGTGTGTCACCATGGAGCAGCTAAAAGATGGGATTTTCGAATTGGCAGCCCACATCAAACACTTCCTAAAGAATTCAAAAGAAATATCTACAAATTTCCCTATTGAAACAATCCCTGATTTGGACGATAAATTAAATGATAAAAATTTACACGACTGTTTTTTTTTAAATATTTGTATCCAAAGATTTAGGTATGAGTAAAAAAATAATTAGGTAATAAAAACATGATTGACTTCCTTTATGCACATTCACGACATTTTTCACCAGGTCAATTTGCATTAGTGAATGAGTTACATTGGCTTCCCTAAGGAAACCACTGGTGAATATTCATCACATTTTTCACCAATGTAAAGTACCCAAGTATATCAGCTACTCCACTAACCCAGTGATTTCCCCGGTGTGAATTCACGGTATTTTTCACCAACTACAATTCACTTTGGAATACACCAAATGCACTTGCTTGGTGATTTCCTCACTGAACAGTCACCATGAAATTCACAACTTGGTGAACGCCAATCCAATCCCCATGTTAATTTCATTGATGTTTTCACCATGTTTTCATGGGGTGTAGCTTCCATTCACTAAGGAAAAAGTTGGTGATTCACCGATGAATTTTTTGAAAATTCCTACTGGGTTCACAATTTAATAAACACTACAAAAAATGTGTCATCTAAATGGTCATTCACCGACATAATGTTCAAAAAGTTGTTTATCTAATTTGAGTGCTGACAACTTAGTGACAAAAAAAAGAAGAAAAATAGAATCTTTTGCAATCTAACGATCTTCAACATTTTGAGAAGTCTATTTTATACTTGTTAACAATTTGTAGCTAAATAACGTAGCTTCTGCGAGCTGATGCTGACTTTCAAATCTTGCAAATCTCGTACAAATGACCAACATAAGGCACACCTTTTTTTCTAAATTAACTACATTGATCGAACATTCGAACATAGGTCGATCACCGCGATCAACGACGGACGATCAGTCATCGAAAATCTATGTTACTTTTAAGCTAAAACTACTGCTGCGCATCCAAAATAGTCAATAAATTGAATGCACCTGATGACCAAGCCAAAACCATTTCTGTATGTTGTGTTCTGTGTGTGACGAAAATGTTCAAACTCGTTTACGATTACGATTACCTACGTCGTCGTTCAATTAAAATGTCAACAATGTCTCCAAATGGCGCACGTCTCTGTTGTCGTTGTTGTCGATGTTGACATTCGTCCCTTTCCCCATTCCCCTAAACTAAACCACAATCACACGCACCGCGACACAGCGTTGGAAAAAATGTAAATAGGTTTACCTAACTACGTTTCGAGCAAACATCCTATTAGCATACTCACTGACCTTCAAAACTCTTACCACAGCGCAGCGGGCTGGCTTGTGATCACACAACTCAAGCTGGCTATAACACTATTAGTTAAATGATATTTATTTTTGTTTGTGTTGTTTGTTTGTTGTAATAACACAAAGGAATGTAATTAATTTATGGTTAAAATGGGTGCGAGAAGCCTCACCTTTGCACGTAGATTTCCCGGTTTTCATCGGAGGAGCCAGCACGTCGTGATCGATGGTATTGACTGGTTGACGGTGGGGGTGGGATAGAAGCTACTGCTACAGTCACTGGACCACTGCTGTCCCCCCGTGTATAGTTGGAGTCTATTGTGTCTCGGGATTCTCGAGCTCTTCTTGCGGCTCCTGCATCGTATTTATTCTCTTTTCCGAATAGACTCCCGGCATAGGGGTCTTCACCTAGATAATATCGCTGTTTGGGATTTCCCATTACGTCTAAATCCGATGAACCACGTCTATTTTCTACCGAATTAGCGTATTGATTTCCATTAACCGTTTGACTTGGCCTGCTGTCTCGGCCAACTGCTGTCGAACTACTGACGACGCTCGACTCTCGATTGATGGGCGCTGAGTTGCGCTGCTGAAGCTGGCTGTGAGTGTGATGTGTGTTCGATGGCTGTGTGGAGGAAGTTGTAGTCACAGTACTACTGCCTGCCTGTCCACCACCACCACCACCATTACCGCCTCCAATATGACTATCGATAACATTGTATTGCTGATAGGTGGACATATTTCCACCATTTGGCGATGGAGTTCCACCATTAATGGGAGACTTGTCGCGGCTTTTGCTTTTAGACTTCATTCGGAATTTTCGCTCAGCACTGGCGGAACGTATTTTGCCGACTAGCTTGCGAAAAGAGTTTCCAATGGCCTGGCCAACTTTAGTCGACGATTGTTTGTTGCTGGTACCGCCGGCAGATGGCATGGATGTCTGTGTGGTTTGGGTTGACATTGAGGGACGCATTTGTTGTTGGCTCGCCGATGATGACTCAGAAGCGAATCGTGTGCGTTGGTTTGATTTCCGTGACGAAACTCCGTTGGCAGTCGGTAGATTAGCTGGGCCGTTGTAGGGCGAAAGAGCAGGTGGCGGTGGTGCATTGTAACGGGTTTGTGCAGGAGACGCGGAACGGCTTTGTGGAGGTGGTGAATAATCTGGAGGTGGTTCATCTCGGTGGTGAAATGCTGGGGCTGCGATTGGCACTGAAGGTTGCTGGCGAACTTTTTTTTCTGGGCCACGCCTTCGTTGTGGAACAGCTGGTCGCGACAAAGTTGAATCGTGACCAACTATTTCAGGAGAACGAGATCCTAAAACGTGCTCTGGGGTCCTTGGAAGACGATTTTCATTGTAATAAGCCGGTGATGAGACATAGGCTGAGTCGTCTTGTACCATCATGCCCGAGCGGTACTTCTCGGAAACTATCTTAACGTCATCCTCACCATCACATCGCAGATGTGAAGAAGTCACATCTTCACTAGAATCCTTAACATACCCTGAGTCTTCCCGCTTTAGATAGCTAGCGTTTTTTGCGTTCTTTAAGTTCCTTATATTGTCATCATTTGAATCGGGTCTATGGTAGCGCACGTCAGTTCTCGACCCACTAAGATATCCCAGGTCCTCCTTTTGCGAACGAATATTTTTCATGTCGACCAGATCTTCCCGAGAGCTACTGCGGTATCGCAAATCACTTCGGGAATTATACTGTCTTTTCTGTTGGAGGATATCTTCTCGGGTAACATAAGTCTCATTTCTCACTGCACTTTCTTTAGGATAGTAGGAAGAGAGATCTTCTCTAGAGGCACTTTGTCTAATACGATTCCGACTGTCTAAGGTTCCCTTTAGCTCATCGCGAAAAGCTTTCGTCGCAAAGTGCTTGGGTGTGGACTCTTTTCGATCAGCCCAATTGGAGATTCCTTGAAAATAAGTCTTGCCCTTTTCTAATGACGGGTCATGATCTGCAATTATGACTCTGGCAGGCTGGCCGGCACTATGTATGAGACCAGGATTAACCGGAATGACATTTGGCGGTGTAGTCGGATTGGATTTGATTGTAACATTGAAATAAGTCTTCTTGGTTGGCTCGATTTCCTGATAGTCATCCCGTGAATCATTCGATGCTGTTGATTCACTGCCAAAATGAGACTCCAGCCATTTCATGGTCTCACCTTTGCGCGTCTCTTCTTCCCGATCAAAGTCTAAAGGTCGTTTCGTAAGTGCGTCCTTCCGATCAGATAGCAGAGCCGCCTCTGTGAGAGGGATGTTACAACAGGACGAGAACGGATTAGAAACAGTTAAAGAAATAATTTTATAAACATTTAGAATTACCTTTTTGCTGTTGCAACAAAGTCTTTGGTGCTCGTCTAGCTTTTCGAATTCTCGCCGATAAACTATCCCAGTCACCAGGTCGATCAGGTGCACCATCACGCTCCATTTGTTCGGTTTCAGCAGCGTAACGCATTTCTTTGCTTACAACTTTACCATCGACTACAAATTCAACGTTTTGTTCATCACGTTGCTTTAAGAACCTTTGGGATGATTCCTGATAACAAATTTAAAAAAAAAAAACAAACTAGTAAAAACTTGTATTAAAAAATATCAAAGGATTAAGCTTACGGTGGTAAAAATCTTCTCCTTGCTTCCCGTAGAATTATCGTCCTTTTCGGGAAGTTCTTCGTCAAATATTTCCTCGTGTTCAGTTGTATTCTTTTTTTCCGTCACCAAAGTACCATCGGCTTGAGCTAAAGATCGTTGTTGGATATCCTCTGTATCGATTGTTTTATGGCCTTTAGTTGATTGTTGGATGATTCGTGGCCCCGTTGGTACTAACTGTTTTTGACTTTCCGGAGAATAGAGGATGGTTTCGATGTTTTCGGCACCACTATTGACGGCATTTACGTAGGCCTTGAAATAATAAAGAGAAAGAATTTGGTTTCTTCTTTAGTCTCACAGTTTCAAAATATATAGTAACTAAAATAAAATAACTTAATTTAAACCAAAAGATGGGGTTCAACCGAGGTTTAAAATTGGTTAAACGGTTGTGAAATCGTGGTTCAATGTTTGAAAAAGGGTTCAGTATCTAATTTTAATTCATACCTTTTTGTGGTTTAACATCTGAGGTTAAAACATGGTTCAATGTTCATTAGTATAAAACAGATGTTACAAAATCAATTATATTCTTCAACCACTGTTGAACCTCTGTCAATCCAAAGAAAACGTTGAGTTCTAAACTATGGTTAAAATACGTATGTAACTAAGATTGTGGAAGTTGAAAGTGAAACCGATTTTAACCATAGTTATCATGAAATCAGATGTTTTGAAACTAGCTTAACCATGAGTCGAATATTCAACAACGTTTGTACAATTGTACCCCAAGCAGTTCAACCGATTTTGAACCTTGGTTGATCCCAAAAAATTCATGAATTTAAATTTCAAGTCACTGATATAATATTGTGGAACTGGTCCTCAACAAATTTGATTCGGAAACTTCTGACAGCCAAACATACGTATTGCAAGATATGATCAAATTTTAACAGAATGAGATTTTAAGGCGTATAATAACTGCTTACATTTTTATTTCTCAGAAAACACTTCAATACAAAGAAAATGTTTATTTCCTGGGTTAAGCGGACATTCATACAAAACCTAATCCCAACTGTAATCCATCAAGAAACAACATTGAGGTTAATCCGATTCAGTGTCAAAAATCAACAACAACGAAATTCCTAACATCCAACTGTGCAACAAGTACCATCAGTACCAGAGACCAGTGAACATCTATGCACATTGTACAAGTAGGAACATCCGTTCAAACAATCACCTGTTCTAAGGCACGATTTAAGGAGTGTAAATCCACTTTAGTATTCCCTTCTTACCCATAAGCCTAGGAAAAACCCACTCACTATGCCAACCAGAAGCAATGATTGTGTATAAAGAGAATGCGATGTGCAGCGTGTAGGTACCAGGTTTTTTGATTGTTCAAAAAGACGAGTCTTCATCTTCATCATGAAGACCTCTCATATTCATGCGGTTTATTTTTTAACTATTTGCAATTTCATCCACACACAACATCATCTTATCACTTCGATCTTAAACCGCGAAATACATTTCAAGAATCAGGTTAACCTTCACCAGGAGCACTCTCTTACCCCTGTTATACGAGTATCTTCCCCTCTCTTTACAATGGGGGATAATATAAAAACATGTTTCTACGACTGTAAGGCAGTGTAAGAGATAGAGTTTCCTAGAGTTGCCCCCGGGAAGAACAACTATTTTATAGTATGCAGTATATGCATCATCTCGCTTGGAGGAGACGCTGATGCTGATACTGACCGTGCCACCACCGACCGTGTAGACGAGCTGCCGATGAAGCCTTCTTGCTTCCAATAGAGATAGAGAAGGAGATGCCTCTCTTATATTGGTCTTGAACTATATACAAAGTTGTTAACCGGTCCGCGGACGAGCACACAGCACATGCAATTAAAAACCGCACCCGTGCTAGGTATAGAAGAATGGGTTCACCTCCTTCAAAGCTTCCATTTCAAACAGAAACAACTGATTCTCTCCAGAGCTCCATAACATTGGTCGGCTTAGGCTTCATCTTCAGCTTCGACGGCGGCGCGGCGGCCAGCGTGGATCGTGGTAGTGAAGAGTTCCACAAAGATTCACTATCAACTGAGTGAGCTCTTTTGCGGCAATCAATTACTCAATGAGGAAGTCATGATGATAATATTAATAGAAGGCGCGTGATCTCAGGCTAACGGTTAAGAGTTAGGTTAACATACACATACTCGTATACAATATAACGTCAAGCCTTAGGAATTGTTGTTTTTGTGGTGAATCGATCCTATGGCGGTTTGTTTCTATATAATAATTGTACATACAATATCCATGCCAATGAACCGCACATTATTACAATGGTTGTTCAAGGCCTGGATAACAAGATCGAAGCTTGATTTCTGATCTAGGTCCCTCTTGTGGATGGTTGTTTTGTTTTTTTTTTTCTTTCTCTCTCTCTCTATATATATATTTTTCTTGTTTTTGTTTCAATTCTTATTAAGAGGTCAGATTCCAATTTTTTGATTATTTGCAGTGTTTTCCTTTGTTTAAAGTCTTTCAAGGAAAGAAGTCAGTTATAAATTTGATTCTTAATTATGTATAAGGTTTACTTAGGGTGCAGAGGATAATGATGGTTTTTTGTAAGGACTTTGGTTTTATTTATGAAAGGTCGCTAGTTTATGACCCAAACTAGTTCAAGGTAGAAACGCTAAAAAAAAAACAACTAATTAAGATCTTGAGGCTCAAAATTTTTTATCCAGACCCCAAAACTCTTTAAGAACAGGGGATCGAATTTTAGTTTCAGGCTTATATATTTAGATGTACAGTATAATTAAGTTAGTTTTGTTTAAAAAATTCATTGTTTTTTAATTATTAATTTAGAAGAAACTATGGACTGACATTTTAAGCATTCGGCGTAAGGACCCCCTTCTACTATTTGCTCGCAAGTGGAGCCATAAGTAAGATACATGAGCTAGTAACTAGCATTTGCAAAGTTTTTCAATCTAGTTGTTCTACTGACTATATAGACTTCTTCTAAGCCAGTTCAGTAGCAATCAAAGTGAAGGATAATAACTTAAAAGTTAAATCGCAACATTGCATCTTATTTCACTTCAGTTTCTATTTCATATTTCGTATCGTAGATTTAAATTTATTAACTTTGTGGTTCTAAGGATTTTGAATAACCAAGGCCTTGTAAGCTACACGTCTTAACCATTTTTGTGTAATAATGTCAGGAAGAATGTCAGGAATAGAGGGGACCTACAATTGTATGCCAAAGCTAATTGGATAGTTTGGGAAAAACTTTGTATGTCAATAATAATATTCTGGATTCAAAAGTGATTATTACCCTTGGAGGAATTGTTAACTTTTTGTAAAAGGCAGCTATATACTCCTAAAAAAATACTTTTTTGGTGGCACAGGTAAGGATTGAACTCAGACCTCTGTTATGACAGCTCTACACCCTTTTTTTAAATTCAATTTTACCACGGCACGGATACTTCCACAAACAAAATTTTAAAGGGTGTGCAGCGGAAAATGTTTAACTTTAAATTTCGATTATCGAAATACTATAGCGGGTATTTGCAGGATTTGTGTGAAATTGTTATTTGCTATAAGTCACTGGTTGTTAACGCAATACGCGTTTGCGGTGAAGCAATATTTGAAGTGCGATGAATCCTTGGCATGTGCGCGTAGCTCATTTTAAACTTATTTTAATATTAGACAACTAAGTGATTGGCTCGTCAAGCAAACGCAATTTATCTGGAAACATTTCATTCAGTGACGAAAAACATTTTCATATATTGATAGATATGTTAACAAACAAAATATGCGGTACTGGTGGCCCAACACTTGTGAATGCCATCAAAAACGATTCAGGCTCATGAAATTCAAAGTATTACTCCTTTATCAATCAATCTCTTGGGTCTTGTTAAAATTTAAAGAGTTATAGCTTATAGTTACATAGGGTTTTTTGGCGCCTCATGGCGGCCATTTTGTGTTAGTGACATCTGTCAAATCTTTTGTTTATTATTCAGTTGTTTATGCCAAATCATCATGGCAAGTTACACGATTGAACAGCACATTCAAATGATAAAACTTTATTATCAAAATGAGTGTTCGTTAACGCAAACGTTGCGCTCATTGCACCTATTTTACGGTAGCCAACACCCGTACGTTGAAGGAACGCAAGATCGGGCGAGAACATCGCCACGGTCCGTGAAAGTGTACAGCAGAACCCGAGGCAGTCTATTCCTCGCCGACTTCAACCTGGCGTATTTTGCGTAGGGACTTGGGCCTACACCCGTACAAGATCCAATTGACCATATAAACAACACCGTTTGTTCGCTGACTGGGCTTCGAATCGTTTGAAAGAGGATGAATGGCTGTGTTTACAAGCAAAATTGCCGTATATGGGACGACACCAACCCACGCGAGGTTCACCAGGTGATAATGCATCCTCAAAAAGTTATTGTTTGGTGTAAATTTTATACCGGCGGCGTAATTGGTCCGTACTTTTTTGAAAACGACGTTAGTGAGGCGGTCACTATCAACAGCGAGCTACATAACGATGATAACTAATTTCTTATGGCCCAAATTGAACCATATGGACCCAGACGACATGTGGTTCCAGCAGGACGGCCGGCCGGCGGCGCGGCGGCGCTACGTGCCACACAGCAAACGCCACGACATCTACCCGCCCTTATTGATAAACACTATATATAAATTATTAAAAGTTTGTTGGTTTCTAAATTCTCAACGATTTTATAAACAAATGGAACATTTATGAATATTTGTAATACAAATTAAATTTTTATAAAAAGCAATCTTTCATTATTAAAAACCCCTAGTTCTCAACTAAAAATTTAGAGTTTAGAAAAAGCTTTCACCTCAATGTTTTGACATTGACAGTTTAGTTGTTTTGTTAAGGGTGTGTTCGCAGTGAAAGTTAAAATTTGTTCATAAAATATTATCTACTGTACCAAAAGGAAAGTCTGTCATATTAATTTATAATGGAGGTCACTTTTTCCCATTACAAATTTTTGGTAACAATATTATGTGCAGGTATTCCAAATGATTGTCCAACACTAAATTTACTGGACTTCAGAACAGAAGCTCCTCATACTCTGTCTTCACTCCAAAAATAAAAATAGCAATAAAAAAAATGATTCATAAATTTCTAATTCAGCAAAGAATCATTGATAAGTTGCCAATTCTGACAGGAACATACACCTCACGTAGTTAGGTAGCTAAATATGTACATATGTAGATGTGTAGATATAATAAAATGACATGCAATATAATGTAACTTTATATCCATTCGATGGACGATGACAAGAGAATGAGTATGTCCAATATGTCCATACTTCTTTAGGCCATTCCGAACATACAGACAAGACACTCTTCTCAAGTGGACACTTACAAGATCACTTTCATGACCTTAACTGGTGCTTATAGTTTTTTTTTTTCTATAAGAAGTACACATAAAATCGATGACGGCCTTCACTTATATTATGAGACAAAACAAAGAAGTACGTGTACCTTACCTTACCTAAGTCTAAGTATAGTGCGAAATTACCTTGAGCACCTAACCATGTGGAGTGCTATATAGGAGTAGCCAGAGTTGTTATGCTGGTCATTATAAGATTTATGATTGTTGTTGTTGTTGTTATTTTTTCAGTCTACCTCTATTCTTATTGATTAATTCTTATGAGTAAGTTATTTTGTTTGTAGGCTATAGATATTGTTGTTTATAAATTGTTCGATGGCGAAAATAGATAAATTGCGTCCGGAAGTGGTGAGACTTCTCCAAATATGGAATAACTTGCTTGTTGTACAATGCAATATTCATTGTATATTCTATAATCTATCAAGTGCTATAGTATATTTGACAGTTAAGGTCTTCTAACAAAAAAAAAAAATCCGCATTCTAGACGTCAACTATGCTAACAACAACTTAAGATACATTCCTTAACAATATAATAAAAAAATCAATAAGTAACTGGTAAAATAACGTTGGAAATTTGACACTGAAACACAATATTCGCATGACAATCACTTCACTTGTCAATGATGGTGATGGTGATGGCGACATAGTTCATTTTTTCAGGTGATCTTTTTGCGAAAGTCTCCACCGTTCGGCCCCAGACAATATTCTGCGGTGTTTGTGGAATTTCTTAATAGGATGGAGGCAATGTTAAGGTATAAACAACATGCAGGGCTTAACCGCAAGTTTATTATTTTTAACTTGTTTTTTTTTTATTATTTTGATCTGACTCTATATGGGTTATATGAATGGTGGCGCATATTTTAGAAGGTGATTGCGAGATCAAAGTATTATGCAAAAGACGGCGGCAGTGTGATTTTTTGAATGGAAAAGTCTTAGATTCTAAGGTCTGTTAAAATTAACTATATTATTTAAGGTAATGGCAAGCCTTTTTTAAGAGCTATTTAAGTCGAATTTAGATGTTAGTATTTATGTTACGCCTCTGTCCTTACTGAGCAATGTTGCATTTCTAGTCTACCACTCTACCAGTTTATAGCAACCAAAATGTATTCCAGTAACTAATAGTGATTGTAAAAAGAAGTGAGTGAAACAACGCCCTATTGACTTTTGATAGCACTGGTCGACGATTTTTTCTGTTGCCCAAACAAAACAATATTTTTTGAAGGATTAAGATGTCAAAATTCGAATCTCGCCTTTAAATTGTTCTATCACATAAGGTTTTGAAAAAAAATATCTCTTTAAAAATCCTAAAAACAACTAAAAACGGGGGTTTTGAGCCTGAGTTAAGACTTTAAATATCTCTTAACAATAAATTGCATGATGATTTTGAAAAGTACAAATATCTTTTAGATACAATTTGAAGCATTTAAGTATCTTACTTAGTTTCTGGAAATTCTCATTATAGTAATGAGTCTTTATTTAAATCTACATGCAGTTTCGAGCAAAACTTGAATTTGATACTTTAATAGTTTTGGAAAATACGTTTTGGCCTTAATTTTTAGTGCTGATTATGAATCAAAACTCTAATTTTAATTATCAAGTTTTAAAAATGCCCGTTTTTAACATTGTATTTTTGTTGAAATATTTAACATTCAAACACTTTAAGTTTGATCACTTGTTATCAATTATAGTGATAAGAAAATTATCACATCGAAATATTTTTCATTAAATTATTATTATTAAATATTTTCATAATCAGAAAAGGCTGTTTATTTTATTCTTCAGTAAAGAACATAACCACTGTTGGAGATTATTTTACAATAATTTTTATATTCTTAATATACATATTTCAAAAACTTAATATAAAAGAATAGAACAAAATTTACTTTCAAACCGTTTTGCCTTTTTCTGTTGAAAACCATTTTAGCAAAAATGGTTTATCGTTTTTTTTTCAATTTTTGTAAGACAGATGAAATCTAAAAACTTTTGAAGTTTTTCGAATATTTTATGAAATAATATAAATATTTCAACTGAATACTGATTATAGATTTGAAAAATCGTCATGCATTTTATTGAAATGAAGCTACTTTATAAAGGACGTGATACATTCATTTTGAAGTCGGATATAAATTAAGGCCACCAAAACCCATTGGAAAAGTGCAATTTTAATACCAGTAAGAAAACCTTGTCGACCAGTGTAGTCTTTTAATTCAGTATTATCTTCTGGCAGTGTATGAAGGTCTTCTTTTTTGATGGAGCAAAGAGTTTTCAATATTTTACTTTCAGCATAACTAAAAAAGTCAGAAAACCGAACACGATAAAATGTCAAAATTAGTCGTCTTCAATGAGAACTCCGTTTATACTAAATGTTAAGTATTAAATTTGTCCTAGCATTATACTGTCAGCTGTCAAATTGACAGCTTCTGAAAAAATTTTAGAAGGTACCTAACAGAAAAACAAAATAGGGTACTTAAAAGGTTTTTTTTCGAAACATAACTAAAAAAGTCAACAAACGGAGCACGCGATTAAATGTCAAAATTAGTCGTCTTCAATGAGAACTCCGTTTATACTAAATGTTAAGTATTAAATTTGTCCTAGCATTATACTGTCAGCTGTCAAATTGACAGCTTCTGAAAAAATTTTAGAAGGTACCTAACAGAAAAACAAAATAGGGTACTTAAAAGGTTTTTTTTCGAAACATAACTAAAAAAGTCAACAAACGGAGCACGCGATTAAATGTCAAAATTAGTCGTCTTCAATGAGAACTCCGTTTGTACTAAATTTTTAGTATTAAATTTGTACTAGCATTATACTGGCAGCTGTCAAATTGACAGCTTCTGAAATTTTTTTAGAAGGTACTTAACAGAAACACAAAATAGGGTACTAAAAATGTTTTTTTTCGAAACGTAATGGTTTCTGGGATTGACCGCTATGGCTGATTTGGACGTACTCTAATCTGCAACTCTAATTTTCCATGACTTCTTCTGACATTTGTGGCCATATAATGGCTATAACGCGGCTTATTTTGTTTCCAAATTATCGGCGTTGATTAGCGACAGAAAATATTAAATAAGCGTCAAATCGCACGACCGTAAAACTGTAGTTACCAAACGTTTTCTTCAATAAATTTAATACGGAACAAGCTGTGTGAAATGTTCCACCAAATCATAAAGCACACCAAAGAGTCAGTTTTTGTGGATATAATGGTCTCCAACATACTCTTGGGGATTGTCATCACTTCAAATACGGCCGTTTTATTTATTGCCGTCTGCATTCAACTTAAAATGAGCTTCGTCTGTAAACAAAATTCGTGCGGAACGTATTTCGAATCGAACAGAACCATGATTTTTAAAATGACAAAATGAATATCCACAGTGTGGAAGCGCTGTTCAGGCTTGAGTCTTTTCGTCTCAAAATGTCAAAACAAACTAAAAAAATCACTTGACAGCTGACAAAATGGCAGCCAGTGAAAATACTGTTGCACACCCGCTATGTTATTACATTTTCAAATTGTTTAAAACATTTTTTTTTAAAGTTTAAAATAAAAAAAATATAGTATTTCTAACTATAATGAATACAAAGTGAAATCAAAGATTTAAACTTTCAATGCCAGATTGTTTTTGAAGTCAGATTTTAAATGAAGTGTTGCGAAATTTGTACACACTTAAGGTATTATGACTACCCTTTTATCATGTTCAACCACAGAGCAATCGTTGATAAAATAAGAAAGGAAAAGAGGAGATATTGATGCACATTGGTCTTAAAATGTTTATTATTAAAAAGAGAGAAAACACATAGTTGTGCAAACCCTTCCACATTCTTGATGTGCTGCTGAGGGAGCGTTTAAGTAATACGTAACGCAATTTGGGGGGAGGGGGGTCTCGTAAAACGTTACGATGCGTTACAGGGGCGGAGGGGGTCTTTCTTACAACACGTTACGTAACATTGTTTTTTTTTTTTAATAAAAAATTAGGGAATTAAAACTCCAAAATTGGCAACCCTTTTCATTTACGTTTTACGGGGAATCCCTTGATTGTATTAGTCTGGTCGTCATATACCAAGGATAAAATCTGTGACATACTTTTTTGCGACTTTAGGGTTAAAATGGTCACTTGAGTGTTACGTAACGTTTAGAGAGTGGGAGGGGGAGTACAGAAAAACGTTACGGTGCGTTACAAGGGGAGGAGGGGGGGGTCAAAAATCTTCAAAAATTGCGTTACGTAATACTTGAACGCTCCCTGAGAACAGATTCTCTTTATTAGACAGTTAGTCCGAAATTGTGGGCATTTCTGGAAGTTTGAGTTCTTAGTCAGAATTATTTGAGAAGAGGAACTTAATTGGATGTCACAACTTGTTGCAAAATGAATAGGTATACGAGTAGTTTTAAATATAGTAGCTTAGCTATGCATATATAAGAAACAAGAATCGGAGTAAGGAAGTATTTACTACCCAAATAGTTGCAAATTCAACAATCTTCAGTAAATTGTGAGACAATCCAATCCTTTCATATGACAACCAATTTGAAAACTCACTTTTAGGCAGCTCTTGTACCTCAACCTTCCAACTAGCAACAGTGGCCTTGAATACATTTTTAAAAATTCAAAACACAGTATCACTGATGATGATGAAGAAATTCCTTAAGTATTTTGGTCATGTTTATTACCATGTCTTGTATTATCGGTACCTCCTTAATGCGTTTCATTTTGAATATGCCTATATAAAACCTGTAAAATTTATTGTTAACATCGTTATAAAGTATTTTTAGAACTTATCAAAATTTCGATCTTTTTTATTAAGCATACGTATGCACAACATTTGCTTATAAAACCTTAACGAACCTTCCATCAAAAATACAAATTGGCTACTTTGTATATGTATGTATATTCGAATCTACCCTTTTATGGTTTTTAATAACTCAATTTTATGGTATGTATAGTTGTAAGTTAGGCATTTCTATTCTTTTTGTTATATGATACCTCTCAATTAGCATAATTAATATAAATTCTTAAGACTCCATTGGCTTATTCTCCTATTATAAAAATGAAAGAAGAAAACTCAGAAAAATACCAAGAATCTTTACCAAGCGTAGTTATCCAGCGAATTAAGCAACAAAATTTGGAATTTCAAACACGCGTGCATTGCATACTAAAAGGCTTTTTAAGCTACCGATTTCACAATCGTTTATTATATTGTTTTGTTTAGTTTTGTTTTCAAATTGAAAATGTGCCAAAGCGGCCTGAAATAAACACTCTAGAAGTCGGAGGCTATAGTAGATGAAGATGATGGTTCCCGCTGCTGATGTCCACAGCTCAACGCAACGTAACAATGATGATATGGCAACGTCGAAGTAGTCGCCTATAAGAACGATGATGATGTATTCTTTATGTGCATCGTATCCTTTTTACTTGGAATAAAAATCGGTTGCGCGATAATATGGCAATAAAATTCCATAAATTTGCGACGTGAGAATTTTTAGTAGCACGTTTCGTTTAAGAAAACTTCGTTGCCGTTGTTGTCGTTCCTCGTTTCGTTAAATTGGTTTGCTTTGCTTAGTTTAAGAGTGTCTACTACATTTCTTACGTAGAGATGTAGTCGTACAAACTACTAGAAACATTTATTCAAATGTATCTCTTTTTTTTCTACTATTTTATTCTTCACTGTTTTGTTTTTAGTTTTTCATTCGTTTCTTCTACGGAAATTCTTCATTGGTTTTTATAATCTTTATGGTGGACACATGAGGTGCACTCTTGAGATGTTGGAGAAAATTTATGGTTAGAAAAAGCCATTCATATGGAAAGTTTAAAAAAACAGGGCCGCACTTTGTGAATGTATAAATCAGCGTTGCCGCCCCACTAAAAATATTGAATTCATTAACTTTCTAAATTTTGTTTAGATTGTCAAAATTCGCATTTATGTTATCAAAATGGATTTAAAAAGAATGTCAAATTTAAATATTCGTACCATTAACAAAAAAACACACCAGCAAGATATAATTTGCAATCGTAAATATCAATTCTTATTTGACATTTTTTGAAGTAAGCTGTAATGAATTGTTATATTCCAAAACAACTCAAAATAATGGTTTTAAATACTGGGTTTTCCAATAAGAGGATTCGTTTTGAAACTTAAAGAAAAAAAGTATTTTCTAAAGGTAAAGAACAAGGTATGTCATTTATCATAGAAAATTATATAAGCGAAATGGCAGTCTTTTTATGAAATTTTCCATTACCGATAGTTATCACGTAGGACTGTCATGCCAAAGGTCATGGGTTGAATCCCTGCCTATACCACCTACCTAAAGTTTTTGTCATGGGTACTGCCTTTTGCGAAGAATTGACAAATCCTCCAAGAGTAATTTTTGTTATGAAAAGTGCTTTCTCAAATTAGCCGTTTGAATTCGGGATACAAGGATAGGTTGAGATTTGTAAGTCATTAGGACCTGGTTTTCTATGAGCTGTTTTACCACCAAGTTTATTTTTTTAACTGTATTTCCTGCATAACTTCACTAGTTCCATCCTTAAAATCATTTACCGATCGTGAAGCATTGACATATGTATGCCTTATTTTTTACGTGGCGAAAGAGTAAAAAGTCTTAAAGTGTTAAGTCACAAGATATCGTCGGACAATTGTGATTACCTCAACATGGTCAGAAAACTTTCATAGAAAAACTGCAATGTGTGACTACAAAATGTTCATCATTTTTATACTGTATTTTAACAACTTCAACTCTGCTGAAGAGTCTATCGTTCAATTTTTATTAAAGGAGAAGTTTTTACTTGGCCAACGTAAAAAGGTAACAGCTTTCAAAAATGGGTGATCGATTAGTGGGCAACTTCTTATTGGAAAAACCTTTGAAATACACATTTTCAAAGAAAAATAAATATGTAAAATGTCTTCTACTTTAGAACTAGCCTATTTTTATTTTCTATTTATTACCTATTTAGATACGGCCCTGATCAACAACTAACCATGATGGTTATGTTTAAGAATAAAGATTGCCCTTTAGTAGTCTTTAAGTTCTACGCAAAGGTTGGTATTTTTATTATCTTATAACACTGACACTGGTGCTATTTATAAAAGATAATATATCTTAATTTTTATGCGAACTTTAACACGATAAATATCATTAATTGAGGAAGTCGAAACATTTTACTCGTATTTTATAACAATTGATAAACATATTTTCGCGGAAGTAAAATTTGTACTTCAGATAATAATGATTATTCACATTTTCAAAGATAAATTATGATTATATTTCGTACTTTTTATTGTTTTAGAGAAAAGTTACTCTTAATGAGTAAGTTTAAAAATATTTCAAAGAAAAACAAAAAACAACGGTGTGCCATTGAAATTTATACTTAAGGCTTCTAAAAGAATTCATAGTTTTATATTTTATCATCAATCTTCTATAAATGTAGAAATTTTACGAGGGAAGGAAAACGAAATATCCACACATCAAGCATATAAAATACCGGGACGGACGAATAAAGTAATTAAACCCTTTATCGATTATTGCTTCTTTATATCGATTTTGTATCGAACAAGTTAAAAAAACGCCTCTATTTTGAGAAAGCAATTAATTTTTATTTTGAATTATGATCTCATGGAATTCCAAAAAAAAAAGAAGATCGATTTGATAAAGTAACATTAATGGAAAACTTAAGATGGGTAATGCGGATGGTAGAAGATACCCATATATTGATTAGAATCAAAACTTGTTAAAGGTAGAGCTAATTCATGCAGATAGTCAAAACAGGTAATACCACCTTATAAAATTTTAATCTTTTTTAATAACGAATAAAATGTATAAAAATGATTGGGAAAGAGATTAAATAAATTTTTATGGGATTATACAAAACGATAAACGAATTAAGGTTCTCTAGTTTTGGGGTGTGCGTTTGATTATTCTAGATAAATATTTTGAAACAAATTTTAGAGAAAATAGCAATAATGTGTGTATATTTGATTGTAGAAAATTCTAAAAAATATTTAATTAATACAAAAGCAAGTTTTCTAAACGAGCAGAACGCATTCGCAGTCCACAAGAACAAAATACATTCCACATGTAGGAGAATGAAAAGTCCTACTTCATAACATACATATGAGAATTTGCAAGAAATTGAGCAGCTGTCATTTTTGACATTTAACAATTTAAAACTATGCCATTACTAAAATTGGACAGAAACTCGTTTCAACAAGGCATTAAAATCGAATTGAATTGAAATTCACCTCAAAAAATGTGTGTACGTGCAACACAAGCAACGAAAGCCACCGAGATTTCAAGGGGTAATTAATACCCTTAATATGTTCAAAGTTTAAGCACAGTGTGAGCTTTAGAAAAATAGGGAAGGATTAAAGAGGAGATACCGATGCACATTGGTCTTAAAGTTTTGAATATCAAAATGATAGGGAAAAACAGAGTTGGGTAAAGCATTTTACATTCTCGATGTGCGGTTAAAAAAAGAATTTCTATACTTGACAGTACGTCACATATTGAGCTCAAGGTTAAACTGATGCCCTAGAATTACAAGTATTACGGCTGAATTTTTTGAGTAGGAGAATGCATCTGGCTAATTCGACAGAACACTGTTTATAAAAATATCGGTAGAACAACGAAAGGCATGAAACATTGCGGTGGTGTTCGAGTGACGTAATTGTTTCGGTTATAGTTCTATCGCCTATCATTTTCAAAGCTCTTTTTTGGATCCCGTCCAAAATACTTAAACTTGAGATCATGTGATTTAACTTATTTAGACGAGATTAAGACAATATCTTTCTTTGCTTTCCTTCTAGAGTCCAAAACCATTTTATATCACATTTTTGTTGTTTTTGTAGGTTTTTGTGTTAAGTAAAAAAAGTTGTCAATTGACATTTTTTCTAAAAAAGTAACTAAAAGTTAGCAAAAATATTTTGCATATGATAAAATATTTTGATTTCAAAATCTATTTTTGTGAACGAGATCTTAAGTTTAAACCCAATTTGAGTAGCATTTCTTGAAAATTTGTATTTCTTATATAAACAAAATAAACAAATACTTATTAGTTTGAAGCCAATATCTTAAATTTTTAAACATATACATATTTGATTCGTAATTTAATTTTCAAAAACTTTTAGTAATGTTTTTATAGGTTTTTATTTTTCGTAAAAAAATTCGATTTTTCTCCAAATGTCAAAAACTTTGTTTTTAAATATTTCAAGTGACAATAATATTTTTTCAGTTGTTTTGATTTATAAAGAAAAACGGTAACCAAAATGTTTACTTTTTTAAAATTGCTATGGTAAAAAACCACCACTCAATTTTTTTGAGAGTCCTTTCTGCATCTTTCTGCATTATTATCTGTAGAAAACAATGTATTTGAAGTCGATATCTTCACTGGTTCTTGAAATATGGACGACGGAACAAGCTTCCCGAACGTACGGACGTACGAACTTATGTACACACGCACGTACAGACATCAGCTTTTATTTAGATCCTAGGGGCCTTGAAACGTCAAGAAATTGCAAAATTTTCAATTCGACAAATCGGACCGATGACAATAACTTCCTATGGGAATTTTAAAATTTAATTGAAGTCGCTAGTGCGAGATATTTGAAGTCAACCAAAAATAAAAACGACAAATGGAATCCGGATCGTACGAACGTACGTAAACACTGACATCCCTCTAAAAATCTTTGTTTTAGTTTCTAGCGACCTCAAAATATCGATAAATGTCAAAATGTTCAATTCGACAAATCGGATCGATTAAAATAACTTCCTGCGGGAAGTTAAAACATTTTTGTCAAGTATAAAAATAAAACCACTTATTGAAAAACCCTATGCTTTCTATTCTACCGTATCAAAAACAATTTTTGAGGTTAACAGTGTGAATAAGTTCCATTTTATCTTTGGCTTGACATTTTTAATTAAAAATCCAGTTATTGTGATTGCAATAAAAAAATACAGGCCACATTAAAAAGTTACGATAAATAATTATTTTTCTATAGGTACTAAAAGTTAAGATAAATTGGCATAGCATGTTTTCTTAGTCTTCATTTAATTCCCGTTTAACGGCTCATTCTAACAAAAAAAACGTAGGTAAGCATTGTTAAAAGCTCTATCTTAACTGGTGATCCAAACATTAAAAGAATCAACTTCTTTTAAGGAACTCCACTGAGGTCAAAACTCCCAATTTAACCATTTAAGCTTAAACCATCTAAAACCATCAAGTTAATCAAACATAAAACAAACAAAAGGTACGAGTACATATTCCTTCTACTTAAATAATTGGCTATCATTAACCTAGTTCCATATAGCCGCTGTGCATTAACTAACAGAAGTTCGTCCATATACATAAAACTTTCATCTTCAATTATATCTAAATTGTTGTTTAATACCCTCCATTTGTGTACTCGTACAACCATTAAAAACCAAGTGAATGCTTTGCTTATCGCAAATTGAAAAATTAAAAAACAAAAAAAAGTTTAAAAAGTTCAAGAAAAAAACCTTTAAATTCCCGTCTTTCTTGGAGTTTTGGCAAAAAGGTTCAAACCGAAAAAGAATGTGAATGTTTTGTCTTCAAGTCTTGGATTGTAGATATATTCATCACTATTTGATACGATCTTTGATATCTTCTTTTGAGAAAGTCAATTGTTACATTGGATCACTTTTATTTATTGTTGTTTTGAATTTGTTTCTTTTTATTCATTCATCAACATTGCAACTCCATCATCATCATCATAATCGTCAGGTTTAATCCATTCCATCACATCCATCTGGTTTGACATTGTAACCATAGAGCCTTGCTTTCCAGAAAGTCATATCTGTTTATGACGGTAACGAACGATGATGATGGGGCTATGGTTGTGCACTCCAAAACAATAGCTAACCAATGGAAACACAATCCTCACATTTCACCAACTCTGAAACCGATGTTCTACGGGTATTAACAATCGAAAGCATGTTGCACCGTCACTTGCTGTAATTACACGACTTTTGTTATGAATATAAGCTTCATATAGATGAGCTGGACAAAGGGTGATGATAATAATGTACAAAGATCTAGAGTAGGCCTTAACTAATAATAACATAGAAACTAGCCAGATCTTCGTCAAAACTTTCTTTCACACATCAAGCGATGTGGTGTCAATTAAATGACAAAGCAAAACGCAACTAATGCCAATCTGACAGCACTGTAATGCAGACATAGACTTTTTGTTTGGCTTTCGTGAATGTGAAGTCATTAATAGCTGTCAGTCGGCCATTATGGTTTTTATCTTTTTAACAAATACTTCATTTCCTTTCATTGAGATTGAGACAAAGTCATAGAGATCTATTGTTGGCATTTGTTCTGTTTACAGTGTCTATAGACCCTTACACCTTGACTTGTCTACATATAGAGACTCGTGTCTCCATCTTATACAATTAGTTTCTGTTATTTGTCAGTGTCCATTTTGATTTTCATGGTCAGATTAATAAATTATTATTATTGAGTGTCTCACTTGAAATCAAAAGTTTTTAATAATTTTTTTTATTTGTTCATTTTTATGATCTCAATTAAGCTTGTTGAATATTTTAGGTTATGCAATATGCTCGTACCTACCTACCTTTTGAAGAGGCTTGGGTTTTCGTTTTCGTTTGATTGTTTGTTTTCTTTTGTGGCGACAAGCCTTTCAGAAAGTTGTCTCGTTAACTTGGCGAGGGTCAACTAATTAATTGAATTGTGTCTTTTGCATTAAATTTTTTGTTTGTTTTCTTTTCTTTTCAAGTTGTAATAATTTTATTTGAAAAAAGTCATATCTGTCATTAGTGAAAGTTTTAAAGTGGTTTTTCGCAGAATTTCTAACACATATATGTACATACCTGTAGACTTGCTGCGCTTTGTGATAATGTGAATCAAGTTCAAATGACATTTAATGATCTTGTTGACATTTTGATAATTCGAGGTGGGTAAAATGTTATGTGATAACGGGGATTTTAATACATTCGAAAACTGGATTTTAATATTATTCAAAATTGAAGATTATATACATTTTATTTGCATGCAGAAAGATACTTTGCTTTTATGACAGCGATTTGACAGTAAAATTTTCTGAATTTATGTTTTAAAGGTTTTCAGATCAAATCTTTCGATAAGGGTTCTGAATTGTTATGTACATTTTGGGCATGCTATGAAATATTGCATTTTTTGTAAATAACAAATTTAATGATTTTCTTCTACAAACTAGCATTGCCATGTTTATAGTTGAAAAAAAGAACATATGCAGTCGTCTGTCAACAAAATATTTGTTGGACCAAAATATAAGAGAAAAAAAGCATTTTGTTTATATGCACACTAAAAATAGTAAATTATCAAATTTTTCTAAAAAAAAGTAATGTAGACCCTTTTGGGAAGGGTGTTTTTAGAGGTATAGAAGTTTGAAGTGTAATAAGCAAAGATGATTTTTTAGAATTGGCAACAAATGTGCTTTATTTTAAAAATAATTTTCTGTCACTGTAATTTAAATAAAATTTCTGTTATATGATCAGTGCGGACGTAGCCTAATCCGGAGATCCAATTTTGACTATAGCGACTTCACGTATGCCAAATAAAATAGTCAAGCGGCATTAAATTGCATGATCTTGAAGCCCGATTCATGGGTCCGAAACGATTAATTATGCACATCATGCTGGTTTAGTTGATGAAAGAAGAGTCGATAATCATGGCTTTATAGCGGTCGCCATTAACTGTTACTTTCTTATCAGCATCGTTTTTAAGGAAGCATATACCAATTATTCCGCCAACCCCTAAAACGTACCAAATAGTCAGTTTTTGTCGATGTAATTGTGCAACATAAACTGGAGGATTATTGACGTATCCATTTAACCAAAAGTGGGCTTAATCGGTAAACAGAATTCGCACGTTGTTTAAGTGTCATTCTAATCATGTTGAAATGCAAAACCAAATTAAAAATAAATCACTTGACAGCTTACAAAAACTTCAATTTCTTCTGAGATTGATTTTTTTCCTATTAAGCATAGCTAATTTCAAATTTCGGAAACCACAATCGGTTCTAAAAAAGCCCAACAAGAGAAACCTTTTGCCTTAAATAATCTTTAAAAGTAGTAAACTTGTAACTGCTTTTCAATGTATTATTGTCAAATTGAATCCTTATGTCAAAGTATTATAAAATATTGTCAAGTTTAATTTCAAAAAATTATCTATTTCTCCAATCAAATACCATAAACGAAAAACTATTGAATTATCAAGTAAATAATGATGACGTTTATTGCAAATCAAAGTTTAGAGACTGTAAATCTATCGATCATGCAATGCAATCACTCCTACTCCCATAATGCACGATCTCAAAAGTCAAAACTATATTCAATGACACTGACACGACCACCATCTTTGTTTTAATATTAAACTTCAACTTCTCCGTAATACCTCATAAAATAAAAAAAATATAATAATTTATTTCAACGCACTCAAATACTTTTGCACTAAATAAAATCCACACAATTCACAAAGAATCGAAAGAATTCCTTGTGGGTTCTTGATGTGACTGTGCTGCACTCAACGTATACAAAAGCAAAAACCCTTGCACTGTCTTTATTTCGATTGAATGACAAGTTGTGCCAGCGCTGGGCATTCACTGCAGATGCAGACTTGTTCTAGGCCGTTAGCGTGGGTCTTATTGCAATGTATATTTCTGCATCAATTTTATAAAAAATCGAAGATACATATATATTTTTGTATTTCTCCAGTCGAATACCCCGGCATGTTTTCCCCCTTCGTCTTTTGGCATCAGACATTTTTTTTGCATAACTGTTTGCTACCATCAGGGCCATGGATGTGGGCTTTTTGGGTTCTTTAAACTTCACTGCCTACATTCCACTTACATCAAGCACATTTTATATGTGCACAGATTGACAGTTGAAATCATTGCAATGAGTGTAACTGATTTTTCGAAGTTAATCAATTCCGTTATATTCGATATATGTCAAACAATGTCTTATGCCCATGTCACATGAGAATTCAGAATTTATGAAAGATGATAAACCTAGCTGACACCCTGTACCGGAAAGCATTAATAAAACTTTTATATTTGTATATATTAAGCAACTGAAAGACCTTAAGCATCAATTTTGTTAAGAAAAAAGGCAAAATTATTAACTCTTTATGGTACGTCATTTATGACAGATAAGATGAGAATCAAGTTTAGCTTATTCTCATTTCGTATTTAGCAGACGATTAGTAAACATTTTGCTGCCCCGGAACCACCACCAATTGTATATCATGTGTATACATATGCATATGTATGTATGTTATGCCTGCCTTCAGTTTATGGTACTGTTGAAATCGAAAGTCATAAACGCGAGACATATCAGAGCCAGAGCCAGAGCCAAAGCCAAAGCCAGAGCTAAAAACGACCTTGACGTGTAGTGTAAATTTATCGAGCGTGACAGATTTTTGGAGTTGAGTCCATTAATTTAACGTTTTTTGTATTTGTATGTTTTTATTCTCCTCCTAAGCGGATTTGGTGTAAAAGGAAATTTTATTGCCATTTAGGTGCTTGCCATGGCGCTATTGTATACATTTACAGTTATGCCTATTCTTTTTTAGAAGCAAAATCTAAAAACTGATTAATGGAGGGACTTGGTGAATTCGCGTGCTGGTCGCAATATATAACACTAAATAAATAGCTGTGAAGAAACCGGAATGTAATAAAGAATGGTAAGAAAAAAATATAAATGTTTGCATATAAATAATTAAATTAGTCAAACATAAATCTTTAATTTGAATTGTTTAAATAAAACCAACAAAATAATGTTAAGTGCTAAAACAGGAACACACAATAAAGAATATACATAATCTTAATACAAAAACAAAACAAGTAGAACACAATAAAGGTGAAACCTTCGTTGAAATATATAAATAACTAACAATACCTAGATTGCATTTTAAATTTTATGATAGGAATTCGTTTAGGTTTTGTGGCGTTTGAAAAAGAAGATGTTCGCGAATGAGTTATTTTGAGACAGTAGCTCCCGATTAGAATCTTTCGATTAAAGGAATCAAGTGGAAGTGAAACAAAAAAATGTTTGTTTATCATTTATTGAATTTTATTTTTCATAAGCGCACATTCAAGGGTATATTACATTGGTTTTGAATTCCTGAATATTGCAATGGCTGGGAAAGACAGAGTGTGGTAAGGCATTCCACATTCGCGCAATACGGCTAAAGTAGATAACAGTCAGATTAGAGGCGGAGAAAAGCTTCTGGCATCGCCTTAAAACAACCCAAACATCTTGCCGCATTTTTGGCGACATCAGATATGTGATCGTTCCACAAGAGGTGGTTGGTGATACACATACCGAGATATCGAGATGTTCAGTCTCCTCGATGCAAGTGCCATCCATGGATAATGCCAAGGGGGTATATCTCGTTTTAAGGATACAAGACAGCATTTTGTTTTCGAACCATTAAATTCTACGCTGTTTTTTATTCCCCATTGTACAAAGCTGTTTATGTCGAAATTTAATGAGCTTATCATATTTTGTCGTTGCAGATCCACATCCGAAGAAGAGGGATGTGATTCTGAAAATGAATATGAAAAGAGTACTATCGTCAGCGAAACAATGTATTGGATTTGAAGTTGCAGACAGGAGATCATTAATAAAAATGAGAAAGAGTGTTGGAGATAGAACAGAGCCCTGAGGTACACCAGCATTTATTTTGTGGTTTTCAGACTTGACCCCATCCAATACTACTGTTATTGAATGATCCGAAAGGTAATTACTAACCCAATGAATTAGGGATTAATGAAAACAGAAACCCTATCAAATGCTTTTGAAATATCAAGTGCAATAATGTTACTTTCTTCAAAACGATATAAAGACTTGCTCCACTGTTTGGTGAGATAGACCATGAGATCACCAGTGGACCTATTGCTGCGAAAGCCGTTCTGTAATTCATTAAGAAGCTTTCGATCTTCGAGATATTTCTTATTCTAATACCTAATCAGCGTTTCCATGGCCTTGGAAAGAAGGGATGTTAATGCAATCGTTCTATATTTAGAGGGTGAGGAATATTCGCCTTTTTTGGGGAGGGGCTGGATAAATGCTGTTTTCTATCCGCTCGAAACGAGACCTGAGGAGTAAGGCATATGGTTTTGCCAGAAATACTTGACCGCAAGAAAAGCTCTTATTTTATTAATTTTTTTAATATATCTTTCTGAGTCCTCAAAGCTGCGAATTTCTTGCAATTTTAGTCCAAAGCTCAATCAAAAACAGATATCTTTTCGAGTATTTTATACCCAAACCTTGTAAATGTGTTTAAAAGTGTAATTTGTTACGGTAGATTTTTATTATTAAACACTTGTGTTATTAAATTTGCAGAAATTTCAACTAACTAGGTGTTACTGTATTAATCTACCGTGTGAAAAAGATCAGAAACAAGAGAATTTTTAAATGAATACAAATTAAGTTTAGACAAGATTTTGAATATAGATGTGCTGTTGACCGAATTTTTATTATCAATAAAAAAAAAAACAGACAAAAATAAGTTGCTCTAAATGCAAAAAGAATAATTATAAACTTCTGAAACTAAGTTATTAAATAAATGTCAACATTTGCGTTTAATTTTATGTTTTTTTTTGAATGTCAATGCTATTTATAAATAAATATAAAAAGTTGAAAAAAGAACTTTAGTTCTTGGTTTGAAGAAAATGTTGTTTTTGAACAAGTTCTGAGCTTGAACATTGAGGGTTAAGTATGATTTTTTTGACATAATCAAATAATTATTGATAGAAATTAGAATTTAAAATGCTATTATAGAAACTATCAGTTTCTTTTTGAATTATAGACTTTGCTCGTTATAACGATAAGGTCATAAGGTGACTTATGACTTATGCTACTAAATGTCGTTCACTCAGGATTAAAATAAAATCTGTAATTTTTAAATTTTAAAAGCTGTTTCTTTTGATTCAAAATTAAAACAATAATTTTGTCTGTAAGAAATTTAAGCATATTTTGTACGCTGAATGTGAGTTAAGTTAAAAAAGTTAAATTTTGACTTTCGTTACTTTGCTCTTGTGGGGCTATGTGATGTTCCTAAAAAAATTAAAATTAAATGTTTAGAGGTCGAATGTTTAAAAGTCATAATTATCATTTAACCTTTATAAATAAAGGTTGGCTAAATTTTAAGGGCCGATTTTAAATGTGAACCACATCGAACATCAAATTTCTTTCTGCATTTAATTTGACATTTCTCTATTTCAGACTTACTCAATTTGAACCATAGACCCTGATTACACGGGATGTTTTTTCGTTCGTTTTCGTCTTTCGTCTTTTTGACAGGTACCTACCCTCGTGATTACACCTTTCCTTTTTTCGTTCCTTTCGTTATTCCTCTTTTTGACGTTTGTGACCGAATTGTTTTTATTTTACTTTTTATATCCGAAATTGTAACACCCGGTTTGATTTTTAAAAGCTCTTTTCGAATAATTTCAAGTGCCTCAATTCTTTTATTTCTATTTTTATAATTTTTGTTTAGCTTGTTATACAAATTGGGCCAACTTTGAAACAGCGTTAATAATACTTCCGTTTGAGTTTTTGTCCACATTTCTTAAATCGTTTAAATAAATAATTAAATTTACATTATTTCATGTTTATATTTGCCTTTACTACACCGTACTCTGGAAAACTGAACTTATAGCTGTAAATTATGCATTTTGTTTTTTTTTGTATTGGTTGTCAAAGCATAAACGTCAAAGTTCAACCAAAAAAAGTCCATAAATTTTCAGGACTCTTTTCACGACTTCTTTCCCCCTACGTTTCTACACCCCTCACCCGATCTGTCAAAAAGACGAAAGAGGAAACAACCGAAAAAACATCTCGTGTAATCGGGCACATAGATAATTAAGTAAATCGTTGAAGTTATTCAGGCTTATTATGAAAATGAGCGTTGAAATCAAAATGAAAATCGTACACTTCATGATTTTTTCGTCAATTCAATCGTCCAAATGTGCGTACAATTGGACAATCGTGCAAAAATTTGAGCAAACCGGGTCTGTAGAAGATGTGAAAATACCAGTGCATGCTGGAAAAGCAAGTTCTGCAGCAAATATTGCTGCTGTTCGCGATAGTGTGGCTGAAGAGTCGTCCACCTTAACTCGTTATTCATCGTGCCCAAAAATTGGACCTCTTACGCTAGTCGTGGATGAACATTATGCATAAAGACTTGCATATACACTCTTACAAGACGCAATTGACTCAAGAACTAAAGAATCTTGACCATTTCAAGCGTCTTTAATGTTGAGAATGGTGGTGGGAAATAGCAATAGTAGATGATCAACTTTCGAATAGAACCATCTTCAGTGATGAGGCACAGTTTCTCCTCAGTGGATTCGTCAATAAGCAGAAAAACCAATGCACCCACAAAAAGTGACTGTTTAATGTGGTTTATGGCGGCATCATCGGGCCGTATTTTTTCAAAGGTCAGGGAGTTACTCCGAATGGTGTTCGCTATTTTGAGATGATAACAAACTTCTAATTTTCCGAATTTGAAGATATGGCTGTGCACGATATGTGGTTCCAACAGAAAGTTGCCACTTGCCACACAACTTCTGAAACAATGGCGTTGTTATCTCAAGTGGTGGAGATGTCAATTGGTCACCAAGATCAGGAAGATTTGACACCGTTGGACTTCTTTCTTTGGGGTTATTTGAAAGAAAAGGTGTACGTCGATACAATAACAACAATTCAAGAACTAAAGGATGGGAAAACTAGGAACATTAACGGCAAAGAACCTCAATTATACCTCACCTTCATCGAAAGTTTGGAACATCGGATGAAAGTGTGTCGCCGAGGTCGTGGCTGGCATTTGGCCGATATTTTTTTCCATTCATAATTGAACCATACCAATATTATCATAATAAAAAGAAATAACAATAATTTTCTAAATAATTTGTTTTATTCAAGATCAACATCGGCCCATAAAATTTAACCAATCTTTAGTTTAAAAATGTCTGCAAAACTAAATATATATATTACAAAGTGGTACACTGGGCGTATACACACTTTTTTTTATTAAATTAAGTTTTTTCTCAATTACTGTTTCTTTACGTAATATTGGTTAATGTCTACTTTAATATTATTGTTTTAATTTATTGAACGGTTCTGGAGGACATTTTTATTTTTTCCAACAATTTATCTAGTGTTTTGAAATAAAATGTTTGAGTTTACAACAAAATTCAAAAAAAGATACGTACTTAAATTTCGCAGATCTGTTGCTACATTCTCGAACAACTTGTAATTTCGTTTTAAAGAACAAAAATATCAGACACGATTTCGGAATTTGGAAGAGTTCAAAATTAACCCGAAAACTTCCAAAAAACTATGAAAATGTTTAAATGTGTTTTTCTAGTTTTTGTATAAGTAATACAAATAGAATTATACAGTTAAAACATTGTATCTAAAATAGAATTTGATCATTTCCGAAACATTAACGAGTTTATATTAAGTATCAACAAAACTTTAACAATTTTGTAACATACTGCACTTTTGAATAAAACATAATTCAACTGCTATCGTGCTATTAACGAGCTAACTTCAAATTATTAAAAAAAATAGAAAGAAATTCCCTCAAAGTTATAACACATGTGTGTGACATGTGACTAATCAGCTTCATATTAAAGGAGAAAGGAATATAAACTTAAACTCCTATAATACTTAATAAAAACTTGATTATGACTCAAGTAAAAAGTCGAACTAAAACATGTCCACTTTTTAAAACCGCACATAATACGAACAACAAATTTATACCTACACGTAAAATGCGTCCTATATCACCGGTTTATACAAACATGCATATATCAACTGGTAATAATGCCCACTAGCAGCACCTGGTCAACTACATTTTAATATATATTTTGACAATAATTATTCCAAAAGACAAAAAAAAAAAAACAAAAGTAACCAACAAACTAAATATTAACTCTCAAGTCCTTGCGGCTAGTCTCCTACTTGTTTTTATTATGTATTATTATGAAGTTGGCACATATCCAGTCCATATGTCCACCCAAAAGTAACTACCTATAAAGATACATTTACAATTTATATTAAAAAACAATAACAGCTGCAAAAATATTATATGTTATCCTAAAAAAAAAAATTATAAGATTTTAATCCCACTTGGTTTGGTTTTATTTGAACTAGTTCCAACTTTTAGATATGGAATTGTATAGTCCTGTTTTTACCCACTTAAACTTTTATGCACACAATATTGTTTCAACTTCAAATGGAGTAGATTTTTGTATTCTTTCCCTATAGCAGTTCAATTAAATTTAAGTCAGAGATTCAAATTAAATTAAATTCAAATTAAATCCTAGACACTACCGTTTGTATGACAGTAACATTATGCCCAACTGTGCAGGGACGTAGCTAATTGGGTGTAAGAGGTGGGGTTGAATAATTAAAGAAATGGTTTTAATAAATAGTTCTTTCGGTTGATTCATAGTTTAAAATGTTGCTGAGATAAAATTAAAGAAGGTAAATCAAATAAAATAATAAAATAGTTTTCTGCAAAATCTTGACAGTTTAAATGTCAGAATTACAAAATGACGCAAAAGTTTTCAAAAGTAACGAATTTCATCAAAACATTGTTTAGGAGTAAGCGATTAATTTTGTGTTTGTTAACTTCATACAAAATTTCAAGTATATAAAACTGTCATTTGTCACAATTTTCAAAAATAATAGTTATTTTTGACTTTTTACCACTTTTTTACATTTTTGTAAAGTTGTGCGCTTTAGAATATTAAAATCAAAAGAAAATGACATATCTGACACTTCCTTAAAGGTCATATTTCAACATTTAACGTCGTTTTCAATTGGCAATCTGGAATTGTTCTTCGATTCGGAATCCCAATTGAACAGTTTTTTTTTATTCCGAAGAATCTGAAGTTTGGTGAGAATGTATTGGTTGAGTATGACATGTGTCACATATACGTGTATTCGCGCTAAATTTCATTTTGTTTTTGTGCTGCAAACATGGAGGAAGTGACATTTAAAATTTATGAATGTGTGAGTGATTCTGCTTCTGATTCTGTTTTTAAAACCAGAAGGGAAATTCTCTTCTTTTCAGAATCAGAACTGTCACTTTTGCCCAATTGAACGCATTCAGAATGCATCCAGATTGCCAATTGAAAACGACGTAAGTTTCTTGTTTGATAATTGTCACTTTTTATTCTAAGACCTAGCACACACTGAGTAACTAAGTTTCCAGCAACATTAAGTTGCCAGAAGTTTCTCTAAGTTACCACCAACAGCGGGCAACTAAGTTGCTTTCCATTATCGACTAGGCGACTTATAGAAACTGTACATATAGTTTAAAATATGTTTTTTGTATGTTTTGAGTTGAATTTAGTAAAGAAGTATCTTTTTTAGTGAATAAAGGAATTTGAAATGTAAAGAAAAACAACTACTAGATATAATAACAATTCAGAAAGCTACTTTGACAACTTCATTGGTTATGTCAAACGAGAACTTCCTTATTTTTATTCATCTTTTTTTTGTTTAATATGAAGTTGCCGGTAGTAAATTGCTTATGGAGGGTAAGGACATTCAACTTAAATTTCCAACAAAGTACTTTGAGCAGCTTTAAGTAACTCTAAGAAATTTTAAGTTACCTGCAACTTATGTTTTTGAGTTTTTCAACCAGGCACACGTCAGAACTAAATTTAAAAAGGTTTCTAGCGCTTAGTTTTTCAAAAATTTGATTTAGATGTCAGTGAACTAAAAAAAGTCTTTGAATAATAATATGTAATTTTATTGATATTTGCTTTAAATTTCTTCAAGCTCCAAATCATGTTAAAACTAGTTTTGCCATAAAACTGGTTTTGAAGAAACTCAATAAAATATGAAAACGGGATATTCAAAATTTTATGAAATCAGTAATTTTTTTCTTAATAAATCGTAAAGTAATATGAAAAATGTTTTTTCTTTTTTGAAAATAAGAACTTAAACCTATAAAAAGACGGAGGTTTAATGAACCCCTTCTAACAATTATCCTCAAAGTCACGTACCTGCTATAAAATAAAAAATTCTATGTCTATGATAAAGCTGTTGGACTTGTTATACCCGCATGTTTATTTTTGTAATTTTTATTTTCTTAGTGTCCAAGTGTCATTATTAGAGCGCAATGCAGTTGCAAAATTACTATATATTGCCATTCAATATAATATAAGTATGTATGTCTTAGATAAATGTGTTGACTTTAGCAACCTAACAGCAACACAAAACCGAAACAAAACAAAATAAAACCCAAAAACACCTCTCTCGCAAGACTGAAAACCCAACGACCGAAGCACCGTGAGGTGACGGACCAGTATTGCAAAGATTTAATTTTACCAAAAGGTGGTCAACAACTTTTGAAGTTGAGATATTGTTATTCCATTTGTAAGAGAGTCGCGTCTTGGTTTTTTTTGTTAATTTAAGTTAGTATTGCTGAAACACTACCGAAACGACTACTTTAGGGAAAAGATACAGATAGAAGTGTGCAAAAATAAATATATACTCTTGCTGTATAAAGTATATGAAGTCTATGGCAAAAGTTGAAGTCAGGAAAGCACATTAGGTATGCATTTCACAGTTCAGCGATCAATCTATGTTATAATCCGAGTTGAGGGTATAATCACACTAAGCCATACTAAAAAAGTCCATCGCATCGAATGGATAGAGGACGGATGGACGGACGGACGCTGACGGTCTTCATCGTCGTCGTCATTGGTCGTTCGGTTCGTTGGTCGCATAGACACGGGCAAGGCAAAACGGGATAAAGTCGAAGTCTTTGTGATGGTGGTGATGATGATGATGATGATGATGAAAGTCAAGTCAAGTCACTGGAAAATAGTGGAAAACCAAACGCCCTTTCCTGGGATTCTGCAAAAGGCAGAAGAAAAACATTAAACTTCAAGTCAAGTCATTCAATGATTCATTTCCTCGTTAAAGTGCTGGATTTATTGAATATCAAACTTAGTGCTATAGGTAAAGGTACTTGAACGCCTCAAAGTTCAAAAAATTATTGATGGGTAACCAGGTTTATATAAGAATCTTAAAGCGAAGGGCACAGTTTTTTTTTTGTGCATGACGATCATTTCATCCTGGTTTAATGGTTTAATCTGAGTTGATTAATAAATTTGGGATTGATCTCGTTTTCTTAAAGTTGACTTCTGACTGAGAGATTGCTTCTAAATTAACATTCAGCAAAAAAGAAAGCTTCTATTCAGAAGTTAATCTTTCCACTTATACCATACGAATATAAAGGATAAATTGAGGTTCAACTGGTTTAAAAGGTTCAAAACTGGTTTAAAAGGTTAAACATATCCGATTGGTTTACAACAATAATTTAAAAAGAATGTAAGCAATCACAATTTATGGCACTAAACTCCAATAAATTGAAAAAGCAAATTTCAAGCCCAGTTTCAGATTTAAGCTCACAATTTTTGGTAAATAAACTATGATTCAACCACGTTACAGGGTTTCAAAATCTTTATATTAAAATACTGGTAAAAACTGCGTTAAGCTTTTCAAATCAGTGGATTTAAATTTTAGTTCTCGATAAGTGCTTCTTCCTCACTTATAATATACAGAAATTTGGGGATGAATGTCTTGAGCCGAAGATTCAATTGTTTTTGCCTCTTACAGGTCTGTTTCAAAATCCAAGTTAACTCTTGAAATATGTGTCAAAAATCTAGTTAAATAGGTTTTCAACATAGAATAGCAGAAATCAATAGAAAAAGGATGAAAAAGAATAGAAATTTTAGCTGCTATTGATTTGTGAGTAAACATTTTCTTTAACTCATTGGTTTTATCGGTTCAACAAGCTTTTAGCGAATTTATACTTAACTACATCTCAAAACATCTGTTATATGTTAAAAATTGTAGACTTAAATCCTTTTAAGCAGTAGCTGTAAACATAGAAGCAAGTAAATGTATACCTGGTTTAATTTTAGCACTCTTGTTAAACTACATCTTTAGAACTTCGGTGTCCTAGATAAGAAGCCACATATTAGGGGTAGTTTTTAATTGTAATGACTTTTGGAAATAAGTTTTAAGAACCAATAACAAATTGAATTTTAATGATAAGAAAGTGCCATTCACATTTATGAGAAGTAAGTATTGAATTCTACCGGTTTCGTTAAACCTGTAGGTAGGCCCTTAGTTGTATAAAGTAACAAGAAGTCAAAACTCAATCCGGCTCTGCTTCGACACAATTCTTTTCCTTATTTTATTATTTATTTCAATTGCATAATACATTTTATATGTACGTATTTATTTAAAGAAAACAAAAATTAAAATATAAGGTATAGGTATGTATGTATATTTTATTTGTTTACGGAGGTATCCATTTCATTTCTTCGACGTAATGCGATACATTTCTCGCAATGGTTTATTAGGGATGTTTTTTCTTCATGTTTCATAACACTCCCTCTTGTTGCCTGCATCTTTACTTTACAGAAAAAAATAAGCAACAATTTTTGTCGTAATATTATAATAAAATATTAAGTTTGCAACAGATACGCACTTTTTATTGCATCATCATTTTTAATTATGATTAGTTTTTTATTATATGATTGATGATGAAGAATATCATTTAATAAAAGAATCACTGAAGGAAATAGTAGGTTAGGTGTATCTACGCTACGTGTATCATATCATATGCCATGACAACTTGCAGAAAATGTAGATCAGTAAAGTGTGACAAATATAATAATTGCAGTTATAATTATCTTTTATTTTATTTTGTAATTATATTTTCTGCACAGAAGAAAAAGATGAAGAAAAAGAAAAGTGTGAGAGTGATGTGGAAATCAAAACAATGTGGAGGAAAGTAGATGTAAGTTGTTTTTCTTTCTTTTGATTTTAATGAAAAGGGAAGGTGAACAAAATTTTCATTAGACTTATGTACAAGCTGTTTTGATATGAAATAAGTTCTAAGAAAACAATAAAAAGGTAGCTTCATAAGCCCAAAAAAAGACCAAATTATGGACGGTACATTACGACTTTTGTACATATAGCTCAGTTCAAAGGAGAATAGGCTTTTTGGTTTACCTATTACCCACAATTGAGGTATATGTCATTTGAAAGCTTAGCTGGATCACGTAGCACATATTCTTTTTGATGGTAAACTGTTAGCCATGGGGCTTAGGCAGTATAAGGCAGCAAAGATTATAACTAATGTTTATTTATTTAATTCGTTAAAATCTAACGTTAACAATATTTAAAAAAAAAATTCTTATAATCTAAACTAAAGCAAATACTTATTGCAATAAAGTACCATTTAAATGACATCATTGGTAACTTGCGACGAAATGAATAGACTTCAAAATAAATGAACTCTTGTACCAATTCTAAATCATAGGAAAAAACATCATGATTTTGAATGAATGGGAATAGTTGTGTGGCTATTAGCCACAATGTTGAGACGGACATAAAAACGCTTTCAAATTCGTTTACAGAAAAGACTTCAAAGCTCGGACAAGACAAATTTAAATAAAAAAAAAGAGGCTGGGAAGCGACCCACACTGATAACTTCCTATCCCGTCTGTTAAAAATCAATTTTTACCAACTTTTGTTAATTTTTTTAGGGTTCTTATTTTTTGTAAGAAAAACTGTCAATTCAATTTTTGTCAAAATTTTCCTGAATGTTGAAAACAATATTTAAAAAAAAAAAATAATTTGAAGCCAATATCTCAAACTTTTGAAAGATATTTGAGTCGAAAATCAATTTTTACCAACTTTTAGTAATGTGTTTTTTAGGTTTTTATTTTTTATAAAGAAAACTGTCAATTCGATTTTTCTCAAAATTTTACCAGATGTCAAAAACGTTATTCTTTATTGCACACAATTATTTTGGAGATAAAATCTTTTTTTGTTCGTAAAATATTTGAGATGACAAATATTTTGTTTTAGTTTTTTTGATTTATAAAAAAAAAAACGTTAGTTGGAATTTTTTCCAAAAATATATCAGTTTGGTATCACGTCAAAATATATATAATATAATATTCAACTCGCTAGCGTTATTGGTTCGTGAGATGTTTTGGGTAAACCAAAATGTTCACCTTTTTTTTTAAATTGCTATGGTAAAAAAACCACGCACGCAATTTTTTTGAGAGTCCGCTTTGTCTAGCTTTAAAATAGTTTTAAGATTTTGATAAAATAAAAAAAAAAAAATCTCTCTAAAAATCTTTTATTTCGACTCTAGGGGCCTTGAAACGTGGAGAAATGTCAAAATTTTCAATTCGACAAATCGGAACGATTACAATAACTTTCTATGGGAAGTTAATAAACACCGAAATATGAAATATTATTTTTGAATCAATTTGAAGAATACTTTAATATTTAATTTCGCTGAATGGTTTCTTAAGAATCACTCTAATGTACCTGAAGTATGGCTACAAGTTATTTCTAAGAAATTAATGAGACTTCTACGACTTCTACAACCATCCAGACTACTTCGACTTATAAAAATTATCTTAAAATACAGTTTTAATTGTACATATGCAATACTTATGTCTTTTTTATTTTAAGGAAATAATATTTGTTCATGTTTCGTTTTATTATCTTCAACATTTAAAATATAACCCCACAATAAAACACAAATTTCTATACAGAAACAAATAACCAACAAGTCATTTAAAATGATTAAGACCATTATAATAAGTTCTTTAAATATATACTATACAAATACATATATAATTTAAGCGTAATTAAAACATTTTATCACCTTAAAAAATATACAAAACAAAATGATTCATTGTTTTAACAAGCTGGTACATTCGAGAGACAAATATTAATCACGTAAAAACTGGACATACACAGAAAAATCAAATCTAGCAAAATTTATTTGTGCCTATATAGTATTTTCAACTAAGAGGTTTCATTTTGAACAGTCCGGTATTTGGGCAAATGTCACACTTGAAGCTGTCACCTTTTAATATTTGACGAAAACAAAAACAACGAAATTACTAAAACTGGAACAATATACGCTTAAATAAAATTAATATTATTTGAATTCACTATAAAAATGTTGAACATAACGAATTCACAGTTCGCAAAACTAAAGCACTTTTAAGCATCTGGAAATAGTGAAGTTTGTGAAAAATTTGAAATGTTAAAACTAAAATTAGTGAGGTAAATAACTTTAACAAGGTGCTTAGCTCAAGAAAAAACTGAGAACATTGCTTCTGTATCCATATTTCACATTGATAATGAAATCCCAAATTTGTCGATTCTTCGTCGAATTTTTTAATAGGTATACAACAAACCACATTTTACAATATTTGGCATGGAGACTTAGTTCTTAAGGATTTCAAAGTTTAATATGAACTCAAGCCGGTGCGGTGGATCACCAAAAACGTCGTATCTTCGCTGATAAGGTCCTTGAAATACATACCACAAAATGATTCAGATATTTGCCAAAAAATCATCTCCAGGAGGATTGTTACTTTTGTTGATCGGAATATCCAAGAATGATTGTTGAAAAGCCTCTTCATGAGGTTTTACTTATTCGAAAATGAGGATGGTGCTACTGTTACGGTTCATGGATTGCACTACTGAGCTATGATTATTGATTTGTGTATGGAATTGCAAGATATTGACGGCGCTAAGCACCAAACAAGAAACGAAACAATCTAAAATTTAAAAGAAATATTTCCTGACCATGGTATTTCTCCAAGAAGTGATAGCAATTGGACACCAAAATCTTATGATTTAAGACCTTTTCTGTTTTAATTTTTGAGACCACATAAAACACAAGGTAAATGCTCTAAAATTGATTTAAAACCCCTAAGATTTAATTTTAGAAGTTATAGAAAAAAACAGACGCAAAAGTGGAAATTGTTACTGTAAAATTTTATGAAAAGAATATTTAACCATGGCCTTCGAAGCCATTTGGATAATATGGTTTTTTCAATGGTACTGAATAATGATAAAATACTTTACCATTTCTAATAAGCATTGCTCAATTTACCTTTTGCTTGATAAAATCTATAATTTGGAAGAAATCAAAGTTGATTTCTGTAATTAAGTTTACGAAGTATGTCTTATTGAGTTTTTGAAAATTATATTTATTTTTGTATTTCAACACTTCATTTATTTATTGAAGGAAAAAATTCAAAACTGTCAAACCTATGTAATTTATCACCCTAAAGCTAATTTTAGATTAATAACTGTTACTTCAATGAAATCAGGGAATTTTCAAATACCATGATACAAAAGCTTTCTCTTAAAATTTTCCAAATTAATGATAACCGATCTTTACCGATTGCAAGATTTTTGTATTAACTGTCGCTAAATTACGACATTGATATGTCAGCTGAAATATAAAAAATGCATATTTCATAAATTCTCATCATAAATTAAATTCTAAAAAAAAACTTTAATCCATCAATCAAGAATATAGTTTCAAATCATGAATAAATTAAAATAATTATAAACAAAAATCAAATCAAAAACTTAGATTAGTCAATGTTCCCATCAGTAAACTTCAGTAATATTTTTTTTTTTTTTTTCAAAAAAAGGTTAAAGATCTTTTCATTGGATTTAAGTAAATAGTTTTTTTTATTTTTATTGTTTTAAGAAAAAAATTAATTTCAACTGACAAGACCACAAGAAAATGATTAATGTAGTTATGAATAGAGAATGAATAAGAAAAATATATACAAACTTTCCAGCAAATCAACATTAGAAAGGTTTGTATTCTGTCTTTGTACTTCTCAAATATTACTTAGAAAAATTGGATATTTTTTCTTTCAAATTTTCACTTCAAAGAAAACAAATCGAAAAGCAAAAAACAAAAAAAAAACTATTTGCAACCATAAGCTCAAATTAAACATCAACATCAAAAAGATTATGCGATGTTATATATTAACCAAAAAGTTCTCCGTCAAACTTTTTAATATTCTTTTCTTAAGAAAGAGCCCCATTAAACTTGTGGCAACAAATTAAAAATAAATGTCAGCTTGTTTTCTTGAGCAAAATAGAATAAATTTCCGATGTCGCACATAGCCAGAGAGGTCATCAAAACACAACACCACATAACACAAGACTTATTATAAGTTAAGTCTCGAAGTAATCTCTTTGGAAACATAAAAGTAAACTTTCCATATTTTTTACAAGAGATGAGGCATAAAACTCGTTGCCTAACTTTCTTTTCAAACTACCAATTCAAATGAATTCATACTCAAAATAATAAGCGAAGGAGAAGAAAAACGCAATATTTTCTTTAAGAAAAAGTCTATAATAGGATGATGGTCATCTTCTATTATAAAGATGAAGATGAAGATCATGATGGTGAATGGTGATGAAATTTTATCGTTATTAAGAGGATTATACAGACAAAAACATAAAATCCATAAAACACGACCGACCCGACCATCTTGCCCCTAAAGTTCACAAACCCTAAACTATGATGAAAACATGCGCTCATGGCGCAATTAGAACAAATTATAAAACAAAAATCAACAACAAGAAAAAAAAGGTACAAGAAGATAAGTTTCTTCATTTTGTTTAACCCGTAAAGAAGAACTATAAAGTTCCATCATCATCATCAAAAAATAATAAAAAAAAAAACAAAAAACAATTACAAATCTCAGAGGACTATAAACCTCATCTCTTTCTTTCCATCATCATCATCTCCCAACCCATGACAAGAAACCTTAAATTTTATATTTTTTGTCGTTGTTTTATTCTCCCCCCAATAATGATGAAAGATTTCCTGTTAAAAAATACCTTACAAAAGTCTGTATTTAAACTAAAGATACAGTAAAGAAGGAAGAGGAACAAGATACAAAAAAAAAGCATCATCATTACAAAGAATCTTCTATGTTTCAAGTTTACCTTCAGAGAGAATCGCACTATCGCACCGCATTGATATCCATTGGAGCTTGAGTAGAAGCTGAAGCTAAAGCTGGAACTGGAGAGAACTGGTCATCACTTCTGGTTGTTGAGCATATAAAAGTGTTAATGTAATTAGATACTATAATAGTACACTTGTCGAAACAATTCCACTGACTTAATTTACTTTTTTCTTTTGATTTAATTTGCACCACAAAAACCACAACACTCGAATAATTAAGGTTATATATAATTTTTTCAAAATAAATTGATATAATTTTCACTTTTTTCCTCACAGTTATCGGGAAGGTATAATATTTGATATTAATTCAAACCACAAAAGAAACGGTAAGTTGTTACTAAATTTAGCCCAATAACCTTTTTAAGAAGGAGGATTTTTATTCTCTCGGATCAATTTTCAGTACAATTGCAAATTTATATTGCAAAACAAAACAATACGATCCACATACAATCCACTCGATGCAACTAAACGACCTTAAGATTTAAGTAGTTGTATTTTTGTGAGAAATGATCAGTTATGAATTTCTGTACTAAAGGTAAACCACTTATTTTTAATATCCACATAGGTTCCACACTATACACAGCTATATTAAGGATGATGATTTTCTTCTTTATCACAAGCACCCTCTCCTTTTATTTTTGTTTAGTATAGTGCGAGTGAATGTCTTTTAGTATGCTGTGCAATTATTATAAACAAGAAATTTCACTCATTTATTACAATTGAAAGTTTAATTATTTTTTTTTTTATAAAACAAAACTAGCGACCCGCCCCGGCTTCGCACGGGTGCAATGCTGATATACTAAATACGCTACAGAAAAACTGTGAACGTTGTTTATAAAAAAACATAGCGGCCCGCTCCGGCTTTGCACGGGTTTAAAATATGTAACTCACTGAAAAAATGATAAAATCAATCCAGTAGATTTGATTTATTCATTTACTGGCCGTAGCCCGCACGCGTTTTTGGAGTACTTAAAACAATTCCCCTTTCCTTATCTTTGGAATATCTTTTATACACAATTCTCTGTCCCTCTGCACTGTATGCCTATCTCGATCCCGACGGCGGCTAATCTCACGCTCTGCTGAAGATTCTCTCTCTCTCTCAGCTCTATAATTATCCCGAAGCTGACTGAGTCGAGCCTCACGTTCCGTTGATTGTTATTTTCCTCGCTACAAAACTCCGATAACGCGTCCGATCGCTGCTAAATTCAATGTGCTATAAGGAAATCCGCGGCCTCCGACGCGCTATTTATAGGCACGCTGCCGCCGCGCCGCGTCGCCGTAAACGCTACGTTCCGCAATTTTTAAATCTGTACATCTTCAAAAATATTGATTTAAATCAGATGCTGTAAAAGGCCAAATAGATCTATATTAAATCAACAATGTATTTAAGGTATTTAATTGGATAAGGATTAATGCTGTATTGGTTAAAATCGCTTCGAATATTAGTCATTATTTGTCGTAAAAAGTAAATGACAAAAAAATGTTATTGTTTGATATCCATAAGAGATAGACATATACCATCGCGGAGTTTTCTGTAGACCTTTTCATTGTGTACAATACTTAGTACATTATTATTTTGATAAATCTCGTAGGATTCAGCCTGCGTTTGCAATGTAAGCGGAAAAAATGTAATTATTTGCGACATCACATTAGAAACCTCAAAAATAACAGTATTTGTCCACTATTTAATGGATGATATTATACATAAAAACCTTCCTCATGAGTTACTCTATCTATTAAAAAAAACCGCATCAAAATCCGTTGCGTAGTTTTAAAGATTTAAGCGTTCATAGGGACATACAACATACATGACAGAAAAAGCGACTTTGTTTTATACTATGTAGTGATAAACAAAAACAGAAGAAGGCACCGAAAGTTAACACTCTGCCGAACAAGTTATCTTCAAGTTAAACAGACACAGGCACACAAAACAAAATACATTCTCTACTGCAGACGACAAAACGACAAACTTGGAAAACGGTGCAAGAAAAGTTGACTTGCAAAAAAAAAAAATACCCGACAATAAACAAAAAAAAATTATGCATAAATAAATAACAAAAATAAAAAAAATATTTTTTTTTTCAAGACACGATCATAAAAAAACAGCACTAACATTAGACATTCTACGGATACTCTATGACATCGTATCTAAAACCGAAAAACTTTAACTATAACTTAGCATATACAAATAAACAGACAGATCAGAGTTGTAGAAAAGTCGGACAAAAATCCATCCAGTCAGGTGGCACGCTTAAGCCCAACTAAAGCCAAAGAATTTGAAAATCTTAAACAACCATAGCCAACAGCAGAGACTCTTTTAGCTCTAATGCTGCACTCATAATGTTGACTTCTGTCGTGTTGGAGATGTGGTTGTTTTTGTTTTTGTTTATAACCAAACCACCATCACCATCTACATAAAAAGTCTGGCTTATAGAGCTGAAGCTGATGATGGAGAAGTATGCCTACTTGAAAAGATATTGGTAAGAAGTCCACATCAGAGCCGGCAGTAATAGCATAGCACAACACAGCTCATACTTGTACACTCTATGCCTTTTACTTTGAATTCTTTTATGATAGTTTGATTTTTGTGGTGTGCTGTGGGTTGTGGAGGAAACCACACTTCTTTATAGTTTGGAAAATGAAGTTGGAGTGTAAGCTCAATTGTTAGAGATTGTTTAAAGAAGCTGAATTCAGTTTGGAATATATGTGTTTTAAGTGTAACAATTACGATCCACAAACTTAAGGATTTGATGATATTTATTTATACCACATAAAACCAGAAAAGCTTTAAGCTTGTGTCATATTGATAACCATTTTGATAATGTTCCACAAAAAAATAAATTAATCTCCTCAAAACTGGGACAATTTATATATATACCAAAAATGACCAGATTAGGTAAGAAAGATGGTATGATTCCAATAATTTCCAATAATATCAACTTTGATCCACATACAATCCACACGACATAACTCCAAGGTCCCTAAGCTTATGTTTACAAAAATGAGTTTTTTGGGAAGCTCTTATCTCTAATTTTCATTTCCAGATATTTTGTACTATGAAAACCACGAATAACGTAAGATTTAATGATTCAAGATAAAAGTAAAAATTAAACACACAAAAAAAAACAACTACAGAATGCTCGTAGCGTACATTGCGTTGAAAAAAAAGTTTACCATTTTGATGCACATACGTTCCACAAGACATTATTAAACCGCGTACAGATATGGGACAATTTATTCATTAGCTAAGTTAAAACAGATGGTATATTTGAAGTACGTTGCAAAAATAACCATTTCGATCCACATACAATCCACACGGCATAACTTCAGGATTCTTAAACGTATGTTCGCAAAAAAAAGTGTCTTGAAAAGCTCTTATCTTTAATTTCTAACTTCAACAACTTTTTAGTGGGAAGACCACGAATAACTTGAGATTTGATGATGGAAGGTCAAAGAAAAAAGTTCAACACACAAAAAGACAACTCTATCTTCAAGACTATAAAGTCAAAGTATTGTATTAAGTTTTTGTTTTATTTTTTGTATGTTTTGTTTTTGTAATCAATTGTTAATTTCTGGTTTCTGTAGGCTTTATAAAACTCGAAATGAGCGTATATAGTATTTGTTGGATGCGATCGTAAAGTGCAACAAGGTGGTGCTCTTTAAGTTCTCTTCATACTCGCATAGTGCTGATTGTTAAATAAAGATTGGCAACGAAGAACCGGCTTTTGCCAATGAAGGATTTCAATTCAAACGCGAGCTAAGATGCTCTTTTTGGATACAGAGAATGGGATAGAAAGAGAGAGAGAGAGCGAGCGAGTAGAGAGTGAGAGATAGAGAAGGATGTTAAAAGTTGAATAGTGCTAATGCTAGGCTGATGGGCATTTTTGCAAACCAAAAAAAAAAAAAAAAACAAAATCTGGTCAATTGGGAGTTTTAGTTTTTTGTTTTGTATTAAGTTGAAAACTGGGTGTATTGGACGGGAAAATTTGCTTATATTTTGTGTAGCTGCTATGTAAACCTTGTAGACGAGGCCCACCTGAAAAAATTATTATTATCTTTTTTTGTTGGTATTGTTGTTGTTGGTGATTCGGGTTATATGTCTAATAACCTGTGAGGATTCGTGGTATGTAAATGAGATGTTATGGTATAGTGGAGAAAGATATGTGAATTGTGTTGAAAGTAACGCATTACCTACCAGTTAGTACATTATGAGGCACGATGTACAATTATTTTGTTAAATCTGATTTTATGAAAGTTTACCTTGATATGAATATGTAATGTACAATATCAGATAAAATACAATTTTTTTGTAAGTTTACAACTTACAAAACCTTCTGAACAACATTTTTAATTGGCAGGTTAGGTTGTTTTTTTTAAGTTGTTATCAGAATAAGTTACTTACATAAATGTTAAATGTTGCGTAGGCGTAAAGGAGCTGAAGCTAAATATAGTAACTAAACTATTATAGTTGATGTTACTTTATATAGAAAAATGAAAGGTATTCTAGATTTATAAGAAACAGTTTCAGTTGTTATTTTTTAATTAGCCTTTTTCGTGAAAGGTTGGAAGGAACGCAAGCATAGAAAGAAGGCAGTAGTTGGATAAAATTTGATGCATGAATTTGCAGCTATAAAAGTTTATTTTTGAATGAGGTTCTTCAAGATGTTGCCAGTATATAACAAACACTAAGTGGACACTACTTAATGATGTCGAAAACAGGAAATATATACAAGGTGATGTGGTACTTACTGGATTTACCAGGCCAGTAGTATAGGCCTTGACTGCTTGGCCTAGAAATTCAACTTTATAAAGTTTACCAACACTTATCATTATTTTTTATTGAAGAGAGTACTTGTTGATAATTTTTGATTTACACTGTTTTTATTTAAACGATCCACATTAAAAGGTTCAATAAAGTTCATACAACTTTTGCATGTGTTTTAAATGTCAAAATTTTGACCACTTCTCCAGAATGTGGAGGACTATATTGGAGCAAATGAACTCTTGATAGTCTCATCTTTGAAATTTTGAATTTCTTCCAAATATGGTCTTAAAACCCCTTAAGAAAAAAAGAAGGACTTTTATTAACCTTAGTTTTATTTGAAGAGCACTTGTGATGAGAAGGCTTTTATTTTTTAATTCAAGGTTCAAGGTTCACAAAGTTTTTGATTTCTAGGTACAAAATGTGGAACTCAGAACCCTATTGCTATAATTATTTGTTGACCTTTAATTTAAAAACATTGAAATTTTTAACTTCTCTTGAATAAAAATCTTGTTTGATTGTGTCAAATATAGTTCGATGATCACAAACTTCATGTAGCCTGAATTGGATGATATGGACACCGAAGGTATATGGTTTCAACAGGATGGCGCTACGTGCCGAAAAGCTCAAACACACACTCGGTATTCTGCGATAGCGGTTTTATGGCATGATAATCTCGCGCCGGGTGACGTGAATTGGCCAACAAGATCGTGTAATTTCAACCCTTTCGACTTTACTTGTGGGGCTTTTTTAAAATGTTAAAAAATTTAGCCTGATTTATGCTCCAAAGTTGTCAAAAACTGGACCTTTTGTAATGCTACACAGCATAGCCGCGGCGGCCATTTAAAAAATGTTATATTTCACATATACTGTCATTGATAAGATAAGATAAAATCTTACTGATATCTATTATACAACTAGTTGCATTAAATTTTAAAATCGATCCACTTTTCATGAAAAACCCTTCATACAAGCAAAATGTAAACAAATTTACATTACATTTTATATATTTAGAGGATAAAACCTAATAATTTGGCAACACTATTTTAACTGGCGACCATTTTGACAGCTGTCAAGTGATTTTTTTAAAGTTTATTTTTGGTTATTTTCTTTCCATAAACGAATTTTGTTAGAATGGATAAGTCAATAAACGAAACTGCAGTATCTGGAATGTTTAATTTTGTGGGTGGCTAGAATATTCGGCCCGTACTTCTTTAAAAACGATGTTGGGCAGAACGTTACAGTCAATGGTGACCGCTATAGAGTTATGATTACTGACTTTTTGTACATCAATTGAACAACAAGACGGAGAAATATGTCACACAGTTTGTCCCACAATTGATTTATTGAAGAAAAGATTTGGTAACAGCAGAGTTCCACGTTACGGATCTGTGAATTATTTTCCAAGATCGTAGGATTTAACGTATCTTTACTATTTTCTGCGGGGATATTTGAAGTTTCTTTTCCACGAGTACTGTCTCTTACCGGGAATTGACAAACCCTCCAAAGGTAATTCTTGTCATGGAAAGCCGTTCGGAATCGGTTTAAAACTGTAGGTCCCCTCCATCCCTGACAACATTACTCGCATACAGAAATGGTTTAAAGTTGAACGTCACTAGGCTCTAGTTTTCAAAGGACTGTTTCTCCATGTAATTTATTTATTTTATTTGAAGTTGCTAGTCTACGCCGATAAGTAAAAAAGATTGACCACTCGGAGGACAACATTTGCCGCATTATTGCAGAAAAATGAATAAAACGTTCAACCTTTACATTAGACTCCGTATAATAATAATGCCAGAAGATTCATCTTTCCAATAAAGTCAATTGCATGTCAATTTAAAAAATCATGTTTGTTTAATTCCATTTCAAAGTCCTTTACCTATAAAAAACACCCTTTTCTTAATGCGACACGCAAATAGAATGGCATCATACATGAATGATTAATATTTATGCCTTAATTTTATTTAATTAGTACAAAATTGTAATTCTTCCAAATATTGTGTAATTCGCATAATTAATTGCTTCCCAGGAAGTAGTACTCAAATATTTTATTGATAATAAAAACCATCATCAACTCTAAATTATGCTCATTTTTATTTAAACTGAATGACTTACAAAATAGTCTTCAATGTTTTTCCCAAAACTATTACTTTTTTTAGCATACATAAACTTATTTGCTCTGTCACATTTTTGCGCACATATAACAATGCAACATATTGCAAATAATGTATATAACCTTCATTCAAGAACAATTAATGTAACAGCTTGCATTTTTGTATTTAAGTTTATGTAAAGAGTTCAAAGTCACACGCATGCGTAATACGGCTTCATGCCGCATGTTACCCACTGTACCCACTACTTAAACCTACATACCTAACGTTCGTCGTACTTAAGGGGGACAGAGCTCGTTACTTGTCTTAACTTCGATCATCATCATTTTTGCGTTGTGTCTTTGAATTTAAAATCATCCCACGAAACCTTTTCTCATACATAAAAAAAAACAAGCTAAAATAAAATCAACTTGAATCTTGGTCTGCTTAAAGACCGAATGTATAATAAATTTCGTTTTCGTAAAAACGTACTTTTTTCTTATTGTTGTTGTTGTTGTTGTTTTTGGCGAAGGTTTTGACTCGCTGAGATTTTCTTTTCACATTTGAAAGCGAAAGCCGAAAAAGGAACCAGAATTTATGAAAAACCTGATGTATCCAATTACCAAAAAAATGTTTATATACTTTTTTTCTTTTGGTTAAAACAAGTTGCGAAAATAAGAAAAAATAAAATATAAATAAAAAGGGCTAACGACCGGCAAGGCAAAAGAATAGACATACATAAATCAAGAGTGCTGAAAGTGGCGGACTTTTTTAGCATAGATACATTTTATGTACAATGTATTGAAGTCGTTGGGGATGTGTAGATTTATAGTTTTTTAATGAAAGCAGAGGCTTGTTGCTTTGATTTAGGCTATAAGTTTGTGTTGACAAAAGTCATGAAAAAGACGTGACAGACAAAGGAAATAGATACTTTTATATTTTGGTGTTATTTCTTAATCTTAAATAATTACAATCAACAAAACATCATATGAGCTGTAATGTACATTTAATTGGGTGATCAGGGAAATGTATAAACTCATTTGAACCACATGAGGATTTAGATTTAGAAGACCTTCCAAGCCAACAAAGTTGAATAAGCCTGGTAATTGTAATCAAATTTTGGATCATTATTTTACTGTGCCTAATTTGATATTATATACTTCTATTGTTGTCGAAACTCAGAACGAAAATTGGCTTCAGCATAACAAAAGAATTTTTAACGAAAATTACCATTAACCAGTACTCGCGTTGAGATACAAAATTTGTTGGATACTTTGCAAAAAAAAAACTCCGAAGTCTAAGTGGCTTTTAAAAAGAAAAGTCTTACGGAGAAGTGTTGAACTCATTTGTGAGTAAGAACGAGTCCAGAAACCCAACAATAATGAACTATACTAAGCTATTTTATGTTGGAAAATAGTATAAAATTTAGAGTTATGATTTTATTTTTTTTATAGAAAGCAATAAGTCAAAGTCACATTGTGAAAAAGTCAAAACTTAGAAAAAAGATCTAAATTGGTTTTGAATTCTTAAGCATTGTTATTAGAGAGAAAGAAAGAGTGTGCTAAGGTATTGTTCATTCGCGTAGTACGGCTTAACAACGAATCTCTGTACTTCACAGTTGTGAAGTAGACCAAAGTTGGTCTAAAGTGTTAATTAAGTAATGATGTAAATCAAAATACTTGAAAAGCGTATCAGGATGACACTATATCTCATGATAAAGGAAAGTGAAAAGTCTTTTATATCAAGGCTATGAGCAGGCCTGAATTTAAAAAAAAATCAGAGATGTCTAGAATTACATTTTCTCACATAGTATGGGTAGTAGGTTAGGTTGGAGTGGCTGTCCAGATGTCATTGACTCACTTAGACCTCAAGGGTTCATTGTGATACCACTAATGAGGTTACTCATGGGAGAGTAATGAAAATTAAACCAACTATTTTGTGCTTTTAATAAAGTTAGAGAGACACTTTGTGTCAATCGTTGCCAGTTCACTGGTATTGTCGAAGAAGGGATTACCGAGAAAGTTATTAATTCTAATGGAGAGTGCTGGACATGTACATAGAAGGTGTTGGACTGTTTCCTCTTCCTCCTCGTCCATGCAGCTTCTACAGAAGTCATTTGTGTAGACCCCTAGCCTCAGAGCATGTCTTCCTATGAGGCAGTGTCCTGTTATTACTCCAATTGTAGAGCTTATATTTTGTCTGATCAAGGATATCAAGCCTTTTGACCGATTTAAGTCTATGCTTGGCCATATTTGCTTGGTTGCTAGGCAGGTGGTTCTCTGTGACCATCTAGCATTTTTTGCTTCTAGAGCATATTGTTTGAGAAGATATTTGCATGTAGCAAGTGGTGTTCCTATGTTATGATTTTGTCAAACATTAGGCAGAAGTGTTCCGTTTTTGGCGAGCTCATCGGCTTTACAATTTCCCGGAATGTCTCTGTGGCCCGGCACCCAAATGAAGTGAATATTAAACTGTTCTGTCATCTCATTCAGAGATGATCGACAATCGTGGACTACTTGTGAGTTTGTGAAGACAGACGCGAGAGATTTAAGAGCGGCCTGGCTGTCCGAGAAGATTCGTATATCCTTGCTAGATATAACGGTTTCTTTGAGCCAGGATAGTGCCTCTTTAATCGCCATTACTTCTGCCTGGAATACACTACATTGATTGGGAAGTCTGTATGATAGACTGAGATTCAGTTGTTCCGAATAGATACCACTTCCAACTCCGTAATCGGTCTTTGAACCGTCTGTATAGAAGTGTATTGCATTGTCTTCCAGGGGTCTCTCTTCTTCCCAGGAGGATCTTGAAGGGATGGACACATGGAAGCTTTTACCGAATACCATTTTAGGGGTGGTATAGTCTAAGCGATCTGGGATAGATCTGAAATTGTCTAGAATGTTAGTATGTCCAGTATTGTTACTGTTCCATTGAGAGGTGGCTCTAACCCTCACACATGAGTTGGCTGCCACCATTTTGGAGAAGATGTCAAGAGGTGTTAGGTTTAAGAGCACATCCAGGGCTGCGGTTGGTGTTGAGCGAAGTGCTCCTGTGATGCACATACCTGCTGACCGCTGGACTTTGATGAACTTATTTAGATTTACCATCTTTTCCAGTGCGGTCCACCATTTTTGGGGAGAAGCCCCATTTTGATCCTATGGCCTTTTTACAAGTAAAAAGCGCTACAGTAGCCTTTTTTACTCTTTCACCAATATTTGCCTTCCAATTTAGTTTTTTGTCTAAAATGAGGCCTAAATATTTAGCTTGGTCGGAAAACCTTAATGGTATTCCTTTAATCTTGGGTGGACTGATCTGAGGAATTTTGTACCTTCTCGAAAAGAGTACTAGTTCTGTTTTATGTGGATTGACGTCCAAGCCACATTGCTTAGCCCATTTTGTTAGCCTATTCAAGGCATTTTGTAGGAGTTCCGAGAGAACTTGGGAGTGTTTTCCAGATACAGATATTGCAACGTCGTCAGCATAGGCAATCACCCTGAATCCCTCTGCTTCCAATGATGTTAGAAGGTCGTTTACTACCATGTTCCATAAGAGAGGCGAAAGGACCCCACCTTGGGGGTACCTCGATTCACCGATCTGGTGGTAGTAAAACTTCTCATGCTAGAAGTTATTGTCCTGCTTTTGAGCATGAGACTAATAAGATCTATGAGTGGTTTCTCTAATTGCAGCTTATCCATTGCTGTCGTGATCGCCTGGTAACTGACGTTGTTGAAAGCTCCTTCAATATCTAGGAAAGCTACTAGGTTATATTCTTTGTAGTCATTTTTCGTAGCATACAATTATTCTGCAGAATAAAATTAACAGTAAGTCGGTAGGATCATAAACTCAATAGATACTTGAGACTCCAATTGAAAGTTTCACATTTTTCTAAAGGTGTCGTGAAATAAGGCCAAGTGAAGTAACGTAAACTTTCAAAAATAGGCCTCATTCTACTTTACAAAAATGAAATAGGGCCAATTTTCAACCGTTGGTCATATTGCACTTTGACAAAGCGAAATAAGGCTAAATTATTTTGAGAAATAAGACGGTAAGGTATGTCAGGCGGGCAGCAACCCCAGTGCTTGGGCACACTATAGGATTTGGGGAAGGTGCGTGGTTAAGTGTATGTAAAGATTCTTTGCATTTATAGGGTGCCGTGAAATAAAGCCAAATGACTGAGAAGCACATTGCGCAGGACAGTCGAGGCGGAATCAGCGTCACTAGGCAAGAGTTGGAGGGAGCTGAAACCGGAAACCGTACACAATGGCGCTAAGGTGTAGTAGAGGCCCTATGCCCCTTAAGAGGTTCCCAACGCACTTAACAGGTCTGAGGCCCTAAGTAAGTAAGTATACACTTAACCTCGCTCCCATCCCAAATCCTAAAGTGTGCCCAAGCAGGGGGGTTGATGATGCTCCCCCTTACATACCTCACCGTAAAAATAGGTTGGTCTTATTTCTCAAAATAATTTGGCCTTATTCCACTTTGTCAAAGTGCAATATATGACCAACTGCTTTTCGAAAGTTGGACTTATTCACTTGGCCTTATTTCTTTTCACTCATTTATGGCAAACCATACTGTTGAAAGTGAAATAGAACCAACTTGGGTTTATTTCACTTTGTTTAAGTGTAATGAGATCAACTGTTGGAAATTGGTTTTATTACACTTTACAAAAGTGAAAGAAGCCCAATTCTTGAAACTTTGCTTTATTTCACGGCAATTTTCTTAAAAAGTCATTTTAATATTTTTATGTGTAAGATAAAAATTTTAAAAAAGTCGATCTCTCTATTGGTTCTTAAGATTTAAAGTACCAAAAAAAAGTCTATCAGGATGAACAGATTCTCAGACGTGTGGCTATCTGAACATGTGAACTTATGTACCCGCAAATATCTTAATAAAAACTACAGATTTAAATTCTTGTCAAAATTTGCTAAATCAGACCGATTACAGTAATTTCCAATGAAAGGTTTATAATTTGGCAAAAATAGATATAATTTTAAATTAAAAACAATTTAAAAAAGTGGATATACGCCCTACTATAAAAGTTTTAGAATTTATAGAGCCCAATATTAATAGAATTAAAATTTTCATCAAAAAATCTTAATAAGAGCTACATTTCAAGAACAATTTGGTCATAAGTCTTTGAAACAATTTTGGAAACTAGTTTAAATTGGTAAAAACACTGCCATTGACATAAAACCACCAAAATATTAAGAAAGAGTTTTGAAGTTTTTTTCCCCGATCCGGTCGATTCTTATTTTTAAGACTGTCAATATTTCCTGATAAATGTTAACAAAATAAGAACTTCCGTGATCTTTTGTGTTGCTATTATTATATTATTGATTTTTTTATTAAGAACCTTTCGAATTATGAAAAAAAATATTGCGATTGCATAAATTCAAAATTATATACTATACATTTCCAAAACGGAAATATCTAATCTTCACGCCTATACTACTATGCCAGTGAACCATCATCTTACCCTTCTATTAGTTAGTATATATGATAAGTTCAAGTTATAAGATCTTTAAACTAAAGTATATCTTGGCGGTCCAATGGATCTTTATCTATATAAGACCATCATCATCATCATCGTTTGTATCTCTATAGTTCTTCTAACAATCGTTTTGAAATCAAGTCTACACAAAAAACAAATCTATATTGAAAGTAACTACATATAAAGCTATATAGATAAACTCAAAGTCTATTCCAGCAATGACTCAAAGTAATTTGTAATAACTACACTCTACGGAGGCAATCCCCTTTGAGACTTAGAGTTCCTACTTCTATTTCTTTTACTGTGCATATATTTTTTTTTTTTAAGACTTGGACACCGAATCTTTTAGCCATGAATTCCGGCATTTGAGCCATCCGCCAATGCTTTGTATCGAAGAAAAGCAACAACAAAAAATACCACAAAATATATTCTTTATATTAATACTTGCAACAATGAAGGTTTGGTAGTCTAAAGGTTCTTTATGGATTAGAGAAAAAATATTACCCTGAGAAAAAAAAAAACTAAAACTTCAATATAAATAAAAATGTGTGTTAATTTTTAAGGAATAACTTAGGAAATACTTATATCCTTAATTGAAACATTTCTGATCTTCAAGCCTTTCTTAATTAACATAGCTTCAATACGATCAAGAAAGTTCGACATAGGTTCTAAGCTTAACTCTGTCTATTGTTAAAGTTTTGTTAGGTATTTGTTTTTTATTTTTCTATTATTTTGCAATTTTTTAGCATTGAACCATCGCATCGGTCGACAACAGCAGGCGAGGCGAGGCGTTGCGGTATGGTGGGCGGTAGGCGGTGAACGGTGTGTGCAAAAACCCCCAAGCTTAGTGTACATTAACCGGGTTCCATCATTAAGTATCTTTATTTTTTGTTGAGTTTTTTTTTTTATAATATTCAAACGGAAAGCGAGATATTATTGGAGTTTCGTGAAAATACACCAAGCCCATTCATCTCGGCTAAAATGTCGGATCAAGGAATGGAATATATGTATATGTATGTACATAGCGGAGATGGAGACCTATAAGCCAATCGTTAAACTAAATGAAAACAAAACGAAATAAAAGTCTTAAAAAGATGTTGCTCTAATAATGGCAGCATCGCCGGCCACTGCGCTGGTTGCCTAGGGCGTAATTAGAGTAGATGCCCTCATCAATTTTTCATCTCTCTTGATGTATGGCGTTTACTTTGCGGACTTTTGTAGCTTTTCCTTCTAACCTAGCTTATTACTTTTATATCTACTTTGTTTTGGATTTGTTTTACGTTTCTTTTTTTTTTAGTTCTGTTTAAGCCACGCGTATTGCAGGGAATAAAACATAGATTTTTTTTTTAAATTTTGTGCCTTTGGTAGCAAGTGGAACATTATTTTATTGAGGATACGGATTACAAAGTTAATGAGAACATCTGGGTTTTGGATATTGTGGTTTTATACTCGATATAGGATGATGGTCTTTTATGTTGAAGTGCCTTTTATAGTTTTGATTGAATTGCAGGGTTTTATTGGAGTACGGGTCTTTAACGATCCTTTTTAGATACCGCAGTTTTGTAGTTCTCAAATAGAATCTTTTAGTAAAGTGAATAGCTTCTGATAACATAATTATTGCTCGGCTAATGAAGTCAGAGAGGTAATTTTTACATTAGCTAAAAAAATTCTGTTACAATTGGAAGGTTGCAAAAATGTGCTAATTTGATATCCCCTAGAGCCCTTCGCTTCCAATTTTTGACATTAGTTTGAAGTTCATGTTTTAAGAGCTGCCAACACTTCATTTCTTATAGACAAACGAAAAATTACTTCAAAACTTACCTCATCGGAAAAATCTCCCAAATGTCTCACATCTTCTGTTTCCAAACGATCTTTAATTTCTTCCCGTGAAACTACACGTTTTTCATTGATTTCACGTACTAAACCATCAGCAGGACGTGGTACAAATTTTTGTACTGCAGTTCCACCAAAATTTTCAATTTGACCATCATTTGATGGGACTAATTGATTTCCTGTCACATTATCAACTTCATCTTTGCTAGCTTCAATTGGTAATGGATTAGGACTTCCTAGGTCACGTCGCTAGAAAATTTTATATATAAAATGTTTGTATAAAATTTAATAAAATATTTATAAAGAATATAAAAATGTACCTCAGTTGTTTCAGTTTCTTGCTTATCAGTATCTTCGGTTGTATTTGTTGATACAATTGGGCCTGAATCTTCAATAACTTTGCCATCTTCAAGCACCACTTGTCGTTTTACTCTAGTTTCTATTTGTCGTGTTGTTGTTAGTTCGGTTTTCTTTTTCGTAATCCATTCTTCTGTTAAATGAAAAAAGAGAAAAAAACAAAGTTAGTCTAATTATGAAATAAGTTTAGATTTTTAATTAAGAACTTAATAATTCTGCAATTAAAATAATCTCTTGCTGATTGCGAGTAAAACTCGAGTTAGCTTATTCAGTGAAAAACTTAGATCTACTCGTATGTTAAAACTGAAAGCTAATATAGAGTAACCTCGCATTACATATTCTAGGAATGCCCCTCGTTTAATCCAATTTCTGCTGTATTGTGAAGTACAGAGATTCATTCTTTGACCGTACTAGACGAATGCGGAATATCTAACCATGTTTTTGTCATTCCCTGACATTGCAATGTATTTTTCGCCTATTTTCTAACACATTCTGTTAACATCTAAGTGCATCTCGGGAAAAACTCGGGGTCAAATATACACTGAAGAATATGCAAAAATTAGACCCATTTCTATGCAAGATATTTCTAGGCTAAACAGTCAGCCTTACATATAAAGTCAAATTCTGAGCTAAAATAGAATTTATAAACCCTGCAAATAAATGTATCCATAAGTAAGTGCTGTAAATCAGTTGATTACGAGTTAAATCTGAGTTAAACCAATGGTATGAGAACTCTCACTCTTTAACTCAAGTTTACTTTATACTAAGTTAGAGGCCTGCAAATAAATAAAACATATACATACTTCAAAAAACTTAAAAAAACAAGGTTTTCTTCCTGGCTATAAAATTTCACTTTTTAAATGGGTTTTGACGGCCTTAAATCAAATATATATAAGACTTTTTAAGGCTATGTAAATGTATGAAGTAGCTTTTTTCCAATAAAATCCGTGAAGGTTTTCCAAATCTATAATTTTCTTCAATATTCTTTTTAACTTCCCATAGGGAGCTATTGTAATCGGTACGATTTGTTGAATTGAAAATTTTGACATTTCTCGACGTTTCAAGGTCCCTAGAGTCGAAATAAAAGATTTTTGGAGAGATGTCTGTGCGTGCGTGTGTACGTACGTTCGTACGTCCGTACGTCTGTACGTCTATACGTCTTTACGTCTGTACGTCTGTACGTCTGTGCGTCTGTGCGTCTGTGCGTCTGTACGTCTGTGCGTCTGTACGTCTGTACGTCTGTACGTCTGTACGTCTGTACGTCTGTACGTCTGTACGTCTGTACGTCTGTACGTCTTTACGTCTGTACGTCTGTACGTCTGTACGTCTGTACGTCTGTACGTCTGTAAGTCTGTACGTCTGTACGTCTGTACGTCTGTACGTCTGTACGTCTGTACATCTGTACGTCTGTACGTCTGTACGTCTGTACGTCTGTGCGTCTGTGCGTCTGTAGGTCTGTATGTCTGTACGTCTGTGCGTCTGTGCGTCTGTAGGTCTGTAGGTCTGTATGTCTGTATGTCTGTACGTCTGTACGTCTGTACGTCTGTGCGTCTGTATGTCTGTGCATCTGTGCGTCTGTGCGTCTGTGCGTCTGTACGTCTGTACGTCTGTACGTCTGTACGTCTGTACGTCCGTACGTCCATACGTCCGTACGTTCGCGACGTTTTTTTCGTCGTTCACAGCTCAAGAACCAGTAGAGATATCGACTTCAAATAAATTTTGCAGAAAGATGCAGAAAGGACTCTCACGAAACTTGAGTGGTTGGTTTTTTTACCATAGCAATTTAAAAAAAGGTGAACATTTTGGTTAACCCTAAATATCTCACGAACCAGCAACGGTAGAGTCTTGAATTAAATTTTATATTATGTGATACCAAACATATATATTTTTGGAAAAAATTCCAACTAACGTTTTTTTTATAAATCAAAAAAACTGAAAAAAAAATATTTGTCACCTCGAAAATTTTACGAACAAAAAGTAATTATATCTCCAAAACAATTTTGTATAACGAAAAATAACGTTTTCAGCATCTGGTAAAATTTTGAGAAAAATCGAATTGACAGATTTATTTACAAAAAATTAAAAACCTAAAAAAAAATTAACAAAAGTTGGTAAAATTGATTTTCGACTCAAATATCTTTTAAAAAATTTGAGATTATGGCTTCCAACTAATTTTAACTTATAAGAAATATTGGTTTCAACATTCGGTAAAATTTTGAGAAAATCGAATTGACAGTTTTTTTACAAAAAAATAAAAACCTAATAAAAAATTAACAAAAGTTGGTAAAAAGTGATTTTCGACTCAAATATCTTTTTAAAACTTCTTGATATTGGCTTTAAACTTATTTTATTTTTTAAAAAATATTGTTGTCAACATTGAGTAAAATTTTGAGAAAAATCGAATTGATAGTTTTTTTTACAAAAAATAAAAACTTAAACAAAAACTTTTCAAAAATTAAAGATATTGGCTTCCAACTTATTTTATCTCACAGAAAATATTGTTTTCGACATTCAGTAATTTTTTTTTATAAAAATCCAACAGTCCGTTTTTTCATAAAAAAAAAAAAAATCTACAAAAAATAGTACGCAAATTTATTAAAAATTGATGTTCGGTTCTCGATACCTCTCAAATTAATTTCATTCATCCAATTTGTATTTGTTTATACGAGTATAAGAAATAAAAACTTTTAAGAAATACTACTAAAATTGTTAAAAATTGGTTTTCGACTAAGAATCTCGTTAACAAAACTAAATTTTGAAATAAAACTATTTCAGTATATGCAGAATATTGTTGGTAGTTTTGAAATTTTTAAGAATAATTCAACTGACAACTTTTTTAACAAAACACGAAAACCTACAAACTCTTAAGCAAGACAAATCGACAGTCGGGATGGAAAGTTATCAGTGTGGGTCGCATCCCAGCCTCTTTTTAAATATTTATATTACTTCATATAATATTCGAAAAAAAAAACTTCAAATGCTGTTAGATTTCACCTGTCCTACAAAAATTTAAAAGAAACGCTAAACCATTTTTGCTGAGATGGTTTTCAATAGAAAAAAAGGTTTGAAAGTAAGTTTTGTTCTTGTAACAAATCTGTTGTCTATACTACTATTATGTCAATTTTTTGGAATATATTGAAAAATATAAAAATAATGTTGAAAACGAGTATTTTTAAAAATTAGAGTTTGGATTCGAAATCTGCATTTAAAATTAAGTTCAAAATGTATTTTCCAAAACAATCATCATATACATAGTTTCAAATAAAGACTCATAATATAACTAATGAAAATTTCCAGAAACAAAGAAAGATACTAAAATGCTTAAAATTTTATCTTAAAGAAAAAGATTTGTATTTTGTAAAATCATCATACAATTTATTGTTAAAAGATATTTTGAGTTTCAACTAAGGCTTAAAAACCCAGATTTTGGTTGTTTTTAGCATTTTTAAAGGGGTATATTTTTAAATGCTAGATTCGAATTTAGGACATCTTAATCCCTTAAAAAAAATATTCTTTTGTTCATTCAACAGAATAAAACGTAATTTTGTCGCCCAGTGTTATTATTTAATTTTCTCTTAAAATTTTTTGACACATTTAAATTCCAACTATAATTTGTTTGAGTTGTTTCTTTGAATTCAATTTAAGTGCTGTGCTGACTGGTTGTTTTCAGAGAGAATAATTTAATTTAGCATACTTTCAGGAGGTTCAAATTGTTTAGCTTTTAAGCTGTACTTAAATAAAGCTTATTTCGTTTACAGTTGAGCTAGAAAGACAACAAACCAAATAACAACTATACTCTGTCCAACAAAAATAGTCAGTACACGTCTTATGGGAGAGCTTTTTTCTTGCAAATGGTGCCAGTCAGTGGTTTTATTCCCTTTTTACCTACTGAAAAAGAAAATTCAACCACTGACTTACACATAAATTGTTGTTGTAATTACGCTTCGACGAGCGTACATCCCCACAACCTTTACCATGCGCAGCCAAAGCCACACTGACACTGATAAATAATGTGTTTACAAACAACCCTCTTCGTATGTATTGAAAATAAGCAGATTGTTATTAGAGTTACCATTTCCACGTTAATGCAAATCATGGTGGATTTTTCTTTGGATTTTGTTTGGGAGCTTTCAGAATGTGTGCTTTTTTAAAAGCTTTTGAGAACAAATATGGGAATGGTGTTGTCGCTTGCTGTTTTTTTAAACGTCGACGCTGAGAAATGGCATCGTTGTGTGCAACACGTGGAGCTGGTAATTGCATTATGCATTATTTTTTATATTGAATTTCTTTTAAGTTACTTATATCTATTTTATAATATACTAGCTGACCCGGCAGACTTTGTACTGCCTCAATCGATAAATAAAAGACCTAAACTTTTATATAAATTAATTTCAAAACAAACAGAACGTATTGAATAAAAAAACATTTTTTTAATGAAGCATGAATTTTTATTATTATTTTCGGCAAATCATGTTGCTTACTTAAAAAAACAGAGTTTTCCTGAAATACTGGCTATTTATAAGGTTTACATTTTTATTAATAGAAACACACTGTTATGATACAGTTTGTTAATCAATTTAAAGCTTTCTCATAAACTATATTCTTTGTTTTGTTTTGTGGTGCGTAAATAAACAAAGAAGACGGTTTTCCGACGCGCGAACACGCGACGTGTAATTGTCCATGCGCGAAACAGGGAAACTCCAAGTTGATTCCGCAAACTTCTAAAGACTGTCCTTGCGATTTATTTATTGTCATCGCAAAGGCCAGACGCACTGGAAATTGTAAGCGTTTAAAATCGAATGGTAAATCCGTTGGAATCATCGGTATTCGCGGGATCAAGACATCCTCTCCTTTGTATTTTCCTTTTGTGATTGTTGCCTCAATGACGTTATTCATCAGCTTTTTCACAGCCAGTCTTATTCCATTGTATAGTCGAGGTTGATTAATATAATGTCATGGAAGAAAATTCTGAATGGTCGCATTGAGATCCTCGATATCTTTATTTTTCGCTGCCAATATTGCTAATTCACCCAGCCAATTATGGTTATTGAACTTTTGCGCTATATCTGGGAAAACACGCTGAATAAAATCTGTGATGTGACAGAAATCTGTAGGTAATGTGATGAATCCGGTCGAGGTGTCCATTGCAACTTTATTATTTCCAATATGTAACAACTGCTTCGCAAACACATTTGCAGTTTCACATGTTGCAAAAATACTCGCATGTTAGTTGTTAATTGGAGTGTCTTTACGTACTGCCACAAATTCGATGATTTTAGGCATGCATTTAGATCATCAGCAACAGTTGATAGGGGAATAACTGGAAGAGTCTGACGAAAATCATCTGACAACAGAATCATGGCTCCACCAAAAATATTTTGGTTGTCACGAAGATCTTTCAATGTTCTGTCCCGCGCCTCCAGTGACCTCTTATGGGCCATTGTGCATTCATCCCAAACAATTAATTTGCATACCTGTAGGATCTTGGCCATTGCGCTATTTTTGGCGATGTTGCAAATTGGTGTTTCGGTGATTTGCATGATTAATGGTAATTTCAAGGCAGAATGCGCAGTTCTTCCGCCCTTCTAGCAGAGTCGCAGCTATTCCAGATGAAGCCAACGCTAGAGCAACATCATTTCGCGATCTGATCCTGTATTGGTTAAAATCGCTTCGAATATTAGTCATTATTTGTCGTAAAAAGTAAATGACAAAAAAATGTTATTGTGGGATATCCATAAGAGATAGACATATACCATCGCGGAGTTTTCTGTAGACCTTTTCATTGTGTACAATACTTAGTACATTATTATTTTGATAAATCTCGTAGGATTCAGCCTGCGTTTGCAATGTAAGCGGAAAAAATGTAATTATTTGCGACATCACATTAGAAACCTCAAAAATAACAGTATTTGTCCACTATTTAATGGATGATATTATACATAAAAACCTTCCTCATGAGTTACTCTATCTATTAAAAAAAACCGCATCAAAATCCGTTGCGTAGTTTTAAAGATTTAAGCGTTCATAGGGACATACAACATGACACATGACAGAAAAAGCGACTTTGTTTTATACTATGTAGTGATTGTGATATTTTGTTTGTTATACCGAATTAATTTTATGTTCCTTATGCTTGTGTGATATCTTTATAATATAGTATTAATTTATATTATGCTAAATAAAAATGAATTTATGTTTACGTTGATTGTGTGGATAAAAATAATTATTTCGTCCAACATAACTTTTTTACTCAAAACCTCGAACAAAAAAACCTTAAATTTCTGAGTATTTTCATTATTTTTCATAATTGAATTTATGTTAGTCTTAGTTTTCACAAAGGGGTTTTTGAATTCGGGATTATCTACATAATTTTGAAATTTTCTCAAACGGAATTTATTTTTAACTTTCAATTTAAAATCAAAAGTTGGTTACCCTATTAATATTTATCAGAGCTTTTTCGAAATTTATAATGGGCACTACGGAAACCCTGTAATATTTGCTCTCTCTCACAGCTTAACGAGATTTCACTTCAGTCAGAGTGAGAGGTAAACGTCCTATCTTCTCTGTACTGACTATTTTTGTTGGACAGAGTATAACAGTCCAGTTCATGATGATTCATCTATACAAAACAAAGTTACGTTGAAAAGCTTTTTTCGAAATGAAAATTGTCATTTGAAATCACGATCTTATGCATTCCAAGTTTATAATAAAGCTATCTGAATCCATTCTCTTAAATCAAACTTTGAAAACTCTTTTTTTTGGTGTCTCTTAATTTTTATGAAAATGCCTATGCTACGTCAAATCTCCTACATAATTACTCATACTCACTGAAATGCACCTGAGTCCACGATCAAACTGAACGAGTTTAAGGTTTATTAACACTAGGTTGAAGAGTAGTTGAATGGTAGATGAACATTTTAGGCTAGCGGAGAAGGGCAATTAAACCAGTTGTTGAACTCTCCGATTGAGTTTAATTCACAGCACAGCGCGGCACAGTGTTCTAGCCGTCGGAGTTTGGAGTCGTGCCTTGGCCACTATCGGTCGTGCCAATGGATATATCTACTCGTAGGCATTTTTTGTTAAAAATTTGTTGTGTAGGGGGTGTGTACACAGGCGCAATGATATAGGGAGGCAGAGTATAAGTAAGGTAAGCCACACGATAAAGTCAAAAGATGGAGGAGACGTCAAAGACGGTTGATTGTTGATTGCGGTAATCGTGTGTTACGCAACATGTAAACCGACCTGCCGTCGTCGTCGTCGTTGTCGTTAACGTTACCGTCGTCGTTTTGGCGGTGGGAATGGGAATGTTTGAAGATAAAGACGCAGGCATTTAAGACTTGGTAGGTTAGGTAGGTAGGTAGGTACGAGTACTTGTAGGTGTCTTAATTTTGCAATCTAACCGTAGAAAAGGCTCCAGATGCTCTGCTTCCATTAAATGAGTGTATCTAACTGGTCAGTAATAAAGCTACTGTAACAATCTCAAATTACAGTAAAACAGAGTTGATACTTAGCCAAGTTGTTTAGGTAAGGTACCTTTGATGGTGATGAAGGTACGGGTTTTTTAGTTTGTTTGTTCTTTTTTTTTCTTCTCACGGAATCAGTCGTGTGTGGTGTGTGTGGAGTGTGGAAACTATGTATAAAGCATGCGATGCTTGATGCACTCACTGTTTAAATTAATTGGAATAATTAAGACAGGTAAACAGAGTTCGGGGTCAAATTGAATTATTTATGCACACAACACCGTGCAAGTGCATCAGTACAACACCTGATGACAGGTCGCTGACATTATTCGCATTATTCCACTTCGCTGGCACGTGCCAAATAAAACGACAACATAACATCATCAGCAAGAGAAAGAGATAGAAAGAGACCCAGCCCCATTATGCTGACGAAGCAATGTGAGTGTGAAACACAACGACCGACGCGACGACGGCGACGATGACGACAACGACGCACGGTGTATAAAAGGATGTTGATGTAAAGTGACATAAAATTTGTTATTTTCGTGGCTCTGGCTGCTGATGGCTGTTGTATGGAGTACAAGTACTTTAGTTGGTGGGTGGGTAGCTCTGCTTCAGCTTCAGCAGCTTATTACCATAATCCACGAACGTGTTAAGCACCCAACAAAACGTATACTCGTATACAGAGAGGGGAGTTTGGAAGTGGTTTTAATAGTTTTTTCTTTGGAGTTTTGGGATTTATGCCAGGAGAAGGAGGGTATAGGACGGATATACTGAATATTATTATATTATATTGCTCTTGGCCTGATGGTAATGACAAAGTGATGTTGAAGTTCAAGGAGAAAGAGTGTTTTTATTAATACAATTTTGTCACTAAATAAAGATTTTTCTCAACATAAATTTGTTTGTTTGTTTTTATTTATTTTGGTCGTTTAATATGTTAGAAGTTATGGTTGTTTAAAAGTGAATAAGTGACGTTGATGTGGATGAGTTAACGAGTGTTTATAAAATATTGATGAAGTTTTTTGAGTGGAGTGTGTATAAAGTGTGTGGAACTTTGTATCTATAATTTATAGCGCTGGAGTTAAATGTTTCTATATATTATTATTTTATGGAAATTTTAGATCCTCTTGGCTTCCACTTGAATAGCTATTTGCTGAGTCTTTGGAAGTAACATTAATGTTACTGATTATGGAGGTACTTTGCATATTAATTCATAACTCGGTTTTCTGATCCCTTAGATTTTGGCGTAGAAACTCATAAGTTGTAAAATTTGTTTGCAAAATCGCTGTATCCCGAAGCTTTTAACAATACTGACATTTATAACTAAACGGTGAATTCTATCAGAAGAACATCAATGACACAAGAAATTATACTCTCTAAGCTTTTAATCTTTAATGAAAATCTATACAATTTGTGGGGTGCATAGAAAATACAGAAGCTATTAGAAATCGAACATAGCTAATGTTTCATGAGTTAGGGTTTACATAGTACGTTTTTGGGGCACAAATATAAGAACTAAGACGACTTTTGTTGAATTTATATTCGAAAGTAGGGAAATTGCAATAATAGGTTTTATTTTAATATTAAAAAAACGAATTCTTTTTAGGAGAAATTAATGGATAAGAGGAAAATGGTAAAGAGGAAATTAATTTCAGGTCCCACAAAAAAACAATGTAATAAATAAATTAATTAGGTAGTGCAACAGTTCATTGAGAACTAGGACCTAGTGACTTATAACTCTCAACCATTTCTGTGTGCGAGTAAGGTTGCCAGGGATGGAGGAAACAATGTAAGGGCTTAAAATTACACGATCTCGGTGGCCAATTGTGATCACTTCAACTAGAAATAAAGCTGATAGTTTTTTTTTTGAAAATTTTATAGCCCCTTAGTTTTGTTAAAAAATGAAAGTCATCCACATCAATATCTCTTGATTCCGGCCATACAAACAAATTAATCATAGCTCGGTAGAGCAGTATATTTAGTTTAGTTTAGTTTAGTTTAGTTTAGTTTATTTCGTCAAACAGAGATTACAAAATTCTCTTACAGACTACTTTTAAATAAGTTTCACAAAAACAGTTTTTGATAATACATTTACAAGTAATATTAACAGAATAAGTAAAATAATAAAACAAAATATACATAATTATTAACATTACTTATTTAAGAAATAAAACACAAGATTCATTTTCAAAGTGACTCTACTAACATGAAAATCAAAAGAGTTCGATATAGAATTTAATTCCTTGACACATCGAGTTATCGGCTCATTACATGCATAATTCACCCTATGGTATCTAACACGGAGTAGGCTATACTGTCTTAAAGGACGAGATGGTATATTTATATCAATTAGAGATAAGAGATAGGGACAGTTGATATGATGTGATAGTATATCGCTAATAAACAAAACTGAGAAGATCTTACGTCTATTCTCAAGTAATTCTAACCCGATAAGTAGACGCCTTGTTGTATATGGAGGCATTTCAATGTTCCATCCAAGTTTCCATATGACAAACCTAGTAAATTTTTTTTGGACATTTTCTAATCTCAATGAATGAGTATTGTAGTATGGGTTCCAAACCACACAACAATATTCCAAGATTGATCTAACATAAGAACAGTAGAGAGATTTTAAAGTGTATGGATCAGAGAAGCAAGATGAATTCCGTTTAATAAAACCAAGCATGGAATTGGCTTTCGTAGTAATATATTCAACATGCTTGATAAAATTGAACTTAATGTCAAAAACAACCCCAAGATCTTTTTTACCAGTAACTCTATCAAGAGCACTACTGCCAATCGTGTAATTAAAGAAAAAAGGTGAGTTAGTACGGTAGAATGAAAAACATTGACATTTGGAAACATTCAAAGATAATTGATTAATCTTACACCAATCCGTAAGCCTGTTAAGGTCATTTTGAAGAAGAAGGCAATCATCATTTTTTCTAATGCACCTGTAAAATTTCAGATCGTCAGCAAACAAAAGACAATATGAATTTAAGAATGTATCAGGTATGTCGTTAATATAAATTAGAAAAAGTAATGGTCCCAGGTGGCTTCCTTGAGGAACACCTGAAGACACATAAACGGGACTCGAGAGAAAATTATTAACATTTACAACTTGAATGCGTCCCAAAAGGTACGATGTTAACCACTTCAAAATGTTAGAATGAAAACCAATCCTAAACAATTTATTTAAAAGAATTGAGTGGCTGACTCTATCAAAAGCTTTAGCGAAGTCGGTATAGATCACGTCTACTTGATATCCTTTCTCAATTTCATTAATAACGAAATTGGAAAAAACAGTGAGATTGGTAGTTGTTGATCTACCGGAAACGAAACCATGCTGAAGAGGGGATATTATTTCTTTGAGTAAAAATGATAACTTATCGGAAACAAGCTTCTCAAAAAGTTTCGGAATCGTTGACAATTTACAGATTGGACGATAGTTGCATATTTCCTGCTTGGGGCCCGATTTGTGAATTGGAATTATGAAAGACCTTTTCCAATCAGAAAGAAATTCACCTTTAGAAAGGGAACAATTAAAAATATAGGTAAGAGGTTCTGAAAGTGCTGCAGCACACATTTTTAAGACAATAGGAGAGACTCCATCAGGACCAGGCTTTTTGTCGCTGCACAGTTTGAAAAGTGCTTCTTCAACTTCAGAACAACTGAAAACTAAATTTCCAATGTTAAGTAAACTATCAGCATAATCGTCAATAACAGCGGACTGTGGATTGCAAGAATTTGCATAGTTGGATTCAAAGAATTCAGCAAATAAATTGCAAATTGTTTGCATGTCGGAATATGTTTCACCTTTGTATTGCATATTTTTAGGGATACCACTTTTTGACTTTTTGTTTTTAATGAACGTCCAAAAATATTTACTATTATCTTTTAAACTACTTTCAACAGACCTGATGTAACTATTGTAAAGAAACTTGTTTAAAACATTGAATTCTCTTTCAAGTCGAATGTACTTATCTTTAATTAAAGAATTATCTGGTGATTTGCGATGAAGTTTGTAAGCTTTGTTTTTTTTGTTATTCAAATTACAAAGCCTTTTATTAAACCAAGCGGATTTAGAATTGTTTTTAATTTCTAATTTAGGCACATACATATCAACTGCACATTTTAGAGAATCAATGAAAAAATTGTAGAAATTTACTAAGTTATAATGATCATATTTAAGATGCCACGGAATACTTGCCATAAAACTCGATATGTTTTGAAAATTAGCTTTATTATAATTGAATATAACATGATTACAACTATGTTTTGATAATTCATAAAATTCAAAACTAATTGCTAAATCAATATGATGAAAAGAATTAGGAACAATCGGATTTAAACTTTCACTAACTTGAGCTTTTAATTCTTTATCAACAAACACAAGATCTAATATACGATTTAATCTATTTTTACAGCCATTTATTTGGACTAAATCATGACTCATGAATGAATCAATTACTTCCATTTCATAATTATGTTTAACATTAAATGGTATAAACTGAAAGTCATCATAATCATAAACCCAATCAATTTGTGGTAAATTAAAATCACCTAGAATGATGGCGTGCTGATTCTCTTTTAAATTAGACAAATAGTTCTGGCAATTTTGAACATGAATTTTGTAAACATCAATCGAACTATTAGGAGGAATGTAACATAAAATTAAAAACAATTCAAACTGGTGTGCAATTCTAACTTTGACTACTATTTGGTCAATATCATACAAAAGTGATGATGTAGAAGAATGAGAAAACATTTGAATGCAAGAGAAATTTTAGCGAATAGCAAGCATTACACCTCCTCCTCTTGCTAATCCTGTTGAATGTATACAGCGATCTTTACGAAATACAGAGTATTGCTGATTGTTGAACATTTCTGCATTGTGGTGTTCTTCGGAGAGCCAGGTCTCAGTGATAGCAATAAAATCGTACTGCTGAGAAGAAGAAGTGAGGAGCATTTGTACCATTTTAGAGCGCATGCCGCCCATATTTTGATAATAACCGTTGAATTGATGATTAATTATATTTGGAGAATTTGATAAACACGGCAAAGTTGGTTGTCAATTTTGAAGCTGCGATTCAAGCAGCGGTTTCGGTGATTGAGATGTTTCTTGTTGTGATGGAATAGGCGGTGATGTTGATGGTAGTTGTTGCAGAATTTGAGATCCAGGATGGAGTGGTGTTGGTTGTTGATGATTAATTTGATGATTAATTTGAGGCTGTGACGGTGAGATCTGACTACTTGTTTTTTCATGAGAGATGAACATTTTGATTTGAACATAAGAACCCCATGCGGAAGAGTTCATTACATCAGATAATTTATGGGATGGAACACTTAGTTTGAATGTAACAAATTTAAGCGAAGAGATGTCTACACCTTTTTTAGTAAGCATATAGCATTTAAATTGATCCGACGGAACATTTGTTTTTTGTGAAATATGATTGATGATATCGTTTGTTGTTGTTTTTGGGTCAAATCTAGACAGATGAACCCATTTAATATCTGGCAGAGCAGAGAGAGACGATGAAGTGTCAGTACCAATAATCAATTTAGGTTTCGGTTTTCCACTCGGGATTGGTTAAAGAATTGTTATTTACGGTGTTAATATTGGGATTGTTTGCAATTGTTTCAGGGAGATTATTTGATGAAGATGGTGTTAAAGGTAGAGATGAAGGTGAAGGTATCACTATGTTGGGAAGATTGACAGCGGCGGCAGCGGCAATGGCAGCGGTACTAGCACCAGCGGTGGAAGCGGCGACACCGAGCCCAGAAGAGAAAACGTCACTCTCCCTTACTGAGCTAATTTCGTTTCTTTTTGCTGACTTACGCGGAGGGGATTTGTTATTAAACAATAATTTCAAGTCTGAGAGCTCTTTTTTGACTTCACTCATGCTTTCCGTAAGATCATTAAATTTTTTTAAGAAAAAAGAGAAGTTAAGACATGTACACGAATCACACTTCCAGAAAATATTAGGATTAGATAAAGAGTTAAAATCACTATCAACAATTTCAGTGCATTCCTTATGAAAAAATCGACCGCAATAATAACCACACTCAATGAAGTTATTTGAACGTTTTATGATTTTGTTGCATTTAGCACAAGTCTTTGACATTTTCAGAAAATAGGCAAACGGCTAACGAGATGATAATGACTAATTGACTACTGTACTGCTCGAACGTTAGTCGTACCACTGCCACAACCCTTATTTACGAATAAGAAAGGTAATTCATTTAATGCTTACTAGCAGAATAATTAACTCTAAACTGGGCAACTCTTCTGGCAGACCATTCGTTAGTAGAGGGACACCGCAAGGTGGTGAATCCTGAATGAAATCCTAACTAGCCTGGATGCGGAGGGTTTCAGAGTGATAGCCTATGCGGACGAACGTTGCTATAGCAGTTTCAGGAAAGCATCTTAACACGTTAAAATAACTCTTACAAAATGCCTTAGGCAGACTAATACTTTGGGCTGATCGGTGTGGACTGGGTGTTAACCCACACAAGACCGATTTGGTCTTATTTTCGAGGAGATACAAAATTCCATTTGTCAACCCACCCCATATTAAAGGACTCCAATTAAAATTCTCAGACGAGGCTAAATATCGGGGTCTTGTCTTAGATAAAAAACTAAATTGGAAACACAACGTACAGGAAAGAGTCAAAAAAGCTACTGATGTAGCTCTCTTTTCTTGCAAAAAAGCCATCGGTAATACATAAATGGCGCTTACAACCCAGAATCACTCATTGGCTATACACATCGGTAATCAGACCGATTTTAATGTACGGTGTGGCAGTATGGTGGACTGCTTTAGAAAAAGGTATAAACCGGGATAAATTAAATAAAGTCCAACGTTCAGCTTGCCTATGTATAAGCGGATCGCTTCGCACGACCCCATCTGCGGCACTGGACACCTTACTCTACCTAACATCTCTTGACATTTTTAGCAAACAAATAGCTGCAAGCTCTGCTATTCGCCTCAAAGCTTCGTCGCAGTGGACTAACAACATTGGCCACTCCGTAATTCTTAGTTATTTAGAATCAATTTCAAAGCACACAGACAACACCATCAACTGCAATTCGACAGAAATTTCCAGATTTCTATACCTCCCAGACCTTTTTGGAAGGATAGGACATTCCTGGAAGATGAGTCAATCCATTTCTATACAGATGGGTCAAAAACAAAAGAAGGGGTTGGTGAAGGTGTATACTCTGAACGACTGAAATTAAGTCTCTCATTCCGCCTTCCCAATCATCGTAGCGTGTTCCAGGCGGAACTTTTGGCGATAAAAGAAGTCTTGTCCTGGCTTAAAGAAAACGTGATATCAACATCTGATATCCGTATTTTCTCAGATAGTCAGGCCGCTATCAAATTTCTGGACTCTGTCTCTACAAACTCTATAACAGTCCATAACTGTCGATCATCTCTAATGGAGATGGCACAACAGTTTAATATTCACCTTTGCTGGGTGCCGGGTCATAGAGACATTCCAGGTAACTTTAAGGCAGATGAACTCGCCAGGAACGGTACAGTACAGCCCATCCTACCACGTTTGGCACGTACTGGCATACCAATCACTACTTGTAAACTGTTGCTAATGCAAGACGCTGGTGAGGAGGGCAGGCACCAGGTGGAACAACATCACCACGTGTCAAGTCACAAAAAATATCTGGCCAACACTGGATTTAAAACGTTCAAGGTGCTTGCTCTCTCTAAGCAGATCGCATATAAGGTGTCATAACTGGACACTGTCTAATAGGACGCCACGAGATTAGGCGTATTCTCAAATGACTTTTGCAGAAGCTGTATGGACTAGGAAGTGGAAGAAACAGTTCTTCATCTTCTCTGCACATGCCCTGCTCTGGCTCGAAAGCGCAAGAATTACCTAGGAGAATTCTTCTTTAACGATCGAAACGATCTAAATCAAATCAGCATAATCAGCCTATCACGTTTCGTAAGGGACTCAAACTGGTTCCATTGAGCTTAGGAAGAAGCCTCAAGATTCATGTGGTATCACAATGGGCCATTAAACTGGCCTAAGTGTGTCCGTTTCCATCTTGGACAGCCACTATAACCTAACCTAACCTAACCTATGGCTCATGCAAAATAGTGAGTATTGTGTTTTTTCAAAAAATAAACTAGGTACCAATCAACCAGGGTTTTGAACTTTTGAGCTTTAAAAACTTTTGCAGGTTATGATTTATCACATCAATAACTTGTCCCAACAGTTCAAATTTTGTACTAGCTTCATTCTACGTGTGCTTTAATTTGAAAACTATGAGAGCAAAGTTTACACAATTTTTATAGTGAATTTTTACAATTACAATGCATTATTAAAGCGTGTATATTTACATTATTTAGAAAATTACACCTTCGAAAGTGACAGCTGCCCAAATAGCGGGCTTTTCAAAATGAAACATCTTGTCGGAAAAAAATCGGTTTCAAGGGTTCTGTGGTTTAAAGTACCAATACAAAGGTGTCTTTAAGGAGGGCTAAGAAGGTTTTACGAGGAGATGCCGGTGAATATTTCACATTCTCTATGTGCGGTTAAAAAAAGAATCTTTATACTTGACAGCAGTGTTCAAGTGATGTAATAGTTACGGTTATAGTTCAATCGTTTATCCTTCCCAAAGCTCTATTTTGGATTCTATTCAAAAGACTTAAACTTGTTTTAGGGACACCTGAACAAATATACGAGTTGTATTCAAGTTTTCGATGAATGAAGGCTTTGTAAATTACTTTTAGATCAGAAGGAGTACAAAATTTCTTGCACCGTTGTCGTCGTCGTCGAAGAAATTCTAAGAACCTAGAACTATAAGCATTTTTGTCAATGTCGAATATATCATCATTCCATAAGAGGTGATATGTGACACACATTCCGAGTACTGAGAGTTAATTAGTTTTCTGGATGCAAGTGCAAGTTCATGGATAGTGGCACCGGGGGTGGGTAACGTTCAAACGACAGAAGATAACATTGTGCTTTTGAAGCATTACATTTTACAACGTTAATAATTCCCCATATGACAATGCTTTCAAAATCGGAATTTGATGAGCTTATTATTAACTAATATGAATAGCTGAAGATACTATCGCCAGTGAAACAATTTAATGGATTAGAATTAGCAGACAAGAGGTCTTTTATGAATATAAGGAAGAGAGTTAGAGATAAAACGGAGCCCTGCGGTACACCAGCTGGACAAATAGTGTTTTTCATCCAATCGAAAAGAGCTTTTTAGAATAGGGAAGATGAAAAAGCTTGTGCAGTGGTTTTGCCAGCGCGGAAGAACATTTCATCAGAACAATGGGAGGCTTACAATTTGGGTCAGCGGATTTGTGTATATCAAAGTCTTTTAGTAGTCTTGCAACTGAACGAGTGCGAAAGAAGATTCGTCCCATAAAATCTTTTACGTTCTCAAGTATAGGAAGAATCATGACACTCTCTGGTAGTGTCGAATTATCAGCCAATTGTGCTGCAAACTTTACCCAAGGAAAATAAAATTAGCCTTTATTTTCTCTTTTTGAAAGATCGATGACTTACTTAAATAAAATGCTCTCTGAATTTTCAATTGTCTTCAATTTGTGAGCAAAATATTTCCAAAGACAAAAAGTAGGTTAGGTTCAAAAACGTCATCAGTCTGATAAGAAATAGTTCTTGTGTTGAGTGAGTCAATAAAATAAGGATGCATCCAACAAAAATAAATCTGATTCTATGATTCGTTTTTTTTTTTGCACACAAAAACGTGACGGGAAACTATAAAAACATGGTCCACATCCACATCCAAAATGGAACTTCAATATTGAAAGACATGTAGCGTGTTATTTAGACACGTGTTTATAAACAGCTTTAGTATGTACAGTACATATATCAACACCTATATCCATGTACGTTGGGTATGTTCATAAACTGGGACTTAATTCAAAAGTACGACCTAACTATCCGATTTCAATCAAAACCATGCTAAACAAGGTTATAGCATAAAATAAACTTAATCACAAATAAACAATCTAAATTTAATCACGTATTCTACGTCGTCGGTCGTAGCCATCGGTCGGCAAGTCGCAATTAATATGCAACAGATATCCTAAAAGCTAAAGCTAAACTCTGTTAATACAGCAAGCTACATTTTTTCGATCGATAAAAAGGAAACAAAAAAGGTATAATCATACAACAAACCGCCCTATGGCTACTCAACTCATATTCAGCAGACTCAAACTCACTCATTCACCCACCACACTTGTCTTCATAAAATCGCTTCGCCAGGCCATCAGCCGTTGAACTAATTATTCTCTTCTACCATTTAAGCCGAAACACTGCCTCCCTAAAGTGTAGATATAGAAACTCCTAATATAACTCCTATCCTAAACTCTTATACACCCAATTTGAGTTCGAAAGCCCAACATTGTACAAAGTACCGGATAATACTGCCAAGTGTACCCGGAAACTGTTGTCTGTTGTGTGTTGTATATCGTGTTGGAGGGGGGGGGCTATTAGGTATTACTGTTTTTGTGTTACTGGCTTATTTACTGGTGCGTCGTTGTTGTTGTCTTTTGTTCACAGCAATTAACTTCTTACATCACAAAATGGCAAACATTATTGTAATTACAACGAACCATAATTATGAATTGAACTTTATTCGTCTGACTATCTGAATACTGCCATGGTTCAGTGCTGCCAGCAATCAGTTTTTTTTTGTTGCTGTTGTTATTCTAATCACCTTACAATCAAAACAGATTAAAACTTTTTGAACTTGAATCGGGAAGGTGAATTAAGGTGCTTTAACAATTTACATTATTGATCTGATTAAGTGAGAGAGCGGTATATAAAGGCTATAATAATTTTTAAATGGATTTTAATACAAAAACAAAAACAAAAACAAAATAATGAAAACTCACCTTCTTTGGTAATTGCTTCGGTATCGCAGCTGTCGTCATCATCGTTCCCATAATCCACCTGTAAACAATCAACATCGTAAAAATTAACACGGGTCACGTGACGGACATAGTCTTTTGTGTTAGTAACGGTGTTAGAATTAAGTAATGGCTGTTCCAGCAGGGATGATGTCGATGGTAGCGCAGTATTATACTGTCGTTCAGCCGAAGCCGCTGTATTGCGATGGTGTTTACGACGAGGTGGCTTTGGCAGAGCATTGATTGCTGTTGCTGTTGATGTTGCTGATGTTGACGCTGACGCTGACGGATGAACGCAGGGCTGTATATTTGGTGGTAGACTTTTTGGCAGTGGTGGTGGTTGTGGCGATGGGAATAATGGCGGATGATGTGATGAAGGATGACGGTGGTGATTAGCCAAAGGACTTGGCTCTTGCTCCTCCTCAGAATCGTGTCTGTGTCTGTGGCAGGATTTATCCAATTCAAAGGTGACTTTGTAGGGTTTCTTATGAGTTGTTGTTGTTGTTGTTTGAATTTGAGGTGATGAGACTCCATTATTGGAGAAATATCGCGTGGAAGGTCTTTGCCTTTCAGCCGGATATTGATGATAATTATGAAGATGATGATGGTGGAGTTGACTAGATGATGCGGATTGCTGTTGATTGTGTTGTTGGTGCTCTTGTTGGAGTAGTTGATGATTATTATAATAATCCTGTTGTTGTTGCTGTTGTTGGTAAGCTTTATAGGCAGCCGTTGGTATTGCGGTAACACCGGTAGATGTTGTTGATGTGCTTTCATTTGATCCTCCATCACAGCCATTTGTTGTCGATCGTGTCAATAATAAAATCACCACCATTCGATCATTTGAAAAGGAATTTTAATTTTTCTTTCTTCTTTATATATAATTTATTAATTAATACTTAATGATGATTGCAAAATCTTTCTTTTTGTCGGCTTGCGTTTGAAATGCAAAACGTTTTTAATGAACCTAAACAATTTTGAAAACACACATAATTACACCCACATTTTTGTATAGTTCTCAAAGTCAATCATTATAGGTACTTTGTGCTGAGAATAGTTCTTTTCTAATTTGTTTTATGTTCTTTAGCATTGTTGGTTGTAGGTATCTAATTTTATTTATAGGTTTAGATATAATAAAATTTCATATATAAAATCATTTTATAAATTTAAGATTTTCTAATTGAATTTTCTCAAAAATCGCGTGTCACATGCAACATGCTGCAAATTTAACCATATATAGAAATATGACATGATATATAATAGAATTTTCAAGGCTTTTGCAAAAAACACAGTTGCAAGTAAACATTTAAAAGCTTTTTTGTTATTATTTTTGTTTAAATATTAAAATTACATTTATTTTTTATGCACCTACTGAACTATTGTTTTTTCTTTTCTTTAAAATATAATGGAAGGGAATTTAAATTGCATAAATGTCAGAAGACATAATTTAATTGGCTTAGGGCCAATTTGAATTGCAGTGTGTCGACATCAAAAGAAGAAAAGCAAAACACCAAACACTTGTCTTTAACAAATTGTATTATTTTTGTCAAAATGTAAATGTCATTAGATTTTGTTTCAAAGTGATGTTTTTGTGTCATGTGTTATTATAAAAACTACAATGCTGTCAACTTGTTTTGACATATTGACATGCAAATTGTGTTGGTACTACACAATTTGACATATACGGTTGTAAGCCAAAATCTTGCGTATGCTGTGTTGTACTGAATACCGAGTAGTCTTCATTTCAAAAACATATTGTTGAAACACTTAATTATTGTGTGTTGTTAAACATTGACATATTTGTGTCTGACAGTTTTTTGACGTGTTTCCATAGCAACATGAAATAACCTTGTTCAACACTTTTTTTTAATTAAATTTAACTTTACAAATTTTTCGAAGTGACGAATGTGACTGACAGAAGATTTGTACATTTTGAAACCAATTGGAATGGATGGAAGTTGATAAAATGTCGATTGCTCAATTCAAAAACATCCTAAATAAGACCATAGCCGAGCAAATAAAATATTTGGCCACTAAATCTGATGTCGCATCCTTATCCGTGAAACTATAGAGGCACTAAAGGCACGAATTCACAGTTAAGTCAGAAACTGACTGCGATGACGGAATGCTGTGAGCTCTTAGAGTCCCAAATCGAAATTATTTCCCAAAAAAACAAACAACAATTAAAGAAAGGATGTGATACATCTTCCTCTAGACAAAAAAATGCAGTTGAAGAAGCAAAATAAACTTGCAAAGGGCTTCTCAGGTTAAAAGAAGGTGCAGAAGTTCATTTGAAAAAGTTACGAGAAGTTTTAGAACATGTATTTACAAAGGGCAACTATATTCTTGGAACTTGGCTCTGCAGAGGTTGCCGAAGAAATAATGTCCGGCGCAAGCCATTTAAAAGGAAGTAGCATGAGTACATTTCGCGAACAGACTTTGTTGTACCGGCAAAAAAGACAAACGCTGTTCGAGTTTAAAAATTATCATCAAAGGAGATAAACTGCAAATAAATAACCACTCTTGCCGAATTGTCAATTGTCAAAAACATGTTTGGTGACAGTTCACCAGAATTTTTTGACTTCAGCGTGGGAGTGATGCTAGCCCCAGCAACATCATCTATCTCTCAACCGAGAGCAGCGCCATATGAATTAATGTCAAACAAAAACAATAGGGAAACAGTGCCGTCTACCAAAAAAAAATACTATAAGTGTCAATTTATAAATTTTGGCATACGATATTACAGGTTTAATAAATAATTTATTGCACCCTGATTTTTTCAATTATATTTCTTAATTTGATATTATTATTCTCATTTAAAAACTTTTTTAGAAGATAAATATGAAAATGGGAAATAGTCATGGCAGAGTGAGCGGAGGTATTTTATGTGGGTTCGAAACTAAATACTATTCTTTTGTTCAATTTAAAATGATTGAAAATAGGTTTTTTATTCAAATTATAATTATTTATTTAATTTATCAATCTATCTTAATTGCAATAATTGGCATTACGATTTTATCAACTAACTTGAATTTATAATATAATAATCATCGGTGATCTCAACGCATGGATTAATAATTTCCAGAATTTTACGGCGCTTGTCTTACAAGACCAACTAATTTTTGATTTAATCAGAAATTCTAAGGATGATACGGATATCAGAAACGGAACTGTTTGATGACTTTGGACTTGTACTTGTACTGAATGGAGCAAGGCCAATAAATAATGGACTATTGCGCAGTATCTGGAGAGTGGATTAACTACGTTGAGGGTTTTGAAGTGCTCATATCCAACTTTTCAGCTCACTTATCAATCCTAGTGAAAGTATTTTTTGACGAGGAGGTGACTTGAGAACAAAAGTATGCACTATATATCACTTAAGGATCGCAACTATAAAACCTTCCTCCCCGTTCAATCATAAACAAATGCTGAATAATTTATGAAAGCGTTTCAAGGATAATTTTTGCCTTAGCTCCACATGCAAATAAAAACGCTACTCTTACACCTAAATACAAAGGGTTCTACAAAGATTGTTGCAACCTTAGAAAACTTTCTTACAAATACTTGAAACTTCATATTTAGATTCACAAACGCCATTGCTTTCAAAAATATGTACTTTCGTGCCAATAAAGAGTTTAAGCAACTTGTACCTTAAGAAAATCGCGACAATATCAAAACATATCAAAAACTGTAAGGAGTTTTGGTCTAATGTACGAAAGTTGGCGGGGGGGGGGGTGCGTTATTATGGTATAGGGTGCTACTTTCAAACGATAAAATAGAGGTAGTTTTTTCACAAATTTCAAATATTGAAATATGAGACTTCTTTTTGATATAAATATAAAAGTTCTGTTCAACGAGGTTTTGTTTAGATCAGAACAGCACAGGACAACACAGTTTCGTGAGAAACGTCAGATCAAGTTAGAACAGTCAGTTAAACGTCAGTTGTCAAAAAAAAAAAAAACAAATTGCAAATTGTGTGAATTTTTCGTTTCTCGCTTGTTTTTTTTCAATTTTTGTGTTTTTACTGTGAAAAATATTATTAAAAATTATTGAAATGGAAAATCAAGTGATTGCTAAGATAATACTAAATGAAAATGTTAGTGGTTCAGACACCGATAGTGATTTTTCGTCGAATTCCTTTTCAGATGATTGGAATGAAAGTGTGACGAATGTTATTACCTTTTCTTTGATGAAATGTAAAATGTATTTTATATAAATGTACATATTTTATAATTATTTAATTAAACTAATTAAACAAATGGGCAAAATTACTTTATTTTAATTTTTTTAAATCACGAGAAAAAAAAACACAAAGCACAGCCAAATCAAAACGTAAACAAAAAAAATGACAACTTCTATTTTGACATTTCTCACGAGTCTGTTCTAACCTGATCTGACTCAAAAGCAAGAACAGAAAATCCTGTTCTAAACTGTTCTAGGTTTGTCAATGAACAGGAAAGTAGAACAGTTCAGCACAGAAAAAACCTCAATGAACAGCAAAAAGCTGTACTTTTTTATCTAGAACAGTCCAGCGCAGCGTCACTGAACACACATAAAGATTCAATGATTATACAAAAAGAGTTATTTTGTTGCAGAAAGGAATGGAAAACAATATCATTAAATTGCTACGCCGCCGCCACTGCCTCGGTTGCAGCACCATAAGCTGTTCGTGAAACTTTCCAGAAGAAATTCGTACATTTAGGGCTATATATGTATGTATATTCTTTGATAATTGTAGGAATACCATATTTAAGTCTTGAGTCGAATGCAGCGCATTGGCATTGGCCTTATATTTCAGGTGTGTCCAAAGTATAAAGTCTCAAAGATTCAAATCATAACCTTTCAACCAAATTCCTGTGTTATTTCTAAGTCTTTAGTATACTCAATTTCATTACCACTCTACAACATCTAATAAAGTTGATTGCTCTAAAGTAAGGGTCTTACTCTAGTCTCCCGAATCAGAATACCTTAAATTTAGCTTGGATATTATTTCAGAGCTCTCAACTATAAATTCCATCTCCCAAGTCACATTCTTATCTTCATCTTTCATAATTGATTTAAGGAGACATTTTCTAAAACATTCCAACATGTTCTTTAAGTAAAACAGCTGCTTCTTTTATATTGCTTCATTATCATTGCACAGTGTACGCTGCTGTTCACACTGATGCCAAATTGACTTGGGGAGATCTTATGTAACCATCTTTGCATGCAAAATCAAGTAGTAATTTATTTGCAATGTGCTTTAATTGTTATTATTATTATCTTTCTTTTTTATTACAAATAAAAACAAAACAAAACAAAAAATGTTCGTGTTGAATGCAGTTAGTTTCCTTGAATTTTGTTTTGTTTTTATGTTTTGTAAGAAAACAAAACTAAACTTAATGAAAATAATCATTTCCATAAATTATCTACCATTGTGCGCCATCAACCAACCATCTGAATTTATATCTACCTTACCTATCAACTTTAAGTGGATCTGCAACAAATTCATTGTTAAACAGCAACTGCAGCAGCAACAACAACTATCACATCAGTGACTGTGACTATTTTTTAGTGAGTGAGAAACAATTAACACAGAAGATGAAGATAGCATTACATCTTCTTTAAAATTATATACAAAAAGAAAGAAAGATAGCTTCAGGTATAGACAAAGGCATAGGCAACCAAACAGCTGCTGCCATCTTCCAAAAGGGTGACGAAGCTAAACGCGATGACAACGATAGGTAAGGTAGTTTGGTAGATACGAGTATAATAAAACTCTTAGAGCGCAAAGAAAATAATGCATGCGAAAGAACCGTTACAATTGGCTTTTTGTCGCATTGTGGTAAAAAGATTTTTCTGCATCAGATTGTTATCTTTCAACTTCAACCATCCAGCGCCATGTACCATGTACGTACCTATCTCTATAACTGTGCTCGTGGAGAACTTTTTGTTTAACGCTTAACAAACCTCAAGGCCATTACTGAGATTTTCTTTTACCATCAGTTTTGATAGATATCAAGTTTCTCTATACGTATACGAGTCTAAGAACAACTCCACTCCTTTCTTGATCTCCGCACGATCACATATTTGTAGGTAAGGTAGGTAGGTAAGGTAGGTTAGGTGTACGTATGTTAGGCAAATGTATCGAAAACAGCTTAATTGAATTTAGTTCAACATTTACACGATCAATTTGAGTGCCAAATTGCGCGAAGGTGAAGTTTGCTTATTTTGGTTGTTTAATCTCGTATTCATTCACATCGAATAAAACTTCCATAAGTTTTTAGTATGTATCTTTACTCTTTATATGAGCAAGTGGGTACAATGTCTTGAGATACTTACTCTTAGGTATTTCTACAATGATTGTACATTCTCGCACAAAATAGACTTAGACTTAGTGTAAGACTTCGACTTTGGCATGTTCGGAGTCAATTTATAGCGCAAAGGTGATAAGTTATGCTATTTTGTTGCGCAAATAAGATTCAAACAACATCCCATTAACATTTTATAAGACGACTCGACTATATACGATTGTACTTTTGACTCGATGTATCTTAGAGTACGAGTATCTGTAGGTTATATTACCAATTTTGTATGTTTTTGTTTTCTTCAAAAAAATACCTACATACCTAACATGGCCGTGAGAATGATAATTGTGTGAATTGAGACTTTTTTTTTTCCTTAACAAGATATATATTATTTAATGTAGGCATACGTGTTTATTTTTTTTAAATAGAAATGAGCTTGGACATTGTTAAGTGCGGTGATGGTCGATGGGTTCATGCAAATTCTTAATAGATTGTATTTTCACACCGCTGCGCTAGTTGTTCTAATGTTTAAGGCTATTGGGGGTTTCAACAATTGAACTCATGCCTAATGGCTTTCAAAACCGACGCACGGCTTATTTCAGTTGGGATTTTTAATAATTTTAATATGACTTTTGTATTGATGGCTAAAATCCAGCAGGTTGATGATATTATAGTCTTATGTGTTAATTAACAAGAAACTGATAGTAGTTGAGGTTGGATGGCGCCCAAATAAACGTATAATAGCCAGTCCAATATTTGTTGAAGCTTTTTTATGGGGTTTAAAACAATTCCTTAAGCATATACGATTGCAAGATCTCCCAATATTAGTAGATTTTTTGCCAAAAATTTTAACCAATATTATCTTTCAAAAACGGCAGCAAAACACACAATTTTTTATTTTAAAATGATTAGACTATTGTTCACTAAATGGATATTGGATGAAAGAATTTAAAAACTACGAAAATGGAAGAAATAAGAAGTTACCGTCTGGCAAAGTAACGAAAAAGAAGTTGAAAAGGATTGGACTCACGAACAAACGTTACAATTTAACCAGTAGATCGAGAAGGTGATATTAGTGGGATGCAGATTGTGCGGAGTATAAACCATTGAGATTACCGTTAACAAATGTAAAGCCTTGACAAATTGCGGAAAAAATCCGGTCAGGGGACGAGTGATAATGTCTCGATCTCCTGAACAATCCTTCCTGCTTACAACGCGTTACCCAATATTTCCTCCCAAGTTACGACTTCTCTTCTGTGGCAACTAATCTTAATCCTCACTGGTCTCAAACAAATAAACTGCACGACCTATTGTTTTCACTAGTTAAATAAATGTTCATACTCCCTGCCATCTTTTAAGAAAATTGCCTTTCAATGAGTCTAACAATTTTTGTTTCCATAAGACTTATAACCGCATCAATAGACAATTTTTAATTTTAAAACAAAGCCAACCATGTAAACGGACAATTTTTACTTGATAGAAAATTGGTACTAGTCACTTATTTAGAAGTCTTTTGACAGTTTGGTTAATATTGAAAGACTATTTTTACGAATCAGTACTATTAACTTAGTCTGAGACTGTTGGCCCAGGTCTTCAGATTTTACCATCGATCACCGATTTGAAAAGACTATAACAAGTTATTAAAAGTATGACGACAATTTTTCAGCAATTTGAAAGCTTTATAGATCTATATGGGCGTAAGTATAAAAATCAAAGAATATTGTAGAAGAGAAAGAGTATATAACATAAACCTTACCTTATAAGGCTCAAAAATAAAATTGGTGTCAGACAAATGATACAATAGTTGCCTAGTTTCTATTGTTAATCTATGAATATTCATATTTATTGATATTGAATTACCCAGGATATCAAAGTGATTTTGGAAAAAAGAAAAACAAATGCTGGTGGATTTTGAAGTTATGCACATCTAGGTAAAGAACACTTAGGAAACCTATATTAGTTTTGATTTTTTAATTCATTATTTTGTTAACAATAAACAGTAATTTGAGAAATTTAGATAAAGACTTAAAGTTCACAAAAAGTTCAGAACAAAAAAGTGCGAATACGCCCCATTGTACTTATGGTATCTAGCTTTTTTTGAATAGAACAAGACCAGTTAGGTGCATGCCAATCATTTTTAAAAAAGGTAGACTTGTATCTTGGATAGGTTAAATTTACCAAGTGGAAACAAAAATTAAACTAATTAACTAAGGAAAACTAATTTCGTCACAAGTTAAAAATGGTTGCTAGCTTAACCTTTTTTTTAAATAAATTAAAAGCCCTAAATAAGTTACAATGAATGCATAAATACTAAAATATGGAATTTATGGAAGCACTCTTCTTTTAAAATCGTTGAAAAATATATGAAGTATATAATAAATTCTTTAAAATTCTGTTATAACTTAGATATATAAGTGTGAAGTATTTTAATCAGTATAAGTACAAGCTAAGTCCTAAATTTGTATTAATTTTTATCATCCTAGTAGTACCTGTGGCGTGATGGAAAGTGCGTAAGACTGTCACTCCAAAATTCTTGGATTCAATTGCTGCCTGCGCCACGTAAACGTTATTTTACTATTTTAATTGACAAATCATTCAAGAGTAATTCTTGTCATAAAAAGTTCTTTCTCAAATAAGCATTTGAATTCGGCATTTAAACTCTAGGTCCCATCCATCCCTGACATTACTCGCACACCGGAATGATTAATATTTGTAATTCACTAGACCCTCTAAGACCTGTTGCGACACCTTATTTATTTAATTTTTTGGTACAATTCTTTGAAACATGTACTTGGAAATTGAAAGTATTAAATTTGTTCTTTTGCTTAAATTTTACCAACCTGACAAAATTGTAATTAGATCTTGCAGTTTTTATATATGTCTAAAAATGCTTTTAATTTACAAAAAGGAATTTGAAGGGCTTTAAAGCTTGAACAAAATTCAATTAAATTAGACATAAGATATGTAAAAATAATTTTTTTTAAATCCTTAGGAATAATTTTGATTTGGAGTGATGTCCTTTTCAAAATCAAAATACTTTTAAATGTGAGATCAAATTTTCCATAATTTGTAATTCGTTTTTCTCTTTTCTGTTTTAAACACCAAAAACAAAGGTTTTTCAAATAACAGGAAAGCTGTTATCTTTTGACATTTTACAATTGAAACTCACCATTGTAACTATACATATCGTTACTGTTAGTGCAAAAGGTCGTATGTAAAAATTGTCCATTTTTATTTTATTTGTGCTAAAGGTGACATTTTGCAGTCTACAACTGCTGCAAAAATATTGGATGTCATCAGCTGATCTATTATAAGTTATGGTCAAATGTAAAAAAGTCGTATGTTGTGCATCTGATTTTTTTTACTGCTCCCCTGTAAAGTAGTTAACTTTCACATACGACCTTTTGCACTTTGCACTAACAGTAACGATATACAAGCTTGATAATTGTTAAATTTTATTTAAAAAAGCTGGAAGTTTTTACACCATACTTGAAATTTGTTATTTTACAAACAAAATTAAACCGTATTTTGGCCTAAAAATTTTGTCTTATGGCTTTTATATTTCAGTTAGCCCAAGAACTTAAGCTGGTCAGTCACTAGCAACAATATTGATTTAAATTACATTTATTTTTAACAAAGCGTTAAGTGACAAGCAAATAACGAAACAATACAAAAGTATGTTAAAATAAATTAGGTGGCGCAACAGTCCGTAGAGAACCAGGGCCTAGTGACTTACAACTCTCAACCATTCCTGTGCGCGAGTAATTGCAGGGATGGAGGGGACCTACAGTTTATATGCCGAATCCGAACGGCTAATTTGAGAAAGCACTTTTTCATGACAAGAATTACTCTTGGAGAATTTGTCAATTCCTCGCAAGAGGCAGTACCCATGAAAAAAACTTAAGGTGGTACAGGCAGGGATCGAACCCAAAACCTCTCGCATGACAGTCCAACGCACTACCCATAATGCCACGGGTACTACAAAAAAAAGTATGTTGGCTGTGTTATTTCTCAAAGAGGTGATTGTGATTTAAGAATTTAAACTAATTTTTGTCCGATTGAAAGATAAGGTCTTTGCCAATGCTCCACAATCAAACTAAGCGGTTAGTGACGGAATTTGTGAACTTACCGAGGACATGCAGCCAAAAATGTCCGAATTTGTCACACAAAATTTCATAAACAGGTAATTGGGTTCTGCAATCGTAACCTTGGCTCTTATTCCCATAGGAAGTTATTGTAATTGGTCAGATTTGTCGAATTGGAAATTTTGGCCCCTTGAGTCGAAATAAGAGATTTCTAGAGAGATGTTTGTGCGTGCGTGTGTAGTGTACGTATACATACGTTCGTACGTCTAACGTCCGTACATTCGGGACGTTTTTTTCGTCGTCCATAGCTCATGAAACAGTAGAGATATTGACTTCAAATAAATATTGTTACAGATAATAATGCAAAGATTCAGAAAGGACTCTCAAAAAAATTGCGTGAGAGGTTTTTTTACAATAGCAATTTAAAATAAAATGCACGACTGGGTCGCACGAACTTGCTCCTGTATTCAAAGAGTCTGTTTAAAAAAGTATCTATGTAGCTATATAAGATTTAAAAATATACCTGTAAAATAAGTTTGTCTTCAAAGATATAAATGCCATTTGATTCGTCGAAAAAACCTCCATTTTTCAATTTTTTTGGGAGGGGGTTACATTCAATACAGTTAGAATAATTTAAAAAAAAAAGTAATTTAAGATTCAAAATTTTACCTGAAAAATAAGTTTGTCTTCAAAAATTTAAATGCCATTTTATAAATAAAAAAGCCCTTGATTTTTCAAAATTTTTTTTCGAAAATCGTTAGAGCGGTTTTTTTTTAATTAATTTTTTTTATATACAATTTTTCAATTTTGTTCTAAAAATATTTTTGGTATGCAGTTGTTTAGTGATTGTAAATATACGCTCTACATTTGAATTTCGTAAAAAAATATTAACCCGTTTTTGAGATATAGAATTTTGAAAAAAAAAAATTCAATATTTTTTTAAAAATCCAAACAAAAAAAAATTGCACTTTTGATAATCAAATATTGTTAAAGCAATATAAGAGCTTATTCACAAAAAAAATTATTGAAATCAGTACATAAGTTGCTGAGAAAATTAAAAAACTAAATAACGGTTCTATGAGCGGTACCTTTCCTGAGCAATACAAAAATATGTTTTTCTTATTAAAAAAAGCCAAGTTAAAAAATAAAATTTTAGAGAAAATTAATAAAAAAGCTATCGGTTTGTTTTTGAGAAAATTCGAATTATCGTTTTTTGACCAAACAAATTGTATGGGGGCCACTGTTAGTTTTGATCTTTAAAAAAAAATGAAAAAAACGCCTAACGCAAATCTGCTCAAAACCTTAACTTCCAAGTTTGAACTCAATCGACCCAATGGTATAGGCTGTAGGAGCGTGGACAGACAGACAAAACTGACCGGACGGAATCGCGGGACCCACTTTTTTAGACTTCTCTACCATCGTAATATCATGCTTGATTAAAATCTCGAGTTCGAAATTTTGCACGAATGCAAAACTTGCCATATACATAGTTCCTATATGTCGCAAGTAAAAAGGTGGAAGTTTTTTCAGGGTTGGATTCGATATCCCGGTTTTTATATTCCCGTTTCTTAAAATCCCGATTTCAAAATCCCGTTTTTTATAATCCTGCTTTTTATAATCCCGATTTTTTATAATCCCGCTTTTTGAAATCCCGTTTCTTATAATCCCAAACAAACGATATTAAACCGTATTTTTTATTATTTCAGTTAACCCAAGAACTTAAGCTGGTCAATCACTATCCTAAAAATTAGAAGTAATTGCAGATAAATCTTATTTGAAAGCATTGGGATAATATTTCCAAATCGATGTTGGTACTGCCCAATACTAACTTGTATCTATTGCTATAAATACAAACAAAATTCAAATCATTTGCAATATATTTTTCTCAAAACGCAATAATACTAGTACAAAATGATTACAAATAAACACATCAAATCATTTCCAAGCCATCTCTACCCCTCCTGTCCTCATACAAGACAAGTTGTAGGTATGTATCTAATTACGCATTAGAAATACTATAAACATCATGAGATGCATCATCACTAAAATGACATGAATTATTGGTAAATTGATTTGCAAAGATACAAAAACGTGCTTGTATCTTTTTCTACTGTCGCTCTGTTGTTGCTGTTGGCATACACTTAACTTCATTTTGTGTATAGAAGTGCAACATGTATAATATAGCATTTAGATACCTCAAGCGTTGTCGAAAGAAGACTTAAAAACGAAAGATGAAGAGAGAAAAAAAAGCATTTAAAGTTGATCATTGAGGGAAAAATGACCACCAGGAGATACAAAATACAATTATTTGCTTGATGTTGTCTAAACTGTCTGTCAGATGAAGTAAATGAACATCAAACGAAAATCACATTGCAAAACTGCGGTGGTCACATACAGTAGAACAAAATTCTTTAAAAATCGGTAAAAATTGAAAAAAAAAAAACAAACCAATAGTTTATACACTAAGCTTGCTCGAAGTTGACAAAATTTCAAAAATTGTCTACCATCAAAGAAATCAATTTTCTGATTAAATAAAAGGTTTGATTTTGAATTGGAATAAATTGGCGTTTGCTGTGTGGCACGTAGCGCCGCCGGTCGTAATCATCGTTCTGTAGCGCTCGCTGTTGACGATGACAGCCTCACTAACGTCGTTTTCGAAACAGTACGGACCAATTACGCCGCTGGCCCAAAATCCACACCAAACGGTAACTTTTTGAGGATGCATTATCACCTGGTGAACCTCGCGTGGGTCGGTGTCGTCCCATATACGGCAATTTTGCTTGTTAACACAGCCATTCATCCAAAAATGCGTCTCGTCACTAAAGATGATATTTTGGCCAAAATTGGGGTCCTCTTTCAAACGATTCGAAGCCCAGTCAGCGAACAAACGGCGGCGTCGTCTATGGTCATGAACTTTGAGCTCCTGGATCAGTCGGATCTTGTACGGGTGAAGGCCCGACGCAAAATACGCCAAGTTGAAGTCTGCGAAAGGCGGAGTTCTTGTGCACGGCGAGGAATAGACTGCCTCTGGTTCAGCTGTACACTTTCACGAACCGCGGCGATGTTCTCGGCCGATCTTACGTTCCTTGAACTTACAGGTGTTGGCTGATTGTTTACTGAACCAGTCGCCTCAAATTTGGCCATCAAACTTTGAAAAGTCGACTGTGAAAGCCATTACGTCTACCGTACAATGAGCGCAAAAACGCAACGTTTGCGTTAACGAACACTTATTTTGATAATTAAGTTTTATCATTTGAACGTACTGTTCAATAGTGTAACTTGCCATGATGATTTGACATAAGCAACTGAATAATAAACAAAAGTTTTGACAGATGTCACCAAAACAAAATGGCAGCCACGGGGCGCCAAAATTAAATCTACCCGCGCCAATTGAAAAACACTTTATATCTCAACTTGATAAAAGATACCTACTTGTAGTCACGATCAACGCCTGTGTCAGTGAAGTAATTGTTGTGCCAGTAATAGTTTCGACTCGAACACAAGTATTTTATATACATTTTTTAATTTCATGCTAAATTTGGTAAACATTCTGCCCCACTGTATGCCTTCTATTTCTTGCAAATTTATACAAAAATTGTGAGATACGTCTAACAACAACTGAAAACAACATAAAAAGCTCAAACAATGCATCATTGCATAATCACGCAATGGCCTCCGATCCGACACACAAACCGACTAACTTCGGATGGATGATTTTGCTCCCATGTCCTCTTTCTTTATTTTATGTTAAGTTGAGTATATACACTTTTACCATCAGATTACTGGCGGTCGGTGGCGTCCCGTCCAGTCCAGTGCAGTGCAGTCCATCAGTAAATATCTGGTCACTAGGCCGCAAAGGGGTATGCTCATTTTCGGCCCGGAGTGTACACCAATGAATTTGGTATCAAATTAAAGGTTGTTCTAAGCCGGCTATATCTGCAAAAATATTTTTTCGATAACTCATGGGAGATCCGAGATATTTGAGATTGAAGTTCGAAATGTCCAACCATTAAAAATCAGCACTTTTTCGACATAAATGCTAATATCTTTGGATACAGAAAGGCTAAAAAAACCGGTTTCATTGAGCTCAGAAGAAAGTTTCGAGATTTATGTGGTATAACAAATGACCAATAAACTGGCCTAAGTGTTTCAACTTCTTAATTCTACCACCTTTGACTTTATGTCACAATTCCTTTTAGACCCAAACAACCTTATACCTGAATTAAAAGCTGAGAACAAAATTCGCAATAAAACAAAAATTCAAAGGTGTATGCTCATTTTCGGCCCGGAGTGTACATTACAACTTTTAAGTACTTTTTACAAAAATGCATGTTTAGATAATTTAATATTATATAAGAATAACTAACAAGAAACTTCATAATGTTTTCGTTTGAGGCATAATTTGAAAGATTTCTTTCTTATAATTAAATTTTTTTTTAAAGAAAACACAATAAGTTATATATGAAAATAAAGGTTGTGAACTAAGCTACTTATTGGTGCCAAAAAAATAAATGTCATAATTGAATTTTAAAAGATATTATTGTACAAAAGTTTGCCTAAAAAATGCTGCTATTCAAAGGTTTGATTAAAAATAACTCAAAATATATAAGTCATAGAAATGTAATTTTAGTTTCATTTGAAAGATATTTTTGACACCTTTATTTTAATACCTTTTTGATTTTTTTAGCCTTTCTGTATCCAAAGATATTAGCATTTATGTCGAAAAAGTGCTGATTTTTAATGGTTGGACATTTCGAACTTCAATCTCAAATATCTCGGATCTCCCATGAGTTATCGACAGAATATTTTTGCAGACATATCCGGCTTAGAACAACCTTTAATTTGATACTAAATTCGTTGGTGTACACTCCGGGCCGGATGTCCCTTATAAAATGAGCAATCCCCTTTATTCCATTCCCATTCCCACTTTAACTTCAACTTCATGATGAGCAGCACCACCATGATGTATGGGTGGTGTTCCGCAAATGCATTCAGAGCTTCCGTTTTTATGCAAGCCATGCCAAGTCAAGTCGGCCCGGCCGCAGCGCCATCCCATGACGTTACAACAAACATCTTTTTTTTCGGTTCGTGTTTTTTGAAGAGCATATTCTCTTTAGATACGACGACGCCACTAGTTGAGTATTTTTGTATGTGTGTTGTTTGCTTTAATCACTGCCCGCATTGAATAACAACGCTGCCACATCACTTGCGCTATAGGTGCTAATTGCCCGTCTAATTCATTCATAATCGTAAGAGCATGATGATGGGGAACCAGGAGGGCTATGGAATCATTGGTGTATGCAAACATATGCCAGAAGCTAGACTTCAGACATTGTGGGAAACCACAGCTAAGGCGGGGACTACACGACCAACCGACCGAGCTATCTACTACGACGACGACCGCGATGCCATGCTACGACCGACATGGAGTCTCTCCATGATGGGAAGAAGGAGGAGGAAAAACCATAATTGAACTTTTCCGAATCTTAATCCCGCAGTTGGAGAACTACACATAGCTAAATTTATCTTTTAAAGCTTGGAGCTGGATTTGTTTAAAAATAAGTACGACAACGTCGACAACACGATGACGCTTAGGCTATGAGGGCATACGCTCTCGATTTCGTTTTTACGATTTCGCGGTGGTGATAGGAACGACAAAATAAAAACAAAAATATGTAAAACCACAATCGGCCTAGATCTCACGGTACTCATCAGGGCTTTCATATTATTATAATATCTACGGTCAGCCTTTGGAGAGGAGATAACTTATAGGTTTGTTAATGGTTGTTGATGTTATACCCTAGCCTATGTTATACCATGCCTATATATAACTTGTCTTATATATCTTACGGAACAGTATATATCGATTTTTGCATTTAATTTTTCATTCAAAGTGCTTTAAAGGTAGGTAAGGTATGTAAGGTACCTTGATCTGGTTTTTGTGGAGGGAAGGACTGTTGGTTTTTGTTGCATCTACACTTTTGCTCAGTGACAAACAAAGTTCAACGCAAATTACGGTAATAAAAGTTTTCTCTTTTTTTTTGTTTTATTTGTTGCTGCTGCTGTTGCTGTTGCTGATGTTAAGTTTAGTTTGAGTTTGAATTTTAGTTTTATATAGTTGAGTCTTTTTATTATAACCAAACCATAGCCTCCTAGCCAGGAAGAGTTAAAGGTTTTATACTTGTTTATAATTACTTTTAAATGCTCTGCCATCCGATATAGTTGAGCGAATAGGTGCAGTGCAAAATAGTTCATGTGACTGATTTAAACTGATAGATATAATTGGTAGCAAAGTTGGGTCTTAATTATGTCATTAGACTTTTAAATTGGTGTGTGCACTGTGCGCACATATGCATGGATGGATGTAGAATTAAAAGTGTTAACATAAGTAAAAATACATGCAAGTAGACATTATAAGATAGTTTCTTGATAATTGGTCTGAGGAATATACAAATTTGAAAGAAAGCTAAAAATACAATTATCTGCCTTTCAAGACTTGGATTTAATACACACTTATGTGCATATGTAAGTATTTTATGGGTACATTTATTTTAAAACCAAGTTTGAATTAAAGTGACAAAAGTTAGCCAAACATTTTTTGACAGCGATGTTAAAAATTTGTGGATTTTGGTTTAATTAGAAAAATGGACTCTCATTTTTAATAAAACGATTCTACATATGTACCAAATAGACCCAAAGCTTGCGAACCTAACTTTTCACATAAATGGATCCTCTATTCTTGGAAAAAAATAATTTAGGTGTTTTGTGTATTTATTTAAATCGGTATTCAATTAATTTGTAAAAATCAATTTTACATGTTCAACCCTAGTACTGTTTTTTGATGGTTAATTTATTAAATGTGATTTTCATTCAAACATTTATAAAATTGAGTCAAAAATATTTTAGAAATAAGTCTTTCTTCTAGTTTTTAATAAAACTAGCATGGTCGCTTTTTTGTAAGCTTATTTTAAACAAATATAGAAAAAAGAGATAGATCGCACGGTTCAACGCAGAGTCGCCGGAAGGAATATTAAAGTGCATTATGTGATCCCTAGGAATAATATGACAAATAAAGGCTTTATTAAATTTAAGAGAAAAGGATGTTGCGAACTATGTATGTGTTTCTGGTTTTCGACCCCCGTTACAAAGCATGACGCTTTATTCGGAACTTCTGTGTTTTTCTTTAAAATCTTGACCCAACTTTTTTCTTAAATTTCCAACAACTTGACAGGATTTGGAACTAAGTAGAATACAAAATTAGAAGTCAAGACAGAGTCTTATAAATGTACTAGCGGCCCGTCCCGGCTTCGCACGGATAGACAAAATTAGGTACAGATATTTAAGTTATCAGCATGCTAATTAAAACGACCACGAATCACTAAATTATAAAAAATTGTATGCTTATCTTAAAGCCTCCCTGTACCCTACGTTGGCTGTGGTATTTCTAGGTGGCAACAAAATGTATTAATTTTCAGCAGATCCTACTCGAGAAAGTGCCACATACAATTTCCCGTAGGAAAAGCACTCTTTCCTGAAGTCGATACCAACTATGGAAAAAGTTTGTCCCTGGGATTTATTTATTGTTAGGGCAAAGGATATTTTTAAAGTGATCTGTAACCTTTTAAAAGATATGGGCAAATCAGTTGGTATCATTGGAATCCGCAGAACATGTGCGAGCTGACCAGCCACGGGACCTGTAATGATAGTTGCTACAATCACATTATCTCTTAATTCTTTGATCAATAGTCTTGTACCATTACACATATTGGGAGAGCTTAAATTTCTTAAAAGCATAACAGGTGTACGTAGCGGACAAAATTGTGAATCTAAACCATTCTCAGATCCCCTTGAACACACACAAAAAATTTCATCAAAATCGGTCCAGTCGTTTAAGAGAAGTTCAGTGACATACACACTCACAGAAGAATTATATATATTAAGATTCTAATCTACACTGATATTATAAAGAGGAAAGATTTGTATTTTTGTATATGTAACGAATAAAATCAAAAAGACCGATTTTAATAATTCTTTTTTCATTAGAAAGCTACATTATCTGTACCTATTTATGTCTACCCGTGCAAAGCCAGGACGGGCCGCTAGTTCCTTATAAATGTTTTCAGGCAAATTTCTCTCTTTCAAATGGAGTCATGTGTTTCTCGTTCTGTAAACCTAGCGAAGGGTATGTTGAAAAATATGCCCTTCCTAACTGCGGTATCAATAAGGTAAGAAACTTGAAATTTACTAATCAATTTGAGAAGATGCTGTAAAAAATTCAAATCAGTGGTTTCTATGATATAAAACCTTTCACCTTCCACATTGCCTGTATGTATAATTTTGTATATTTTTGGACACCTTTTAATTGACTTGATTTGCAAGTAAGGGAAACAAAGAACTAATAAAAAGATTGATAAAGTTAAAAAATCAATAACAGAATTTTCCAAAAAAAAAATATGTAATTAAAATGAGGCTGGGATGCAACGCACACTGAAAACTTCCAACCCGTGCCCGTCTGTAGATATTTCTAAGACTTTAAAAAAAATATCAATAACTACATATGTATGTATATTTTAAATGAGATAAGAATTTTTTTTGTAGGCTTTCGTGTTTTGTAAAAAAAGTTGTCAATTGAATTTTTCTTTACAATTTACCAAAATTTAGCAACAATAATTTGCACATGTTTAAAATAAGTTTGATTCCAGTTTTTGTTTCTGACATTTTTAGTAGAAAACCAATTTTTATCAATGCGTAGCAGTATTTTTACAAAGTTTTTTAAAATTAGTTTGATGTCAACATCTTTATTGTTTCATAACTTATAGTAGTCTTTTTTTAGGTTTTTATTTTGTTTGTAAAAAACTGTTACTTCGATTTTTCGCAAAATTTTACCAGATGTCAAAAACGTTTCAATTATTTTGAAGATATTAACATTTTTTGTTCGCAAAGTATTCAAGGTGAAAAATATTCAGTTTGAGTTCCTTTGCTTTATAAAAAAAACCCTTTAATTAATAACTATGTATAATAAAACATGTTACTGAAGCCGCTAGCTTTATTAGTTCTAGAGATATTTGGGGTCAATGAAATTGTTCATTAGTTTTAAATTGTTATAATAAATTGATATATTTAAAGGCCTTTTCAGCACATCTTAGTATTATTATCTATAAGTCGATATCTTTATCAGTTCTTGAGATACAAAAACGAAAAGATCGAAAAATGTCAACATTTTCCAATCGAAAAATCGGTTTACAATAACTTTCTATGGGAAGTTAAAAAAAAACTACAAAAATTTTTCTGTGGTAGTGGCTCAACGTCTCAAATATTTTGACAGAAGACAGCTAAGACTACAATTTATTACTTGCATTCTTTTAAATGTTTCCATACAAATTTGGTTGATCACAGCAAAAAAAATAGGTGCATTTTGCCCAATTCATCAATGGGAAGCTATCACGTATACATAAGAAAAACGAAGTAAGATCAAATCCAATGAATTAGACTTAAACGTGACATTACTATCATGGTGATGGAGAAGTCCAAAAAATCAACAACAAAAAAAGTAACTGAAAGAATCTGTGCGGCAGTAGGTCTTTGCAAAATGAACTTTCACTGTTCATCAATAACACATGATTTGATTGAATTTAAAATTCAGTCCAAAAGAAAACTATAAAAATCACGATTGTTCTAATCCGGAAATTCGTACATTTCAGCACTAAACTAATGCAATTGTTTTGCACGTACTTCCGTTTTTTGCTCACGGAACTCATATATTTGTTTTTTGATAAAATTATAATAAGTTCACGCAGGTCAGGTTTTGTAAAATTACATGTCTTGTATAGTGGTTTACGTTACACACGTACATCCAGGATTGCTTATTAGTAAGGGTGTTTAAATTTTAAATGCCGATGTTGAATGTGAACCACACAAAAACGTCAAATTTTTCTCTTCATTTCATTTGACATTTCTCAATTATTGAATAATTCAATTTGAACCATGAAAAGAAACACAATCGAGCTATGCGTTTAAGTTATTTAGACTTATTATGAAAATGGACGTTCAAATCAATATGCATATCGGGCACTTTCTGTTTTATCGGTCTATAATCGTCTAAATGTGCGTCAAATCAGAAAAATCGTGGAAAAGCACTAAAGCATACTCGTACTGCAGGAAAGGAAATATTGCTGCGGTTTGCGTGTTTACGATAGTGTGGCTAAAGAGGCATCCACCTCAACTCGTCATTCACCGTGCCCAACAATTGCACCTCTAACGCTAGTCGTTGATGAATATTATGCATAAAGACTTGCATTTACGCGAAAGTGCAATTGACTCAAAAACTAAAGCCTCTTGACCATTTCAAGGGTCATTAATGGTCAAAATGGTGGCAAGAAGTGGGAGCAGTGTATGATAAATTTTTGAATGATGATCCACATTTTCACTTCAGTGGATGATAATCCAAGTGTGATTGTCGAAAAACCAATGCACCCACAAAGAGTGACTGTTTGGTGCGGTTTATGGGCTTGCGGCATAATCGGACCATATTTTTTCCAAAATGAAGCTGATCAGACAGTTGCTGTGAATGGTGTTTGGTATCATGGGATGATAACGAACTTTTTATGCCACTTGCCACACAGCAAACGAAACAATGTCTCTTTTGCGCAACAAATTCAGTGGATGTGCGTTATCTCACGTGGTGACGATGTCAATTGGCCGCCAAGATCATGTGATTTGATACCGTTGAACTTCTTTATCTGGGGTTTTTTGAAAGAAAAGTTGAAGGTCGATAAGCCAGCTACAATTCAAGAGCTAAAGGATAAAATAATTCGATAATTCGGCATATTAATGGCATAGAACTTCAATTATGCCTCAGCGTCATCAAAAATTTGGACCATTTGATGGAGGTTTGTCGCCGAGGTTGTGGTAGAAATTTGGTCAATGTTTTGTTCCATAAATAAAATTAAACTATACCAGTATTGTCATAATAAAAAGAAATGACAATAATGTCCAAAATAATTTGTGTTTTATTCAATATCAACATCGGCCCTTAAAATTTAAGCACCTTTTATATCATTATTTATATTTGTCATTAATTTCTATATGCATCCATTTAAAACCAATACATCGGTATTTCCTTTTCAATCCTAATCTTCTTTCCTATAATTGCTTGCACTGTGTTAAGCATTATAAGGTTATTTTAAACCATTTTAGTGGGCTAATAATGTCCTATAAAAAATCCTAATTTGAAGATAAAAAGAGCTCCAACAAATACACTACCTATGCTACATATTGTTCTTTTTAAAAAATAGATTTCTATACCTACATATCTTAGTATTGCGATGTCAGATATCCTCTTTTAAAATGTTTTAGACTTTTGTCAAGCCTCCACTTTAAAAATTTTACAGATGACTCTTATTTACAAAAATATAGATTCTTAACAAAAAAGTTCAAACATTTCATTTCTAAAAAACTAGTTTACTTAATTCATTTCTTACAAATCACAACTCGTGTCAACAGCAAAATAATAACATATGGTTCGCAAAGTCAACTGTCAATTTGGAAAATGTCAGTTTTTTTTTCAAAAAACCAAATGCCTTAATTTAGATATTCAACTTATAGTGGCAAACCAACAATCAAACAATGTTGTTTGTGTGCCTAACAAAAATTTTGTAAATTTACTTCCATCATAATGTTTAAGTCTGTTAGGGCTATTGTGTTACGTAAGGTTATGTTATGTTAATCTTTTTTTTCTTACAATAATTATAGCATAGAAAATATTACACCTAAGGTAATTAGGAAGTGAAAATAGTAATTAATTAAGTGTTATCTTAGCGACTTAATGAACTTTGAAACAAAACTTTTCCATACACCGCCTATGCTGTTTTCAAAACAAAAATTAAACGCCCGTTAATTTGTCTGATACATTCATCCACAGACGGACACACAAAAATGATTCAACTGAACCCCAATAGCTCCTATAAAGCTACAGACAACTCCCCCTTTCAAACAAAAAAAAACTCATTAAAAAGTTCGACCGAAATTTGTCAATTAGCAGTCACGCAATACTATTGTCATCCATATACAGATTAATGCTTTCCAATTTACTGGACACAGTGAATTATTATTTTAATCATTGATTTACTCAGTCTGATACGTGATGACCGTCAAAGTAAAAATAAAATTTAAATTAAAAAAAACTTTAAATTATGATGACACAAACTTTAAAAAAAAAAAAAAAACAACAACAACAACACCGAAATCGTGGATCTTTTCATATTCAAATAAAATGCGACATCACCCACAATTTAATTTATAGGGTGGCAATTTTAAACATACAAAAGGCCACTTCAACCCTGGTTGTGATTGTGACTTATGAGTCAGTCTTTTTGTTTTGTTTTTGAAAATGTCCTCACACCCAAAACCCATTAACATTGCAAAATTACTTATATATCAATCCCTGAGAAATACCGACATACTTGAAAAACTATATTACGTCGTTGTCGCCTTCGTCGTTTTTAAGTCAAACACATAACACGAGAACTATAATACCAAATAGCACTTTATACCAAATGTCCATTGGCTGCAAGATTTAAAGCATGAACATGAACTCAATGTCGAATCGTGACAATACAACTTTTGTGAGACTAAAAAATCAATCAGCTTAAAGAAAAAAAAAATCAACAAAATTGTAGAAACTAAAAATAAAAGATGAACAAAACGAATCTTTCTTTTTTAACTACCCTAAAGCCCAAACACACCAACAAAAACAACAACAACAATGCATAGTCAAAGTGAACCACACAATATGCACATTTAAAAATGAATTAAATAACAAAATAACTACTATTTTGTTGACATCATTGTTGTTATTCTTATCGTTCTCCATGATGACGACCGACGACGACGCGGCGCTGTGAGGGTGAAGCCGAGGACGATATTGTGGTGTTGGAAACAAAAAATCGAAACACTTAAAGTTGAAAACGAACTACTCGTAAAAATACAACAAAATCCCAAACTCCCGCCGACTATACTATACACTAAGCTATTATTTTTTTTCACTTCATTTCATGATCTTCAATGCTCACGGATTCTATTATTTTATAGCTCTATCGACTTGCTTTTCGACAGAGTCATCATCAGTGCCCGCAATGAATAGAGTGATGCACATCGCCAAACAACGAAACTTACATAACTTTCAAAGCTTCAATGGTGTTCTTTTATTTTCTTTTTGTATTTACAACTTTATTTTTATTTTTGTTTATACTGATTTTTTGTTTTCTATTTACAGCCAGTTGCATGTGAGGAATTCAATTGGAGAATCTTCAATCAGTATTGAAGTATTGATTTATAACGTGGAATTTGTATTTCAGTTAAAAATTCAATACATTTTTTATACCAATAAGAGATTTGAATTGATTAAATGATTATTTCACCTTAAAGAATAATATTGATATTTTTAAACAATTTTTTACTCTTGAAACAATTTTTGTTTCTAGAAAAAAGTGGGTTTTAACAAGTTTTTAACAATTTATACCAATTGGAGTTCAACCATATTATCTGGAATAATTTTTGTCGTTTGAATAAATTTAATTTGAAAATATTTTAAATAACTTTAGTTTGTAAAAGGATTCAATTTTCACTTTTTTAAATTTTTATACCAATTGCAAATACATTTTTTTCAAACAAAGGAACCCTTAATAATTGGTTTCTGACTTCAGTGGTATGCATCCAATTGATATATTTGCGACGAAAATAAACGTATTTACTGTAGTTTGAAAAGTTAAGTATTTTTATTTGGTTTTGTCTCAAAAGCGATAAGCCCGCTTGTTTAATTATTTTCGACCATTTAACTGTCGAAAAACTAAAAATTCTATGTTTTTGTTCTATTTTACTTTTTTCACACACAAAATTGTATGTACACTGAATTTAGTAGTTGACGATGTCAAAAAATATTTATTATTTTTATACCAATTGAACGAATACTTAAAAATGAAACTTTTACTATTGGTTTGTAATAACGTCACTTCACTTGTTTTGATTGAGGTAATATTTACATTTTTTTATGTTTGCATTGTATTTTTTTGGTGGTTTTAGACCATTTGTAAGGGTATCAAAACTGTTATGAAAATAATTTAATTTTGACTATTACTAAGAAATCACTTAATTAACATTGGAAAACATTTCCAAAGGAACATTATGTCAATTTTGAAAGGAAAAAGCAACGCTTTTAAATCATATAAAACGGATTTATATTTTTTAGACCATTAAACTTTTTGAATTTATTTTTCAACATTTAAAATAAGGGAAATTATTTTGTTTCAATTAATTATTTTTCGACCATTAACGAATATTTTTTTTTTAATAGTTCTTAAACCATAAATACAATTTATTAAGTTTCATTCCGTTATATTTCGACCAATGATAAGCAAATTTGTTGAGTTATATTTAAAGACGCCGTGAATAAAATTTTAGTCGTCGATCTTAGACCAATAAAGCTTACATTTTACTAATTATATTCACTTTGATTTATATAAATTCAACATCACAAATTGTTGTTATTTTTTATTCTTCTTTCAATATAAATTGAACTGCCAGTTTTAAACTTTTTAACCCCATTCAATAATTTGGTATAAATTCATATTATTTTCGACCAAATAAACTTTTTTTTTAACACAAAAAAGGAATAAATTTCAATTATGATTGATGAGGATTGAGGATAAATATAGACCGAAAAGCCCGACGACAACGACGACTACGACTGCGATAACGACGACGACGTGATGCGCACGTTAACTCTTTAGAGCAGTTACACCTGAACTGACTTTTTCAAGAAGAAAAATAATATTAAACTAACAACAAACAAAATCCAAAAAGAAAACACACATTTGTGTGCTTTTTGGCGCGGTGCGGCGTGGTGGTGTGACGGCAGCGCCAGCAGCAGCAGCAAAAGTCTCGGTGCGCTTTGGAATTTCTTCACTATACGAGTGTAACTATATAATATTACTATTATTTTATTAAGCTGCTGAACAGAAAACTGTTGCTGTTACCTTAGCTGCTGGTAAAAGATACAAACATAAACAAACAAAAAACTAACATACACATTAGTAAGTAAGTGGTATAAGAAAACTGCTCTTTTTCAGCTATATACCTTTTTCGAGGGAAACGGAAAATGGCACGACGCATTAGATTATACCCATAGTTATATCCATACCTAGCCCCTATCCAATTCACCCCAACTCCTCCTTGGTCATTGTATATTTGACTGCAAAGTGTTCACCTATTTCACTCTTTTTTTAGTGTAGTATCTAAAAGCCTTGCAGAGCAGTAGCCATCGGCAATACTCAGGGAGGTAACGACGAAAGATACAAAAATATAACAAAAAAGCAGAAGAAGACAACAACAACAACAATAAAAAAATAGTTAAATACACTACATTGCAGTTTGGAGTGCAGTGCATTTGAAGTTTTCTATGAGAGTATCTAAAGTATCGAAATCCAGCAAAAGCCAGGCAAGGCACAGTCAGATCAGAGTGCTGTGTTGCCTCCTCTCAAAAAAAGCCTCAACATGAAAGAATACCCAATTACAGACACACCACAAACTTACAGGGATGGATTTTATACCAATAAAATAATAAAATTAATAATGTTATTATCACCAATTATTTTAACAGCTTTTTAAAATACTATTTAAGAGACTTAAGTAAGTTTCTGGGGCACCAGCCTAGAGATGGGAGTTATACTCAAGTTTTGGACGTAGATAGCTTTTGTAAATTGTAGCCACATCAAAAGGACTGACAAAATTCTCGCATCATCATGTGGCATTACCATAATTTGTAGTCATGTTTGAATTTTCGAAATGGAATAATGGTGTTGCAACACTTCCGGATTTCTTTGAATTGAGTTGGATAGACTTTAAAACAAAGGAAAGCAAACTACTTCTTAACAATATTGTTTTTCAACTCCAATCAATCCATGGGCTTTCTTAGGTCTATTACTATCAACCTCACTGTTGTGGAAGTAGTGTAACCAGTTCAAGGTGAAATAAATATCAAAGCTGACCCAGTTGGCTTTTTCAAATTCCCAAATGGTTCTGTTATTAGCTCTTTCTTTAACAGATGAGTTTTGACAAGAAAAATAAGGTGATACAACACAATGGTCACATGTGAGTAAAGGAGATAGATTATCGCATTCCCATAGAAAGTTATTGTAATCGTCCAGATTTGTCGAATTGAACATTTTGACATTTCTCGATGTTTCAAGGTTCCTAGATTCTAAATAAAAGGTTTTTAATAATGTACTTATCACGTTCATAAGTAAGAAACAAGTCAATAAGAGTGTTTTCTGATTTAATTATTAATTCACGTTTTAGACATTTGCACGTTCTTTAGATCCTGTTGTATCCAATAGAGTGTACGCTTATTTTAAGATTTTGAACCCCAAAACTTGGTTATTTAAATTCCTAGTTTAAAAGTAAGATTTTTTACCAATCAGGCCTTTTAAAATAAAATAGGTAGATACATTAGATGGTGCAACAGTCCGTAGAGAATTAGGACCTAGTAACATACAACTCTCAATCATTCCTGTTTCCGAGTAATGTCAGGAATGGAGGGGACCTATAGTTTTTATGCCGAATCTGAACGGATACTTTGAGAACGAACTTTTCATTACAAGAATTACTCTTGAAAAATTTAGCCATTCCTCGCAAGAGGCAGTATACGTGAAAATATACTTGAGATGTCACAGGCAATGCTTAGACCCAAGACCTGTGGTATGATAGTCCTATGCACTAATCATCAAGCCTTTAAACTGTTTTAAACTTTGATCCGAAGCAAACAGGCTAAAAATATAATAAAAGAATATTCCTTATTGCAAAATGCTATAACAATCCGCTCCTGAAGACAATACAAAATGGTAAAACTTTGCTAAGAGCTCTTTGAGTTTGAAACTTAGAAAACATAGATACAAAATAGTTATCATGCTGACTGCTGAGTAATACTGACGACTTTTTTAAAGTTTTTTTCTTCAGTTTCTTTTTTCTTTTTTATTTTGTGTCTGTTTGACGCTTTTTTCTTCTTCTTCGTTTTCGAGTGCTATTTTAGAGGGTTTTTCTTAACGGTAAAAAAAGGTTGAAACTTAAAGGAAAGGAAAATGCGGGAAAAATAAGCAACACACAGTTTAAAGTAGGGAGCAAAAACACTCTAGTAAAGATATAAATCCTCGGTAGCCATATTGGTTTGCCTACAAGCTAAACCGGAAACGGACCTCATAAAGTATGACTTAGTGTGCGTGTAATTTCTCCTCTAATTCACTACCGGAACTCAGGAATTGTGCCTATGTATGCGTGAAAACACGTCAATTTTTCTCGTTGAATTCGTCCACATTACAAATACAACAATGTAAACAAATGGGTTTTGGAGGGTGATACGTACGAAAGATTTATATCTTCATATAGAGTGTTTTTGGTAGGGAGGATGAAAATGCATTTGACGTCGTAGTTGTCGTCGTCGTTCGTCGCATCGTGCACAACGAGGGCACTGTAATGAGCATAAACAATTTACAATTATTGTCGTTGTTATTTTTATATTTTAAGTTGTTTATGGGCAAAACAAAAATTGCATATACATATCTAATATCTATCTAACTTGATGTTTGGCGGGAAATGTACTTTTATACGTATACCTATTTCGGATGCAACAAAAGAGACCCACCTATGACCCATATGCTTACTTACCTTCTTACCTACATGTTTATGTCATCATCATAGGCATACAAGTACAAGCATAGTGTAGACATCATGACGCACTCTAACTAGGTAAGCCACCCTTTTACTTTTACACCTATAGTAGGTAAGGTAGGTAAGTAAGTATTTTTTTTACTGCTTTTTTACTTTTGTTGAAACACAAAAATATAATAATAATTCTCAAGTCGGCTTGTGTTGAGAGCTTTTTTCCTCAATTTAGGGTAGGGTAGAAGTGGCACGTCGCAATTGAAGGGTATCTTTTATGAAATATATATAAGACGTGGTGGTGGTTGTTTTATAAATATGGTATGTTGAGGTTCAGAAGTTGTGTCTTTTGTGTAATTTATAAGACTATAGAAAAACAATGTTACCTACTATGATTTTAAATGACGTGAAAATAACGTTTGATTGAATGAGTTAGAAGAGTTTTTGGTTCACAAAAGTTTAAATTCAAAAGAGCTGAAACAAAAACTAAACAGGATGTTACTCCGATAAAATTGATTTGGTAAAAAAGACTTTATACAAAATTGTCATGGAGAAAAATATTGAGGCTCATAACAAAATCTGAAAATGCGACATAAGTATAGTTAAAGGACTACAGCACACATACAAATTGGTAAAATTTGGAATTTTGGGTGTTTTGAAATGGCTGCCTGAAAAAAAGCCGTCATTGGACACACTGTGAATTAGGGGTTAACTAAAACATTAGTGTGATTCACGTTGGTAAAATCTACATAGCTTGTCAGTTTCAAATTTTAAGATGGTGTCTTAAAAGTCGGAAACAATATTATCATATGTATGTGTCAAATCATTGATCTATGGCAATGAGCCTTAAAACATTAAATTGATCTTGTTCCCAAGGAAAAAAATTAAATTTGTTTGTCAATGGTTTTCAACGTGTGGTTCTTCAAGCTTAAATCCTGTTTTATATAGGAATCAAATGCAAAGTGGTACAATTTTACTTGCAACATATAGGAACTATGTATGTATGTACATATGTACATATGTATGTATGTATATTGTATATGGCAAATTTTGCATTGGTAAAAATTTCGAACTTGACATTTCAATTAAATTTGACATTACGATGGTAGAGAAGTTGAAAAAAGGGAGTCCCACGATTCCGTCCTTCTGTCAAATTTTATTTTATGGATTAAAAAAAAATATATTAAACATTTTTTTTTAGAAATTCGATATCTCCAAAATAGGTCATTATTGACTTCCCATAGGAAGTTATTGTAATGGGTCCGATTTGTCAAATTGAAAATTTTGACATTTCTCGATGTTTCAAGGTACCTAGAGTCGAAATAAAAGATTTTTAGAAAGATGTCTGTGCGTGCGTGTGTACGTACGTTCGTACGTCCGTACGTCCGTATGTCCGTATGTCCGTACGTCCGTACGTTCGCGACGTTTTTTTCGTTGTCCATAGCTCAAGAACCAGAAGAGATATCGACTTCAGATAAAAAGGCAGAAAGATGCAGAAAGGGCTCTCAAGAAAATTGCGTGGGTGGATTTTTTACCATAGCAGTTTTAAAAAAAGGTGAACATTTTGGTTAACCCTAAATATCTCATGAACCAATGACCCTAGAGACTTGAATTAAATTTTATATTATATATTGTAACGTGATACAAAACAAGTATATTTTTAGAAAAAAATCCAATTAACGGTTTTTTTATAAATCAAAAAAACTGAAAAAAAAAATTTGTCACCTCGAAAATTTTACGACCAAAATATGATTTCATCTCCAAAACAATTTTGCGCAACGAAGAATAATGTTTTTGACATCTGATAAAATTTTGAGAAAAATCTAATGGACAATTTTTTTTATAAAAAATAAAAACTTAAAAAAAAACATTACTCAAAGTTGGTAAAAATTGATTTTCGACTCAAATATATTTTCAAGACTTTGAGATATTGGCATAAAACTACTTTTATCTTTTAAAAAATAATAATATAAACATTCAGTAAAATTTTGAAAGAAATCGAATTGACAGTTTTTGTACAAAAAATTAAAAACTGAAAAAAAAATATTACAAAAGTTTGTAAAAATTGATTTTTGACTCAAATATCTTTTCAAAAATTCGAGATAATGGCTTCTAACTAATTTTAGCTTATAAGAACTATTGTTTTCAACATTAGAAAACAAATTTGAGAAAAATCTAATTGACAGTTTTTTTTACAAAAAATTAAAACCTAAAACAAAAATATATAAAGTTGGTAAAAATTGATTTTCGACTCAAATATCTTTTTAAAACTTTGAGATAATGGCTTTTAACTAATTTTAACTTATAAGAACTATTGTTTTCAACATTAGAAAAAAAATTTGAGAAAAATCTAATTGACAGTTTTTTTACAAACAATTAAAATTGATTTTCGACTCAAATATCTTTTCATAACTTTGAGATATTGGCTTTAAACTACTTTAATCTTTCAAAAAATATTGTTTTCAACATTCAGTAAAATTTTGAAAAAAAATCGGATTGACAGTTTTTGTACAAAAAATTAAAAACCTAAAAAAAAATTAACAAAAGTTGGTAAAAATTGATTTTCGACTCAAATATCTTTTCAAAAATTTGAGATAATGGCTTTTAATTAATTTTAAATTACAAGTATAATACTGTTTTCAATATTCGATAACATTTTGAGAAAAATCGAATTGACAGTTTTTTTTTTACAAAAAATAAAAACCTAAAAAATAATTTATGAAAATGTATAAAAGGTGGTAAAAATTACTTTCGACTCAAATAGCTTTTCAAAAATTACAAATATTGGCTTCAAACTTACTTCAGTAATTTTTTATAAAAATCCAGCAGTCCGTTTTTTCATAAAAAAATAAAATCTACAAAAATAGTATGCAAATTTGGTAAAAATTGTTACATATATAGACAAACTTTTAAGCAAGACAAATCGACAGACGGGATGGGAAGTTATCAGTGTGGGTCGCATCCCTCTTTTTTTTACGAAAATGAAATGTAGATCGAATATTAATAATTTCTGAGTAACTATATACTACAAATATTTTTAAGCTCAACTTAAAAATGTATACATAAAAAATAATTTAATAAAAAACCGCTCTAACGATTTTCAAACAAAAAAATTGAAAAATAAAGGTTTTTTTTTGGTAATTCATATAATGACATTTAAATTTTTAAATACAAATTTTTTTTTCAGGTACGTTTTTAAATCTTAAAATACAAAAAATATTTGTAAACAGACTATTTGGATGCATGAGCAAGTTCGTGCATTTTATTTTTTCTAAAATTGTTGGAAACGTATTTTTTGTCACACATTTTTTTTTAGGTTTTTGGAGTTTTGAAATTTTAAAATTAAAAGATTTTCGGAAAAATAAATCCTACACATTTTTACCAGTTTACCCTAAATCAATACAAAAATCTATGAGAATTTACTTGAATGAATGTTGTTTTAGTTAATATCCGTACACATTAAGATATACAGATACAATTATTATGTAGATATATAGATATTTTCCGATTTGTGACTCAAAACAAAACAAAAAAAAAATCGTACAGGTTGATTTGAGGTAGACTGTCTAGGTAAAGTATCTATACCGAGTACCATTTTTATGTTGAGCAAGATCCCCATATACGCCAAACGCTATATCATATGAGTTCCTATAACAAGTGCAAATATGCAAATGCATATATGTATTTTTTATAGTAAATTATACCAAGTTCTAAATTCGAATTTGAATTCAATTTTTTGATGGTGGGAATTTATATATAAAATTGTTGAAATTCTACTTAAGAAATAAAAATTAACGCACGACTTTTTTATTTGACTGACTTTTGCCTATGAACTTAGATATGTTTATTTATAAACTTTTAATATCTTGTACATAGATAGATTTTTTTTTGTTTTATTTAAGTCTTAGTCGTGATTGAAAATGATATATGTATGGCAGGTGGTAGTTTAACGGTAGCTTGAGGCTACCTGAATTTATAGTCATCATCAGTGCGAGTGTGTATGACCCCAAAGATCAAAAGAGAATTGTGAAGGTGATTTAATTTAATCGAATGAAACAATCGACAAATTATCGGAGAATATGTTTTATTTTATTCATCTCATATATTCATATATGTATGTAAGTACATAATGTATCTGTAGAATATCCGCCTGCGAAATTATGTGGAAGAACAAATTGATTTTTGCTTTGATTTTTCTTTTGTTTTAATGAATGAACAATAAGTAGGTAAGTTACGTATCGTATAGGGTGTTTTAAATGATTCAACAACTTGTGTTAAGAAAAATAAAACTTAATTTTGTTTCAAGCCAACTTCGGCGGAACTGTGAAGTACAGTGATTCATTCTTTAGCAGCACTACGCGAATGTGGATAGCCTTACCACGCTCAACCTTTCCCATTCATGGAAATGTTTAAGAGTTCAAAACTAATGACATCCCTTTTCCAACCACTCTTACGAAACAAAATATTAACAATAATGTTTTAAATAAGATAACATTTAGTTTGAAAACAATGTTTTTAATAATTGTCAAGATATTCGAGACGAAAATCATTTCTTAGCAATTTTTAAACAGGGGCCCTACTCTGTAATGCGTTTCGAAAGCCAATCCGATTCGAATCTGATATTCGATTCGTTTATGAATTCGTACTCTGTAAAATGTTCAAATCGAACAAAACAATCATCTAGTACTTTTTCTATTTATAGAATAGATTTGCCGAGTCTCGAAGTATTTCTCATGAGATGTGTTAAAGCGAAAATACAAAAATCAAAACAAATCACAAACAAGACGAGTAAGTTGAAATTAATGTTTAAAGAGAAAATATAAATTTCAATAAAAAGTTAATAAAATGGATTCGGTGATAGATGAAGATAATGGTGGATGGATGAAGATAATAAAGAAGAATAAATTGAACGTAGAACAATACGCGATAAATCAAATACTTTTGAAATGTGTGATAGAAGGAAAACATAATGCGTGAGTTATTTTACTTTTTTAACCATTACTTTTGTTTGGTATGCACATTTTTCGCTGATGATCCCCTGTAATGAAATTTATTTGCCAAAATTTTGAGTAAAATTATTTTTTCCTTGCTTACATTTTATCTATTTCACACAACTTAACACAATTTTCGTTTTGTGCCTTTAAAAACGAACTTAGAATTGCAATCCGTTACCCCTCTTGGTGTAGAAACAAAATTTCCGTTTTCGAACGCTAATGACATTTGGAAACGCATTGCCAGGTACGAAAAATCCGAATGCGGATTTGTCATTCCGTAAGTACTAGATTTCTTATCCGCATTGGAAATATAGACTACAAAATATTCGTTTTCGAAAATCTTATGAATCATCATACGTCGTCGCACGGTGATCGAAATTTTTCGCAAGTGCTTTTAGCAACCGCTATTGTCAAGGCCCGTGCTTCAGACGGCCGTGTACATCATTTACGTGCCATGATTGATACAGGTTCTGAAAGTTTTAAGAAAGAATTAAGTTTTGGACCCAGCGATCTATTGCTTCCGTCTGTTATTAAAATAAATCATATTTTATTTTGCTTTATGAATCAAAAGTGTCTTGATAAATTCTGTTTGATTTAGTATTACCTGGCTCTATGAATCAAAAAAGTTTTGTTACATTCAGTTTTATTTGATTAACGTTAATTATAAACATGCTTTTTCACTATGCTTTACTCGTCCAGTATTAATATAAAAATGTTGTATTGCCTTATAAATATCTGTGAATCAAAAACGTTTATTTTTTGCTTTATTTGTCTAGGATGTAAATGAAATATGCTTTATGATTTGAAAAAAGGTTTGGGCTCTTTATTTAATAACAATGATCTTGACTGACTAAATCATTCTTAAACCACTTCTTAACCAAACATAGCTCTCTCAATTCAACACGAAATTGAAGCCCTCTCCCTTCACCCATTATTTTGTGTTAAACTGAAAAATTCAATTAATTTGGCCTATTCATATTCACATGCACAAAAATTCTTGTTTTCCCACAATGAAACCTCCGATAAAATTTGTATATATATAAAACTCATGCATGCTTATAGATGAGCTTCTTCTTATAATTTTGCTAAACAACTAATAATTCAGATACATACGAGTATCTACATCTCCTCTTCATAGTTATATGTATACAAAGGAAGCGATAACCATTTGTAATGAAATATTGAATCATTCCATCCGTTCACGTCCGTCCTCACACAGATTTTTATCTTAGTGGAAATCTGTGCTACGAGCAGTTTAGAAAATTTCAACCATGAGGCCAAGCCCATATGATTATTACATGTGCTATGCCAGTGCGATGCGAACTACACCCAAGCCCGCGATTATGGTAGATTCAATGACAGGTACCCATTCCCATAGTTTAACCCGCCCGCAATCGTATAGCCCCATGAGTCGATGCGATGTTAGTCGAGTGCAAAGCCAAAGTGCGGCTTGTGCATGTGCTTTGGCGAGAAAACGTCAATAGCTTAGGTCACCGCGTGCAAAATTTCATTTTCCAAACATTTCAAACTATAAATATTGCTCTGGCTCTCCCTCATCGATGGATATCGGCGATCACTCAGCTAAGCTCAGCTCAGCTCAGATTCAACAGATCACTTCAAGCTATCGGTTCATCGTATATCGACATTCGAGAAATCAATGAAAGACAACTATGTTTATACATGAGACTTTTCTGACGTGACGCGACGTTTCCACCAATAACCACTGTGACTGCGACGTTGCCATTGTCGTCATCGTCATCCAATAATGAATGCATAAATCAGTTACAGTTAGTCTCCTTAAATGGCCGTTTTGTTTATGGTGACTCCCTTGTCATGGATGTGACTGTGAGCTGTGACTGTTACTCAAAAAGTCGGTGAAGGTATTTTCCACCGTCAGGCAATCTTGTTGACTCAGATCACGCCCTGAAGTTATTTTTTTGGTTTGTCTGTTCTGTCTCACCATTTTCGTTACGTCAGTTGGTGTGGTGCATGACCAAAAATACAAAAAAAGATAAACCAAAACATAAACGACTCTGCTCAAAGGGACGACAACGACGCGACGCTACGTTATGCAGAGGCCCGGACGTAATATTGTTTTGGTAAATGAGTGGCAGTCCCGCTCCCGCATGATCAATGGAAGAGAGTGCAGTTATAATATTTTGATAAAACTGATGGATTTATCGCACCTTATTAACATCTTAATTTGGCTTCAAGGAATGCCCACATAATACGTAGGTCAAGTCAGAGAGATCAAATGAAAAATTGTTTAGTATATTGATATTTGCAAAAAGGTTAATTTTTATTAACTTTGTTGGTATATCTGCTTGAAGTAAGGGTTAAGTAGATGACTTAAAATAAAAAAGATGAACAAGAGCTTTCAGGCATAAAGTTGCTGTTATATAATCAAAATTTTTCTGATGGAAGACCTAGCGTACAAATTGAGGCACTTCATCTTTGAACTTAGCCGCTTAAAAATTCACCATAAGAAATTCACCTCTATAATGTCAAATATTCAAATTCAAAATAGAATTAAGTTGAGCAAATTTCACCTCAAACTATGTGTCACTTTTATAACTTTGCAGGCGAATTCTTAAGACCCGTTTGTCATCTTAGCTCTTTAACTTAAAAGAAATAAAATAGAGAATTTAAAAATGACAGCTATGTTGTTTTTCTTTGACAATGGCACACTGTGATGTCAGCGAGGTATTAAGACATTTTTTTGTTGTTGTTTTTAGTTTTCTTTTGAATTATACTTATTTACTTTATGGGCTATTGTGTTAAGGGAACATAAGTTAACTTAGAAAATAGTGAGGGCACCTACATTAAAGACAAACGGTTATGTCGAATATAAGTGAGAAAAAAAAGTGAAAGTGAAATATGAGTGCGGGTCAACGTCAAAGAAAATGTTTGATACATTAACTTCTTGTGGTAAGGTTTAAAGGAGAGTACTTATGTATGTAGTTTGTGGTGATTAAGGGCGATATAATTTTTGTATGATGATAAATACTTCTTCTAGAAATTCTTTACTCTGGGTGAAATCAGTCTAATCTCGTTTCGAGAATTTGTAATTTTGAACGTCTCAATAAGAGTTTTTACTGAATTTGGTAAATTTTAGATCATCAACTTTATCTTTTCTTTTGGGATCGTTGAATCTATTTTTTCCCTAAAAATTTGAGGACAGTTTCATTTCTAGAATCTGATCTTTTAGAAATCGAGAAAATGGAGGACATAGTTTTGAGAGCGTTTAATTACTCGTAAAAGAAAGAGAATCAAACCTATAAAAACTCGCAAGGAACAGAACTGACCCAAAGTTTTAAATATTTTAAATTTTAAGAGACTAATTAAGTATTTTCTTTTACAATTATAACCACTTCTTTGAGAAATAACGCGGCCAAGAAACTTTTCTGCCAAAACTGCAAACTGTGACTTCTCCATTTTTAATTAATTTTAACAACTTAAATGGATTCTTTTTCGTTACATTTTTAATTATGGTGAAATTTTTAACTGTCAAATAACAGCTTCTAAAGTGAGAACAGACCAAATAATGGGGTATTCTAAATATAATGGACTATTTAATATTAAAATTGGAAATGGAGTATCTTCAAGAACTTAACGTCCTAAATAATGTCTTTTCTATTTTCTTTTATACTTTAAAAGTGATCTAGGTGCAAAAATATGTTCTCTCTTTAAGTTTAAGTATAATTTATTGATGGTATACAGTGCCATATGTAGGTAACTTTTCTTTTTTGTCAAATTGTTATAATTCTTGAGTTTTTGTTAACTTTACCTAAAAATAAAATGAATTAATTGCTACTTAACGCATTTCTTCCTTAAAAATAATTTGGATGTCACAACAAAATACTTTGTCTTTGTAAAATTTTGACATTTGGAAAAAAAATTGAAGTTTTGTCATAATAACGTCTAAATTGGCCAAGAAACTGATACATTTATAAAATACTTAATAAAGAATGCCACACAATCTAAACGGACTGTTAAGGAATCCACAATAATTTTTAATTGTTATAACGGTAAATGAAAAACTGTCAAAATTAGCTATCTATAAAGACTCTAAAATTTCTTTTTTTATTTACGATATATCTTGCAGTGTCAAACTTGTCAAAAATCTAAACTAGGTATAAAAACAAGACAACTAATACATGCAAATTTTAGCTAAAAAAAAAACTTTAATATCATTTTGGTCTCCGCTATAAAATAGAGAGAAATACGTTTTTGTTATTTAATGACAATCAATAATTACTGCAAAAATATACTTCAAATGAAAAATTCAATTAAAGTCACAATTAAAAGAAAAAAAGCATTTTTTAACTATCTTAACGAACCTAACAAAATTGTTACTTATAAGTTATAACAAACTACTCTAAAAAAACATACAGTACATTTTATACTGCATTTGTTTAATCCTCTAATTAATAGAAGAAATAATTATTTTTTATCTAAAATGGTCTGCATATCCAACTGTGCCCAACCATAAATCACTTTATCTTATAGTATATAGAAACGTCAAACAACAACACACACGAACACACTGCATTTTCCTGTCATTCGGTTATGATATGTCATCGACATTTTATTCTCCATCATTTTTCAGATTAATTGGTGGTGAATATAACGAAGCAAGGCAAAAGCATTCATTCATTCATTCATCGTTCATTGATTTGCTTGACCAAATTCAGATGATATGGCGACATTTGGGCGGCAAACTGTTGAAGTTGATGTTTATCAATACACAAAGCTCACATAGTACATATTATACGCTTCCATTTACCATTCACCAGAAAGCAGCAAATTGCTATTATTGCTGCATTGACTGGTAACTAACTAAATTCATGCTGCACGTTTTACAGCCTGCCCACATCATATATTTTGTTGTCTGAACTCTGAAGAATGTTTCCTTTCCGAGAAGAAGCATATATACTCGTAGATATTGTAAGTGTACGTGCATGTGCATACATTTGACAGCCACCCACAAAATGACATTTCGAAAGTGTGTGCCTGTGACTGTGCATGTGAACACTTTCATTGACAGATCATTCGTACCTGCCTACAATAATAACTGTAAATGTGCAGCATCGAACAATATTTTCACTCATGTTTATTCCTCGCCCGCACACTTATCCCTTTTTTGTAAGTGAGGTGCAAACATACCATCAGGAGGGACTTCACCAAAGACGAGAGCCAAAACGATTCGCAGAATACAGTAATAAAGTAATACTGACCTTTGCCAACAGAGTTTTAGTTTTTCTTTTTGTTTTCTTTCTGCTTTGTACTTTGTGTAATCGCCCCCCAAATGGGCATATTTAGTGGCTTAAATGTTAATTGGGTCAACATAGGGGGCCAACCAAACCAACCAAAGCAACCAAATGAAACCAACGCGGGTTCATTTTGTAAGTTCGCTGGCTTTGCTACTTTTACGACTCATTGTGCTCATTGTGCTCCAACTCCTATATATTATTATATTTATTGCCTTGGGGCTTGTGTTACTCGTCGTTGTGTCGGTCTTCGGTGCTAATATTCAGTATATGTAGGTCTATAGGTATACGGAGGTACACCACCTTTTATACTCTACTTAGGGAACATCTTATGGTGGATTTTTGTGTTTGGTATATGAATTTTTGTTGGATTTTGAAAAAGATTGTATTACCTTCATTTTATGATTTTTGCTAATGGCGTGTTCTAATTTTCTTTTTCTTTTATCTTATTTGAACAAAGGACTTTATTATTATTATTATTATATTTTAGTGATATTTGATTTTTGTGCGGTTAAGAATTTTGCAATTAAATTTTTGTTTGTTTGGAAAGGTGGCACATTATTATAGCAAAGCAATATTGTTTTAAGAAATCAGATAAACTGTAATAGAAGTTAATGTTGTGAATATTGAAAATGGTCTTTTAAAAGACACTTAACTTCTTAAATAACCCTAATGATAACGGAACTAAAAGTTAGAACGTCTAACCATAGAATTAAAAGAAAAGTGTATGACGTTTAAACTTTGACGTTTATTTGATTATTATCGTTTAGCCCAAACAAAAATTGCAAACAAATTTAATTTAGGTAAAATTAAATTTTTCAATTTTTTTTTTTTTTCTTACCATCAATCATTTCTTATGTCAACTTTGGCTTTCTCGAAAGTAAAAGGTTTTACAATAAAGATTGTTTACGTTTGAAATTTTATTGAGGCCATATTCTTGAAGTAACATCTGTCAAATTGGCTGTCATTGTTTGAGTAATGCCTTGGCATAACAATCTGTTGTTCATCGATTTCGAAAAGGCGTTAGGCAGTTGACAATAGAGAATTTACTTAGCTTATGCTTTCACACAGGAGGGGCATTCCGGATAAATGGATTGCTATTATCATGGTATAGCATATGATCTAAATGTCACGTTTTGCATAAAGGAAAGAAAAGAAGGAAGGAATTCAGAGGAATTTAAAATAATTTATAGTGGAGTGAGGGAAGGCAGTATACTCTAAGTAATACTGCTCCTAGAATAGGGGATAAAACTGACGTATGTAGGGACGCATTCAATGACTTTGCAATTTCTCCTCAAACATCTGGACTATGCGAACGATGTATGTCAGTTTACTCTCTCAAAAGATCCAGTATCTCGATGAAATTACAACAATGAACAAATGAAATTGACGTTAACAGAAGTATCAGAAAAGCAAAAGCTGCCTTCGAAATGCTGTTCAAAATATGGAAAAACAACTCTTTTCGCTTTAAAACCAAGTTACGACTTTTCCTTTCTTGTTTTGAATCCATCCTGCTTTTTGGACACACCACTTAAAAACAACAAACGTTCGTTAATAGATGTCTTCAAAACATCTTGATAATTTTCTGGTCTAAGCATATCTCCGATGCTGAGCTTCATGCTTAAATGGGTTAGGAATTATAGATTCTATTATACTTATACGTAAGAGGAAGTGGGTTGCCCACAAGCTTCGAAAAGGTGACAGGGACATTGCAGGACACAAGCAATGCAGTGGAACCCGCTCAAACAAGGAGGTAGAAGTACTTGGCAAAGGACAGTAAAAGAGGAATCAGCAAGACTAGGGAAGAATTTGAGAGAGCTAAGGTATATCTCCATAGAAATCGCACATGATGGCGCGCAGGATTAGTGGAGGCCCTATGCCAAAAAGTCAGTGATGAGACCCATTTCGGGATGTAAGTATGTTCGTCAACATAAAAAGTCTCTAGTTTTGAAAGATGACATACCGAACACGTCCACTTTTTTAGAATAAAGTAAGTTTTTATAGAGCTTAAGGATGTAATTGAGATATCAAGTAAATCCGAAACAAATCGTTTAACCGAACTATTTAAATAGCTAAGTGAGTGGTGATACTTTAACTACTCGAAAGTTTTATTTCCCACACTATTGGGAAGGATCAAGTCTGAAGGTATTAGGTTGTCGAAATTCTTCAATGATCTAGATCTAGAAAACAAACTCACTACTATCATCTTAAAAAACAAATTCACGATTAAATTGAAGGAATTTGGTCTTGTTCGCTTCAAGCGACAGTTTGATAAAATTCCATTTTTATTCTCCCAAGCAACTTATTTTCTTAGCTGAAAAGATAAAGTAACGAAAGTTGTATACACAAAATGCAAATTTTTGGTGATATCTTCGGGGAAAATGCAGACACCTCGACGTCTGTTGAAACTATATTCAAAAAATTGAAAATTGATGCATTTGAAATGGCTTTTGTTTTGGATAAGTTTTTCTTGAGATGCACTTTTTTCAGAAATGCTGCCACTCAATGATGGGCGTTTTGTTATCACCTTTATTAAGCCTGCCTTTGACTTTAATACCAACTGTTTTCTTTCCACGTTAAAAATAAAAAGAGTTGGATATAATACTGAGCCCTAAGGGACACCAATACTAATTTTGTAAATGTGCAAATAATCCAATGGCAGAAAGTTTCTTATTTTGATCAAACCCGAAAGATATTTTATAATCTGTCAAACTTAAAAACCATGAAAGTAAATGTAACCAACCCACAACATCAAAAACACTCTACATGAAGATATCAAACATTCGTACGTATAATCCCCCAAAACGCATTTGTGTACATGAAGATGAAGCTGTGAATTTAACACACACACAGCATCAACTCCCTAATTCCCCTAAATCAGCTGTTTAGTTAGATTGTTGGCAAAACAAAATGGCTACCGAGGATTGGTATCTTTATACAGAGTGTTTTTGTACGATATAAGAACGAATAAAAAGTGTCAAGCCGATTCATTGAGGATGGAAATGTTGCAAACTTTTTGGTAATTTACCAGATATGTGCAAATTTCCATGAATTTGGAAATCAATCGATATTAGTGGAGACAAAAATTGTAATATTCAATTATCTTGGAAGCGATTTTATAATAGGTACAAAATTTCTTATTGAAATCTTGATTTTGGAAATATTATTGAAACATTACGATTGTGGTCATTTTTTAAGCGTGGTAAACTTCGACAAATGATTCTAAAAAGTTTTGAATTTGTTTGTATTCCAAAATTCTTTCATTTAGCTTAAAGTGTCAGTCCCAACTTTAACTGAAGCTCCGACATAATGCCTTCATAACTATTATTCTTAACAACGAAAAAAAGGGGACATCAATGTTGACCTTAAAAATACATCTTAACTAAACATGTAAGAATGCTTTAAGTTTGAAAATTCTTATTAAAATTTCGCATAATCAAACGAACCTCCATAACTATATAGGTATATAATAACTCAGATAACATAAATTAACTGTTTGTATGTCATAGAAACCTAAATTACCATGAACTCTAAGAACTTCTATATTTAACCTAGAATACCAAAGAACCATAAAAATACCTATTTCCAACCACATAATCGCTCCTCCCACATTTTCCTAACGCATTTCACTATTTATATGGGATATGATCAAAGTAATTTTCTATTTTTTATTTCTCCAACTATGCCTAAGCATAGGAGTTCACAAAAGTTCATAAAACTGATTCACCTCATTTTCATGCACTTATTTCGAATCAGCGATTACACCGACTTTTATGATGCTTTGCAAACAAAACAAACTCCTAATCGGTGGTGGAACATCTCTCTCGCGCTCTTCGCTCGATGGCTTGATGAAATATTAAACTGCAAAAAGAGTGATTCATTTCCGACCTTGTGGTGATGGTACATCCATTCCATACAACCACATCAGTAAACCAAGCTAAAGCAAAGCAAAGCTAAGTTAAAACCAACCAACACGTTTTATCGCAACATTGCATCATTCATAAATTGTATAGGCTATAGACTCAGGCTCCGAATCCGAATCCGACTCAGGCTCAGGCTCAGTGGATGTTGTTACACATTTTCCATCATCTCGTCTTAAAATAACGTCGACTGAACCTCCTCCTTGAAGTCTATTAACATCATCAGCAGCACAGCACCAGCACCAGTAACTCCCAGTCTCAATCCCAGTTCCAGTCATCGAGTCTTATAATCCCAACATATCACGGTTACGGTGCGGTGGTGGTGGTCTATTGCTATTACCAACTCCAAAATAGACAACTTCTTTCATAAATGGTTCAAGTCTTGAACCATGTTTCTACACAATCGTACACCGGTGAAACAAAATCAGCGTTTAGATTTGCACGCAAGCGCTCTATAGTATAGACGCGAGCGGCAAAAAATCGTGGGAACTCATAACCAGGTTTTCATTTCCAGAGCCTCAGCGCTCCAACAGGTATTAAAAGTATCTTTTATCTTTTATTTATATTTCTCGTAGTCGTCGTTCGTCTCCATCGTCAACGACGACGACGACGTTATTATTTTTACCTATATGATATGGTGCGTGTTGAGCGAGATCTTCTCAAAATGATACCCACCATCGCCGCCACCACCACCACCAATGTAGTCTTCGTTGTTCGTTCGCGCTGAACTCCAAGACCACGCGTGGCTCCATATAAAAAAATCGGTCCACTGTGCGCCATACGGATAATGGAAAATGGCCATTTCGGCGCCGTCTACAGGCTTTATTTGGACGATACGATGCCTATAGGTTGTTTTTTTTTTTTTGTACGGCCAGCGCGATTGTAAACTGGGATAAGCTTTAGATGGATGGGTTTTTCTTTCAGCACAGCACATCGCAGTGCAGCGCCCAAGAGCCAAAGTCGCATAAAATGTTTTAATTTTCAATTGAAAGTGAAGTGAATTTTCAATTCCAATTCCAATTCCAAATCCACATCCACATATGGCATCGAACACACCATCAATATTTATTTTCATTTTTACTTATTTTTTGTATTTCTTGTTTAAAAATTTGTTTTGCAAAATTTATTTGTTAGTTGGACAAGCTATAATCCCTGATAATGGTCGCGTAAATGTTTATTTTTTATTTGTTAGTAAAAAATTAAAATAAATATTTGTATATGAATATACTCACCACATCCTTTGTTGGTGGCTCGAGTGGTAATCCTTCGAATTTTTGCACCGTCAATGGACTACTGTTGATGATGGGTGTTATGGCACGTTTTATTGAATTTTTGGTAGTAGGAAGAGGCTGCACTGTGTCGGTCATGTTTATTGCGGCATATACAAATATATTTATATATAGTGTATATTCAGTATAATATCATTATCCAGTAAGGATTTTGTTTAATCTCTGCAAATGAAATGGTGGATTTATGTTGGCGTAATAAATTAACAACAAAATATAAAAAGATTAAATTAAAATTAATTGTAAATAAAATACACATATAAAAATAACAAATTAAATAAAAGATAAAGATATCACCAGTGGACTTAATATGTGGAATTTGGTTTTTGGAAAATTTTGTAAAAGTTTATTCATAAATATTTTCGAAGTAAGACGGTACAACCTAAGATTTTGTGCAATTATTACCTACACGTGTGCTTGTCAAGTTTAAATATACGTCCTTTCCCGTCTTTGCGATTTTAGAACTTTCTAAATTAACACAAATTAGATTTTATAAAAAAGTACGTATACGCCATAGTGAACACAGTACAATTTATCTGACTATGGAGCTTTATAGGATGATTTATTTTAAATTGAACTCTTGTTTTTGGAATGTAAACTATGTGTATTCAAAAACAAAACAAAATACCTTACAACTTAGGTGCCTTTAGCATTTAATTCACTTTTCGTTATTTTCGAAATAGAGTACACATGACGTACATACGTAATGTTTGATCTGAATGAGTTCTTTGGATATAACTTTGCCAAACCCTGAAAATATGTTTAAGTTCCAAATAAAGCTTCATAAGCTTTTTCTTTTTTGTCCAGCAAGATTATTATAATTGCATACTCTAAGGAATTTTCAGATACATAGATACATTTACATGCTCTGCAACATTCTACGATCAAAATGTTGCTGTGATTTGAAATTAAAACACAGGTTCAATTTACGATCTAAGTAACTTTAAATAGGACTTCGACTTGAATTTAAAATTGATGAAAACGTGTATTTAAATGTTTAATAAAAAACGTGTATCATATTTTAGATCAATAAAATAAAAAATAAAAGGAGAGAAAATGATACTATTAAAAAAAAAAACAAAAAAAAATGGTTTTCAATACCGGTTTCATTTTGCATGTATCGCTATTCGGGCAGCTGTCACTATAAAAGCTTTAATTTTTCAAAATTTGACTAGTATGAACTACTCCTTTAACAGAGCGGTACTTCCTCCAACAATGTATTACAACTGTTAAATATACATAAATTTAAATTTATGTTAAAAAATAAACATACTTCATTTAATTATCAGGAAGATTTTTTATTGAAAAAATAAATCAGTTTACCTTTGATCTGGATTAGTTCAAACACAGATTAAATCATTTAAAAATAAATTGATCTTGTTTGCTATTAAATCAAAATTTTAAAAAGATTCTCTAAATTCTTACCTATATCAAACAAATTTTAGTGGTTAAAACTTTATTTTTAAAAATTCTTGACAAAAATTAAAATTTAAACCGATAAAAAGTATATTTAAATAAATCAATTGGGTTTCGCGCAACAGTCCGTTGAGAACTAGGGCCTAGTGACTTAAGACTCTCAACCATTCCTGTGTGCGAGTACTGTTGTCAGGGATTGAGGGGACCAACAGTTTTAAGCCGAATCCGAACGGCTAATTTGAGAAAGCACTTTCCATGACATGACAAGAATTACTCTTAGAGAATTTGTCAATTCCTCGCAAGAGGCAGTACCCACCCGTGAAAGAAACTTTAGATGGCATAGGCAGGGATCGAACCCAAGACCTCTGGCATGACAGTCCAACGCACTAACTATCATGCCACGGGTGCAACTAGAAAAATATATTTAATAATGTTATATTCGAAAAAATAAACAAAAAGAGGCTGGGATGCGACCCACACTGATAACTTCCCATCCCGTCTGTCTATTTGTCTTGCTTAAAAGGTTTGTAGGCTTTCGTGTTTTGTTAAGAAAGTTATCAATTAAATTATTATAAAAAATTTAAAAATAACCAACAATATTTTGCATTTGATGAAATACTCGTAGTTTGATTTCAAAATCTATTTTTGTTAACGAGATTTTTAGTCGTTAACCAATTTTTACCAATTTAAGTAACATTTGCGTACTATTTTTTGTAGATTTTAATTTTTTATAAAAAAAACTGACTGTTGGAATTTTATAAAAAATGTACTGAATGTCGAAAACAATATTTTCTGTGAGATAAAATAAATTTGAAGCCAATATTTTTAAATTTTGAAAAGATATTTGAGTCGAAAATCAATGTTTACCCACTTTGAGTAATGCTTTTTTTAGATTTTTATTTTTTATAAACTGTCAATTCGATTTTTTTTCCAAATTTTACAAAATTTTTAAAACGTTATTCTTCGTTGCACAAAATTGTTTTGGAGATAAAATCGTTTTTTGTTCGTAAAATTTTCGAGGCACCAAATATTTTTAACTTCCCATAGGAAGTTATTGTAATGGGTCCGATTTGTCAAATTGAAAATTTTGACATTTCTCGACGTTTCAAGGTCAATAGAGTCGAAATAAAAAAATTTTAGAAAGATGTCTGTGCGTGCGTGTGTACGTACGTCCGTATGTCCGTACGTCCGTACGTTCGCGACGTTTTTTCGTCGTCCATAGCTCAAGAACCAGAAGAGATATCGACTTCAAATAAATTTTGTTATACAGATAATAAGGCAGAAAGATGCAGAAAGGGCTCTGAAGAAAATTAAGTGGGTGTTTTTTTTACCATAGCAGTTTAAAAAAAAGGTGAACATTTTGGTTAACCCTAAATATCTCATGAACTAATGACGCTAGAGACTTGAATTAAATTTTATATTATATATTGTAACTTCATACAAAACAATTATATAATTATAATTAATTATGTATATATGGACAAAAATCCAATTAACGGTTTTTTTTATAAATCAAAAAAACTGAAAAAAAATGTGTCATTTCGAAAATTTTACGACTAAAATATGATTTCATCTCCAAAACAATTTTGTGCAGCGAAGAATAATGTTTTTGACATCTGATAAAATTTTAAGAAAAATCGAATTGACAGTTTTTTTAACAAAAAATAAAAACCTAAAAAAAAAATTAATAAAAGTTGCTAAAAATTGATTTTTGACTCAAATATCTTTTCAAGACTTTAAGATATTGGCTTTAAACTACTTTTATCTTTCAAAAAATATTCTTTTCAACATTCAGTAAAATTTTGAAAAAAATAGAACTGACAGTTTTTTTACAAAAAATTAAAAACCGAAAAAATATTTAACAAAAGTTGTTAAAAATTGATTTTCGACTCAAATATCTTTTCAAAAATTTGAGATTATGGCTTCTAACTAATTTTAACTTATAAGAAAAATTGTTTTCAACATTAGGAAAAATTTTGAGAAAAATCGAATTGACAGTTTTTTTACAAAAAATAAAAACCTAAAAAAAAATTAATAAAAGTTGGTAAAAATTGATTTTCGACTCAAATATCTTTTCAAAAATTTGAGATTATGGCTTCTAACTAATTTTAACTTATAAGAAAAATTGTTTTCAACATTAGGAAAAATTTTGAGAAAAATCGAATTGACAGTTTTTTTACAAAAAATAAAAACCTAAAAAAAAATTAATAAAAGTTGGTAAAAATTGATTTTCGACTCAAATATCTTTTCAAGACTTTGAGATATTGGCTTTAAACTACTTTTATCTTTCAAAACATATTGTTTTCAAAATTCAGTAAAATTTTGAGAAAAATCGAATTGACAGTTTTTTCAAAAAATTAAATCTAAAAAAAAATTTACAAAAGTTGGTAAAAATTGGTTTTCGACTCAAATATCTTTTCAAAACTTTGAGATATTGGCTTCAAACTAATTTTATCTTTTAAATAATATTGTTTTCAACATTCGGTAAAATTTTGATAAATGTTCGATTGACAGTTTTTTTTTACAAAAAATAAAAACCTAAACAAAAACAATACTAAAACTTGGTAAAAATTTACTTTCGACTCAAATAGCTTTTCAAAAATTAAAAATATTGGCTTCAATTTATTTCATTTCACAGAAAATATTGTTTTTGATATTCAGTAATTTTTTTCATAAAAATACAACAGTCCGTTTTTTCATAAAAAATAAAATCTCCAAAAAATAGAACGCAAATTTGGTAAGAATTGAAACATTTAGACAAACTTTTAAGCAAGACAAATCGATAGACGGGATGGGAAGTTATCAGTGTGGGTCGCATTCCAGCCTCTTTTTTCAGTTTCTTTGAATTATAAAAAAACGGTTCATTGGAATTTTGTCCAAAAGTATATTTGTGTGGTATTGCGTTACAATATATAAAATTTAATTCAAGTCTCTAGCGTTATTGGTTCGTGAAATATTTACGGTTAACCAAAATTTTGACGCAAGTTTCTTGAGAGTCCTTTTTGCATATTTCTGAACGTACGAAAGTGACATCTCTCTAAAAATCTTTTATTTCGACTCTAGGAACCTTGAAAAGTCGAGAAATGTCAAAATTTTCAATTCGACAAATCAGACTGATTACAATAACTTCCTATGGTAAGTTAAAAATAAATGATTTTTAATATAATTTAAATGTACCAATGGAAAATCCGATCATAGTTTTAACTTAAAAAAATAAAAACTTCCCTTAATTTAAAATTATTTTTTTGATAGCTGTCTCAATAGAATATCACCTTGACTTCATATTTGACAGTTCCTATTATCACAAAGGACAATTATTGTCAGTAATAACAATTAGAAAAATTAAAAACATCTTTACAGAAAAGGATCAGTAGAAACACCATCGGACAGAAATCTGACATCTGTTTTTAACTGCCCATCTGACAGATACGAATCATTCCAAATTGACTGATGTTTATTATTATATTAAATAAATAAGTTGCAGTTGGGTGAAATCAAAAATCTGTTTTAAAATAAATGTCAGTCTGATATACATACCTCAATTTGAAACGGATAAAGAACATAAGACAAAGTTTAATCAAACGAATTTTGATACTTAAAACTGCTTAAGTTCCATTGACCACACCATTTTGATTAGCTTAAATGATTGATTGCTGCCACAAGAATAACTTTAGACAGACAATAGAAAAACAAAGAAAAGTCAACCATGATTTCAACATAACTCAACCTAGTCACCATATCGACAAACCAAGCAAACAAACAGCTATTTAAACAACATCAGCAATACAAAACAAAAATCAAACATAACTTCTCAAGATCATCAACCGAAAGTCATAATCTGCTATTAGTATCTAGGAAAAACTCTTAAGGCCACACCTCATTAGTGCATCAACCTATTAATAACTTCCTAAGTTCCGGTGTGCGGCGGCAATGTAAGTTAAACTAAACGTCAAATCAATGTCATTGACTATAAAGCTGCAAACACAATTCCAGATTTTAAAATTTAAATGTTGGCACAGCACATAAACGTTTCTCGTTATATTGGATTTCCCTGCTGTTTTTATGTCTTTGTATATAATACATACTCATACATATATGTAGAACTTAGGATAACACAAATAAACAAAACGCATACGCTTGGTTGTCTGTCAAAGTTATGAATGACAACTATCCCGTGCTAGTGGGTGATGACCTAATCGTCAAAAAAAATGAAGAAAAAAAAACTTGAATAGACCAGTACAAGCTTTGAAAATATAGTCTCTTATTATCATTTTAGACCTTACTAACCAAACATTCTGCATTTTGACTCATGATTTTTAATATGCGAAGTGGGCATTGTGGTTTATGTTTGTATGTGCGTCTTTGTTGCTGTGTGTAAAGTGACAAGGCCAAGAGAAAACAACCTGTCAGAAAGGTCAACAAAATGGAAATTCATTTCATTTTCTTTCCAAACGAGCTTTAAATTATGAGGCTTTGACACCTACATATCACTCATATTTAATCATCAAATGGTCGTTTAATGGTCTTCTTTTTTTCTGACGTTTAATGAATCATTCATGATTAACAAAAGCAATTTTAAAGCTCTACCCAGATGTTTATACATAATTGATTTTTATGTGACTTTTTAATTTGCTAGTTAGAGATTTTAATCAGTGCATGGTGTTAAATAGTGTTAATGAGGTTGAAACCAGTTTTGACAGTAGTTCCAGTTTGACGTTTAAATTCAATTGCATATCAAATCACGAGCGACATTAGTTTATATGTGGTATTAATAATTTTGTGTAGCTATCAAATTTGAATATATTTACAAAATTCATAAGTTCCTCACGCATAAAATATTGACCCACGCTCATATACAAACGTAGACCATAAATAATGTTTTAAAACACCCGCACCCCTGTTTTTTTTTTTTTTTAAATTATTAAATGAAGAAATTCAAGCATAAAGAGGGGACTATTTGTGTAAAGAGTTAATCGACTCTCAAAAGACATATGAAATGCTTCTTTCAATTCGAACAGTCCTACACATATTCAAGAGGAGATCGTTAATTGATGACGATAATAATGGGTTTATGACTTTATAAGGCAAAGACAAGAAGTTTAAGAATAATAATAAAAAACTAAGCAAATAAACGTCGCCAAGTCTACTTGTAGCTGCTGAAAGGCAAGAAAAGAACGACAACGACTCACTACCTCTTCCCACACAAAATCTATACACTTAACTTTGATGCCAACTTTGCCTTTTGGTTTTTAAAAGCTCGATATGAAGTGGTCTTAAATATATGTATGGCTGGAAACGCAATGAGTTTTAGTTTTTCTTTCTTTATGTTTGTTTTTATACTATTGGGAAAAGCAAGCAAAGCTAATGTGTTTAAAATGGCTTCTAATGGTCGGTTGATTGGAAATCCATTTTTGGCACAGTGGCACATAAGTGGTATGCAAAGATAACTTAAGGGGGAATATAGTATAATTTTATTTGACAATCGATTTAGTGGACGGATATATGCATAATGAACTTGATTGGCATGATTTTGATCTCTAATTTTTTTGTTTTAAAGCTGTTGAAATGCAACTGTAAACGCATCGTCTGGAATGTAGGTCAGTTAAAGTTGAGATATTTTAAAGCCGATAGTTTTATTAAAAGCAATATCCGTTTGATAAAATTAGTATCAATATAGAAAGACAGCTCGAAATCATATTGACTTCTAAATCTTAAATATTGGTGGGGACCGATAATTGTATCCCAAATGTCAAAGTAATTCTTTAATATTATCCAATAATTTTAATAATCCCATATTATTATTAAGAAAAGGAGTATTATTTATAAAAACAAATTGTTGGATTGTTATCTTATTGTAAAAATGAAGATATGACATTAACAATGTAAAACTATGTCTTTTTCATAAATGCATAAGCATTAAACTTCGTACCATAAAAAAAGGTCGAAATATGTTTTATCACAAGATCTCAATGGCTAATTGTGATCATCCCTAAGATACATAAATAACAAGGTCAGAAATGTTTCTTCCAAAACTGCAAACTGTAAAATATAACACGGAACATTTTATTATTTTTGTAGTGAATTTTAACAATAGAATTAAGTTGTTGAAGTGTGTATCGTTAAGTTTTTGGTAAGTTTCAGGTGTCAAATGTGACAGGTCTTCAAATTTCAGGTTATTCACAATAATATTTCTTATTGGAAAATAATATATTACGACACAAAAAATCTTCTCTTTATTTACTTATACCCGGTGGGTTTTTTTTTTTGGCGAATAAAACTTTTAGTTTGCAATATTATTTTGATTAGCGGACATTTTGTCAGCTGTCAAGTGATTTATTTTAAGTTTGGTTTGACAGTTGGCCTAAGCAGCGCTTCCAAAATAATCATTTTAAAAATCATGGTTCTGTTCGAAAAACGTATTGCGCGAATTTTGTCTAGCGATTTAGCTCACTTTGGTTGAATGGATACATCAAGAAAAAAAACCGCCATGTTTGGAGAAATGATAATCTTCAAGTGCTGTTGCGACACTATTACATCTACAAAAACTGACTATTATGTGTGCTTTATGAGTTCGTGTAAAATTCAGTCCACACTTCTTTGAAAACAATGCTGCAAAGAACGTTACAGTCAATGGTGACCCTTATGGCTGAAACACAAACACGCTTCAGCTTCGGCTTCGTCTGCGTTACGATGGGCCTGCTTCGAGGTTGCTTTGAATGGCATTTCTAAAATCATACTTCTGTCATTAGCAGCCGTTATTTTTTCTCAAAAGTTTGTTTTGATTTTTCGTGCAGTAAAAAATATGTATTTTGAAATTGAAAAAATAAATTTATAGCGAAAGTAGCTTACACTGCCTATCGTGGGTATGTTCAGCTCATGGAGCAAGAAGAAGCGCAGATTGAGAGACGTTGGTGGGTCCGGGAGCTCAATCTACGGAGTTCTTCAATCTATGAGGAGTTCTTCGAAACTAATTCTCTGTTCTACAAAAATAAAACGTTTTCAAGAAAAAATTGTATAGTTATTCTATGTATATTTCAATAACTTACCTTTTAACTTTTTCTAATAACCAATGCAAATGTATTTTGTTTGCTGACTTTTTTTTTATAGCTGTTGAGCTGTCAAACAAAGCAAATGTTCAGCAAATTTGAACTAGAGCTTCCGTTTGGAGTCACTTTACGTAGCATTACGTTCTTTTCCTTACGATTGTCAAACGAAACGTGAGGTCAAAGCTTCATTGTGATAGCATGCATTGAATTCCTATGGCTGAACTCGTAAACGTCAGGTGAAGCCGAAGCTAAAGGGTGTTTGTGTTTCAGCCATTATAAAGGCATGATTACTGCCTTTTTTGTTCATCAATGGATAACCATGACGTTCAGGATCTGTGTTATCGACAAAACGGTGGAACATGTCATACTGCTCGTGCCACAATTGATTTATTGAAGGAAAGTTTGGTAACTGCATAGTTTTACGTTACGGATTGGCTGCCACGGTCGTGTGATTTAATGACGCTTGACTATTTTGGGTAAAGATTATGTGAAGTCTTTAGTTTACGCTGAAAACCCCGAAACAATTAAAAACTTGGAGGACAACATTCACTGTGAAATATATACGATACACGGCCACAAATGTTAAAATAAGGCATTTAAAATTGAACCTCCAGATTAGACTACTTCCGTGCCAACCGGCATGGTCACAAGCCAGAAATCATATATACATATAAATTATAATGCATTCAAATAAAGTACATTTTATGTCAATTTAAGTAACACAATAAAACCCTTTTTAATTGTTAAAACTGACTTATAAAATTGGCAATTTATTTAAAATTATCAATTTGCATCTATCACGATCACTCATGAAAAATTCGTAAGGCTGGGTTAACTGACTGAACACATTGGTGAAGCTGAAGTTGAAGCTTATGATACTGTCAAAGTTGAAAACTACGAAAACAATACACAACGCTACAATTCAAGTTGAAGCCAAAGCTGAAGAAGAAGTTGAGGGCCAAGTTGAGTGAACTTCTACTTTTGAATTCATGCTGCCAAGAATCTTGACATTTGTATGGTTTATATGGATAGTTAAGGGATCAAGTTAAAAACGTTTGACTTGATGCTGCGCAGATTCAATTTTTGTCACGCTTTACTATTGTAGACGCCCTTTGCTTCAAAATACATTTTTAAGCTTCAAGTTTTACCCATTGTGAATAAACTTGAAAAAAGCAAATGTAGTATCTATCTGCCAGTATGCACATACAATGCTTGCAAATTTGTTTCATTTAGCACATTTTATAATATAATATTTTTAAAACAATAGCTTATACGTTGCCAGCTGTCAAACGTTAGTTCAAAATACATAACGGAAGAATGTATTTTGCAAACCAAAATAGATTTGTAATGGGGACAATTCGTAGCTACCGGCGAGCCATTATTTTAATGAAGTGTCAAAATTTATGATTATTCGCAATAAACAGTTCACAATAAAATATCTCTCAAGTAACCGATGTGCAAGGCACTTTAATGTGGCATGTAAAATATTTATCTTATCGATAACAAAGACATTTCATTCATCTATTTTTGTCCTGTGAACAAACCGTAATGTTATGAATTTTTTTTTAATATCAAAACAGTTAAGCGTGAATTAAACTTAAACAGTAAATAAACGTTATTACAAATGTTCAATCTCATTCAATTGAAATTTACCAATTAGCCTAAATATTTGATTGAACTCAGTAAATACCTGCTCAATCATATAACATATCGTGATCTATTTCATCTAATTTGATATTTTCTTTTCTTAAACCTATGCCATCAGCATTTTATCCATACTCTGTTACATTGTCATTTGAAACAATGAAAACACAACAAAGAAACAGAAGTATTTTCCATTTTACAGCTATACAACAAAAAAAACACGAGGTCTAAACCAGCTGCCCTTAGGCATTTCACCTACATCGCAGTGATTATTGTACCAACTAAGAAAAATAACAAAACAAAAACAAAGGAAGACAATTTTTGTATACGTAAGTTGCCAATATAAACAAATATAATTGTCATTTGGGTTAATAATCTTTAAATTTACGACAATTCGTGCTTCAAGTCTAAAAATTCAGTTAACGCGACAATAATGTGTATTATTTGGCTAATAGTTTCACTTTATACCAGACAAAACAAAAGACGGGCCACCATAGTTGTTGATAGCCTTAAGCAACTATGTATATATACTTCTGTAGGACTATTTGGACGACACTAAGTGATGCATACTGCGCCAGATGATATAGCCAAGGGTTGATGGTATGGTATGCCATGAATATTTCCGTCATCTGCAACCACAAAATTCAAAACCGAAAAGCTCTATATTCAAACCGATTGAAACTTGAGGCTAGTTAAGAGTATGAAACAGCAGGTACCGTATCTAACAATGGTATAACCACGTTCACAGTGGAAAGATGACCATGCAAAATTGGAACAAAATCAAAATATGGAAACATATTTGTCTTTAAACAATAAATTGAATATTTGTAAACCTTCTTAAGCTCTCTTGATTTTGAATTGATCCTCCATTAAACTTTATATTGTCTTTTAAAATTGCAAATTTTTAAATATTTTATTTAAAGTTATACATTTCCGTTTAAATGGCGATGTTTAATTTAATGGTGACCAAATAATAAATTGGGATGACATGAATCCCATGACCAAGGGCGGAACCAGACTTTCAATCAGGGGGGAGGGGGGGTCACACTGGAGAAATCTAGCTAGGGACCGAGCCAGATGTAGAAGTTTGTTGGATGAGGCCCTAGTTAACACAGGACTGTACTTACTTACTGTAAGTAAGTAAGTAAGTAATCAGTCTGCTTATTCGTAGATTGGAGCTGATGCTAGAAGACAATTTCTAAAAAATTACAGTTTTTCAATAACTTGATCTTAAAGGAGTCAACAAAATTTAAAAATTGAAGAGAGAAAAGATGTTTGGTTCTTGAATTCAAGGAAATTGTTGCATTAAAGTACATAGTTTCTCTAAAAATTAAATAAAAACAAATTAAGGTAAACAAATAAGTTAGGAAGAAACTTTAGTTTGGCAATCACAACACTACACTTTGCAGAATCTCTTTTCAGTTCTCGGTATATTTCAAAGCTTTGGTATCAATTTAATTTTGAATAGCCAAAAATTTAAGTGTCACTTCTAATGTTTTCGGGACATTTATATTCTTGAAATTCATGTTTAAATCTGAGTTCTAGGTTATCGAAAGCAAATTCAACTCAGAAAGTAGATTTTCTTTAATTTTTAAGAAAGCCTTACACTATTTATTTATGGCATTTCTCGACGTTTCAAGGTCCCTAGAGTCGAAATAAAAGATTTTTAGAAAGATGTCTGTGCGTGCGTGTGTACGTACGTCCGTACGTTCGCGACGTTTTTTTCGTAGTCCATAGCTCAAGAACCAGTAGAGATTATCGACTTCAAATAAATTTTGTTATACAGATAATAATGTAGAAAGATGCATCTCAACAAAATTGATTGGGTGGTTTTTTTACCATAGCAATTTAAAAAAAAAAACATTTTGGCTAACCCTAAATATCTCACGAACCAATAACGCTAGTGACTTGAATTAAATTTTATATTATATATTGTAACGTGATACCAAACAAATACATTTTTGTAAAAAATTCTAATTAACAGTTTTTTTTTAAATCAAAAAAACTTAAAACAAATATTTGTCACCTCGAAAATCTTACGAACAAAAAATGATTTTATCTCCAAAAAAATTGTGTGCAACGAAAAATAACGTTTTTAACATCCGGTAAAATTTTGAGAAAAATCGAATTGACAGGTTTTTTTATAAAAAATAAAAACATAAAAAAAATTACTCAAAGTTGGTAAAAATTGATTTTCGACTCAAATATCTTTTCAAAAATTTGAGATAATGGCTTCCAACTAATTTTATCTTATAAGAAATATTGTTTTCAACATTCGGTTAAAATTTGAGAAAAATCGAGTTGACAGTTTTTTAACAAAACAATAAAAACCTAAAAATAAATTACTAAAAGTTCGTAAAATCATTTTTGACTCAAATATCTTTTCAAAACTTTTAGATATTGGCTTTAAACTAATTTTATCTTTTAAAAATTATTGTTGTCAACGTTCAGTAAGATTTTGAGAAAAATCGAATTGATAGTTTTTTTACATACAATTAAAAACCTACAAAATTAACAAAAGTTGCTAAAAATTGAGTTTCGACGCAAATATATTTTCAAAACTTTAAAATATTGTCTTCAAACTAATTTTATCTTATAATAAATATTGTTTTCAACATTCACTAAAATTTTGAGAAAAATCGAATTTTAACAAAAAATAAAAACCTAAAAATAAATTACTTAAGGTAATTATTGATTTTCGACTCAAATATTTTTTCAAAAATTTGAGATATAGGCTTAAAATTAATTTTAACTTATAAAACTATTGTTTTCAACATTCGGTACAACTTTGAGAAAAATCAAATTGACAGTTTTTTTTTTACAAAAAATAAAAACCAAAAATATTGGCTTCAAACTAATGTTACCTCACAGAAAATATTCTTTTCGACATTCAGTACATTTTTTACAAATTTTTTTCATAAAAAATTAAAATCTACAAAAAACTGTACGCAAAATTATTAAATATTGATGTTTGGTTTTCAATACCTCGTGAACAATAGAAGATATTGACATGTTATTTGTATTTGTTTATATAAGAAATAAAAACTTTTAAGAAATGCTCCTAAAATTGGTAAAAATCGGTTTTCGATTAAAAAACTTGTTTACAAAAATAGATTTTGAAATAAACAATTTATGCAAAATATTGTTTGTAATTTTAAATTTTTTTAGAATAATTCAACTGAGAACTTTTTTAACAAAACACGAAAACCAACAAACTTTTTAGCAAGACAAATCGACAGACGGGATGGCAAATTATCAGTGTGGGTCACATCCCAGCCTCTTTTTTAAATTTTGTATTTATTTTACGGATTTGTTTCGAGTGTCCATTGAATCCCTGCCACTGTGCTGTCAAACATTGTAGTTTGACTATTTGTAGATCGTGTATAAGATTTCTTATGTACCTACAAGTTTATTTCTATTCATTGCTTTAGCTATTTTGCTGCTATTAAGGAAGTCTTAAAGAAATAGAATAATTGTAGTGATTATACATTGTTAACTTAATGATTGTGACATATTTTGTTATTTCTAAAACTATTCAATTATATTAGTTACTTTTATTTTCATTTAGACTTTGATCTTTGAAATTTTCACATATGTATCTCTTTGAAACTAAAGCAAAGTTGTCTGTGGCGTTTGACGTTTAACGTTAATTTATGTTAGGGTACTTTTTTGGTCGTTTATTTTGTTTTCTTTTTTTTTCTTGCTGTGTCGAAACAAATGGGGTCAACAGTATTTTTCAATTCGACCTTGCCACTTCTACGAGTAACCACAACGTTAGCGCAAAGCGTGGGTTATAAATTAACACTTCTCTATTGATGGTGTTATAACGAACGAAAAAAGTTTTTTTTTTCAAATTTTAATTAAGTCTTACAACAGTAATAATGGGTTAAGAGAAGTGAAATATGAAAATCTTTGATAAACATCTCTTTTATATCGCGTTATTTATTACGTGGTTTTTAAATTTAATCTTTGATATTTGACACCTGCCAAACTCAGCTGTCATTTGAAGTGTCATAATATTAGTTAAATTTTCGTAATTTACTGTAATTAATCGCTTATCAATCGAACAAAGCGTTTAAATTAATTAATTCACATGCCGAGTGTCCCAATGAAGCTGGATTTGAGAGATATTATTTTTCACACTTGAATGTAAAGCCCAAAATGTTGAATGAAATACAAATTTTATAAGAAATATATTACAGTATTCGTTTTATTTAGCTTTGCATTCGATACTGAAAAATGGATGACTCTATATTTACTTGGTTTTGTGGTGTGTGTCTAGAAGTTAACATCAACGACTATAGATGTGAAATATTGGGCCCTACTCTGTAATGCGTTTCGAAAGCCAATCCCATTCGAATCTGATATTCGATTCGTTTATGAATTCGTACTCTGTAAAATGTTCGAATCTAGTACTTTTTCTATTTATAGAATAGATTTGCCGAGTCTCGAAGTATTTCTCATGAGATAGAGATGTGTCAAAGCAACAATACAAACAAACAATCAAAACAAATTACAAACAAGACGAGGAAGTCGAAATTAATTTTTAAAGAGAAAACATAAAATTCAATAAAAGTTAATAAAATGGATTCGGTTGCGCTGTGAATGGATAAAGAAAATAGATAAGGACGAGTTGAACGTAGAACAACACGCGATAAATCAAATATTTTTTAAATGTGTGATAGATTTTTTTCGCTGATGATTCCCTGTAATGAAATTTATTTGCTTAAATTTTGAATAAAATTATTATTTCCTTACTTACATTTCATCTATTTCACACAGCTTAACACAATGTTCTTTTTGTGTCCTTTAAAAACGACCTTCGAACTGCAATCCGTTACCTCTGTTGGTGTAGAAACAAAATTTCAGTTTTCGAACGCTAATGACATTCGGAAACGCATTGCCAGGTACGAAAAATCCGAATGCGGATTTATCATTCCGTAAGTATGTACTAGATTTCTTATCCGCATTAGAAATAGAGGGTACAAAATATTCGTTTTCGAAAATATTTTCTTTCGAAACGCATTACAGAGTAGGGCCCCTGGCAAGCAGTGAAGGCCGCGATGGCGGTAAGGAGTAAATAAATTTGACCATACAATTCTTCCTTTATGCACTTTCAGCTAGACGTACGGATCTTTTGATATTTGAACACGATTTATTTTATTCAAGAAGGTTAAAAGTTTTGTTTTCTGTGTTTGGCAACGGCCTAGTCACTGATAAAGCTTCGGTTCCCATCGATCACCGAGATCAAGCATCAGTGAGCGTGGTTAGTAGAAAGATGGGGGACCGTCTCGAAACCTACCGCGTGCTGTTGTCATGTGTTCTTTCTGTGTTGTTCTTTCTCCTCTGTTCTTCTGTCTTGTATTAATGTCTTGTGTTGTTATCACCTTATATAGCCTAGTCGCTCAAGGTGCTGTGTCTCTACCCTGTACATTTATGTGCTGAGTAGTATGTAATGTAATGTTTTCTGTGTTATACAATTTAGCAGAAATAAAACGTCTGAAAAGGGCTCATCAATCGGAGTTAAGCTGGACTAAGATCCTATTTCCACTCGATCATCTTATTTTATTGCCATATTTTCCGAAATTTAAATAATGAGAAGGTGAATTAGATAATTAGAAACATTTTATTGAATTGCTTTAGTCGGTTCGAGGAATAAAGAATTTGGTATTAAATGACGAAAAAAGAATCTGGATAAGAACGGAACCTTAAGGAATGTCAAAACTAATTTTGTAAGTCTAACACTTTTATAGCAACTTGTATGACCTATAATTTTTGTACTGTTTACATTAATTTCATCTTCATTTTTGTAATGTATACATATAATTATAAATTATACAGGCACTCCCTATTTGAAGAATAAAAACCAAAACAAACTTAGTCATATAAACATTTAAAGCAAATGCTACAATATCCGTATTGCCCTCAAATAATCGGACCCCTTGCTTAAAAGTTCAAACTGATTAAAAAGGGAAATTACCCACATAAAGCAAAACTATTACTCAACTTGTAATATATGACTCAATATAATAAAAAGTATCGTTATAAAAAACTTAAAACTTTTATTCCAATAATTATCCTCGTTTGAATGCACAACAATAATTTTATCACCACTCCCATCCTAATCTCAACCTCTTACCCCCAACCTCACCCTTCCACTCCATTCCCATTGACACCCTACTTTATTATCACCCTGTTAAGCAAACAACTACTTATTTTCATCATAAATTCCTCAAAAAAAAAGGAAAAACATTCCTCTGCTGCCCACGCACACACATAACCTCAACAAACCTCCCTTTTTCGGTTTCAAGAACTGCAAAAGCTCAACCACACATTTATTGAATTTCATTTTCCCTGCTTTTGCATTATTAAAAAAAAAAATACCAAATTAAAAAATTATAATGGCTTGCTGATGGCAGCACTAGAGGAAAGCGATCTGATTGATGGTGAAGGGGCACAAGCCTTATGCACATCTGGGGCCAACTCCGGGTCCGGGTGCATGTACTGAGTGCAAAGAGGGTTTTAATCGACTTATGGAAGTCATTTCATCAACCACCACTCATTCGCCATTCATAAGCAAAACCTCAATCAAAACCACTACAACGGAGAGCTCCGAACGTAGCTCGTCGTGTCGTCCACCACAGTGTTCCACTTGCCTTGCTAGTTCCCCTTTCCAGCCATCCGACCAAGCCAGCCAGCCACCCGGAGCCACCTAACCAACCCACTTTACCCTCAACAAGTGCGAGAACATTGCACAACACTGCAATACCACTGCGCTAACGACAACGGCTCTGCGGAAAGCAAGTATACAAGTCAACAGGATGAAAAGGCGAAAGGGGGATGCTTCATATGCCAACGGAATAGTATACAACAGAGTCAGCAATTCAGCATGTCCGACTCGACTAGCCACCACACGACTTCCTCCAGCTCGGTTGGTCGCCCGGCAATAAATAAAAACAAATAAATAAGCGATTAAGCCGCCATGGAAATCGCATCACGTCCACGTCCTTTTGTGAGCTCGCGTCCCAGACCATGTATGGTCAAAGTGACGCATCTAGCCAGCTTCGCCGAGTTGTCACTTTGTTCGGTTGTACTAGATGTGGCACGACTGACGACTATAACGACGATGATGACGACGACGACGAAGGCTTCGTTGACTCGAAGCAGCCAGCATAAGCTATCGTCGTCGGTCTTCGGTCGTCTCTCGTCTCGTGTGTAGGTGATTTGTAAATTATGTACACCGAGAGGAAGATGGATGGTAGATGGAGCCACCGAACGAGCGACGGACGGACGTTCGACTGAATGATTGCATTTATGGATTATTCTGACGTCTCTTGGGTTGGCAATGTCAATTGATTCAGAGGGGAATATATAGCGAAAGAACGACTACTGTGGGCATTGTGGCTGTGGGGAGAGATTATTATTATTTGTGTCGTCGTCAGCGGTCGTCGGTCGTCGACGGTAGACCGGATGATGGCGAGTAAAAGAACGTAGGTAGGTAGGTGGAGAGAAATACAGCCCAACCAACGAACAAACGGAGGCAATTACTATGGCACGAGTCTTGTGTTGTTCAACTTCTTCTTCAACACTATGACGGACTGTCAGATGGATGGCCTTAAGGTCGTCAGAATAGAGAAGTTGACAGGCTGGCATGCGACAACGAAGACGATACGATGACTTTGTCGACGACAACGACAGTGATGACGACCGTGACTTCTGGCAACTTTCAACTAGCACACAGAAAGAATAAACTAGGTAGAGGTAAGGTAAGGTATGTAGGTATAAGGTACTGGGAATGACTAGAGGAAATGTGGGGTGACAAAATGAGATACAGATCGTTATGTGATTAAAGATGACGAGTAATTGAGTGATGAGTTGATTTTAATATTAGCCGCGTTTTATTATCACCATGATCTGATCCGGATCAGATCATGATAATAAAACAGCATTGGATCATCATATTTTTTAATATTTAAAGTTTGGTAGCAGTGTCAAATTCGTTCTTTCAAAAGTGACATTTCGAATCAAAAAAAATATAAACAAATACCCAAAATGGAAGCTGCTGTGGTTGATGTAAGTATTCATTTTAATTTGTATTTCTTTTCTCTATTAAAAACTTTTATAATTTGCAGTTTTTATTGGACAGTGATGAAAGCGAAGAATCAAACAATTCAATTTTATCCCTATTAAATGTTATCGATGATGATTCAAGTTCCAGTTTTACCTCCACAACTTCTGAAAATGTTCCTGCAAATCACCAAAGAATTAAAAACTTTTTGGAAACAATTCAAAGCTATTCCGATGGAGACTTCAAAAAACACTTCAGACTTCATAGGTCTACCGTCCACATATTGATAGGTATGCACTCAGTTTTACTCAAATAATATATTTATGTTTAGAAGCTAATGTCTTTAAAATGTATTTTAGATCGGTATAAGCATTTACCACGATTCAATTCGACACCAAAAAGAGGTCTGCCGAATACTTCATTTTACGGAGCACACGAATATTAACTCTGTCGTGAACTTAGTGGCATGCGCTTGCATACTACATAATATATGTGTAGACAACAACGATGAGTTAGAGGAAAGCCATCAGCATGAATCTTTTCCAGAGCTTGATTCTTATTCAGGAACTTCAAGAAGTTCAAGGCGGCAGCAGTTAGTGAAAGATTTAATCAATAGACATGTAATTTAAAGAATAAAAAACTTTTTGTACTCTTTAAATACATTTTTTATTAATATAAAAATAAATAATTAAAATTTAAGTAAATAGAAACTTAAAACATCACATTTCATTGATTTCATTTCATATTTACATACATTAAAAACAAAAAACAAACAAAAAAGTAAGTAGGAACTTAAAACATCACATTTCATATTGAACTAAATAAATATTTACATACATCAAAAAATGTTCCAAATACTTTTACATGGGAATTTTTTGAAATCATTCTTTACATTGAAAATGGTTGTAAGAAACACTTAGGTGACATAAATAAGAACTCAGAACCGTCGGAACCATCTCAATGAAGAGAGTAGTTTTGAAATGACAGTGGTTTGTATGTAACACTTCCAAGAATTTCGAGAGAAAATCATACAAAATTCTTAAAAGTGTTACATACAACCCACCGTCATTTCATAACTACTCTCTTCATTGAGATGGTTCAGACGGTTCTGAGTTCTAATTTATGGCACCTAAGTGTTTCTTATAACCATTTTCAATTTAAAGAATGATTTCAAAAAATTCCCATGTAAAAGTATTATAACATTTTTTGATTCTCAAAAAAAAAGTTGATACAATTTTTAGATGGAAATTTTTTGAAATAATTTTTTGAATTTAATAAAGTTTACGGAATCAGTTAGCATACATAAATTAAAACTCCGAACCGTTTGAACCATCCCAATGAAGAGAGTAGTTTTGAAATGACAGTGGTTTGTATGTAACACTTCCAAGAATTTCGAGAGAAAATCATACAAAATTCTTAAAAGTGTTACATACAAACCACTGTCATTTCAAAACTACTCTCTTCATTGGGATGGTTCAAACGGTTCGGAGTTTTAATTTATGTCTGCTAACTGATTCCGTAAACTCCATTAAATTCAAAAAATTATTTCAAAAAATTTCCATCTAAAAATTGTATCAACTTTTATATAATTTGTTTGAAATTTAAATTTTTAAAAAACCAAAAATACCGACAAAAAAGTAAAGAAGTTGGATTGGATTTTATTTTTTTATATTTTTTTATTTGGATTTTAATAATAAAACTTAACTATCTATCTAACATTAAAAACAAACAAAAAAGTAAGTAGGAACTTAACATCACATTTCATAGATTAAAAAGAACATCACGTTTACATACATATGTATGTACATTAAAAAAAAAAAAAACAAACAAAAAAGTAAGTAGGAACTTGTGGACAAATAATGTTTTGTATTGCAGACTGGGAGTAGGAAGTTGAAGCCAACGCGGCTGATGTTGTTGCGATTGATTCTATAAAAGAAAAAAAGCATTTGATTACACACATAATGTTCAATATGTTTCAAGTTGCTACCTGGTTGTGGAACACTATTTCTTTTCGTTAACAGCCCTTCGGTTGTCTCCTCCCATAGAGTTATGGTGTGGTGTTGTGTGTTTTGACCTATTAATAAAATTGAACTTGATAAATGTGACACTAAAATAAATTAATTTAGAGATTACTTACAATTTATTTGTATTTTCTCCCATTTCTGCTGCAGCTTTCTCGATTTTGTTTATATTTTTTGACATTTAAAACAGGGTTGCCCATAGAACATTTTGTTCAATGATTTTTTTTTTGTTCCTTTTTTTTGGGAAAATAATGCCCATAAATTATGTCAAATATACATTTTTTTTGACTTAATTATTTGAATTTCACCAATTAATATCTAGTTTTGTTAAAATATCTAATTATTTCATGGATTATATACCAAATAAATAAATATAAAGCTTCTCGCTTTCTATTTAAAAAATATTTTATTTCAGTCAAATGGAAATGTGTATATGGCAATACAGGTTTTATTTAATTTGTTTGCAATGATACCAACATTTACTTGTGAAATCACAATGATAAAGCGCTCCTTGTTGTGAAAAAAAGAATTAAATTTTGGATCTCAAATTGAGATCCAAACACAAAGCAGGATCTTGTGTTGTTGTTGTAATGCATGTAAATCCAAGATCCCGATCAGATCATGGTGATAATAAAACGCGGCTATTATAGAGACGCCTAGAATGCGAAGGCTTAAAATTCGAAGACTATGACAAATTGGATTGGTGTCAAGAGTAAATATATGTATGTATCATCTTTGACTTTAGGTAATTCTTTCCATAAGATTTTGTAGGATAAAACTTTTATTAATGGGAAATGACGGGAGAATATTTACGTTTACAAGGGGAAATCATTTATTTTTATATTTCCTGTAATCAAAACAGTCTATTTCATAATTTGGACATTCATACATACATGCTATGTACATACATATGTACATTATTTAAGGGATTCAAAGCTTGGGTTCATATCAGATTTATTTACTTCAACATTTATAAATGTTGTTGGATGTTTGGAGACCTTTGTTGATTAATTATTAAATTGATTGGAAATACTGCCATTTATTTAAGTTTCAATTAAAGGAAAACAACTGTCAGATATGTTTCAACAGCTGTCAAAGTCACAAACGATGGGTGGCCTACTTCAATTTGGCTTTTTTATATTTCTAAAATTCCAGAGATTTTCGTATTCTCAGAAAATATAAACAACATGTCGCATGCTTACAAATTTATCACTTTTGCTGTCAAAAATTTGAGAATAGAATTTTATATCACATAATTAAAAAAGGTTGAAAAGAAACGCAAAGCTAATTTGATTGCTAGGTGAGAATGAATAGTGGATTGTTTTTATATTTCATTCTCCTACTTTGTAAATCCATCTGAGCAAATTTTAGAAACACGAAGAGGCTAAATACCGCTCAGCTCAGGTAGTTACATAAACGAGCCAAATAACGTTCAGCCCAGTTATGAAGACCCTAACCTATACTGGAACTTAAACCACAAACCATTAGGAAATTGGTGTGAAGAAGACCCAAAAATGTCAATTAACAATAGGGCAAGCCCAGCTAAATTTGTAATAGATTATTCTGACACAAGAATTAAAGCCGGACAAACATAAGGATTGTGACTTAAATGGCGGAAGCTAAACTTTATGGCTGAAACACAAACACGCTTCAGCTTCGGCTTCGCCTGACGTTTACGAGTTTGGCCATAGGAACTCAATGCATGCTATCACAATGAAGCTTTGACTTCACGTTTCGTTTGACAATCGTAAGGAATAGAACGTAATGTTATGTAATGTGACTCCAAACGGAAGCTCTAGTTCAAATTTGCTAAATATTTGCTTTGTCTGACAGCTCAACAGCTGTAAAAAAAAGTCAACAAACAAAATACATTTGCTTTTGGAGGGATTCCCATTGGTTATTATAGGCTGTGTAAGCTACTTCCGCGATAAATTTAATTTTTTTCGATTTCAAAACTCATATTTTGTACTGCACGTAAAATCAAAACAAACTTTTGAGGAAAAATAACAGCTGGTAATGACAGAAGTGCCATTTTAGAAATGTCATATTGGAAATGTCATTCAAAGCAGCCTCGAAGCAGTCCCATCGTAACACAGACGAAGCCGAAGCTGAAGCGTGTTTGTGTTTCAGCCATTAACTGCAGGAACAAATACAATCCACATTATTCAAATAAGCACCAATACTTGAGTACAAATTGATTGTACTATTCAGTTTACGTCATGGTGACATCATAAGACCCTATTTATGCATTTCAAATCAATCAGTACAAAATATTTGACATCTTTGACTTCAATCGTGAAAAGTGGCCATCTTTTTTAAGCTTTTTTCACATTAGATTTGTTCAGTGAATGTTATTACATATTTTAATTCAACTTTGGAAGAGAGAAAAATGAATTATTTCAACATGACTAACAAGTAACAACGATAAAACTTTGAGCTGTCAAATTCATATTCGCAATTTAAACCAATAGTGTGCTTTCCAAATAAACAATTTCAAAACTGAAACTATAGTCGTTTTTCTTTGTAAACTCAAAGCAATGGACTCAGCAGAGCTTTTTCAAGCTCACACTGAGAAGTTATCGATTTATTTATGATACAAACTGAAGAACTAATATGTCAAAAGTTTTAGAATTTGACATCTGCTTCTGTCATGAAATAAAAGTGAAGTTAGCAGCAGTTATAGTCATTTTATTCAAAGTTGATAGAGCGCTCTCCAAGCTAACTCTGATTAAAAAAGAACACAACCTGAGTGCTTTTCGATATGTCTGCGCTAAAAAGAAACACATATCTTTTATGACAGCTATGTTCTCTCCTCTGAGCGTATTAACAAAACGCCTTATGTTATATGTCATAATGGGGGTTTCCATGGGTAAATTCAGATTTCCTTCAAAAATTGATTTTTTTTTAACGTGTAACTTTGTGCCCGTGCTAACGAGTCTGGTAGACCTGTCAAATTTCAAGTAAAATTTTTTTTAAATTTTATTAGAATTGCTGAAAAGAGCAGTAAATCTTCGAAATATACAAATCTGATCTTAAATCCAAAATAAATCAATTTATTTTGCCAAAGCAAAAATAGGAGAAATTTGAGTTTTGACAGATATCAATCAAGAGTAATTTGATTTATTTTACCGATGGAAAAAATTAACGAGTATTTTTTTTAGGTTCCACACAAAAATATTTATGATGTTTTTGATTAATGCTCCTAAAAAACAATAACTGTCATTTATGCGGTCTGAAAACCCGTGCCCGAAAATTGTTCCTGTACTGTAAATACTAACATTCGATTAGTATATTTGTAAATTGTTTTATATAAAAGTACTCCCAGTGGGCCTGGGCAGTTATAGGAATAAAATGTTTGGGAAACATATTTGTTTTTAAATTCCTGTCCACAACACCACCAGATCGTGTGTTGAGTAAATTTGAAACCAGCTTTTCTGTAAAATTTATATTTCTTTGCTTTTGTTTAGGTCGAAGTCTATATTTGTTATTGATTTAATATTCACTTTATGCATACGTAGTACACCTAACCCACAAAATCTAAAATAAATCAATTTTTGAATAAATAAACTCTAAAATGCAAACAAAAAATAAAATAAATATTATGAATGTAGGTTTGTATTGTTTTTAAATTCATTCACTAGATGGAGCGATGATGTTGTAAAGTTGAATACCTACATATGCCAAAAATATACAAAACAAAGAGAAACAAACGAACGAACTTGATTTTAATATTACTTAAATGGTTATAAAGGGGGAAACAACAAACAAGAAACAAGTCAACAAGTATTTCCCTAAACCCCCACACACACTATTTATGAATGTTGTATATTCAATGATGACGCCAACAACGACCACAATTTTTATAAAGTCGTAATGGACAACGAAGACGACGATGGACGACAAAAAGCAAATGGGTGATGACCATCAATGAGTTAAGTTTATAGAATAAGAGAGAAAATAAAATAAAAAAATTCAAACGTGAGTGGGTCGCGTGAGTTTTGAATGAAATTATGTCCGCATTTAGATTAAAAAATTATTCCAAACAATTTCATTATTTGTGTCTGCAACAGGCCCATTTAAAGAAGTTGTTCTTGCTATGATTTGAAAATGGTTTGTGTGCCACATAGACGGATTTCATTCAACTTAACAAAGACAAACTTAAATGATGGGGCCTCATGAACCCTTTGGCTTAAATGTTGAAATGGCACCTTTTGGGGGAAGATCACATCTCACTCCAAACCAACTGACAACTGGTGGAAAACGAAAGAGAAGAGATGTGTTTTTGACATTAGGAGCATGACATTTATCTTTCTGACACTTGCAAAATTTGAACGAACTGTCAACATGATTTTATTTTTTAAATTTTCAATAATTTTTATTATTTACTAATTTAATTTTTGTATGTAAACTTAGACAGATTATTAAATTTAAGTTGTTAAAAATTGACAGTTTTAGGATATACACAAAGAGTAGAGAAAAATAAAGAGATGTTGAACTAAAAGTTGAAAATGTAACCTAGAATTAAAACGTAAAACACTGTTACTGTTAAATATTTTAAGGAAATTAAAAGCAAAGTTGGTTTGTCTTCATAGATTCAATTAAATAAATATTTGTTAGAGTGACAGCTGTCAGTTTTATTTGAATTTATGTTGATTTACACGATGCATAGTTGAAAATAGCCAACCTATTTCTGATGTTAGAAATATTATTATTTATGACATTTTTTGCATTGAGCATGCCATAACCAGCATAATGCAACCTAGAAGCATTTTTTAATATTTTTGATGAACATTTTCGAACATTTAAAAGACGTAATGTACTCTTTAAATTCAATCTTGACATACAAATTGTAACTTGACAATTTAAGTGCAATATTTCACATTATGTGAATGTTAAAATCTAAACGAGCCTTAATTTCATTTTGAATCCGGATCTGAACCTTAGCAGTGTTATGTTTTTTTTGTATTATTATTAATTTATGTAGCTCAGAATTGTCTGTAAGAGATTATGTTATTATAAAAGTCTCTATGTCTATTTTTGAATGAATGGATATTACAAGGACGATTAAGTTATTTTTATGGATCAATTTGCAGAGGCGATGATAAAAATTAATTATTAAATTATGGACATGTAAAATATACTACTTGTTTGAATACATGTTGTAATACATATTACTGTTATTTAATTTGAAGTTTTATTTCTTATAAGGTACTTAATTTTATATTCTGTTTTGAAAAATAGAGTTTACAAGCACTAATGCAATTCTTGAATATTTAAAACACTGTCATAAGGCATTAATAGCTATTCATATATCTTTTACCTGCCTGCTCGATAGGTGGCTCTGTATTAAACTTAATAACATTTGTTTCTTAAATTTACAATAAAAATTGATTGAGAATTGGAATGTGTGTTTTATTTTTCAACGATGATTGGTCCTTCTTTATGCTAATTTTTCTGAAAACCACACAAAAATAAGTGTGTGCACTTAGGCGTATACGCACTTTTTTATTTTATTGATTTTTTCATTTCTCTATGTTACTTTACTTAAATAATTAGTAATTAATAATTAGCCTTAGGAAAAGTGAAATATAAGTATTGTGTATCGAATTAGACTAAATAAGTGTTATTGTGTTTGTCGCATGTAAAGTTCATCAATCAGGTTACTGCTAGAAGAAAATGCAGAATAATCAGAAGAAATAAATTCTACTTTAGGTAAATGGAATAGATTTCTAGGTTGCAATGTATCAATATCCCAACAGAGCCAGTCAGCTTTTAACTTTACAGCAATTTTATCGTTTTAAAAATCGAAAGAACGATAAGTTGAAAAATGTTCTAATACTTACTTGAAGCAAGTTTAAAATCATTCGAAGTATTTTTTAAAACGATTGTAAAAATAAGGACTGATTAAATTTGTTAATATTCATAAGCAAAAATAATTGCTGTGATTGTTTTTGTATGTTTCTTTTTTTGTAAAAAAGAGAATGAAGTTATATCACGTTTTCTGAAAATATTAACTTATGACTTATTAAGTACGACAAGGCACTTTAAATTAATAAAATGTTGAGTTTCAGTAAAATGACAAGCAATCTAATTATAACTTTCGAAAAAGTTAGCTAAGTTTGTACCATAAGTTCTAACCAATTACATAATTAAGTGTTGGTACAATACCTAAGCAAAGAACGTCTGCTTCTTTTTAGGATCGAATACTGATTTCAATATTTAATCCAAAATAAAATTAAAGAGACAATCTTTGTTTTAGTCGTTGAAGATTCTTTGAAGCCGAATCAATCCTTATAAATTAATTTCTAGAGCCTAAATAACGAACTTAAATAATTTTTTAAAATTTTGTATCAATTTTAGATGATCAATAATGGATGTATGTATAGGGTTTTTCAAAAAGGACGGTAGATGTCAAGGAGTTTGCTGTGTAGCACGTAGCGCCAGATGTCCTGCTGGAACCACATGTCGTCTACATCCATATGGTTCAATTTGGGCCATAAGAAATTAGTTATCATCGTTATGAAGCTCGCTGTTGACAGTGACCGCCTCACAAACGTCCTTTTCAAAAAAGTACGGACCAGTTACGCCGCCGGCCCAAAATCCACACCTAACGGTAACTTTTTGAGGATACATTATCACCTGGTGAACCTCACGTGGGTTAGTGTCGTGCCATATACGGCAATTTTGCTTGTTAACACATCCATTCATCCAAAAATGCGCCTCGTCACTATAAATGATTTTTCGGCCAAAATTGGGGTCCTCTTCTAAACGCTTCGGAGCCCAGTCAGCGAACAAACGGCATTGTCTATGGTCATGAACTTTCAGCTATTGAATCAATTGGATCTTGTACGGGTGTAGGCCCAAGCCCCGACGCAAAATTCGCCAAGTTGAAGTCTGTGAAAGGCCGAGTTCTTGTGCACGGCGAGGAATAGACTTCCTCTGGTTCTGCTGTACACTTTCACGGACCGCGGCGATGATCTAAGCCGATCTTGAGTTCCTTAAAGGAACAACAGGTGTTGGCTGATTGTTTACTGAACCGGCCGTCTTAGATTTGGCCACCAACCGTTGAAGAGTCTACCGTAAAATGGGCACAATGTGCGCAACGAACACTCATTTTGATAACAAAGTTTTATCATTTGAACGTGCTGTTCAATTGTGTAACTTGCCATCACGATTTGGCATAAACAACTGAATAATAAATAAAAGATTTGACAGACGTCACCAAAACAAAATGGCCGCCACGGGGGGCCAAAATCTACCCGCACGAAAAAAAAACCCTATAGATGTCAAATCTAAGATTTTTGTACAACTGACCTGGTTATGTTTGATAACATACAAAACACTGGTTCTGAAATTGAAGACAACAAATATACATACTTTTAAAAAACAAACTGCTTGTATTTTTAAATGAAACTCGATTAATATTACTTTTTGGAGTTGAGAAATTCTTCGAAAACTTCTGATACACTCTGGGTTATTTTAATAAAGGCAATGGTCTGGGTCTCGACCAAGAATAACCTAAAATGTTGGCATAGAAAAGAACGTTTTTTTAAGCCAGAGAGTGAAATTGTTCATTTAACTTCTATGTTTAACAAATTACTTGTGGATGAATTATCATCTGATTTATAAAAAGTAGGGAATCAGTTCGACAATAAAGCATCATTTTTTCATTGTATTAAGCAGCATTAGCTAAAATATCACTAAGTTACATGAAATCTTGGTAGAAATGACTTCCAAACCATAATTTAAAAATAAACTTAGATATAAATACCACAGTCCTCTTTGTTAGATGATACGCTTTGCTTAAACTGCTAACGATAAAATGAGAAATATCAAGCGTCAATAGTTAATCTATTAAACCTCAAACAAAAGCTAAGGGGTTACATTGTAGTTATATTTTAAGTTTGACCAATAAGTTTGTTAATATAAAAAAATTTCAAGTAAGAACAATAACTATAAACATGAATTAATTTTAAGCATTTTTGTGGCTATAAAAAAAAAACTTTTTTTTGCTGATGAGTCAAAACTTTTGTATACTTTTTTGTAATGTATTCCAAAAAAGCTATTATAAAATACACTTTACTGATATCTTCGATAGAAACAATTATTTTTCATCTTTTAAACAAAGTATTGTTTGATACTAAAAAATTAATGCAATATAAATGTGATAAATGTACTTATTATAGCTCAAAAACAAATAAAATATTTGCATAACAAGTAACTATCTATTTTATATCGATTTATCGATTAGTTGCAAATGATGACTATTAATTGAATTCCCCCGCAATAAACTTACATTTCAACTTAATCTGTATCTCAAATACCTTCGACTATTAATCATCTATCTAAATCACTTAATGCATCATCATGATTTCCTAGAAATTTCACTTTTTACAAATGGCCCTGGTTAAAAATTTCCTCTGGAAAAAATATACATTTCCAGACTTTTGCTTTTTAGGAAAGCAATTTATGTTTTAACTTAATTTATCCAATTTCTTAGGAACAATCAAAAATATTTTAGATTATGGAAAAAGTCTTCATTAAACATAAAAAAAACCAACAAACATTTTACTCGCACTCAAAAGATTTTATTTATGTTTTCTTTTCAGTAATCCCGGATGTTTACTCCTCAGAAACTCAAAATAACCATTAAGCTAAGTGTTGTTTAATCCTCATTTTGCCCGATTATTTTATTAAATATTTAAACAAACACCATATCATTTTAAATATAACTTACCATAAATATACACCCAACAAAACCAGTTAGCAAATTCGATGAGCTTAAACCATGTGGTCAAGAGGTCGGTCGGTTGTTTGGTTTGAATTCGAGTTATAATCCAAAAAACAAACAAGAAATTCGAAACAAAAAATCAGTTGAGAATAAAAAACGCAGAAAAATAAAATTTTTTTGACACTTCAACACAAAAATCCGCACAATAAAAGAAAAAAATTAACTGGCGCCCAACAATCGAATTATTTTGTTTAATATAAAATTATTTCGTTGTTTTAAAATGCACGTCACACCACCGCGCAGGTCGTACCGCACAACGCAAACAAACAAATGACTGCTTAAAATTGATTTGACATCATTACTTGGATTGGACCCCCCCAATTAGGATGAATCCACTTGACCACTTTTATCGCATCTCCTTAGTAACAGCAGCAGCAGATGATGATGATGCACATTAATCAAATACGAAACCTCGTTTTCTGACTATACAAAAAAAAAAACGCTGACGCATAAGGCACTAGCGCGTAACACGCAAAAATGTAGAAATAAACTTAAAAACAAACTCAAAAACAACAAACAAAATATAGTAGCTCGAGTACAGACGAGATAAACACAAACAAAAATAAGTATCTTACAGATATATCCAACAATTTGTAACAATTACACAGTTGATTGCGAAACAGCTGGTGTCGGTTTTGAGATATTTCCGATTAGCAGGTGAAGAATCTAAGGTAAGACCTTCACGGATTACAACGCAACCGTAACAAGCGACAACAAAGCTAAGTTCGATAATTCATAAATTTCGCATTTATCACTCAATTCAATGTCATCTGAATCACAAATCGCACAATCAAATCAAAAAATCGAATTCAAAATATGTTGTATTTTTGTTCTGTTCGGAGAGCTGACTCAAATAACTCAATTCGTGTATAGACCGTGCAAAAATCGCGTCATGACTGATCTACCTGTGCTGATACAAACACTGAATATGGTCCACAAAATACAGAAACAGCTCAGCGCGGTACGGCGCGCGGCACGGTGGTGTGGCGCGGTGTGCGATCTCTAAATCCAATCCAGAGTCAAGTGCGAGCTCCCCGAATGGAACTTACATACAAATATACAAACTATAGATACGGATTGTTGTATCTTTTGTTTATTTCCCGCGTCTCTTGCCTGATATACCCGTTGCCCGCCTGATTGTCTGTCTGTCTGCATGACTTTGCAAAGACAAAAAACATCGATCTTAAGCCAAGCGGGGTCGCGAATATTGAGACTCATAAAAATAACAAAATAAAATTAAAATTCTTACAACCCACAGAAATATCTTCAAAAAAAAAAAAAACCAAAACAACAACAGATACATTCCACACACCAAATAACAAAATAATCAAAATCTCATCTTACAGATACATATTTTTTTTTATTTTGGGGGAGCAGTAGCTGAGATGGTGTAGTTGGACTTGGACTTGCGGACAACCAAGAGGCAAAACAAAGCTCAGCTTAACTCAATTTGCGTCTGATTTTTGTTTCTCTGTGATGTTGTTGTTGTTGGAGTTGGAGTAACTCTCTGTTGTGGCGGTAGATCTGTTTAAATCGATTTTGCAAAACAAAACTGAACTTATAGATGGGTATGGCAGCATCGGGGTTGCCACTTTTTTTTTAACAATATTTGAATTAGTTTTAAAACTTGGAAATTTTGCGAGAATGATGTTCAATGTTTTTTGTAAGCTTTTTGTAATAGAAGAAATAGCTTCTTTTTTTTATAATTTACAGGCACTCAAGGGGTTATTAGTACCCTTTATATGTTTATAATTAAACACAGTGCGAGCATTAGGAAAATAGAACGATTTAAGAGGAGATACCGGTGAACATTGGTCTGAACATCAAAATGGGAGGGAAAAACAGAGTTGGCCAAAGCATTCCACATTCTCGATGTGCGATTAAAGAAAGAATCTCTATACTTGACAGTACACCCGAAATTAAGCTAAAGGGTAAACTAGTGAGCATTCCTGGAAGTGCGAGTATTACGGATGAATCGTTTAAGGGGTGGAATGCAACTGACTAATTCGACAGAACATTGTTTGTAAAAATATCGATAAAACAACGAAAGGCATGAAACATTGCAGCGGTGTTCTAGCGATGTAAATGTTTCGATTATAGTTCTATCGCCTATAATTTTTAAAGCCCTTTTTTTAATTCTATCCAAGAGATTTAAACTTGTTTTGGGGGTACCTGCCCAGATATGTGAATTATGTTCAAGCTTTGGACGGATGAAGGCTTTATAAATTAAAGCCAGATCAGAAGGGGTGAAAATTTTCTTGGACCGTCAGAGAAATCCTAAGTACCTGGCAGCATTTTTGGTAATATCAAATATGTGATCATTCAATAAAAGGTGATCTGTGATACATATACCGAGTACTGATAGTTGATTAGTTTCCTGGATGAAAGTGCCACTCATAGATAGCGGCATCGGGGGTGTGTTTCGCTTTAACGACAGGAGACAGCATTAAGTTTTCGAAGCATTAAATTCTACACGGTTTCTGATTCCCCATTGGACAATGCTGTTAAGATCAAAATTTAATGAGCTTATGATACGCTGCCGTTGAAGTTTCACATCCGAAGGACAAGGATGTGAATCTAGAAACGAATATAAAAAGCTGAGGGTACTGTCGTCGGCAAAACAGTTTATTTGATTAGAAGTGGCAGACAAAAGATCATTTATGAATATAAGGAAGAGATTTGGAGACAAAACGGAGCCCTGGGGGACACCAGCATTTATTTTATAATTTCGGACTTGAAACCATCCAATACAACTTGTATTGAACTGTTAGAAAGGTAAGAAGAGATTCATCAATACCAAAAGCACGCATTCTCGATAAGAGGGTCTGGTGCCAAACTCTATCAAATGCTTTTGAAATATCAAGTGCAATAATCTTACTTTCTCCAAAACGATGTAAATTTTTGTTCCACTGCTCGGTGAGATAAACCATAAGATCACCAATGGACCTATTGCTACGAAAGCCATACTGTCGGTCATCAAGAAGCTTCCCTTCTTCAAGATATTTCTTAAACTGATAATCAGCGTTTCCATGACCTTGGAAAGAAGAGACGTGAGTGCTATTGGACTATATAGTTGGAGGGAGTTTTTTTTACAAATGACCAGACATTTTTACTACCTTTGGGACATTGTAGTATTTTTTGCCTTAATTTCTAATCATGTAAAAATTTGGTTCGTCGAATATGACCAATACAAGTCTTTCTAGCTTGTTTGGACTAATTCCGGTTTTCCTCAGTCGGGTTGGCTTTATAACAACAGAAACTTACATCTCTGAACCTAATAACCTTTTTACAGCTCGAATCAAACCATGAGTTCTCTTTGGGTTTGATAGATATCACTTAATTCGGGATATAATTTCTCATTCCACAAAGAATTAAATTAGTAACCATATCTGCGCTGGAATCCACGTCACTATCGAGGAAGCATAGTGACCAGTTAAAGTTCCTGAAGAATTCATTCAGACCGTTCCAGTTGGCTTTCTTATATTGCCAAACGGTTATCATAGGAGTTTTTTCTTTAACTGGTTTTTTTTAGACATGAGAATTTTGCAGATACGATACAATGGTCAGATGTGCCTTGAGGCGGTAATACACTGATTGTGTATTTATTAGGGATAGATGTAAGAAACAAGTCTAGGGTGTTGGCTGATTGACCTGCAACGTCAGGGATTCGAGTTGGGTCATCGACAAGCTGAGTTAATTTATTTAACTCAGCAAAAACCTCAACGGGTGTTGTCTGGCCAGAATAACGAAGCCAAGAAGAATTGTGTACATTGAAATCGCCCGCAATGACGATTTATTATTTATAAGCATCAATAATTTGTTGTTAACTTAGTACTACTGAACTAAATGGAACAATTTAAAATTTGGCATGCGATGTTTTCTATGTTTTTTGATAATTGAGTCATATCTTAGCATACTAACAACCAATAAATCATTGGATGCTTTATTGAAGAGTGTAAATAGCATTGAACTAGATTTGACAGTTAAAAGTCTAGAATTTAATATTTTCTATGTTTGTTTAATAACTTTAATAGTACATTTTCATTTTAAGTTACTGCTGAATTCTTTTGAAGCCGGTTACAAAGTTTTTGTATACTGTTTTATTGGTAACAAATTTGTCGGTAATTAGTTATTGCAAGTTAAATATTTGCAATACATTAAATGTTCTTGTTCTATGTTTTCTATGTTTTTTTTGTATTCTTTTTGATATCTTAGCATCAACATAGCGAAGCAGCCTCCACAAAGTGTGGAGAAAATGTTTACCATTTATATGGCATTAATTAATCCTGAACTTCAGATAATCTGAAATGCGATGTTTTCTATGTTGTTTGTATGTTAGTATCATCTTATCGTAGTAACATCTACAAAACGAGGACGGACTGCTTTGATTGGTTTTATTAGTCGTAAATTACTTGTTACATCGTCAAGTTTTTTTGAGCCATATATTTATGTATGTACATAACTACTATTTACTTTATTTTTATGAAGATACTACGGATTCCCACTTTACCTGGGTACAAATTTCGTATACAGGTTTCTTATATTGGTTTATGGTTTAATAATTCGTCGTTAATTACTTGCTAATAGTTAATTAAGTCTGATACATTCAATTTTAGAGTGCTATGTTTTCTATGTTTTTATTGGATTTCCTTAAGCGTTGAAAAAATGGAACTAAGAAATTATTAATTGCATATTATTAAGAAAATAACAATTAAATTGATTTTATGGGGGGCGGGAGGTGTTCAAATAAAAAACATCGAAACTATTTATCGACAAAATTTAATATGTCACACCTATTTTATCGACTTTTTTAAAATCTATTATTCAATAACTGCTTGTTGATCGGTGATTGTAGTTCCACTCATTTCTACACGAAGGCAATCATTTTTGTTGTAATTAGAGTTCAGTCTATTGGCAACACTGTTACGCTAGGTGTACCCGGCGATTTTTACTTTTATCATTTTTTGATGTCACATCAGGTGAATTAACATAGTAGTGAGCTTTTCTTTTCTCATTGTAAGAAAAGCTTCAAATTACTTACAATCCACAAACTGGGCGGCAAATTAACATTCCATATACATATACAACTTCAAGTTAATATATTATATTTCATGCGATATTTAAACATTTTATAAACAAATCTGACGTCCGACTTTGTCGCCTTCTCAATTGTCGATCCATAAGTTAATAAATATGAGAGAAGGATGGAGAGAAAGAGAGAGCGATATAGAGTTAAAAATAAAATCAGGTAGGTAGGTTAGATTATACATCTTATAAGGTACCCTTATATTATATTTTCCTAGTTGGATATATTATAGAACTGTGTGTGGTTGCTGTGGTATGGCGGCGGCGGTAAGTCGGTGTTGAGATTGAGATCGTTAGATAGACAACTTTGGTAGAATTTCATCTACAATGTATATTTCCTCTGATATGGCCGGAGGCGTGCTATATTCAACTTAAAGCAGTTGGTTAGATGTTTTGAAATGGGATTTCTTATAACAATGGGTTTTTCGATTTTAATCTTAATGCTAAATGAGTATTTTGTGTAATGAAGCATAGTCTAAAATTTTAATACTCGTATATTATGTATTATGCAGAAAATCAATATTGCCACTATGTGCAGGATCAATTTTCACATCGATTCTTCGTGGTTGGTCAATTTGAGGTGGTTTTTGATATGAAGCAAGAAAATTAAAGGGTTAGTGGCTAACAAGGTATTTTTTGAGAGAAATGAAGAGATGTTAGTTTCATTGTCAAAATGAAGGTTTTTCGTTAACGATGCAAAACGATATCAGCCAAATGGCCACCACGGCTTGGGTTGGAACACCATATCCTTTTTATGAAATTTATGGCCAATTTCGACATTTCCGGTTGTATGTTTTTGTTAACTTCACGAATATTATCATTTATGTAGCATGTAGGTCTTGAATCGATTGTGGAGCATTGGCATAGACCTTATATTTCACGTTGCTTCAAAGAAAAGTATATATGTAAGTGTGCTAAATCAGAAGAACTCAGTAGCCAATTGTGATAAGTTCTTCTATAAATAACATGGTCAGGTAACTATTCTTTTCTGTGACCATATTTGTAGTTAATTTTAGCTATCCAAATGCGATGTTGTACCCATGGCATGATGGTTAGTGCGTTGGACTGTCATGCCAGAGGTCTTGGGTTCGATCCCTGCCTATGTCATCTAAAGTTTTTTCACGGGTACTGCCTCTTGCGAGGAATTGACAAATTCTCCAAGAGTAATTCTTGTCATGAAAAGTGCTTTCTCAAATTAGCCGTTCGGATTCGGCGTAAAACTGTATGTCCTCTCCATCCCTGACAACAGTACTCGCACACAGGAATGGTTGAGAATTGTAAGACACTAGGCCCTAGTTCTCAACGGACTGTTGCGCCACCCTATTTATTTTTAAATGCGATGTTGAAGAATATGTCGTTCCATTTTTAGTAATGGCATAGTTTTTACTTGACACATAACAAAAGGCGACATCTCAAAAAGTTACAAGTGTCACATTAGCCTGGTCATGAAAATGAAACCTTTTTTTGGAAAGCCCTATACATCTTTCGATTTCCTTTCGAATCCCTACTAGTACTGAGATCATGTTGCCTTTTTGTTCAACTTTAGGAACTTGTGGTCTTAGTTGAACGTCAATAGTCAATACACATTAGTTTTGCATCTATGCTGGAAACATTGAGCCTTGTAAAGTATTCCACATTCGTGTAGTGCCGCTAAAAACAATTCTCTATTCTTAATAGTAAATCTGAAATTGGTTTCAATGGAAATCTGATGATGATGAACATTCGTAGAAGTATGGCTGCATTTTTTAAGGAGAGTAATGCAATTGTTTGATTCACTAAAACATTGTTTATTGGTGATCAACCTTGACAGGAAACAAGGGAATTGGATAAACTTTGACAACATACCTGAAACATCTATATTACGCAGACGATATGTATGCTTGCCATCTCATCGGTTAATGGAATGAAAATGAAAACAAGGTCCCCACAGTTTCGGAGATGAAAATTAACACGGAATGAACTAAATGTTCAGCGTCGGAACCTCCTAGTCATCTTGGAAGTATTGTCTCAACCGAACAAATTATCGCTAGCTGTGTCGGAAAATCGAGATGTTCTCCAATCTTTAGAGCAACAACCTACGAAAGTTCTCCTTCAACGTCGAATCAGTATATTGGTATACGGATGTAGCAACTGAAATTAAACAGCAAAGATTAATAGGAAATTGTTAACCTGCATAGGTGTATTCGAATAATCTTGCGGGTTTTCTGGCAATGGATAATGGGCCAGGAATCCATGGCGCAAGTGGCAGTATATTATACATAGGCTTGGAAAAAGTAATGACTGCGTTGTAAAGCAGGCAATGCAGTGGAGTTCACTGACTCAAAAAAGCAGAAGAGTCAGGAGAGTAAGAATTGCTTAAAAAAGAACAGAGAATATGAACCGTAGAGATTAAGGAAGGAGGCCCTATATCCTGCTAGAAACGGACTTTATAGGTCCGAGGACATAAGTAATTAGTACTGTTCATGAAAATAGCGATGTTTTTATACAAACTTTTTTCTCATCTTGACCTTGCTGACTTCCACATTCTTTTTTTTTTGTATAATAAGAGCACACTCAAGGGGATAATACTATCCTTATTACGTAGACACAGTGTGAGCACTAGGAAAGGTAGAGAGGGGTTGAAAGGGGTGTCGGTGCACATTGGTTTACAATTCCTTAATATTGCAATGGCTGGGAAAGACAGAGTGTGGCAAGGCATTCCACATTCGTGTAGTACGGCTAAAGAACGAATCTCTGTACTTGGAAGTACGCCGAAGTTGGGCTCGAGGGTATATTGATGAGCATTCCTAGAAGCGCGAGTATTAAATTTGATCTGTTTAAAGGGAGGAATGCAGCTGGCTATTTCTCTAGCTCATAAACCGCTAAAATAACGGTAAAAGAGGGTGAGACAAGAAACATTTCGACGATGTTCAAGCGACGTAAATGATCCTATGATGGCATTATCACCAATCAATCTAAATGCTGTAAGTTCAATACTGTCCAAGAGGCTTAAGTAAGTTGCAGGAGCACCAGCCCGGATATGGGAGTTATACTCAAGCTTTGGACGTATATAAGTCTTGTAGATAACAGTCAGATCAGAGGGAGAGAAAAACTTCTTGGATTGCCTTAGAAAACCCAAACATCTTGCGGCATTTTTGGCGACATCGCGTATGTGATCGTTCCACAAAAGGTGATTGGATGATACACATACCGAGAATATCGAGATGTTCAGTCTCCTCGATGCACGTGCCATCTATGGATAATGGCAAGGGGGGTATATCTCGCTTTAACGATACAAGACAGCATTGGGTTTTCGAAGCACTAAATTCCACGCTGTTTTTTAATCCCCATTGTACAATGCTGTTTAGGTCGGAATTTAATGTGCTTATCATATTTTGTCGCTGAAGTTCCACATCTGAAGAAGAGGGATGTGAATCTGAAAAATTCTTTATGCCGGGAATATAGAAATTCACTCAATTTGAAGAGAACCTGATGATTGTAATTTTTGTTTCAACCTTTATTGATTTAATATTTAGAAATGTGAGCTAATTTCAGCTAAGTGTGAGCTCTATTTTTAATACAAAGAGGTAAAAAGTAGAAATATTAAAAATTGTAATAGTAAAATTGTCACAGAAAAAGGTGAAATAATGCCCAAAAAATGTGGAATAATCCTTAAACATTGCCATTTTATTGAAATCCTTTCCCATGAAATTTCCAAATTAAGCTACCCTATTTGTCTCTATACCAATATCCACACCTTTCTTGACTTTAACGATATAGAATCGAGCTTAATCTTGATCGTCTTATAGTGATAATTAATGGATCTCCCTCTGAAATTCCAAGAACTAATCTCTTTTCCAATCATCGTATACCTTATATTATATTTTTTAACCTTATTCATATACTCACTGTTTCCACACCAAAAACGTGCTTAGAATTTAAGCCACCACCGCAAAATTATAACCAGCTTTACAACTCTACAATATAGATTTGATCCAGTAGGTTTACCGTGTATATATATATATTTTTATATTGTTCAGTCAACAAAAATAAATTAGAAAATTCTTAGCCTCAATAAATTATGCTCTTATAGAAGCTTAAAAAACAGGCACAGCACGGTTTCAAAATTAAAAAAAAAAAATCAGTCTTTGAACGACTACGACGACGACGAACGCCTACGCTTGTTTTTTAAACAAACTCCACCATCATCAGGATCATGATATTCATTTAGAATATCAAACAAATTGTAGGTTTTTTTTGTTCAACTCGTAAAAGACCCAAAGTTGATTCGAAATCATGAATCAACAACATCAACCTGCCAATTTGTTTTATTATCTGTCAAAGATCGTTATTAGTTTTGGTATAGGTATAATTTTTTTCTTTTTATTTGGCACATGTAATTATTCTCTTAGACCAAAGTTATCTCCTCAGGGTATTTGTGTTCCAAGAGTTTCTAGGTTTTGTTTTTTTTTTTTTTTGGGTTAACTTCGTGCACAGTGAAAGTGTACTAATTTGACCTATTTTTTGAAGGAATTACAAATTTGTGAAGTCACACGAAACGTTTCAGAGTCGTGTCGATCTATTACTCATATTTTTTGGCATTTCGTGACATCATGGTTAGTTCTTTGGAATAATTATCATCATATGGTTTGAAATAGGTTGACTTACCTTTTTTTTGTTGGTATCTCTGCCATATGATCATAAGTCTTTATCTAGTTTGCAAGTTTTTTGAAGCATTTATCGCAAGAGAAAAGTGCGTCATACGAAAACCATTTAATAAACTGGAATTTCTACCTCAAGATGGAGGAAACGAGATCGTTAATTTTTGTTTTTTTCTGCAGTTCAGACAGTCAATGATTTTATGGGTTTTCAGGTGACATCTATGTTGGCAGGAAAAATATATATAGACAACATAGATATTTTGTGTTATCCAAGTAATTAACATGCTGTTTGACTAACAGGAACATGATTTTGATTACAAGTACAGGGTATTCCAAATTTAAGGTTGTATTTTAATTTTCCACCATTTAACAATAAAAATAAAAGTGAAAATAAACAAACGTTATTTCCTATTTTAACTAATTTGAATCTTTTAGCCAAATAACCTGACGTACAAATCATTCATCGATTGTTAACTCAAACAGTCCAATTTGTCAAATTAAAATTTCTCGATATTTCAATTTACGTAGAAACGAAATCATAGGTTTTTAAAGAAATGGTTTTTGAAGAAATATTGTAATTATTGTTTCATGATTTGTTATCAGCATAGCATTTACTCGTTATATATTGCTTCAAATTGATCTAACAAAATATATTTGGGCGGAGAAACGCTTCAAAATGTCTGTAGCAAGCACAATCTGGAGTTTTTACGTTATATTTTCTCCGTTACAGATGTAAGCCAGTAAAATAAACCATAAGGTTTAAAATATTTAAGTAAAAGTTGACTCATTTTCTATTATCCACAACTATTTAAGGAAACATAAGTTCATAATCTTTTACTGACTTAAGCTGCATTCCTGGCCTACAAGAAAATAAATAAGAAGAGGCTGGGATGCGACGCACACTGATAACTTCAGATCCCGTCTGTCGATTTGTCTTGTTTAAAAGGTTTGTAGGTTTTCGTGAAATGAAATTAATTTGAAGTCAATTTCTTCTATTGCTCACAAGATATCGACAACCGAACATCAATTTTTTCCAATTTTGCGTACTATTTTTTGTAGATTTTATTTTTTTATGAAAAAACCGACATTTCGATTTTTATGAAAAATTTACTGAGTGTCGAAAACATTATTTTCTGTGAGATAAAATTAGTTTGAAGCCACTATTTTTAAATTTTGAAAAAATATTTGAGTCGAAAGTAAATTTATACTAAGCTTTAGTATTGTTTTTTTTTAGGTTTTTATTTTTTGTAAAAAAACTGTCAATTCGATTTTTCTCAAAATTTTACCGAATATAAAAAACAATATTTTTTATAAAAAAAAATAATTTGAAGCCAATATCTAAAATTTTTGGAAAGATATTTGAGTCGAAAATTTTATCAACTTTTAGTAATGTTTTTTTTAGTTTTATTTTTTGTAAAACAAAGTCAATTCGGTTTTTCTCAAAATTTTACCAGATGCCAACACGTTATTTTTTATTGCACAAAATTATTTTGGAGATAAAATCATTTTTTGTTCGTAAAATATTTGAGGTGAAAAATATTTTTTTTTAATTTTGTTGATTTATAAAAAAAAACCGTTAGTTGGAATTATTTCCAAAAATGTACTAGTTTGGAATCACGTCATTATATGAGCCGTTTATTTTGAAAGTGGCATAAGTCACTTTTTTTTTAAGTCGAGATATTTAAGATATTTGTTATACCGTTAATTACCAATACTTCTCTCAAAGAAATCTCAATAGTTCTCAACTTATTGAGTGCAAATTTTTTAAAAATGAAAAGATACCGTTCAATTGTATTTAGTGTTGCCATTAACTCAATTTTTTTGAAAAAGGGACTTATGCCACTTTCAAAATAAACGGCTCATATCTATATAATATAAAATTTAATTCAACTCGCTAGCGTTATTGGTTTGTGAGATATTTTGTGTAAACCAAAATAAAAGAAACAAAGCATAAACACTTAAACGGGCCTATTAATGAAATTGCCAACTGTAGACTGAACCATTACATCAGCTGCTCTAATAATAATAATTGTACAGGTGTCATCTTTCAAATCTAAAGTATTATTAAGGTATTATTGTTTTTATTTATTGTACTATTCGTAGTAGAATGTCAGCTTGTTAGACTTGACCATTCCTTATTCCGTCAATTTCATTGAATGTTTGAACAACAACAACAACTTAAAGGCGCTACCACTCATTGTTTTGGCTGGAGATATAGCTATTTCGTGCTTTGCCACTTTTGCACTCATCAGTCTCCTTTTTTTTGTGGTGCTGAGCTTTAATCCAATTTTATTTGAAAAACTTTTTATGCACACGATAGGTTTCGAACCCACGCATATCAGATTTGCTCAGTCTTAGAGCTCTCTCTCTCTCTCATTATTAAGGAGATGTTTTTTTACGTTCGCCGTAGCCTCAAGATGGCTTAAAAAAAACTGTAATGGCTAATTTCGCGTAGCCACCAAGTGCCGCCTCCATAAAAACTCACGATACTACTATAGGCTTTATATAAAAAGATGTCATATGGATTTAGCAAATTGCCCTCAATACTCACAAAAGCCCCATTGATTATGTCAATCTCATCAGCATATGCTAGTAATTGGACAGACTTTTGAAAGATAGTTCCTCTAGTGTTGACTTGTGAGCTCTGCACTATTCTTTCAAGTACGATGTTAAAAAAATCACATGACAGCGCATCACCTTATCTATAACCTTTTTTGACATCGAAAGGTTCTGTTAAGTTCTTTCTAGAGCAGCGTGAATTTTCCATGGTCATCCTGCACAAACGGACGAGTTTGTCAGGGATGCCAAAACTAGACATGGCTCTATACAGCTGGTCCCTGTAGATGCTGTCATATGCGGATTTGAAATCGATGAAAAGATGGTGGGTGTCGATTTAATGTTCTTTGGTTTTTTCCAGGATCTGCCGTAATGTGAATATTTGATCAACTGCGGACTTTCCTGGTCTAAGACCACATATCACTAGATCGTTAAAAATTTTGCACCAATAACTTCAGGTGTAGCCTTTATCTGACTTTAAAAATATGGTCTATGTTCTTAATCTCCAATTCTAAGTGTATTCACTGAAAAAGTACTTGACATTGCAATCTTCTTTTCAAATTGACAGTTCTTATTCTTTTTTCACTTTTCACTAGACGTGTAACAATCGGGTCAAAATTACGGAAGGTATCAATAAAATGAAGGTGCTGCATGAAAAACACAGATGTGATTAATTATACTGCATTTGTGTCAAAAATTGAGATGGTTATATCAAAATACAATGCATTTGCATCCCATCCCAATTTTTGACACAAATGCAGTATAATTAATCACATCTGTGTTTTTCATGCAGCACCTTCATTTTATTGATACCTTCCGTAATTTTGATATCACAACTCTCATCATCCACAGTTGAAAAATCGTTCAGTTTAATGTTGTAAGACTCTTGATAAGTCCAACTCTCCTTAGAAGACTAGAACCTTCGAAAATATTTTCATGGGAGTCCCAAATTTCCTTCGCACTTCTACATTTTCGGATATGGGAATAAATCGAATGTTCTGCTAAAAACATCAACTTGAATATTGCTTCCCACAAACTTTTCATTTGAGACATTTTCTAATAATTCTATTTTTCAATTTTGAAAAATTTTTATTTTATGAAAAGACCCTTGACTTCTTCTATTTAGATTCGAAATATGAATGAAAAATATATTTTCAACAAATACAACAACATAAACATGTCTTAAACTCCAACTTTTTTTTGATTTCGCAATTTCAAAAACTTTATGATCTTTCTTATTAATAGATAAGCTAAGAATTGGAAGAGTTATATGTGGATATTTATTTTGGCTAATGATAAATAAGGTCCTTATCAATATACATACATTATGTACTTCATCGTCAGATTTCAGAAAACTCCGATTTAAAAATAGTAACACATCTGCAAAAAGTCAAAAAAAAGGTATTAAATGTGTTTCAATCGTGTAAATGACAATTTTGTGTGGCATGAAACATCATTGTCGGCAACTGCTAGATGACGTATACCAATTTTATTAAAATTTCTTAGCTGTCATTTATTTTCTGCATTGATGCAAAATCTAATCAGCTAACTAACTGAAAATTAGATTATAAGACTTTAGTACAAAATCTTCCAAACGTGTGAACAGACTATTTTTCATTGAAGGGTCAGACCATTGACTTATTTGACAAAATTGTAAGATTTGACAATGGTCTAATACTAAGCTTAGTAATAATAAGCAAAAACAATAAAAATAATAATTCAAAAATACGAAGCTGTTTTGATAGATTAAGTGGACTTTTTGTTAAAAAAAAGTACCGGAAAATGTTTAAACCTATATCAACTTTTCAATATTGTTGAGTTATCAAACATAGATTTCTTATGTTTCTTTGATCTGTGCTGATTGTTATTTATGATTTCTTCCTTATTGTGACTTATTTTTTAATCATTAGTTCTTAACGACAAGTAACACTTAACAGAAACTTTACTACGCTAAGTTTAAGATTTCAACTTCAATTCGTATAATACCTCAACTACCTAAAACCACTTCCCATATAATAACAACTGGGTCCAAGGTCTTCATCATGTCATTAGCACATTTTTGATTTGATACTTCTTAACTGGTTACCCATACTTGATGGTGCGACGACAACGCGGTGTTGCGGCGGCGGGCGTAAAGAATACAAGTTTCCAAATTGGTCTTAAATCATCAAGATTCCTTTCTCGAAAACACCACAACAACAACTGTCATTAAAATAATGAATATGTTCATAAGTATATCTACTCATTGACAAAAATTTACGAGATTACAGTAGGTTGGTAGAATTACCAATAAAACAACATTGATGATGACATCACAAAATTATTCTTATAAACATTTCTTTGTCTCGCATTTAAACAAAAGCATTTTGTTTGCAACTTTAATAATTCTTAATAATTGTTGTTATTGATCTTCAATTGATTTCCCACCATTGATATGTGTAGATCGAATAGAAATCGAACTGCGACAGTAAAAAAACGGAATGAAAATGCTGCGAAAAGCGCCATAAAACCGCGCAGCATCTGGTTATGTCATTGCGTCAAGGTAAACCGCATTCGCAACATCATTGACTTGGTGAACATCAAAATTAATTGTATGTACATACATAAAATGAGGATTGTAATCATATATGTATTTGTAAGAACACATGCATTTAGGTATAGGAAGGTAGCTTTACACTTAAAACTTATACAAACAAAATTGCTGTAAGTTGTCAATCAGTCCAATATGTGGGAGAAACGTGAACAAAATTTACAATTAATTTATTTTAAACACATCAATTTGTTGTTTTATTCATATTTATTTATTTATATTGTTATTTTTATTTTTATTTGTATTTATTTTAATTTATGTATTCACAAGGTGAAAAATGAAGTTGAATATAGTTGGCGACGACTAAGACGACGACGAACGGCAAAAACTACCGAAAACGACGACGATCGAGACAATTATTTTATTATAACGTTGACAAACGGACGCGCGGACGTGACTTTTAGTCTAATTTTGCAGCATCAACGTGTGCAGCAATAAACATAATGTGAGCATTTGAATGCTTTAATCGCTGCCATGTTAGAAATAATAGAATTAAATTCACGACATAAGTTCCCACGCAAACAATGCAAAAACTATCGAGGACGAAGTAAAGCAAGTACGCCAAATAGATTGACATGCAATTAGATAAAATAGCCAGGAAGAGTTGGATTTTTGATGACAATGGTCCTTCAATAAAACCTGAAAAGACAAATTTATTGCGGATATTAGTTTAAGAGCTTGGGTGCTTATAAGATAAAATATAAAAAAATAGGTGAATTTCTACCTTCCAAGAGTAAAGTATAACTAAAGGGTTTTCTAATAACAGGTTTAATTTTAAAAAAAGCCCACTATTTGGCAGATGTCACTTTTAAAGCTGTCATTTTTTGACATTTGAATCAATACAATATAAATATAAAAACGCGTGGAATTTGGTAAGGTTAAGGCGACTAGGGGACTTGAAAGTATACAAAATAAAAATAAATTGGGTGGCGCAACAGCTAATTTGAGAAAGCACTTTTCATGTCAACAATTACTCTTGGAGAATTTGTCAATTCCTCGCAAGAGCCAGTACCCGTGAAAAAAATTTTAGATGGCATAGGCAGCGATCGAACCCAAGACCTCTGGCATGACAGTCCAACGCACTAACCATTATGCGTATGCCACGGGTACTACTTGAAAGTTTGTAAGGCAAGTTTCTAGCATCTGATTGGTCAGCTGACAAAAAATTGCATTCCAATTAAGGCGACTTTATTGGAAAGTTGACTGGAAAGTTAGTTAAGAAAAATCTCCCTAACTATCAAGTCAACTCCATTTATGTCAAAATGACAGCTGATCATGTTTTTCATTTGATTGAAAGCTGAACTTTATTACTCTGTAAATTATTTATTTTCTGCACATTTCCATTTAATATTTTGTGTAAAACGGTTCCTTGTCAAATTTAAAAAAGAACAAGTATTATTTGTTTACTATTCACATTACAAATCGTGATGGACTTATTGTAGCTTGTCTAAGGAGTGTTTTCTAAACAATAATGTTTTTGGTAGTTTTTGCAAAGATCAACTGAAGGTAGAGGTTAGTGAAGTAAAGTTCCGAGTTTGGAGTTTATGACACTTGGCCAACTAACTTGTTACCTTAGTCAAAATTTACGTTCAAAGAATGCAGTTATGTTGTCTGAACCTGCCCATTGTTAAAATGCATTACAAAAATGATGAAAATTTTGCATTCTATCATCGCAGTTCGGAAAACGAAAGTACTCTTGGATCGTCGTTGAGCACTTTTTGAGCTGTCAAAAGTGAAACTGGTGGAAAAATGTCAGGTTGCCACAAGTTAGTAAAGTATTGGTCAAGAATCGAAACCGTGTGCGTCGTTTAAGGACAAGTTAGTATGGAGAAAAACCTAAGTTTTGTATCGCTTTTAATAATGGATAGGTAGCCGGCGCGCACGAGTGGATACCTATTTCTTATTGAAAACAATCACAAAAATCAAATTCCAAAAAGGGTTTGTTTGTTAATTTTACCGCCGACAGCAAAAACAGTGCTGTCACACAATAGCTCAGTTTGGGGTGGGTTTGGTAGAAGGTAGATTTTATTAATCGAACTCGATTAATAAAATCGAAATGAACTATAAAATCAATAAAATATACAAAACAGGGGCGTACCAAAAAAAATAATAAAAATGGGCGCCAGGAAGTATTCTGGTACTTACCATCACCAATCAAGGAAAAATAATAAAAAAAAAGCGGACATTTCCTTCCCAATTAAAATAAAGTTAAAGAATAAATTTTCACCTAAAAAGATTAAGGTATTTTATTTTATTTTAGATCTGGGAAACCTTTATATACAAATTTATTTTATAGCTTATCCCATAAAATATAAAATTAAAATAAATAATTTAATTAAAATTAATTAAATAAATACATTTTTAAAAATATAGGGAGAAAACCCTGAATTTTTTCCGAAATTTTGTACAATTTAAATTGACACAAAGAACAAACAATAATAGAAACCAATTGGTTGTGTAAGAAAGGATACAAAGAAAGGTCACCTTGAGAAAGTTCCCGAAGAACAAAGGAATTTTACGGTCTCGGGTCCCGCAATCTCGGGAGACAAAGGAAACGACCGAAAGTCTAGCGGGTTAAATTTTTGGCTCTTTATAACAAGAAAATATGAAAAGCACAAACCTCACTCGAAAGAAAAAAATACTTAGCTTCTTTTGTTTGAAAAATCGATCCTGCCTCTTCCTTATCCTCTCTTCTCCAAAACCGCCTTCCTCACAAATTTTGTTTGGTTTATCAGATTTTTATTTTATTAACACCCAACCCAACACAAACTACAACGATTTTTCTTCTTCAAAAATTTGTCACTACTTTTAATTTTTTTTCACGACCACACTCTCCTTCGCTTCTCTAAAAAGTGCCATATTCATGGCGAACTTCCCTCATCCAAGAGGCCACGACAAGTATGCCATCCTACTCTGACCTTTTGTTATGATCTAGTTTTTTTCTTTCGGTCTAACTGCGACAACCGGCTTTTTCGCTGGGGTGCATACCGATTTAAAAAACCAGCCAAACCTTTGTGGTCTCATTCATCTTGGTGATTTGAACAACAACCTTGGCTTAATGGACGAGTTCAGTTCTTATCCGTCGAATCCAATTGGTCTAAGAAAAGTGAACGAAAAATTATTGAGAGTTCGAATCCCCAGCCCCAACCGGCCCAGTTTAATAACTTGAGTAAAGGTTCTTGTAATTAGGAACCTTGGCATTTCTCAACTAAGATTGAGAGGCAGGGTCCGATAGTTAAAAATTTAGAGACTCTAAACCCTTAGATTTCCGTGGAGACAATTTTAGGGGAAGGGAAAACACATCGCAAGGTGACTTTTCCAGTATTCCGACACTTTAGGCTGGGCATTAAGCCATACTAATTTTAGGGTGGTGTGCAAATTAGAGAAAGGATGCACACTATTCGTTGAACATGAGTACACCCTTCATGTGTTTCTCCTTGTGTGGACCACCTGACACGCACTCAATAAGGCCGTCTTCGAGACTCATCCGTCCCACAATTGTGCATTTTGTGACCGCCCGTCACAAATTTTAAAAAGAAACTAAAATGTGGACCTTCTGTCACACAACTCCGCATTACCACTGAAAGACCCATTTTGTTTTGCTTTTCCAAAATACAATAAGAGCAGGACACTGACTGATGGAAAGCAGGATTCAACTGAACTCTTAAAATATTTTGGCCGCAACGACGAAAGGAAGGTTAAAAAAGGAAAAGGGATATGAGATAGGCTAGTGAAACTTGTTGTGGTAAATTTTACCGCAACACTATACTGTTTGGTGCAGTTTTTAAACAGCATTTCAACAGTGATTTCAAACTGATTTATACTGATGCTGTTATTCCTCCAGCAATTGGCCTCCAAAATGTTGTGATTTAAAAATGGAATTCGTGAAGTTATCAAAGACATAGAGACGCAAATGTTTAAATTATTAATGAAAAATTTTGAAAAGGATATGGTGCTGCAAGCTGCACCCTTAAAGGTGGCACCCATTGGCTGATATTACATTGTTAATTGCGTACCTTCTTCTTTATAATGATATAAATATTTATAGAGTTTTCTCAAAAAATAGTAATTCCTTTTTTAATATCAAAATAAAATCTCCTTTTGGAAAACCCGGTTCTACGTTGTTGTGGACATTATATTTCATTCCAAGAGACTTCCAAGCAGATCACAACTGCTTAGAGCTCTTTTCCATAAACATTCCAGTGAGAGTAAATCTGAATTCCTTGCAGAAAAGTTGTTGTCTTTTTCTTATTAACAAATCCAAATCCTATAAACAGCACAACTTGGAACTCTTTATTTAATCAATTCATATTGAAAAACATTCCATTTAAAAGAAATAAATTGTATTAATACCAGTGTTTTGTTGGAAAATTTATCCATAGTATAGTAGGATTTTACACGAATAACAAAAAAAATATCCATAGTATGAATAACACCGATAAAAGTTAGAGTAGAATCTTACTATGGATGGGTTTTTGACATTTATACGAGTCTCGAATGGATCTTATGTGATTTCGTTCTCAAATGTTGGTACGATTGATATTGCATTTGTATCTCGATGGCTGTGTTCGTTGAGTAGTTGTGCATTTGGAATCATGTGCGTTTTCCATTGGGGAAAAATGAATCTATTACTGTTGAGTGTTGATATTATTTAGTTTTGTTAGTAAAAATGGACTAACTGGGCTTATTTTGCAAGAGAAAACAATATAAAAGATAATTAAGTTTTGCTATGTTTCCACCAAAGGTTTATCTCTGTTTAGATTAGATGTTATAGCAATTTCCGTGAGGGTAGTTTTTAGTTTAAAAAAAAAAGTTTTTTAACCGAATTGCAAATAAAATAAATTCCAAACATGAACACTTGAAAGCAATCAGGATTTTCTTGAAGTATGGGGGACACATAAAATCTAAATAGGCATTCTTCAATAATAAAAGTAATAACATTGAGTACCACCATAAAAGGCAATTACGCTCAAGGATGCATAACTTGTGGCTTCGTTTACATAATGGAATTTTGTTTAATACAACAATTAAAGTAATTTTTTTAAAGTACTCATATGTGTAAAAATTCTGGCATGAAAATTAAACCTATAATTATTATTTATAACATTCAACAATTTAACTCATAACTAATTTACTCACCACTTTGACTGTTGAATTGAGACCGATAGAAAACAAAGTAATTCCAACATTAAATTATTTAAAAGCTTTAATAAAAGACTTTGGCAGCAGACTATAAAACAACTAAGTATGTATTTTCAAACTCTATGTCATTAGAACGTTTAAAGGACGAAATGAATACGTGTTATTTTGTGAAAGACAATATTAGTCGTCTTATGGGGCAAAACCTGGTGAACAAACAATGTACTATGGTATCCCTCCCTAACTTACAGTGAAAGACAAAAACGAATACTTTGTGATGTGTGGATAATAGAATGAAAGACAGAGAGCTATAGTGTCAGATTCACCAGCCCCCAACTGCCACATCCTTTTGGAAGGATAATTTAGTTGTCTTTATTGATAGAGAGAATGTCTGTGGCTGGTGGCACTGCTACGACGGGTCGATGGGACGACGCGACGACCGAAGGCGGCTACGCGGCAGGGGGTAGTGTGTAAGGTCGTATTTTTTTAAAAGCATGTTCACGTTCAGTACACATATACTTTATGTAACTATGTATGTATGCACCAACACACATACTTTGTTGTCTCCTCTCAAGTCGAGTTATTTTAAGTTTGTTTTTCTGCTGTCAACAGCAACATGTGAAAATAGTCCTTGCCTTTTGAAGTTAAAGTGGGTGTGGAAATAGAAAAAACAAAGTGTATGGATGGATACATAGTTAAACAAAAGGATTTAATAACAAGGTAAGGTATACCTATAATACTCTCGACTTGTATTTTAGATAGATAGGTAGTTCTAGGTATAAGAATATAATATATATATATTTGTAGGTACCCTTTTACACTTTGGGGACCATTAAATTAAGTTCTTTGTGAGAGTTTAACAGCTGTCACGTTTAAGTACCTAAACTTATAAAGGATTTATTTTTACTTTTTGAACTTAAGGCTTTTCTTAGACAGTAAATTGTCATTTTGTTTTTAGTAACACATAGTGTATAGGTTTGTATAGGGTTTGACAAGGAATTTTATTAGTTTTTAACATGAAATTTTTGAAATGAAAACTTATACCTTCTTAAGAGTGGGAAGGTCTTAAAGAAAGTTTAGACTACTTCACAGTTGAGTTATTTGATTAAGACACTAATTTTATAAAAATCCATACATACATACATATATTTATAGGTAGATATTCCGTGAAGGTGAAATGTTTTCATTTTTGTAAAGCTCTGATTAATGATTCCAAACTAAACGGAAATTATGTTTACAAAAGTATGCAGTATCATTGTTTGTATGCCAGTTCTTTTATGGAGCAGAACTTTTTCACTGTCTACTTTTAGGCAAAAGACAACATTTCAAAGAAAAATAATAATTAATAATGTTGAGGAAGAGAACTTCTGATACTTTTAACTAGTTTAATTTTTTAAGCAAGTTTGATGTACATATAGGGAACATTGATTTACATAATGTTTGTAGTTATTTGTATGTTTTTATTATAAAGGGTAGGCCATCTAGTGGTTTATTGTTCATATGTAAATCATTTAAACACTGCAGGACCGTTTTCTCCATTATCGACTCTCAATTTAATTAACAAACTGGTCAAATCCGGGGTTCGGACAAGGGTTTTTTTTGTCGAAATTAAAGACGTAGATTTAGACTACAGAATGGCAGAATGGTGCGTCATGACTGCGTGGCAATCTTTTTCTAAGGACGCCACGGACATATTGCTTGTCCTGTGAGGCAAAGCACTGATTATCTACTAGTTTGCTGCCAAAGGCACGAATGAAATCTAGCCCTGTTTTATTCCTCTGTTCACTTCTTCTAAGTGTACGATCGACAAGGCTTAGGCCGACCGATTATTCTCTAATTTGATGCTAGGGACAGGGAACGCCTAAGAGAAATTCGGATAATCCTAGCGTGCGTCGTCGTGGCTTGTGCTCCGCTGACCATTCTATAACCATTGTTAGGTACAGGTCTAAATATCCGTACCGAAGTTGGCATTATATTATATGAAGTACCGTGTTATTTTATCTTTATATATAAATTATGAAGTATATGCAATATGATATTAGTTTAGTAATAAGGAAAAAATGCAGTACTGTCAAATACAGAGTCGTTCTTTAGCCGTACTACGCAAATGTAGAATGCCTTACCATACTCTGTCTTTCCTAGTCATTGCAATATTCAGGAATTCAAAAGCAATGTCCACCGACATCTCCTTTTAAACCCTCTCTCCTCTTCCTATTATAAAAAAAAATATGAAATACCTTGTTATAATAGCTATAAGAACCTAACAATTACGATTTAAATAAAGTAGGATATAAGTTGATACCGAAGGGTTTATCTTAGCCTAGTACAAAAATGCATCACACAATGTTTTCTCGAATAAGCCAGTTGCGTTTTTCCCTCAAACAATTCAGCCTTCCAAGAAGTTCACCCCTGCGATTTATTTCGGACGTACTTTCAAGTATAGAGATTATTTACGTAACCGCACACTGAGAATGTCGAAAGCCTTACTCAACTCTGTTTTTACCTCCCATTTCAGTATTCAAAATTTTAAGGCCAATGTGCACCGATAGCTCCTCCTTAATCCTTCCCTATTTTCCTAACGCTTGCACTGTGTTTAAACGTAAACATTTTAAGGGTATTAATAACTCCTTGAGTGCTTCTTAATTATAAAAAATGCATTTAAGGCCACAACTATCCAAGAAATGCCAGAGCTTCAGCCTGATTGCGCTACTGCGTGCCAGCCGAGGCAGTACTTTAACGACTTTCTGTTTGATAAATTAATGGGAATGTTTGCTTTTGGTAATGAAGCCATTTGGCCACCCTTTAATATAAATGCCTTTTCAAGATCAGAATCAGATATCCGATACAGGAAGGAAGTTTTTGTCATAAAAAAAAGTTATAAGTGCCTTATTTCATTAAAAATCTCAATCTTTTCTTGAGTGCATTATATTATAAATATGGAGGACAACAATTAAGTCAATAATGATAAAGTTGAGTGAGAAAAATAAAAACAAAATGTCTAGTAAAACTTTATTTACTTATTAAATTATCGAGGATGTTAAGATTTAGGTCTACAATTGTATTTTTTTGGAGAGTATTGTCTTTTAACCTCAGTTTTTTGATTTTTTTTTCAGTAAAATAGTCCCTAAAAAGATTTTTCTATTTAACATAAAACAATTATTTTAATAGCAGATGTTATATAAAGCATCTTGCACATGAGCTACGAACTGCGAACTGTGGATGTTCGCATATTTTGACTTTTCTTTCATATGCGCCTTATTTCTATTCGCAGACAGCGACGAATTGAATACCCTTTTCTCCATATTTTCCTCAGCCATGATCATTCACACACAAACAAAACAAGAGTGATATAATCTTGAGGTTATGTTGCTCGCGAACAATTTATTCGTTGCAGTGTGGATGGTATGTGGAACTCGAATAGAGTTTGACAGTTCGTAGCAACCACACTGCAATTCGTTACTACCAAACTGTTTTTACAAAATTTTCCTGTTTTAAAGAACAAAATGCAAATTTTACTATCCTAACATTAGTGTCAAATGATTTCCTATAATTTAAATGTGTTTTTGTTTGAAATTGACTTTCTGAAATGTGTAAAATCACGTTTGTTCGTCGATTCGTTCATTCGTTGTTCGCTCTCATGTGCAAGGCTCTTAAGTTGGGATTCAAGTCCATCCGTTTGCAATGATATGTTCACTGTCATGGATCAAAATCAAAATGAAGAGATTCAAAACGCTTAAATTTCATTTCAAATAAAGTTCTTGGAAGACAAAAAGTTTGCGGAAACGTTAAAATAAAAGAAAAATAAAACTATCAGAAAAAGTAAGTATACGTCCAGGGGTACCAATATTATTACAAGAACCGTGAGCAAACTTTGAGAGGTATAATGTATAGCAAAAATAGACTTAGAACCTTTGGTGGGTAAGGGTGTTTTAAATAGTTTTTAATTAATTTACCATTGAAAGTTATTGTAATATCGGGTTTTTCAATAAGAGCGCTACAAAAGTTTTATTTTTAAATAAAACAAAAACGGTTCTGGATATCAATGAAATTCTTTATTTCTTTGAAAGTACGTTCATATTCCAGACGCTGAACCCAATTTTTGACGGTTTTCAAGCATCAATCGGCCGATACTGCTGCAATTTCACTTTCGATATTCGTATACGAAGTTCATCAATCGTCACTGGCTTGTTGGCATAGACCTTAGACTTCACGTAGCCCCACAGGAAATAGTCTTACGGTGTCAAATCGCACGACCGAAGCGGCCAAGCGACTGGACCATTTTGTGAGATAACACGTTCTCCAAACCTGGTTTCCAATACATTGATTGTGACATTCGTTGTGTGGCTTGTGGCGCCGCCGTCCTGTTGGAACCATATATCCTCCAAGTCCATATCATCCAATTGGGGCCAAAAATATTCGGTTATCATTGAACGGTATAGCGATCCCCATTCACAGTAACGTGCCGGTTTTGATCATCAAAGAATAAGTACGGCCCAACGACGCCCCCGGCCCCTAAACCAAACCAAACCGTCATTTTGTCGGGCGATACATAGATGATTGCTGTCTGACCAATACTGCATATTTTGTTTATTGACAAAGCCATTCAACCAGAAATGAGCCTCATCGCTGAAGATGATTTTTCGATGAAAATCCGAATCATTTTCAAGTCGTTTCTCAGCCCAATTCACGAACATAAGACGCTTCTGGTGGTCAAGCAGCTTCAGTTCTTGCGTCAATTTAATCTTGTAATGATGTAGGCCAAGATCTTTTCGCAAAATTGGCCACAACGAACGTCACAAAGATGCCCAACGCTTTAGAACGACTTGTGAGAGACACATTTGGGCTTTTTGCAACTGAAGCCTCAGCGGTAGCAATATTTTCGACACTACGGGCACTTCTTTGTCTCACTGGCACGGGAACATTTTGTACTGTGCTTGTGGATTAAAATGTTTCCACTAGACTCAATTGTTGACTTACTAGGATGAACATGACGACCATAAATTGGACGTAGCGCTCTTACGGCCTCAACGTTAAAACTCCGAATTTCGGTAGTAAATTTTAATAATTTCGACTCGTTGTTGGCTCGTAGGTATATCTTTCTTTCATGAAATTGAAATGGAAAACCTTAATGAAAGTTCTTTAAATGTTTAAGTTCTTTAAATTACCATTTGACTTAAGAAAATATCGTTTGCATATTTGTAAGCCCACCAATGGGAAGTTATCAATGTGGTTTGCATTCCAGACTCTTTTTCTGATTTTTGTATAAGAGTCAAATATAAGGAATGAAATTCTGGGGCCCTAATCTGTAATGCGTTTCGAAAGCACTCTCTATTTCTAATGCGGATAATAAATCTAGTACTTACGGGATGACAAATCCACATTCGGATTTTTCGTACCAGGCAATGCGATTCCGAATGTCATTAGCGTTAGAAAACGGAAATTTTGTTTCTATACCAAGAGAGGTAACGGATTGCAATTCGAAGGTCGTTTTTAAAGAACACAAAAGTAAAATTGTGTTAAGTTGTGTGAAATAGATAAAGTGTAAGTTAGAAAATAATTATTTTATTCAACATTTAAGCAAATAAATGTCATTACAGGGAATCATCTGCGAAAAAAATCTATCACACATTCAAAAAATATTTGATTTATCGCGTATTCTTCTTTCTTTTCTTCATCCATCCACAGCGCAACCGAATCCATTTTATTAACTTTTTATTGAATTTTATATTTTCTCTTTAAAAATTAATTTCAACTTCCTCGTCTTGTTTGTGATTTGTTTTGATTTTTTTTTGTATTTTTGCTTTGACACATCTCATGAGAAATACTTCGAGACTCGGCAAATCTATTCTTTGAATAGAAAAAGTACTAGATGATTGTTTTGTTAGATTTGAACATTTTACAGAGTACGAACTCATAAACGAATCGAATATCAGATTCGAATCGGATTGGCTTTCGAAACGCAATACAGAGTAGGGCCCCTAATCTCTTCAAACCTAACATGTCTTCAGCTTAACCCCAACCAAAAGCCCTCAGAAATGGTTAAAATTTGTACATGTAGAAAGTAGGTATACAAAATTTGTGTATGCAATAAAAGAAATCAGAGGAGAATCTGTCAAAATAATAGTTTTCAAATGGCACCAAATTTCAATTCTTCTACCGATATCTATGGAGTTTTATTTAAAATATACACATAGTCCAAAAAGTCTCCGTACAGCAGCTTTTTTTTGTTGATTCTGAGATAAAATATTTATTATTAACTATTATTAAACATGTATTTTGAAAATCACAATCACAATTTTTTTAAATTCCGTAAAAAGGTAAAGGTGGGATCTTAGTTTTTTTTTCAATGTTACCACTTTGGTTTTTACATTAATTCCTAGTACTTTTTTCAAAAAACACTAAAATTAGGCTGCTGTATGGAGACTTTTTGGACTAAGTGTACATAAAAACAGACATAATCGTAATTTTTCGATAACTTTCCAGTAATTTTTGAATCATTTTTCAATAGTGTTGAAAATTAAAGTTTATACCTAGTAAATTTTAACGACTATAAAAGATTTTCACGCCATTTTAAACTCACTATACAACTCATCAATACGAATACTCTGTAAAACCGCAAATAACTTTGCATCCTATACACAAGTACCTTTATACCATCCTAAAATACTCGAACCAGATAATTATTATTATCCCGTATAAGCAAATACCTCGTCATGAAACCCTTAACAAAACCTCCTCATTAAAATATATATCCCTATACCCTATAGCTATATGTGTGTGTGTTTTATTTAGAAAAACCACATAATTACCATCATAGATAGACTATTAAATACTCACTCAAAATGCCAATTGCAATATAGAATACGATTCCAAGTTCACCATTAGGCGTGTTAAGCAGCGATTCTTCACCCAAAATCCAACCGATAATTCCGAAACCCTTGCCATATCTACAAATAAACACACAAAACAAAAACAAACAATAAAGATAAACACATATAAATATATATACATACATATAATGTCTATAGATAGATACAGCTACATATAACGGAAGTTAGAAGGGATGTATAAGGTTTCACATTGCTTGTTTATATTATTTAAGGGTACACCATCACGCACACACATCACAATCACAATCAAAATCCCAATGACATTACCGAAACACTTCCCAATAAATATCAATTAACTTTGGGGTTGCCTATTTATACGCTCTGGTTCGGTTTCTGTTCTCTATCTATTTTATACCCGACCTGCCTGGCCTGGCCTGGCCTGTCCCTGACCCACTCTTCTTCTTTATATGGGCTCTCATTCCTAAGGCTAGTGTAGATAGGTATACGGTATACGGTATTCGTTCGCTGTGTGTTTTGTTCATATGGAGGTATATATCCTGTCAAACACAATAACTCCGAGGGTTGTTTTAGTGTCAGTGGAATTCAAACCGTTTCGATTTCACAGGATTAAAAACGCAAGGACAACGGAGTATAGAGCACAGAGTTCTGACATTGACAAACACACAAACTCTCACCCAAAGTCAACATCAGAACTCACAAAACGGACAAACAGAAAAAAAAAACGAAAAACTAGATAATAATCCATACACAAAAATCCTTTCAAAGGACATTCATACACACTACACACTGCTGCTGTTTATGTTATGCGGGAAGACTGAATAGCTAGGTAGGTAGGTTTATAGGTACACCTGGATGGGAAAATGAATATGCAAACTCACCTGGATGCAAAGACTTTTGTACAGCTAATTTTTTCACTGATATCACACATAGCCTGATATTCATCATCCTTTTCCACTTGGATTTCAACATACGTCGCATATCCTGCCAGAGCTAATCCAATTAAGCAGGTTAATATCATTCCGATGGTGTTCGTTCTCGCTGGACTGATTGCCTTGATGCTGAAGCTGAATTTGAAGCTGGAGCTGATGCTAGAGTAGTTGTCTATGCGTGTTGTTGGGGGTGATTTTGGAAAGGACGAAAAAGATGGCGACACATGTCGATCGACGTTATCATCGTCACTGCATGTCATGGCTTTCGGTGTCGATGTCGATGTTTATGTTGATGTTGATGTTGATGTCGGTGTCTCGCTCTGCACAGCTCTTTTACTGGTCCCCTCTTTCTCCGGATTTCCTGTCCCTTAGTTGGAACTCTGTATGTCTGTTTTGATGATGGCTGCCGTATGACCAATGCAGAGGGCTTAATCCAGAGATTGAACGCTGCCGACAATGCCGCCGACGATGCCGTTTCTACACAGTTTGTAAGATAGGTAGTTAAGGTAGTGAGAAGCTCTGCACCGTGCACAGTGAGATTTTGCCAAAACGTCAACCAGTGACTGCAACGCACGACGAGAACGACAAACAACGGTAAGAGGATACAATCAGGCCTCACCTTTTGTTTATGGATACGATATGAGGAATATCCAATTTGTGTGAATCCTGCAAGAGGAATGAAAGATAACTGAACAAACAGCAAAATACATATACCAACTATGGAAGGACACATTTTGATAGTGTGTGTGTGTGTGTGTGTAGGAATTTTGTATGTGAATGTATGTAAAGTAAAGTGCTTTATTCTATAGTGCTGTGCCTGTGCTGTGACATCGTCGTCGTAGTCGTTTTCGTTGTCCTTGTCATCGTGGGGACTCCGACTCGGGAATATTATCGATTGCCAACGAAGCACTTTGTAGGTAGATAAACAACTGGAGCACAGAGTTGTGGCATTTGCCCCCCAGGGGTCACAGGCTTACAGGTTTGAGGATGAAGAATGTGAATGGAGGAAGTGAGTAGGTGGTATAACTTGTGTATAGGAATATGAGAGTGAGGCGTTTTGTAGACATTTGACGCCCACGCCAGCGAACAAGAATAAATATAAATTGTGTATCTGTGTCTTTCTAAATGGCCGGGTTGATTGTTATGCAATGTGACTGCTTTCAAAGCTATAGCTATTGGGTGTAATTGCTTTGACATTTCACGTCAATAGGTCGTCCTATAGTCATCGACAATCGTCATAATATCCTTTCCCTCAATAACTTATATAGGTAGAAAGTATAGATATATATGTATGTAGGTACCTTAAGGTAAGTCTGATGCGGATTCATATCGGATTATTATGATTATTAAGTGAATGTTATGTCACGCGTTATCGTTTTATGTCATCGCGCTTGCTGGTTGAATTTAATTTGAATGCATATAAGGTATAAGGAAAGGTGCGAGAAAATGTTTTGGGTTTTTATTTATGTATAAGGAAGGGTCTATTATTATAGGCAGCTAGCTAGCTAATATATTCATTCAATTTATTAAATTGTTGCATGCAATATGAAACATGGCAAAACACACTCACCTTTATACCTTTAGGTAGTTGTTATGAAAATTTAATTGAATAAATCATTTAATATGCAAAAGCTTATGACTACCTAACTTATAATCTACATACATACATACATATGTACCTATAAGTAAGTAGTTAGTAGTTTAGACATTTTGAATTTTAGAGAGTAATTTTAAAATTGACAGTTGTTAATGAATAACACCCAGGGGTATGCAATGTATAAATTATTTTTCAATGAAACTCGTTGCTTATGAATTTTCAATGAGTTAAGAAAGCGACCGGAATAAAAACATTAAAAAAGTTTGTTTTTACGAACATTTTGATTATTGATTCACAAGAAAACATTAAAGCATTTTGCATATATTTTCATTAGGATAAATATGTATGTATGTATTTGCACGACAATAATTGATTTGTTTTCAATTTTTCAAAATAATACGTTCACTATAATAAAATTATGCAGACTAAAAGTTTTTCTTTTTAAAGTTTAGGTGAAGTTCACATGTGGCTCTTTTGAAGCATTATTTTGATATCTCACCATTTCATCTCACTTTTGCTTGACGATTGAAAAGTGATAGGAAAGTGAGATAGATATTTTTAGGTGTTTTTAATGATGTGAGTGGGAGCAAGATAACATGATGCAACGTCAACATGAGTCCCATCAAAAGACTCCAATGATCAAGTGTTAATATGACGTTTTAGAACAATCTTATATTGAGATCAATTTAATTTTCATTGCAGACCCTACTCGATTAAATGGAAAAGAACTTGCATTCTATCACGAGTTAATTTACAAAGTTGTAGTGCTATCCTTAATAGGATAGTTCAAACATATGTACCTCTTTATCATTTGGAGAGATGGTTACAACCCAGGTACTCTATTACGCTTCTAATCGGTTTTTATCTACCATTTAATTTACGGAGAACAAAAATTTGATACCGATAAACTTAAAAAGATTTATGTATGTGTTTCTTTCTTCAACTTTTTTCCAATAGGGTACTTTACAAATCTGTCATCATCAAAAATGACAGATAACACTTTAGAGGAGTGACAGATGGTGCAAGAGAATTAATTGTCCAGTTTATAATTTTATTTTTTAAAGATTCCTGAATTCTCAGAAATATAAACACAGTTTCTTTCACAAATTTATCGTTTTTGCTGTCAAAACCCTGAGAATAGAGAGAGAAAAGAAATGCAAAGCTATTTTGATAGCTAGGTAAGAATCAAAGGTGACTACTTTTTATATTTCATTATTTTCCCTGTGAATAGGGCTGAGAAAATTTTCAGAAATCTTAGAAATAAAAGCTGCGCAAATAAATTACTGAAGTTGAGCCTTTTGCATACAATTAATGAAAGCATGCATTATTTGATTTTTGTTTACAAAAAAAAATTTAAAGAACTATTAAAGCATCTTGCACATGAGCTACGAACTACGAACTGCGAACTGTGGATGTTCGCATATTTTGACTTTTCTTTCACATGAGCTTTATTTCTATTCGCAGACAGCGACGAATTGAATTACCCTTTTCCTCAGCCATGATCTTTCACACAAAAACAAAACATAAGTGGTATAATTTTGAGGTTAAGTGGAGCGCGATCAATTTATTTGTTGCAGTGTGGATGGTATGTGGAAAGCGAATAGAGTTTGACAGTTCGTAGCAACCACACTGCAATTCGTTACTACCAATTTTATTATCCTTACATCAGTGTCAATTGGTTTCTTATAATTTTAATGTGTTTTTGTTTGAAATTAACTTTTTGAAATGTGTAAAATCACGTTTTTTCATCCATTCTTTCATTCGTTGTTCGCTCTCATGTGCAAGGCCTTTAAGGACTATTCACATGGGAGTAACCAACGAATGAACTAATATTCGACAATTTTGACATTTCTTTCACATGCCTTGTTTTTATTTGTCATTACAGATGCACAACAAAGACTAGAATGACACTTTAAGGTTAAGATGCGCGCAAACATTTTATTCGTTGACGTGTGGATTGTATGTGGAACGCAAATTGAGTTTGACAGTTCGTTTCAATCAGATTACGATTAAAAATAAATGTCTATTATTTTGGAAATAAAAAAAAAAAATTAATACCTTAAAATTAACTTAAGCTATATTAATTTCTACCCCTTTTGCTTACAATGTTCATAGAATTTGTGTTTATGAATTGGTTGAAATCACATTTATGCATTTATTCCAAAAATTAATTTTTAAAAAACAGAATTAAGTTACAGATCAAAGTGCGATGAATTTTTAACTTTTCATTTGAATCGAAAAATGGTTACCTATTCCAATATGCAAATTCACAAAGGAATACAAATGTATTTCAAACTGTCCTTGAAGTGAAGTAAACAAAAATTAGACGTCAATAAAAGTCCAAAGTGAAAACCTTAGCGAAACATTGAAAGATGACGTTATTATTGTCATTTTATGGTAAAACTGTCATTTCAAAATATAAACCAACTTCTGGTGTAATAATGAATCAGAGTTCATATAAACTGAGTTTTACTCTCAAGTGAAATAGAAATATAGAATGAAAAAAATGATATCAACTTTTCACTTTTTATAGATAGGTTTGTTCGTGTAGCCCTGACAGTTGGGTGATTTTTCTACTGTCAAATCAAAAATTAAAAACAAATCGTTCCATTGATTTGTTTTTTGTTCCACAGTTGCGTATTTTCACACTTTAATCAATAAAACCTACAATAAGTAGCTACCTTTGAACAACTTTAGTGACGCGTTTACTTTATTGCTATAATCATCCCCTTACTTAGTGTTAGCATCGTTTATAATGGCTTAAATTTGAATAAGACCCTGCGAATTGTATGCTTCCAATCCCATATGAATTACCTCCATGTCACTACTGAGGCACGTGGAAATGTCCCTTTTCGGTTTTCCTTTTTATTGAAACGGTTTTACGCGTTATAAAAGGTTTTGTCCTAGCAAATGGGTTTATCTTAATCTATTAACTGGGTTAATTTGATTGATAAATTTACGAATATTTCATTTAATTGATGAGGCTTTAATTCTTAAATTTTCGAAATGAAAATGTATGGTGTAGCACGCCCATGTTTAAGCTTTCTAATAGTTGTTCTCATGACACATTTCATAATAAAGTCTGGGTTTGAGTTTTCCCATTAAGATTTTCCGGGAACTATATAATTAAAAATACTGTCGAAAGGTTACGAGTATTCCTTTCCCAGATGTTTTTCCTCACATCCTATAACTAAAAGTTCTTGTTTGACATCTGTTTGAAGTTCCCCCTCCATCTTATGTGCCACCTAAGGTCGATTGAAATCTTTTCATCTTCATTTTTTTTTAAGACTTGAAACATGCTTGTACAGCTTTTTTCACCTATAACAAGCTTAAAATCTTAAACTCGAAGTAGATTATGTAAATTATTCAACAGTTATTTCTTGTAATATAATCAGATGTTCATTATTTGAATTGATAATGATAATAAGTTTTCATAAAAAGACGACCTAATGATTTCCTTTATTCCTTTTTATACTTTTATGCAAAAAGAATAATGCTAAAAATGAATGTATCTCAATTAAATTCCATTTGCCGCTTAAATGAATTTCAAAATCTCATCTTTATAAAATCATCAGAGATTTTCTTTAAGATCATGAGCCATAGAGCCAGTGCCAGAGCCTGTGAGCTCGTGTCAGACTTGTGAGTTTGAAGCGCCTCGGCCTCCTGTTGTACCGCACCTACCTATATCTTCTTCTATGTTATCCCTCATCGTCTATAACATTCGTGCCCATGTCCATCTGCCTTAAAGGTATATACACACTGTGTAGTACGTTACGTACCCTCTGTTCGAATTACTGCTGTTTGGATTCCTTGTTAAATAATATTTTTTTTTTTTAATCCCCTATGCAAAATTTATGATAATTTATTCACTCAACGGTAATTTCATTTTTTTCTTCTTCTTATTCTGTTATTTTCTGTTTTTTTTTTTTGCGTTATGAACCTTCTTTTGTTTTGTTTTTGTTCCGTTTCGTTTGTATTTTGTCTCCCTGTTTAACATTTTATTGTACGGAGTCCCCTATATCCGCTAGTAACATTTGAGATTGCCAGATGTTTCGAGTTGAAAAATGACATTTGAAGTGACGTTAGTAAATTATATAATACATCAATAACGGTACTCAGGTAACTCAATTTCACGTCTCTTTACTGTAGGAGTGAGATAGAATGATGAAACGTCAAAATGAGATGCTTGAAGTGACAAATGTCAACATACTCAATAAACCAATTATACTTCGACGACTGAATCTAGAAAGAACACACTTCTGATATATTAAATACTAATGAAAACGATGGCGGATGTGGTCTAACCGTTGCCTTATGTCAAGGAAAACGCAATTTTTCAGGTTATCTGAAACTCATCAAAAAATGACATTTAAAACCATTAACATTTGAATTTACTAATAAATATGAGTCATAATTTGGATTTCCGAAATTCTTACGATTCTAAAAACATTCCCTGGTAACCCTTTCCTATGATGGCGACAGCAACGAACAAGACAAAACAACAACTTTGTCGAATCGTCGAAGCGAAGGCAGGCAACTACGGAGGTCATCCCTAATGAAAGGTGCAATGAAAGAAAAATTGCGCAATGAATTATTAATGAAAACCGGAGAGATCTGAAGGAGGCATTTTGTCGGAGTCTGTTTTTAGATGGTGGTGGTGCTACTGCTGCCGGGGCAGTACGGTGCGGTGCGACACGGCGCGGCGCAGTGACAGTGGCAGGTACTCATGATACAGTGGCCGCTTCGGCTAAGGCTACGACTACATGGCAATCCCCCTTTAAGACTCTTTTAATGCTTTTATAGAAAGAGAGCCGAAAAATGTCCTTTGCACATACCTATTAAACTGAACTGAAAGCCGAACGAGTCGAAAGCGGTTCACCTCTCGTTTTTGATTGATTTATGTCCTTTTGATGATATACACCTCAAGTCCTTAAGTTATAGGTATAGAAGATTTTCAACGATGAAAAAGGGAATGCTTGGGAAACGAGGGAAGTTTAAAGTTGGATAGGTTGTAGGTATATAGAGTAGAGGGAATGGGAAAATCCAATTTCATCGATTTTAGCCTGCTTACCTCTGTTTAACCATCATAGGTATACATTTACATACCTACCTCTATAATATAACTTAGATTGGAGTGAGCCTGCCCATGAACTCCTGCGAACACCATCACCACCACCGCCGCGCGCCGTAGTCCCATCGTCGTCGTTAGTCGTCTACGTTCTTTGTCGCCTCCACCAACAACATTTTTCGTGTGCGCTCGTTTGCTTTCGTGTTGAAGCTTAAGTAAAATTTTCCTTTTTATTTGTTTTTCCTTTTCCTCCGACCGACTACACGAAGAAATGGATTGGAATTTTTTTTTTCTTTCTTTTTTTAACAAACTGATTTATCTTCTTTGAGTGGAAATTAACTATTTTATGGGTATTTTGATATCAAAGATTGAACGAATGAATGCCTTATTAATGTGCACACGTTTTATGATGAAGAATTAAGCTATGGTATTCGATATGAATGCAGAAGGGAATTTATGATTGAGCTAAGGGATAATGATAGAATCTGTTTTTCTTTTCATGTTGATATTATGGTGAAAAACTGAAATAAATAGGTATGTACCTTAACTTAACCTACCAACATATTATGGGTTCTTTTCAGGGAATTCTTTTTTAATGATTGAGAAATTAAGATGGGCGTTAAAGATTATAATATTAAGATAGTATTTTATAAAAAAAAGTTGGCAAGACTTTTCTAATGTTTCTTTCCTATGTATGAATTCACCTTTAGCGCGCTTAATAAATCTGTCAACGGTAACGTCAAAAGTGACAGCCAACGATTTGGAGTGATAACAGATGATGTAAATTCAAAGTTTTCACTTTTAAATTGCCTGTTGCATTAAATAAAGCTTCTAAATGACTTTCTTATGTGTTATTTTTATAGGTAAAGAACTTTAAGTTGCACTTTGGCAACACTATTTTAACTATCGGCGATTTTGTCAGCTGTCAAGTGATGAATTGTACAAATATATTTTGAAAATCATGTTTCTTTAGCGATTAGGATCACTTTTGGTTGAATGGATACGTCAATAAACAAAACTCCCGCATTTGGAGTGTTAATAAAGGCTTAAGTGTATGTTGAGAAACCGTTGCATTCGCACAAATTGACATTTTTAAAAACGAAACAGTCAATGGTGAACTCTATAGATCCATGATTACTCCCTTTTTTATTCATCAATTGAAAAACCATGATGTGCAGGAGCTGTGTTTTCAACAAAACGGCCGACGGAGAGGCGAAGAGCTGGAACAAGTCACACAGCTCGTGAAGGAAAAGCTTGGTAACCTCCTAGTTTCAAGTTACGAACCTTTAAATGTTCCTCCAAGACCTTGCGATTTAACACCGCTTGACTATTTTCTGTAGGGATATGCGCAGTACAGTCGCTAGTCTACCATGATAAGTCCGAAACGATTGACCACTTATATACGCTCACAAATTTTGGAAAGTCATCAAAAATTGGACCTATGTACAATGTACATATTACACTACATCCGAGTCGTCATACGCTAGGAATCATACATAATTAAACTATAGTTCCAGAAGATTATCTTTCAAATAAAGTTTTTTTATATTTCACACTTAAATATTATATGCTTTTAAAAAAAAAACACCTTTTACAATAATAGCAACCATTTGCTTCGAAAAATAAACAACAAATGTCTAAGATTTAACTCCTTAAAGTGTGGATTCTATGACATTTATGTGAAAAAGAAATGTCACTTGTCATTACGGAAGTTATCGGAAGTGCAAACGCTGTTGATTGTTGCTCGATTGAGTCCATAAAAGCACATTTTACTGTAAAGGGCCTTGCAAATGAGAGCGAACAACGAATGAACGAATGGACGAACAAACGTGATTTTACACATTTCAAAAAGTCAATTTCAAACAAAAACACATTTAAATTATAAGAAACCAATTTACACTAATGTAAGGATAATAAAATTTGCATTTTGTTCTTTAAAACAGGAAAATTTTGTAAAAACAATTTGGTAATAACGACTTGCAGTGTGATTGCTACGAACTGTCAAAATCTATTCGCGTTCCACATACCATCCACACTGCAAAAAATAAATTGTTCCCGCGCAATTTAACCTCAAAATTATACCAGATACCCATACCACTCTTGTTTTGTTTTTTGTGTGAAAGATTATGGCTGAGGAAAATATGGAGAAAAGCGTAATTCAATTCGTTGCTGTCTGCGAATAGAAATAAAGCTCATATGGAAGAAAAGTCAAACTATGCGAACATCCACAGTTCGCAGTTCGTAGCTCATGTGCAAGATGCTTAAGACCGTAAGAAGAGTTAGCAGCAGCAGATAGTCATCTGTATTTGCAGTAGGGTTGATTTGATTCATGCATAGGAACAACTTATTTCACATAATTAACTTTTTGCAGCAGCCGCCGCCTGAAGCACTGTCTAAATTGAAGCATACGAAAATATGCCTGTATAGTGACAGTGACACATTGAAAAGCTGCTGTTGCAATAAAAGAAAAAATCGTAGAAGTATAATGAACCTCAAGTTTTTCGCCAAAAGCCACAGCTATACATTTTGTTTTTTTTATCGACCATACTCATTAAAATTTTGACAGTTTGTCTGAATCTTTGCTGTCAAACTTAAGTTTTTTGTTTTTACATATGTATTTCACAGACGCAGGTGAAGTTTAGGGCAGTTAATTAAATAATTTTTAGAGTACACCTACAAGACGCGAATTGCGACGATTTATGGAACTCATTTTGTTATGGTTTGACAGTTCATATTATTGTCACCTTGACATGCAACACATTTACGAATCAAAACGTTTTATTTCCTAGTGACACCTGCTATGGAAGAAAATTAAATTTTCTATAGTTTCCATAACTCCAAGATATCACAAAATTTCTGTCACACATTCTACGAACAATTATGAGAAGTCATGTGGTGACTGAAGAATCATACGGTTCATGCCACTAATCTGATTGAGGTAAGTCTACACTGCGAAACTATGATTTTAGTCTGTGATCACTTACATATTTTTATCTTGAATGTCATGATATTTCAACAAAATGTAAATAGTTTCTATAAAGCAATTTAAAAACTTTCAAAATCCTTTGATATGTCACAATTTTTATCGAGTCATGAACGTTACACAATTGGTATCCTGTTTTGTATAAATGTTCTCAACTACATGGACCGTTATACCGTGGCTGGTGTTCTTGGAGAACTTCAAGAGAAATTTCAAATCGGCGATGATTACAGCGGACTGTTGCAAACGGCCTTCATTTTATCGTATACAATATTTGCTCCAATATTTGGATATCTTGGTGATCGCTTTTCTAGAAGAAACATTATGATAGTGAGCGTTCTTTTTTGGACTGCAGCAACTTTTGGAGGCTCATTCACCAAAACCTATAAATGGTTTTTTATCATGAGAATATTTGTTGGAATCGGAGAAGCTTCATTTTGTTCACTTGCTCCGACAGTAATCTACGATGTGACTTACAAAAGAATTCGCAAAGATGCCTTGGCATTGTTCTATATTGCGATCCCCATAGGTTCGGGACTTGGATTTGTTGTGGGGGCTAAGGCCGCTAGAATTGGCGGACATTGGTGCTGGGCCTTAAGAGTGACTCCGATTTTGGGTGTCATTGGAAGCTTGCTTTTGTGCCTGATAAAAGATCCAGTGAGGGGGGAACGAGAACGTTTGGAAATGGGAAAAACATTATTTGTACCCCGTACAAGTTTTACGAACGCTATTCGAGGATTGTCAAGAAATCGTTCGTATCTCCTGTCAACTTTTGGATTTACATCTGTGACATTTGTAACTGGAGCTATGGCTTGGTGGGGACCGATTTATTTACACTCTGGATTTCGTCTAATTTCCGGGGAGGAAAATATAATACTGGAAGACGTAGCTCTTAACTTTGGCACGATTGCCGTTTGCACAGGTCTTATTGGAGTTCCACTGGGTGCGTTCATTTCTCGGAAACTCATACGACAATACCCAGCTGTCGATCCGGTCATCTGTGGTGTTGGACTAATTCTCAGCGACCCACTTATCGTTCAAGCACTTTTCGCGGCAAACGAATCTATCATGGTCACTTATTTTTGTGTGTTCCTGGGCGAGGTATTTATGAACGTCACATGGACCGTTGTCGCTGACATTTTACTTTCGGTGGTAGTTCCCGAATCCCGGTCTACTGCCGAGGCTTTTCAAATTGCAATCAGTCATGCCTTCGGTGATGCTGGAAGTCCATATTTAGTTGGCCTGCTATCTGAAAAACTGAAAGCAAAATGGACGGAAGACCAGTCGTCATCGTCGTCGTCGTCCTCGTTGTCGCAGCCACCACTGATGCCTGTCAACATGGATGTAAAACTCGTTCAACAATTTGAAGCCATGAGGTATGCCCTCCTGTCCATAGTTTTCGTGCAACTTCTCGGGGGTATGCTATTTATTGTGAATGCATTTTATATTGTGACCGACAGAGAGCTGGTTATTCAGACAATAGCGAACACCAGTAGTGCTGCTAGTGCTGGACATGGACATGGACAACAAACACCACCGGTACCGGCTGCTATGGAACGTAATCTGGTTATATGAATTTAAATTGTTTTCTGAAACCGAAATAAACCGAATATCTGAGGTGCACAAACTTAGATTTTGTATTTTTTATGTTCCCTGATTTCATTACTAAACGAACGCAAAAACTATGTATGGATATAGGGGTTGAAAATAAAACTTCAAAGCCTAACGGGGACAACATTGGCATCAGGCTGATGTGCCATAGATATGGTTTCGGTTTGGTTTGGTTACACAGGGATTAAGTCGCCTAGCAAACTAGGTACCTACATCGTATTCGTTTCGTACGCAGCAAAATGCCTCTGCTCTGCAAATGCTGCCTCATTGTTATGTAAATTTTATGGAATTTCCAATGAGGACCAATTTACTGCCTGCAGATATTGTTCCGTTTATACCATCAGTTTGGTTGGGATTGGGTATTGGGAGTTGGGACTTTGACGAAACTACACTGTGTGTCTCCTTTCCTTCTCGTCGTCTCACGTCTGTCGTCGTCGGTCGGCTATGGGGTGTTGTTGGTAAATACTCGTAAAAAAAGAAAACGAAGAACAAAAAAGAAACAGATTGAATCTGAAAATGAAATTTACTCATAATGATGACAGCCATATCCTTGGCAACAAGTCTTGGTGCGGTGGTGTTTATATGCTCGTTTTTTTTTTTATTCTTGTGCCTAATTTCAACATGAATATTGGATCGTAGTTATGTAATATGTATGTAGGTAGCTAGGTTTACTTTGGGGTTATTTTGGACTTTTCTATTTTGTGTGCTGTAAAACTTACTTCATTGCAGATTGATTTTCGTAGGGCTTCATTGTTCTTTTGAAATCCTTGAGATTACTTTTCCTATTATAATTCTCAAAAAAACAGAGAAGCAAAGAAAAAATATCCTGGGAGGCTTTTAATTAATTTTTGTCTTCTTGTCGTGTTGCGTCTGTTAGGACTTTATTAGGGCTTAGTCACGTAATTTTAAAGTCGATGAAAAAATTTTGTGGTAGATATTTTTGATGGGGGACATTTTTTTGATAGTGGAAGAAGGAAATTTTTGTTGTAGAGAAATACCTATGTACCTCGCACATCCTTCTACTATCGGGTGATTTTTTAAGAGCTTGAGAACTTTTAAAAAAAAAAAAACGCATAAAATTTGCAAAATCTCATCGATTCTTTATTTGAAACGTTAGATTGGTCCATGACATTTACTTTTTGAAGATAATTTTATTTAAATGTTGACCGCGGCTGCGTCTTAGGTGGTCCATTCGGAAAGTCCAATTTTGGGAACTTTTTCGAGCATTTCGGCCGGAATAGCCCGAATTTCTTCGGAAATGTTGTCTTCCAAAGCTGGAATAGTTGCTGGCTTATTTGTGTAGACTTTAGACTTGACGTAGCCCCACAAAAAATAGTCTAAAGGCGTCAAATCGCATGATCTTGGTGGCCAACTTACCGGTCCATTCCTTGAGATGAATTGTTCTCCGAAGTTTTCCCTCAAAATGGCCATAGAATCGCGAGCTGTGTGGCATGTAGCGCCATCTTGTTGAAACCACATGTCAACCAAGTTCAGTTCTTCCATTTTTGGCAACAAAAAGTTTGTTAGCATTGAACGATAGCGATCGCCATTCACCGTAACGTTGCGTCCAACAGCATCTTTGAAAAAATACGGTCCAATGATTCCACCAGCGTACAAACCACACCAAACAGTGCATTTTTCGGGATGCATGGGCAGTTCTTGAACGGCTTCTGGTTGCTCTTCACTCCAAATGCGGCAATTTTGCTTATTTACGTAGCCATTCAACCAGAAATGAGCCTCATCGCTGAACAAAATTTGTCGATAAACACATTTCGAACCGAACACTGATTTTGGTAATAAAATTCAATGATTTGCAAGCGTTGCTCGTTAGTAAGTCTATTCATGATGAAATGTCAAAGCATACTGAGCATCTTTCTCTTTGACACCATGTCTGAAATCCCGCGTGATCTGTCAAATACTAATGCATGAAAATCCTAACCTCAAAAAAATCACCCATTATTATAAAGTGCTTTTGACAGAAAATTGTTGGTCCTCTCTTCTTCTTTCTTACTTTTATGCAGATAACAAATACACACGTAGAATTCAGACCATAGTATGTTTATTAGCAGGTAGTTTCGATTTTTAATTGAGTTGCTTTCATTATGTAAACGAAAATTAAAGAATCAAAAAGTTAAGAAACTTAAAATCCATGAATTGATCTTAAAGACATTTTATAGGGTAATGTTTTAAAAAAAGATTTATCTCGGAGCCTTTCCAGCCTTTCGACATTACACTATGTTTTTTTTCTAACGTCTTACTTTAGAACTTGAAATATTAAATGGTTCAATTTTCTTTTTTATTAGATTTTCTTAGAACTGTTGGACGGTTATCCGACAAGACATCGTCTAAATAGTTGGACAATTTCTTATTTTGTGATGGCAATTTGAGTTCGTGAAGTCCAAATTTTAAAAGTTACAAGGGAACTTTTCACTATTTTGTGAATTAAACGTAAACTTCTTTAGAAATTAGATTATGCAGCTAAGCAACTCTCTTAAATTGGACAAACTTTGGAATACATTGTTCAAATAAAGAATCTCAGGCTAAATTGAAAACGTTGTCTTTTTACAACAACTAAAAACGCTTTTAGACACAAAAATTGAATTGGTTTTTAGATAAATATCAAAATCGAACTCGGTTAATAAAATCGAAATGAATTATAAAATCAATAAAAGATACTAAACAGGGGTGTAGCAAAAAAATAATAAAAGTGGGCGCCAGGAAGTATTCTGGTACTTATTATCACCAATAAAAAAAAAAATAATAACAAAAGAGCGGAAATTTCCTTCCCAATTAAAATAAAATTAAAAAATGATTTTTCACCTAAAAAGGTTAAGGTATTTTATTTTTATTTTAGATCTGGGAAACCTTTATAAATATAGGATTAAAACCCAGATTTTTTTCCAAAATTTTGTACAATTCAAAGTGACACAAAGAACAAGCACTAAAAGAAAAAAAACAATTGTTGTGTAACAAAGGACACAAAGAAAGGTCACCTTGGGAAGGCTCCCGAAGAACAAAAGAATTGTACGGTAGCGGGTCCCGCAATCTCGGGAGACAAATGAAACGACCGAAAGTCTATAGCGGGTTAAATTTTTGGCTCTTTATAGCCAACCACAAATTACAAGAAAATATGAAAAGCACAAAACTCACTCGAAAGAAAAAAATACTTAGCTTCTTTTGTTTGAAAAATCGATCGTGTCTCTTCCTTATCCTCTCTTCTCCAAAAACGCCTTCCTCACAAATTTTGTTTAATTTATCCAATTTTAATTTAATTATCACCCAACACAAACTTCTTCTTCTTTTTTCTCTTCAAAAATGTTTCTTTTTTTTCGCTTCTCTAAAAAGTGCTATATTCATGGCGAACTTCCCTCATTTAAGAGGCCACTACAAATATGCCATCCTACTCTGACCTTTTGTTATGATCTGGTTTTCTCTTTCGGTCTAACTGCGACACCCGGCTTTTCTTTTTCGCTGGGGTGCATGCCGATTTCAAAAACTAGTCAAACCTTTGTGGTCTATTTCACCTTGGTGATTTGAACATCAACCTTGGCTTAATGGACGAGTTCAGTTCTTATCCGTCGAATCCAATTGGTCTAAAAAAAATAAACGAAAAAATCTTGAGAGTTTGCGAATAAAATCACCAGCCCAAACCGGCCTAGTTTAATAACTTGAGGAAAGCGTTCTTGTAATTGGGAGCCTTGGCATTTCTCAACCAAGATTGAGAGGCAGGGCCCGATAGTTCGCAATTTAGAATCTAAACCCTTATAGTACGTTTCCACCAACAAATAATCCGAGATTTAAGGCAAGTGATTTAAAATAAATCATGAGGTGTTTCCACCAAAGAAAAGGAGATTAATTTGACGTTTGGTTAATGTCATAACAACCAAACTTCAAATTATTCTCCTTTCGAAAAGAAAAAAAATATGTATTTGCTCACTCATCATCTGTAACTCGTTAGTCGTTACTTATTCACTCGTTTTTTTTTAAATTCTTTTTGAAATTTAACGTTTTTTGTGAAGGTAGCACACGTAACAAATGTAGGGTAGTAAATGAAACAAATCAAACGTGTAGTTTATCCAATTAACTACACGTAGTTTACCGAGTAGATTACCTGACGTAATCTACTCTGCCATCTCTGTCTGTAAGTAATTAGTTTTATTATATTCTTGTATATATTTATTATTTTTGTTTACTTACATTTTATTTCGTCTGTGATTTCTTGAAAGTTGTTTATTGCTTTGAATTTGAGTCATATGGAAGTGAGAAAGATAGTTTTTGTTGACATTTCCATCTGTCAATAAACGAAATTGGCGTTTAAATGGGTCGGTTCAACAATTATTCTCCGAAAAAAAAGTTTGTTTGATTTGACAAACTAATGTTTCCAAGTAGATTTCAATGAGTTTTATTTGAAATCTTCATTTGAGGAGATTAAAATTTGTATGGTAAATCTCCGAGATTTCAAGGAGATATATGACAAATCTAGCTAAATCTCGGTTTAGTGCCCGGTGGAAACGTAGTATTAGACTTCCGTGCAGATCATTTTAGGGTAAGGGAAAACACGACGCAAGGTGACCTTCCTTAGTATACCGACACTTTAGGTTGGGCATTAAGCCATACTAATTTTTGGGTGGTGTGCACATTAGAGAAAGGATGCACACTATTCGTTGAACATGGGTAAACTCTTCATGTTTTTCTCCTTGTGTGGGCCACCTGTCGCACACTCAATAAGGCCGTCTTTGTGACTCATCCATCACACAATTATGCATTTTGTGACCGCTCGTCACAAATTTTAAAAGTAAATTAAAATGTGGACCTTCTGTCACAAAACTCCGCATTACCACGGGAAACCTATTTTGTTTGCTTTTCCAAAATACGATAAGAGCAGGACACTGACTGATGGAAAGCAGGATTCAACTGAACTCTTAAAATATTTTGGAGCAGCAACGACGAAAGGAAGGTTAAAAAAGGAAACAGGATATGAGATAGGGTAGTGAAACTTGTTGTGGTAAATTTTACCGCAACAGAGTAATAAAATATATTGTATGTTGGAATTCTTGACGGTTCATAACAGATCTCAAAGCAGAAGTCATAACAGAATTGGCACGTCGAATACCAAACAATTCATAGCTAATAAGTTTGGGTGCGAATTTATAACAATGTCAGAATAACAAATGTTTTGAGATGAAGAATACTTTTACCATTTTTTAGATAAAGCTTATTATAGTTGTCAGTACTTACAATATTGTCAGTCAACGTTGTAAGTTTGTAAAGCTAAGTATACACGATTGGAATATCTTCCAATATTACACGGACTGTCAAATTAGTTCCAATAGCATCCAATTAGGAGACAATTGCCAATTTTGTATGTAGAGAAACTTTTCCGTTTATACGGTTGGTTGATTTATCCAAATGTTAGACAATTTTTTGGTAGAAAATTGGCTGACAGTTGCCGACAATTTTTTGTCTTCCAATTAAAAAATGTGTGACTACGCGGTTAGGAAATTTAAGAAAACAAAAAATTGGTAGATTCATTGGAAGATAATTTTCTTGATAGATGACAGATATTATGAAAGTTTATTTTAGAAGTGAACACAACAGGTCGTTCATAATTATTTTTAAAAATATAAAACATAAGAAAAGTGAAATAATAATGAAGCAGACAATAACAACTATCTTGGCATTTTATTTGTTGGAGACCAGTCAGTGAAGAGAAATATGACGCTGTCGACTTCTTTTTCTTTATTTTGCCAGAAGGTGCGACTTCTTATTTCTCTCAATTGCCTGCAAATTGCAAATTCGATTGTTGGCAATAACATCATCCAATATCCAATTAGTGGACAGTCGTCCAATTATTTGAAAATACAAAAAATTAGGTGTATCAACAAGTTCGAACGATTGCAAGAAGTCGGATAATTTTTTGATAGAAAATTGGCCGACGATTGGCTGACACATTTTGTATCTGTCACTTTTGACAGATAAAATTGGGGGTTGATAGCAAATTGTATAACATTTCTAAAGAAAAATCTGCTTAATACATTTGGGACTTTTTCAAGCAGTTATATTTTGGATTTGACGTTTTGGTAACTTTTTTTGTGTTAACGATAATTTGGTTGGATAGGTTTTGATATAATCATAAACAATTCATTTTTGTATAAGCTTTCATATCATTGTCGTTCAATGAAAACTTACAAGGTGTATGAAAATCTGTATTATGTCAAATCTTCCTAAGCTCTAAGTTCCTCTATTATTAAATTTTAAAGAACAAAGTCTGACAAGCTGTACCTATATTGATTTCAAATTTTATGAAATAGGTACCTACCTCAAAACGCAATAAATGGACAAAATTATGGGACCGGGTCCGTATATACAAAAATAATAAATATGTACAAGAATATAATAAAACTAATTATATTTACAGATGATGAGTGAACAAATACATATTTTTTTTATTTTCGAAAGGAGAATAATTTGAAGTTTGGTTCTTATGACATAAACCAAACGTCAAATTAATCTCCTTTTCTTTGGTGGAAACACCTCATGATTTATTTTAAATCACTTGCCTTAAATCTCGGATTATTTTTTGGTGGAAACGTACTATAAATGTATTTAAAAATCTAAATCTAAATTTCAGTGAACAAACAGGTCTTATTTTCTCGAAAAAGATAAATGGCTTTAACCGTTAAATAAAAACAATTGATATTAAAAGAATATTATACTTAATACGTTATTAAGTAATTACCTACATGTTTTTATGCATACTCATGCGATTTATATTATATCAAATAAAAAAAATACATTAAAAATTGAGTCCTTTACCTTGAATCTAGATCAAAATATAATAACCACAATAGCTCCATAGTCCATACATAGTATACACTACACAATAGCAATGCCTTCCACATGCACTTCACATTTCACAATAAGAATAGCAAAAGGTAGCAAAAAAAAAACAAAAAACAATCAAACCCCAACAAAACCAATCCAACGAATAACAATCACAAAACAAACGAAAATGCAAAAAGCATGAATAAATATACCTACAACTCAGAAAAAAAAAATAAAAACAAATAAAAGAATGATGAACTCACACGAGAAGTCGAGAAGTGCACTCACCATCACCACACCACCCCACTTACGTTTCCAATTTCCATCGTCAACATCATAGAAATTCTTCTTCGTTTCTTCTCCTACTTCTTCTTATTCTATGTGGTGATGGTGACGCCCGTCATCCAAAATAAAAAAAAATAAAAAATTTCCTCAATTTACACACTGACTTCCATATCCATATCCATCCACATCCATTGTCATTTTTAATTCATTTTCATTTTGTGACTATTGGCAGCACTTGCACGTTATACATCCAAGAAATGAAAATTTTTCATCCCTCAAGGTTGTCAACTCTGCAATAGCGATGCAAATAATAGACATATGAGACTTCCAAACGATAAACAGAGATAGAAAGATATATGACCAGCTGCTGCTTTGCCAACATTCACACACAAACTCATAACAAATTTGTTAGAACAAGACAACAGTCCTTTGAGTGTGAGGAGCTAAACACTATTCAATGCAGAAGGGAGGAAAATCATAAATTGAAAAAAATCTTCTCTAGAGGAGAGAATTTACCACTGGAGTGTGATGTGTGTTCGTTAAATTCGCTCGTCGATTTTTCAATGTTTTCATCGGTAAAACACTCAAAAACTTACAAAAAACATAAAAAAGTGAATAAATTAATTAATAACGAATACATTTGTGTAAAAACTAATTCAATTATAATTGAATTACTATAAAAGAATTGTGATTGAAAAAATTAAAAATTTTGTTCGTGTACAATTTTCAAGGAAAGGAAAAAAAACTCATTTTCGTTCGCCTTCGCCCGTTTCATTTTGGGTTTTGCTTTCTTCTTCTCTTGCTCTACCTCTGCCTTTGCATCAGTGTGTTTCTGTTTCTCTTTTAATTTTCTCATTTGTCGTCGACTCGTCCCGTCCGTCGTTCTGCGTTCTCGTTGCTCGTACCGTAGGCCATAGCCTGTCGCGCTGAAGCTGCTAAAGTAGTAGAAATTGAATGTGGTGATTTTTCCTTGTCTCATCCACCATCCACACACCATACCACACGGACACGGACAAACTTAAACCGAAACCACCACCATTTTCATTGTCGCTGTTGTCGTCGTCTTCTTCTTCGTCGCCGTTGTCGCTGTCGTCGTCGTCGTTGTGTCGTGTGTTTCGTGTACATTCTACATTGCCGTCGCCGCCGCCGTATTCGTATTTCTGTTTCGCTTGTTCTGCATTTTCTCTATATGTTTTGTGTTCAAGTGAATGGGAGAGATATACATAGAGAAAAAGAGATCCCAAAAACCGTATATAACAAAAATATTACAAAAAAATGTTAAGTGAATTTCAATATTATTTCCATTCACAATAATATAATAATTTGTGGTGAATAAGGAAATTTAGTGTTTATAAATGTTTAATTAAAAAAAGTAACGTCTAAAATCTTGACATAAGATTCACATTAGAAAAAACTCAAGTGGTTCAAAAAAAAAAGTATATTGCCTATGCATTGGGGAGAGTAATCTATGTATCCACGAGATTGCAAAATACTACAAAATACACCAAACACTCACACATCCAAACACACTCGCTCATGTGTGTAGATTCAAATTCAACATACAAAAATTCAATTTCGGAAGCTTATAGAGAACTTATCTCCTTTGTGGATAAAAAAAAATAAAGCAGTTTTTAACGAAATTCGAGAATAAAAACATTTCGAACTCGAAATTCACATCAAAAACGTCAAAATCAATTTCGACTTTTTTTTAGAAGTGATTGATGGACGACGGCAAAAAATTGATTTCCCAAAATAAAAAAATTAAAACGAAAAGAAGTCTCTCTGGAAGTCTACCAACAAGAATATAAAGTGTGCAGCCAGAAAAGTGGTGATCATCATCATCAACTAGGAAAGAAATCATCTTTTACGTCTTCAACGTCTCTCCAGAAGTCACCAACTCCACCAGTCTGTGCGAAATCGAAAAATTAAATCTTTGCTAAATTCGATAAAATGCAATTTGCATAATTTGACATTTCCACTTGACATTTTATTGTTCGTGAGGTGAAATACACATCCTTGAGAAGGATAGTCCCAAGAAAAGAACAGAAGAAAAAAAAAACATTGTAACTAATAAATAAACAAAAAAAGTGAGAAAAAAACATACATATTTCCGTGAGTTTTTTTTTGTGTGTGCTTTTTCGTCATTCGTGTGGTGAGATTGTGTGTGTTAATTCGCGGTTAATAAACTCACGTCTTCTTCATCGTCCCTGTCGGTTTCTTCGTCGTCTTCATCGTCGTTGTCGACGTCGTTCTCGTTGTCGTTGCCGTTCTCCCCACACACACCGGTTCGGTGTTTCTCTTTGCCTAGCAAGTGTGTTGAATATATTATGATTTCCATGATAAAGATGATAAGTGTGTGGTAAAAAGTGCGTGAAATTGAAATAGTGTTGAAAATTAACAGAGTTTTGGCTAAAAATATCACCAACATTTTTGTTGTTTTTAACTCTGGAATATTTTTATATTGTGATAGAAAAATTTATACAAATATAAAATAAAATATAAAAAATTCAACACGAAAAGTTGAATTTCTCATAAAAGAAAATTTCATAAAAATTCAATTCAATTCAACTCCTGGCAATGTGCAGTGTGTGCGTGTTTGTTTAGGAAGAGCGAGAAAGATATATATACGTAAATTGTGTGAAATCTTCTGTGTCGTTTTGTCTACCTACATTCCCATCATCATACAACAACAAAAACAACAACAACAAAAAATCTTCATTGGAAAAAAAGGATAAAAATTCTCCAACACACACTGTGTTCATTCTCATCATCATCATCAATTAAAACAAAAATAATAAAAAAAAGAAAATAAATAATATTTATATAGATGTGTTATTCTAAAATTGAATTAAAGGAAATAGAAGTTTAATTAATTTACCACAGTGTGTGGTAAA